>CAWUCO010000169.1:2500-1206000 GCA_963920705.1 Odiellus spinosus
TCGGTATGTGGCGTAAAACGTAGGCGGGTCATCATGAGCTCGCATCGCCCCCCCCCCATGAGCAGTCGCTTTATTTACGGTCCTAAGCCGTGTTCACACAATAAAACGTTAACGTACAGCCGCTGAGATATAACCCACGCCCAACAATTGCACTTTCAGCGCTCCCCACTCCCTTACTTTATGCAAGAAGGATCAGACAGGTATGTTCCCATTTGTCCCAATCATTGTGATTTCTCCCAAGATTATCAATTATCCCAAAAACCTGTAGTCCCATTTCACCCAATCCCATTTCTCCCAATGGGGGCCCCATTTCTCCCAATTCCATTTCTCCCTACGGTATAAGTTCTTCGAAGGTTATTTATTCTCATTTCACTCAATATGATAATTCTCAACCACATCATTTTGCCTTATGTTTTTAACGAAATGTCAAATTTCGAATATTTCATAATACCACGATTCTTTTTCCAAAAATATCTAGATTGAAAACGCGTCTTTAAATATCCGCTTCTCGGTCACTTAAAGCCTGTTAACTTGAGTTTAAACAAAAGATTCCCCTTTTTTTAACGCGAAAGCTCGATTCTTGGCCAAAAAATCTCGACTGAAAAGGTGGCTTTAAATCAGCGACGAAAAAAAAACAACAGCGAAATATTTTATAGCAAACTACTTTAGTTGTCAAACAACTAAAGACTTTCAACAGAGGAAGGGGTCCAAAATTACCAAATGGCTTGTGTTTGCTCACAAATTTTATTGTTTTACGGCATATTATTATTATTACCAATTTTTAACTCTATACTTTTTTATATTCTTATCGTATATGATTATTACAGTTTTAAACTTAATATTTTGATTATTTTTTAATCGTATATAAACCTTAACTGATTCGTTTGTTTTTTCATTTGAGAAATGGAAGTCGATTAGATCCAAACATCTAAAGGGAAAACGGTCCCGCTAGTACGCGGACAAGTAATGCCGATTAAAAACACGGTTAACAATAAAAAGTACTGGCATTGTCCTATTGTAAGGTTACAATGGCTACGGAAGGAAAAACGGCTTTATATATAAAAAATCATCACCATCATGCCAAAGATCATTTAGAAGTAATCAAAAAACGGGCAGTGGAATCGATGAAGACCGCAGTTGAATCCAACCCTCTGGAATCAATAAACAAAGAAAGTGTACCGTTTTGTGAGTGTGTGAATATGACTTTAGGCTGGGTTAGGTTAGGTTAGGAATATTCGAAGTGCTGCCGAAAAATATTTCATAGCTTATTAGTACAGTTTGGGTTATTTCTATTGTTAGTAAGGATATTTAAAATATGGTACTAAACAATTAATTGGAAATATTTCATGTACTATATTTTTTATGGTAGGTTCATACCAAAGTTCGTTCAACGATAACTATGGTTGCAGAAGGAAACGATCGAGAGGATGATGTAAGGGAGGGCATTCCTTCACATTATTCTGTATAGTCGTCTCTCTACAGACATCGAAGTTTAAATCATCCCGCCAATCCGGCAACCCGCCAAGAGATCAATTTGTCTGGGCAATGGACGAGAGAAACTTTCTGCTCGTAAACGATGGTTCTGCAGACGCAATTGGCAATTTTTGGAACTGATGTTATGTTAAAGAGATTATGTTCCGCGGAACGTATTTCCATGGATGGGACGTTCAAAGCTGCACCGGCTCTCTTTTACCAGTTTTACACGTTTCACTGCAAGGTAGAACAGAAAATATTGCCTCAGCTGTTTGTCCTTCAACCAAACGCACAACGCACCACCTATGATCGCATGTTTGACTGCATAATAAAGGCGTCAGCTAATCGTGGTTTAATATTTAATCCCCCCGAATTCATGATAGACTTTGAACTCGCAATGGTTGCTTAAATTGAGGGAAAGTTTCCTTTGTCACGTTTAAGAAGATGCTTCTTTCATTATGCGCGATCAATTTGGCGTCAAGTTCAGACACGAGGTTACACACAAATCTACAACATTAACCCTGACTTTGAAAAATCAATTCGGAGGATGATCGGCTTGGCAATGGTTCCGGAAAATCTAATCGATACCCTGTGGTTGTATATAGAAAGCAAAGCGCCAGCCATTCCTGAGTATCGCGACATGGCAGATTATTTTGGTAGATAAATGGCTCTGTGAAACATCTTCACGCTACAACAGAAGAATGTGGAACCATGGTGATAATGCAGAAGCACGTACCAACAACGATACTGAAGGTACTCACAATAAGTGGAATAAAATGCTGAAATCGCCCCATCCGAACATCTACGCCTTGATAGATTTCATGAAGAACGAGGAGGAAAATTTAGAATGGGAGATAGACTCCATGGCACGTCTCCACCCGGTTAGACCACCAGCAAGAGAGTACAAGATGTTGGAGAAAAGAAGGCGAGAACTTCGACACCAATTGGATGCAGGAAACAAAACCCCCACAAGAATTTCTCGAAGCAATAAAATGGGGATTAAAACTAAAATGAAATTGGCAAAAAATTGGATGTACTTCAAATAACAAAATAAAACTTTGATTAATGTTAATACCATACCATATAGACGATTGGGAGAAATGGGAATTGGGAGAACCTTTTTGGGAGAAATGGGGGCAAACCATTAGACAAGGAGAGGTTTCTACTGCGTCGGTCTAAACTCCCACTCTGGGAGAACAGGGATAGAGATGTTTCGTGGTAAATTGTTGTCAAGTGGGTAAAACGGATCATTTATGAGCCTCGAAGTAGCTGACGATGTCTACTGCCAGTTGAGCAGTTTTCAAAAGAGCAATTACAAAACAGAAGTTCCCAAAACAGCGCCATCTCAAAATAGCGGTTCTCAATATAGCAGTTCCCAAAACAGTGGCGTCTTAAATGAGCGGTTCTCAAAACAGCAGTTCCCAAAATAGCGGTTCCCAAAATTGCAATGCCTCAAAAGGGCGGTTTTCGAAACATTCTCGACTATATATTTTTAATATATATGTGGCACTTAAAAACTACAAGAGTTAAATGGATATTTTAATGGGGATGGTGCTCAAAAACTATAAAAATTAAGTGAAAACGTTTGAGGAACTGGGTTCAAATGTCATCTTCAATTTGCTTAGTTTTAAAATGAGATATTAGGCGGTTAACACCCTTTAAATATAGCTTCATATTTGATACCTATACTTACCTATATAGGCAAAAGGCAGACCGACCCCCATATGCTTAAACTTAACTTAATCTAACCTACCCTAACCTAACTTAACCCATTTGGGATTTGCTCTTTTACATACACTCGCAACTGGGAAACGGCTGAAGTAAAAAACTGCTTAACTAATAATCCGCCGTATTAGGAAAAGCCCAGTCAGGAATTGCGTTTATGCGAAATTGCGGTTTTGGGTCACCGCTCAATGAATTGACAACCGCTTTTTTGAGGATTGCTCTTTTACAGACACATCTAATTGGGAACCGCTGAAGTAAAAAACTGCTCAACTGATAATACGCCGTATTAGGAAAAGACCAATTGGGAGTTGCTCTTATGCCAAACTGCGGTTTTGGTCACCGCTCAAATGACAACCACTGTTTTGAGGATTGCTCTTTTACATACACTCCGCTGACGACGGTGGTGACCACGTGACAACAGTTTACCTCTAGAATTTCTTATTCCCCCTTTCGACCCCAGTGGGAGGTAGGAATTTCTCTAACTCAACGAAGCCCCACTTTTCCTCTCCACGTCTGATCCTTGTTGCTTTATGATCACCCTACAGATAATGGCGCATGCAATTTAGGTGCTTAAATATATATAAATATATACCGCAAAGGCTTAGTTGTCGATGACGACATCGTGCCGCTGAGATCTAACCCGCGAACACTTTCCTATAAACTCCTATATTTTAAAACATGTCCTATATTATCCTATATTTCCATGAAATATCCTACAAACTCCTATAATTTTGAGTTAATAGACATTTCGCGATATAAAAATGTTTTGCATGAGCAGGATTTGAATGTTTATTCTCACAATTAGAGCTGGAGCATCCTAATTGGGTTGGGAGATAACCAAACTCTTAAAGGTTAAAAGGAAACTTGGGCCAAAAAATGTAACAACTTTGAATAAGAATACATTCAATATAAATTCGAGCCAATCATATTATTTACAGCGCTTGTAAGAATAGTCCGTCGTTTGATGTCTAAGACCTTGGGCATCAAAGCGCTGTTATGATTGGCCCAAATTTATATTTACTATTTTTCAAATTTTATCAAACTTCAGAAATTAAACACGAAACACGTATAGTGTTAATTGACCGAAGTGGTATTTTTAGAGCCCTGTGTTGTTTTTCTTTTGAATGAACTATCACTTTTGCAGCGTTTGAATTTGACAACCATGATGGACCCGGAATATCTAATTAAGAAAGAGGTTGAAGAAAGCTTCACTCAAGATCATGACGAGGTCGATCTGATTCTCCCGCACTCGATATTTAATGAGGTCTTTGAAACCAACACCACGTATGGGTCAATTAAAGAGGAAAACTCTTCAGAAAAACAGCATTTGAACAATGAAAACTTCAGTTCGGTGGTAATCCATGTCAAGAGGGAATGCATCAGTGATTCTAACGAATATTTTGCGGATTCGGATATGCCGACTGAAAAGGAGACTCTGATTCACAAAGGCGAGAACACGCGGAATCTACCACAGATAATTCACAGTTGCGATCAATTTCCCAAAGTGACCAATTCTGAAGGAGATCGAAGTAAAATGAAGTTAATTCATTCGCCAGAAAAGCCATTTAAATGCGACCAGTGTCCCTACTCTTCTCGTAACAAATATGATGTTAATAGACGCCAGTTAATTCATTCTTTCCATAGGCCCTTCAAATGCGGCCAGTGTCCCTACTCCTCTCGTGAGAAATATAATCTTAATACTCACAAGTTGATTCATTCTTCGCATAAGCCATTTCAATGCGATCATTGTTCTTACTATTCTCGTAAGAAACAGGATCTTAATAGACACCAGTTGATTCATTCTTCAGATAAGCCCTTTAAATGCGACCAGTGTTCCAACTCTTATCATACAAAACGGAATCTTAGTAGACACAAATTGATTCATTTGGCCGATATGCGATTTAAATGCGACCAGTGTTCCTACTTCTCTCATTATAAACAGAAGCTGAATGAACACAAGTTAACTCATTCTTCCGATAAGCCGTAAAATGCGACTAGTGTCATGTAGTCTAGTCATATGAAACTAGATCTCAAGTTAATTCATTCTTCTGCGAAACTCTTAAAATACCTCAAGTGTTGATACTTTTCCAGTTCGAAACGCGATCTAACACGAGATTTAGCATTGCAATACAAGCTATTAAATCAACAGACTCCAAATTAAAATCAGTGTATCAAAAATAATAAAAATAATAATTATTATTCATTCGTCGCATAAGCTCCGTGTTCTTAGGAAACTAGGATTTTAAATCAACATTTTATTTATTATTTTTCACTAAAATCAATTTTGAATTTTTTAATCCGATATAACGCGTGGTCTAAGATAAGACCATTTTCGGATAAAAACGGATACGGATTATGTTTTAAGTAAACTCGAATGAAAAATAATCTATTTTTAATCAAACAGATAGTGTATTCATCAGAATTTAGTAGATTTTATCCAATTAAAATTATACGAATTCCGAGAATAATGTGGAAAATAAATCTAACCCAAAGAGTTTACGATTCAAATTTTACCTATCGAAACGAAATCGCTTTAAATAAATTGTTTTTTATAAACGTATGGATTTAAGGTTTAAAATATTCAATAACCATGCGTCTTACATCGAACCCCCTTTAGAATTGTTATTGTTCACAGCCTTTGTGTCTATCAAATCCAGTTAGGTGGACAAAACTTTGATCGGACTAAGATGATTTCCCTTATAATTTGCTATAAAGAAATTCAACGCAATCTAGATATTTACCAAATTACATATTATTTAATCTCTTTGCGCATTTGACAGGGAAAGGGTGTTTATCTATACTACAGGTAGGTGTGGAATGAATTATTTGACAAAATCTACAGATATTATATCAAAAATGTCTTTGCGAACAAAGACCCAGAAGGACATGTTATGGCCTTGAATGTCTGAAGTGACAGATATTTAATTTTCTTTTAAAACATTAAATTTAAATACAATTAAATTTTCTTTTAAAACATGAAATTTAAATACAATTAGATTTTCTTTTAAAACGAAATTTAAATATAATCACAATCTGGCACGATTTAGAGTTTCAAATTTCAATACAACTGATTTTATTCACTCGGAAATATTTAAGAAAAACATAACAGACGATTTTCTCCCATTGACGCTTAACATTAAATTTCGCTTAATTATTTTTCAGGGAAAACGTGTATTGAACTGTTATTTTTCAGTATAACGCGAGTCCACTTTATGTTTTCTTAGTTTAACCCGAATTTCCACGACTCGCAATTGAACGGATCGTTAAAAATACTCGCCGGTTTATTGGAATGGGTATATGATAAAGGGAAATGTCTTTTTTAAAGCCCGTTTAAAGTCACCTTCTTTTCTAGCTTAGCAGACGACGCAAACCATAACAATTTGTACTTTCAAAGCTATATTGCGCGCGCAAGCGGAGAGAATTTCAAAGCGACGAATTTTAGAGCGGATAAGCTTTTTAAATAAATTGTAATACTTTCATTTTTCTTTTCATTAAAACCGTACAATTAAAATGATGATTTCCATAAGGGACCACTAATTAGTTATTAGGAGTTATAAAAAACATCCATGAATTAGGTTTGTTCGTTTGCAACCCAAGTTAAAAATTAAAATATGGTGAATTTTTATTCCCTTTAAATTCCTTGTATAAGCATCCGTAAGCTAACATGAACGAATTGCCTCGACTAAAGTCGAGGAGTTGTAATAAAACATTATCCATGGATTAGGTTTGTTCGTTTGCAACCTAGATTAAAAATTAAAATATGGGGAATTTTTTTCCCTTTAAATTCCTTGATAAGCATTCATAAGCTAACATGAACGAGAACGAATTGCCTCGACTAAAGTCGAAGAGTTATAATAAAGCACTATCCATAGAAAACATTATCCAATTAAGGTATGAGATCAGATCATAGAACTTTGAGTCTATGCCTAAAGCCAAAGCTAAATTAAGTATATTTTTCTATCGAAATTTAATGTTAAGCGTCAATGGGAGAAAATCGTCTGTTATGTTTTTCTTAAATATTTCCGAGTGAATAAAATCAGTTGTATTGAAATTTGAAACTCTAAATCGTGCCAGATTGTGATTATATTTAAATTTCGTTTTAAAAGAAAATCTAATTGTATTTAAATTTCATGTTTTAAAAGAAAATTTAATTGTATTTAAATTTAATGTTTTAAAAGAAAATTAAATATCTGTCACTTCAGACATTCAAGGCCATAACATGTCCTTCTGGGTCTTTGTTCGCAAAGACATTTTTGATATAATATCTGTCACTTCAGTCTAACACGAAAGTGTTAACTTCTATATTAAAAGACTAGCCCTTTAAAAAGTGATTTAGTCAAATCTCTACATTTTTACCATTGCCCTTTAAACCCAATTAAAATTAATTTTTTCATAATTTTTGATGTTAATAGCTGCGGCAGCCGCACTTGATTCAGTCAAATCTCTACATTTTTACCATTGCCCTTTAATTCCAATTAAAAAATTTTTTTACATTATTTTTGATGTTAATAGCTGGGGGAGCCGCACTTGATTCAGTCAAATCTCTACATTTTTACCATTGCCCTTTAATCCCAATTAAAATTAATTTTTACATTATTTTTGATGTTAATAGCTGGGGCAGACGCACTTGATTCAGTCAAATCTCTACATTTTTACCAGTGCCTCTTAATCCCAATTAAAATTAATTTTTTCATTATTTTTGATGTTAACAGCTGGGGCAGCCGCACTTGATTCAGTCAGATCTCTACATTTTTACCATTGCCCTTTAAACCCAATTAAAATTAATTTTTACATTATTTTTGATGTTAATAGCTGGGGCAGCCTCACTTGATTCAGTCAAATCTCTACATTTTTACCAGTGCCCTTTAATCCCAATTAAAATTTATTTTTTCATTATTTTTGATGTTAATAGCTGGGGCAGCCGCACTTGATTCAGTCAGATCTCTACATTTTTACCATTGCCCTTTAAACCCAATTAAAATTAATTATTTCACAATTTTTGATGTTAATAGCTGGGGCAGCCTCACTTGATTCAGTCAAATTTCTACATTTTTACCAGTACCCTTTAATCCCAATTAAAATTAATTTTTACATTATTTTTGATGTTAATAGCTGGGGCAGCCTCACTTGATTCAGTCAAATTTCTACATTTTTACCAGTGCCCTTTAATCCCAATTAAAATTTATTTTTTCATTATTTTTGATGTTAATAGCTGGGGCAGCCGCACTTGATTCAGTCAGATCTCTACATTTTTACCATTGCCCTTTAAACCCAATTAAAATTAATTATTTCACAATTTTTGATGTTAATAGCTGGGGCAGCCTCACTTGATTCAGTCAAATTTCTACATTTTTACCAGTACCCTTTAATCCCAATTAAAATTTATTTTTTCATTATTTTTGATGTTAATAGCTGGGGCAGCCTCACTTGATTCAGTCAAATTTCTACATTTTTACCAGTGCCCTTTAATCCCAATTAAAATTTATTTTTTCATTATTTTTGATGTTAATAGCTGGGGCAGCCTCACTTGATTCAGTCAAACCTCTACATTTTTACCAGTGCCCTTTAATCCCAATTAAAATTAATTTTTACATTATTTTTGATGTTAATAGCTGGGGCAGCCGCACTTGATTCAGTCAGATCTCTACATTTGTACCATTGCCCTTTAAACCCAATTAAAATTAATTTTTTCATAATTTTTGATGTTAATAGCTGGGGCAGCCGCACTTGATTCAGTCAAATCTCTACATTTTTACCATTGCCCTTTAATCCCAATTAAAATTAATTTTTTCCTTATTTTTGATGTTAATAGCTGGGGCAGCCGCACTTGATTCAGTCAAATCTCTACATTTTTACCATTGCCCTTTAATCCCAATTAAAATTAATTTTTACATTTTTTTGATGTTAATAGCTGGGGCAGCCGCACTTGATTTAGTCAAATTTCTACATTTTTACCATTGCCCTTTAAACCCAATTAAAATTAATTTTTTCATAATTTTTGATGTTAATGGCTGGGGCAGCCGCACTTGATTTAGTCAAATTTCTACATTTTTACCATTGCCCTTTAAACCCAATTAAAATTATTTTTTTCATCAATTTTGATGTTAATACCTCCGACAGCCGCAGCGAAATCATTATATTTTCCCCATTGCCCTTTAAACCAAATTTAAATTAAATTTTTCATCAATTTTGATGTTAATACCTCCGACAGCCGCAGTGAAATCTTTATATTTTCCCCATTGCCCTTTAAACCAAATTTAAATTAATTATTTCAGCAATTTTGATGTTAATACCTCCGACAGCCGCAATGAAATCTTTATATTTTCCCCATTGCCCTTTAAACCAAATTTAAATTAATTATTTCAGCAATTTTGATGTTAATACCTCCGACAGCCGCAATGAAATCTTTATATTTTCCCCATTGCCCTTTAAACCAAATTTAAATTAATTATTTCAGCAATTTTGATGTTAATACCTCCGACAGCCGCAGCGAAATCTTTATATTTTCCCCATTGCCCTTTAAACCAAATTCCAATTAATTTTTTCATTATTTTTGATGTTAATACCTTCCTTATTGCCGTTCGGAATGGCAAGTCGTTCGGAATTTCACTCATTTTTAAAAAGGAGAGTACTTTTAAGGCGGAGAAATTGAAAATTAATGTTATTCTATGGGATTTAGATTTTTTGCAAGAGACTTACCTTTCAGATTTATTTTCTAATGCTTCCAAATATTTTACAGGCTTTATTTTAAGACTAATTTCATAATTTTATACCGATTAGTTTGGTCACAGTCTATAAACGGCAAAAATATGAAGAAGGAGAATTAAGTCATTAGAGTTCAATACCCATAGCCTCCAAATCAAGCGCGCGCGCTCGTGCTCGTGATTTTAAAAAGCCATATAAAACCTAAGCCTAATTTGTCAAATTAGGCTTAGGTTTTTGGCGAATCTATTTCTCCGCCTTGTTGTTCCCTCCGTTTTCATAAATAGATTGTGGGCCATCTAATTGGTGTAAAATTATGAAATTAGTCTTAAAATAAAGCTCGAATCTTAATTCATACCACACGGAAAATCCAAGTCTGAAAAATATCCGGAAGTATTAGAAAATAAATCTGAAAGGTAAGCCACTTTCAAAAAACCAAATCCCATAGAATAACATTACGATTTGGCCATGCGCGAAACCAGCTAAGTACCAAAAAAAGGGTCAACTTTAGAATTAATTTTAAAATACTTAGACTTAATATTTTTAAATGAAACTTGAAAAGTTCAACATTCGAACCTTGCTCTACCATTTAAAAGTGATTATATCTGTAACAAATAATTCCTCTTTTAGTTCTGTCAATCACTGGACTTGTCCTCGAAAGAGTCGATTTTAATGTTATTCTATGGGAGAATGGAGCGTTTTGATTGGCTAGAGACTGAATTTTTTAGGAAATCAAAATAGCATTACAGATGATGATGGGCCCAATACATAGAACCCTACCGGGTTCTAAGAATATCCTCTTTAACGTAATATGCCGTCGTGTTAAAAAAATTAAAAGGAAGTTAGAAAAAATACATTTTTTATCATGAACTTTATTAGGAAATTATGCAACCGCTTTTGAATTTAGTTTCAGAAACTGCACTCCAAATTATAATTTTATTAAATTTCTATAATTTTTACAGAGAAACGACATGGTATTTATCAAAACATTATTTACGAGACATTTCGAGTCGCTGCGCTTTTAGCTAGACCCAACCCTAGTGCGATATAGGTACTGTATTCACAGCGGCGATGGCTTTGGCGTGGTGCAAGAAGACGAAATACGTCAACGAATCGAAAGAACTTTTAGTTCACGGAGAGGTTCTGTCTGCGCGTGACGTCGGAAGAAGATATCATCACACACGGCGCTTGAATCTCCAATATGATTCGTATATACAGTTATTTGCTTCAACCTTACTGTAAACGCACATCCACAACAGCTCATTGAAGAGCAGCAACCTTTACTCACTTGTTAGTTTATAATGATCAACGAACGCCTTATATAGTATCTTTTGGATTCGAGTCTATTTTAGCCTTCTGAGGTTATAGCTTTTAATGAATCGAAACGAAATTTCGATTAAATTAAAATTAAAAGAGATTAAAGGATTTAACTTAATATAAAAACTAATGTTGCGGAATCTTATATTTAATATAAAAGATATTTTCGAAGATATTCAATATTTTATTATAGGTTGATTAGATAAAGGCGTGTTTTAACGGTTGTCCAAGATAAAATGAATTAATAAATTTTAGATATTGAGGTGCCTTCACAAATGTATCCAAGGTAAAAATTATTAAAGATTAGATATAAAGGCGTGTTCACAGGGTATCCAAAATAAAATGACTTAATAAAGAATAGATATAAAGTCCCGTTCGCACGAGTATCCAAGATAAAATGACAAAGATAATATATCAATGCCCGTTCGCACGGGTATCTAAGTTAAATTTAATAAGTATTAGATTTAAAGCCGCGTTCACACGGGTATCAGTGATAAATTAATAAAGATTAGATATGAAGACGCGTTCACGGGTAGCCAAATTGAAAAACATGATTTGAAAAACGCGATTCGAGAAACGTGATTCGAAAAACACGATTCGAATAACGCGATTCGAAAAACGTGATTAGAAAAAGGTGATTCGAAAAATGCGATTCGAAAAACGCGATTCGAAAAACGTAATTCGAGAAACTTGATTCGAAAAACGCGATTCGAAAAACGTGATTCGAAAAACGTGATTCGAGAAAAGTGATTCGAAAAACGCGACTCGAGAAAAGCGATTCGAAAATTCTATTGATGTTTGAAGAAATTTCCATTTCTCTTTGCGGAGTTTCAAACCATTTTCCTTTAATATCCTTAAAGGTCCGTCCCCACTCGGCGTAAAACCGACCGAAACACGGCGTAAAGCTCTCTGCGTAAGATTTTTTTATGCACAACTCGACGTAAATCACTTTCGGTCGGACGTAAAATGTGTTCTATTTTTTACGCAGAGGCCGACGTAAGCCGACGTAAATTTATTTTAAGGACCAATGAAAATTCGTTTCGGGATGACTCTCCCTCTGACGTCAGGGCTCAAAATATTTTTTTAGCCACGTTCGTAAAATGGCGTCAGCCATTGAAATTTAATATACGCTAATCGTCGAATAAATGGACTGAATTGAAACTGATTCTTCGCCTAAGTATTTGTAATTTCCGCTAAAATAAAACCATCCTCTGAAATCATTTTTACGAACAGTACGAGTAAAAAAGAGCTTCAGATACAGGTTTTCACAAATCAAATAGTGGAAAATATCGTTAAGCCTTGGTCGCCGTAGCTATGGCCTATGCCGCTTGGCGGAATAGTAATCCCAGCCTTCGTTTAAAAATGTACATAATATATGAAAGCATTGTATAATTTAATACCAATAGGGTACTAATTATCTCCGAAGCTTTACTAATACATGTCTTCATAAAATAAATAGTGGAAAATATCGCTAAGCCTCGGTCACCGTAGCTTGGGCTGCTCCGCTGCCTAGGCCCTAGGCCGCTGAGCGCTCTCTTTCCGCGAGGCGGCCTCCCACGTGACTACAGCGCTTTTCGGTTTTAATTCGGTCGTATATGTGAACCAAACGAAAATCTTGACGCAGAGGCTCTGCGAAAGAGCCTTTTTTTGACGCAGCGCTAATGTATTCGGTCGTCATTTTCGGTCAAGTGTAAACCTAGCTTAAGACTCCGTCAATAACTATTAGCAGCTCATCTTTTGTTTTAACACCTAATAGGATATCGTCCTGAAACGGTGAGACGGCTTTTTTGTTTCGAAAAAGCATTTCAATGTGCCGCTGAAATATTGCTGAGGCCGAAGCGATGCCAAATGGTAGTCTTGTGTACCGATATAGACCAACCGTGGTGTTAATAACTGTTACGTCTCTTGAATCTTCATGTAGCACCAACTGATCCAACCTAGCAAAATATTTGCAGCCAGCCAGTGTTGCAAATATATCCTCTGTTTTAGGGAGAGGATATTTCTCTATATCTTCAGCTGGGTTTATAGTCGTCTTAAAATCTCCACAAATCCGAACCTTTTAGCTAGGTTTTGATCCTTTATCGCTCTCTATAGTTTGAGGTTTCTAAACAGGAACGATCGCAGAAGCGTACTGCGAGTATGGAACACTTTATGATTTTCTGATCTTCTAGCCTCTTCAACCAACGTTTTCATTGCGTATGGTATGGATCGCGCTTTGCAATAATTAGGAATGTGATCCTTTTTTAAATGTAGCTTTACTTTAATGTTTTTTAATTCAACCAGGCCAGGTGCAAAGAGATCCTCGTATTTACTTAAGATACTCTCCAAATTATGCTTTTGTGTACCTTCGATCTTGTAAATTCCCTGTTTTGGCTTTTGAATAACTGACGGTATTACATTCAGTCATGAATAGAGGTGTCAATGAGTCGAGCCAGTTCGAAGCGGCTCATAACGAGTCATTTAACGAATCGGGCCGAACCCAGCTCGCGGTAATTTTATAGCTGGCGAGTCGGGCAAAAAAAAAAAAAAAAAAAAAGATTACTGAGCTGGTATTTCAACCATTCGCGGAGTGAGCCGGATAACGAACCGAGCGAATTGTACACCGATTGAACATCGAATCGAACTAGATTTCTAAAGGTCGATTTGAAACGTGTGCTGAACAAGATAAACATTTCAATATAAGTTTGGTCTACTTTAAATGAGTCGAGTACGTTCTGTGGTACACGTGCTCTTACTGTCAAAACTCCTTGTTTATTCCGGATTCGAACTATGTCTCCTGGTTTTAGTTCATCTAGTTCTTTGCCTTTATCCTGTTGTTTCCGCTTTAGGAGCTTATCCCGTTCGCGAATTTGATTAAAAGCGTATTGGGTGTCTACGCCGTGTAATATTTGCCGAAACATAATCTTGTAAATAGGGAAAGTGACGGCGATGCTAATAAAGCCAGATCCAAACCCGCAAAAAAAAATCCGCAATTGCCTAATTTCTAGGCTTACTCGGGCGGCCAAATTCGTTTACATTAGCCAAAATCGCTCTTGTAAAGCCCCCTTTTAGCGCCTCGAATCGGAGTACAAGCTATACTCGCCACTTCATGATACCGTATAACTTCATTTGTTATAACGCATTTAAAATCTTCGGAAATTTTAATAGTGGATTTGGCTTGGCAAGACATTGGCATAGCTTTACTCCTTGAACAGTATAAATTGCATGAAAATATAATTATTTTCAAACTTTCTCCGTTTTTGAGCCGAGATATAAGGGGGTTTTGCTACCCCCACGTATATATAAATATGAAAAAAAGTTATTTTTCTTTATTTGCCTAAACATAATATAGTAAATATAGTAGAGTGTAAATATGTAATTTGACTCGGACAAAATTAGAGACAAGCAACTCTCAACGGAATTGACATCTATCCATGGTGCTAATGAAGGAAAAGAAGTTGCATTGTAGAGGGGTGGAACTTCCTCAAAAATGGCCGCCATTTTGAAATGTTTAGTTTTTTGCAATTTTAGGCAAAACAGTTAGATTTAGCCATATGAAAGTAAAAGCAATTTGATTCTACGTGTTATTACGCATTTAATAAAGCAAACCACATTCAGATATTCAAATTAGATCAAATATTACGCTCAAAAAACCACATCGTTAATTTCGAATTTCGTTATTTTTCCCTAATTAAGGCAAACATATTTCAATTTTGTTTCAGAAAAATGGTTAGAAATGACAAAAAATGTTTTTTTTCTCTCTCTTCAATTTTTATTAGTTTATATTAGTCAATATCTTGGTCATCAGTATAATTAACTTCGCGGCAGGAGTTTTTTTTATTTAGTTTATGATGCAATAGAGATACTAACATAATTTTACATAGAAAAAATACATACTCCCCTTTGCCACATAAGCAAACAGTCCTTGGGAGTGCACAAAAATATATTATTTCATAATATTAGACTTAGAAGTAAAAATTAACAATGTGAGCGTTAGTAAATTTTTTTAAATGTCTAATAGAACATGCAGTCGTGTAATACCAATATCAATTAACCATACTTCTATTTCTTTTTTGAACAAATTTAGTGTCTAATTTATTATAGAGTCTGGGGCCTAAATATGTAATATGTTTTTGACCAATTGTTTTAAATACCTTACTAGTTAACATGTTTCCGTCAATTACAAAGCGATTATTATAGGTAGTATTATTAGGAAGGAATGTAGCCTTGATTTTGAACATATGAATAAGGAGGATTTTAGCATAAATTTGTCGGAAGGAAAATATTTTAAAGTTGTTATATAAAATACATCGAGGAGTTAACCATGGTAAATTTAAACATATCCTTATTATATTTCTTTGAATTATTTGTAATGGTTCTATATGAGAGTAAAAGGTACCACCCCATCATATAATACCATATGAAGCTATCGATTGTACCATAGAAAAATACACAGTTTTAAGGCATCGTATTGACAGGAAGTAACGTAGTTCATAGAATCGTGGTAGACACACTCGTAATTTGGGTATTATACTATTTATATGATGATTCCATTTCAAATTTTGATCAATTATTATTCCTAAATACTTAATTCGATCTATTCGCTCTAATTTTTTACAACTATTTCCACATTTTGTACAATTCTTTTCTTTATGTATAATTAGGTCAGTATAAAGGTCTGCAGTTATTCTAGAGGAGAAACTTTAGTATTTCGTTTTTGATATATTTAATGTCAAGAGGTTTTCCATTAATTTTTGATTTTTATATTTAATCCTGAGTGCGCCTTTGAGAAAACTTCATTCCACGTGTTCCCTACAAAAACTAAAGTAGTGTCATCAGCAAACGCTGTTAGATTGCCGTTTATGTTCAAGTTACAAATATCATTCATATAAACCAAAAACCAGATAGGACCTAGAACTGTACCTTGTGGTACACCAAACGTAACTAATTCATCATCACTCAAAATTTCGTTAATTTTTGTTATTGTACTTCGGTCAACTAAATAACTTTTAAACAATTTTAAGGGTACACCTCTAATAGCAGCTGTCTCTAGCTTGCGTATAAGTATAGGATGGGAGACTGTGTCGAAAGCTTTTTTCAAATCTAGAAATATACCAACCGCTTTTTTGTTTTTATTCACTGCGATATATAATTCATTTGTTACTTTTAAAGGCCAGATATTAGATTACACTCTCCACACATAGTAGAACATATCATCCGTATTTTATTCATGAGCATGCTTTTGTACAGTTAGTTGCTATTCATCCACAAAATATTAGTTTAGTATGCTTTCTGGAGTGGGAGGCTGATTATAATATATCGGGACCAAACTATTATTGGATAATTTCCACCCCCATTCATACGAGTTCAACTTTCTATAGATCCATACCTGGGTTTGATAATACACACGATATATGTGCTGTTTCAATGCGCCTTTAGTTGGGGGAAGGGATGCCAGTTCAAAATTGCTTTTCAGTATTTGTTTAGAAACAATTTTGTTGTATAGAAGATACCTTTGCCTGTTTAGGCTTCTGGTTCTGTGGCTCTATACAGTTTCAGAACAATTTTGATGATGATTTCGTGAGTTTAAATAAACTCGTTGAAACCCACGGTGACTATGTGCGACGTGTGGGCTTAAATCCATGTACCATACTGATGTACACGAAAGCTTCAGTTAGAACTTTCCGTGAAAATTGCAAACGGACTGATTTTTCATGAGACGCAACAGGAACAGTAGCGCAAAAAGTTGGCTTGTTGAAAACAAATAAATTCGGTGCCGCATGAAACTTGCATTTTAATTTTAATGACGTAAATAGGGTGAAATATCGTGCTAATGAAATCTTCGACCAAACTGGCCAACCTCGTTTCCCTTTCGTTCATTTAGTTTTTGATGGATGATTTTAATCCGAAGAACATAATGTAGCTCGGATCCTTTCTCATTAATATCGTCGTCAATCCTCGATCGTATTCTTTAACGCCGTAAGTTCTTGGATTGCGTGTGCCGTGTTTTTTAATCGTTTGGTATACTTTTGGTCTTGCAATAACGTCTGTTTCTTTTCGAATGGAGTAAGGAAAGCCTCCGTGGATTCGGCCAATAAAGCCGCCACTGTTAACGATACTGGTGGTTTTGTAGTTGGGAAATTCAGTTTTAGGAACTGTTGGTGTTTGTAGTAAATACCGAATATAATTGGCATTGTCACAGTTTTATGAATTAAAGGCGGCAGGCATTCTCTATATCTTACCCAATTCGAAGAATTCGTCCTTCATCAAACTTTGGGAATGTATGTTTAAACTAACCTTACAAAACCAAGCCAAACCTTTGAAAGTATTCGTCCTTCATTCAACTTGAGTACGAGTTATTCGTCCATCATAGCCTAACCTAAATTATCCTTACCCAATACGAAGAATTCGTCCTTCATCAAACTTTGGGAATTGATGTTTAAACTAGCCTAACATAACATAACCAAGCCAAACCATTGAAAGTATCAGTCCCGTCATCCAACCTTGAATACGAGTTATTCGTCCTTCATAGCCTAACCTGAATTATCCTTACCCAATAGTCCTGGTCGATTTGCCGGAAATGGGCCCTTGTCTCCTAGCCGCGCCGCCATCTTTTTGTAGCAACAGGCTGCCAGACTATTTCTAATTTTATTTCCCACAAACCAAATTCAAGTTGTTAGTCCAACGCTTCCTATATGATAAAATATAGGAGGCGTTGGTTAGTCTGTCGCTATTTTCACACTACAAAAAGATGGCGGACGATCACGTGACAAAAAGTTTTCCCCGCCAAAATTTTCGCGAGGGTCTCCAGACTTCCGGTTTTGGAAATCGACCAGGACTATACGAAGAATTCGTCCTTCATCAAACTTTGGGAATGGATCTTTAAACTAACCTAACATAACCAAGCCAAACCATTGAAAGTATCCGTCCTTCATCCAACCTTGAATACGAGTTATTCGTCTATCATAGCATAACCTAAATTATCCTAACCCAATACGAAGAATTCGTCCTTCATCAGACTTTTGGATTTGATGTTTAAACTAACCTAACATAACCAAGCCAAACCATTGAAAGTATCCGTCCTTCATCCAACCTTCAATAAGAGTTATTCGTCCTTCATAGCCTAACCTAAATTATCCTTACCCAATACGAAGAATTCGTCCTTCATCAAACTTTGGGAATTGATGTTTAAACTAACCTAACATAACCAAGCCAAACCATTGAAAGTATCAGTCCTTCATCCAACTTTGAATACGAGTTATTCGTCCATCATTGCATAACCTAAATTATCCTTACCCAATACGAAGAATTCGTCCTTCATCAGACTTTTGGATTTGGTGTTAAAACTAACCTAACATAACCAAGCCAAACCATTGAAAGTACCCGTCCTTCTTCCAACCTTCAATACGAGTTATTCGTCCTTCATAGCCTAACCTAAATTATCCTTACCCAATACGAAGAGTTCGTCCTTTATCAAACTGAAGGAATGAATGTTTATACTAAATTAACCTAACCCACCCAAACCATTGAAAGTATGCGTCCTTCATCCAACCTTGGGAATGTACCTCTAACCTAACACTTGTGTCTATTGATATAAGATGTAGGTCAACATTCTAAAAATCGTACCTATAGCCCCCTAAAACTCATGAAGTGCTTCAACCCGCTACTTCGGGTAACCGCTGTAATGGGAACACTGCGTTTTTGGGAACCACTGTAATGGGAACCACTGTAATGGGAACTGCTGTAATGAATAAACTGCGTTTTTGGGAACTGCTCATGTGAGGGCTTCCCGTATTTCCACGACTCAAGACCAATGTGTAGTTGTTTTATTAATAGGGGCAAACTCACTAATAACCTCCAGGGATAGTAAAAGTGTGGCCTACCAGAGGTGATGCTTCTAGATGATCAACCGCGACGCCCTAAGATCGAATTTTGTCCGGGGGTCCTGCTGGTAGTAGGGGCTCGTTTACCTTTAGCTGGACGTGACCTTCGCCTTCCTTAATATTGTGGAAGGATAAGGGGTATATAATCTCAACTAAGGCCACCTCCCAATCATTCCCCTCCAATTGTACAGCTTTTGATAGTTTGGTAGAGTAACGGGCGGTAGTGTTATCAGCGTAAATTTTCATACTAGCGTTACTAGGAAGCGTTAGGTAAAAGGGAGACTGCATCTTCAGCGTGAATCCAGCTGGACATTGATTCGGGGTAACCTAGCCACTTTACGAAGAACTCTTTCTGTCCTTTGCAGGTACGCTTACGTAAAACTTTCTCTATCTTGTAAGTCACGGGTCTGTTGACTGACTGAACCTCTTGAGTGTAGAACACTCCTTTTATAGGCTCTATCTCTAAATCTTCCAGCCTGTTTACGGGTGGACATCTTTCTACTAACGCCGCAATTTTAAAAATCTCCAAGGTCCAATTTTCGTCATACCTTTTTCAAAAATCATCTTGTTTCGACTAACACGAACGTAATCCCCCACTCTCAGCCCTTGTGGTTTATCTATCTGACCTTCTTTCCAAAGTTTTTTCTCGTTGTAGTATTTCCCATAGATATTTTTGAGAACTATAAGGATGTTCTTTTCCGAAACCTCATCGGGGGCCATTTTTATGGTCGAATGTCTCGAACTATTGTAAGCCTTAACCAGGTCATCTAAAACCTTAATGTATCTCTTGGTGTTGTTTTTAGTAAAATATCGATACATCCGGGCCTACAGGGTTTGGTTTAATCGTTCGACCATACACGCTTTAATATCATCGTTTTCGCTAGTGAAAAATTTTATACCCTTTTATTTTAAATAGGCTTGAAAATGTTTGTTCTTAAATTCAGTCCCCTTGTCAGTTTGTAACTTCAATGGAACTTTATCGCTAAATACCTTCTTGAACGCCTCAACGATCGCCGTACCGGATTTAGTTTTCAGGGGTACACCCCAGGCTTTACGACTAAAACAATCGATTACTGTCAAAATGTAGTTGTAACCGTCATTAAGTTTGGATAATGATCGCATATCATTAAGGTCGGCTTGGTATTGGTCAGCTATATTATGTACTAACACCTTGTTTCGCTTAAACTTTAAAACCCTCTTGTGTAGGGTGTACGCCTCTTCTCCCTTAAGCCAATCTCCTCCCTTAAGCCAATCTCTAACTTCTTGTCTCGTAACTCCATGCGATTTGGAGGCTGAATACAGTTTTTCCACACCTCTGAAACTTCCTTCGTGTTCTGGTCTAAAGTAAATATCTCTTAGGATCTCGGAGTTGTCCTGTACGGCGTCCATTTGGGGAAGAGTGTTGGTTTTTTCACGCCGGATGCGGGGGACGGAGTCCTTTTTTTCACGTCTGATAGGGGTTATGATGTAAATTTTTTCACGCTGGGTAAGGGGGGTTTAGGGAGCGGTGATGCTGTTTGAGGCATGAACTTACCTAGCAAGTTGGTGAAAGCCTAATAACCCCGCGGTTTCGTACCATACGTCGGTCTGACAAATTCCAGGGCAATGTCCCTAATGTTAGAACACGGTATTACAGAGTTGTTCGCAATTACTTCATCCGTCTCTGACCACCTAATCTTGTGGGGAATATCGTCGATCTGATCAACGAGCTTCTGAACACTGGATATATATCTAAGAATGTCGTCCAGCCAAGCTTAATTCAAACATTTACTGGGGACGTCCTCTATCAATATTTGTTTCGGTTGTTTAGCGATATTATGCAAGTTAGTATGCCTTTGTAGCGCCTGTTCGTACAAACATCATTTCGAACTATCGTCCAAATCCTTTCTATCCAAAATAGAGTGCATTTCACCGTCTAACTCCGTTACGACATGTTTTTGTTGGTACGGAAAGTGGTCGTCTTTGAGAGCCGAGTTAGGGACGAGTAACATTTTCTGAGCGTACTGCATGATTAAGATTGGTTTCCGGCTCTGGCGCCAATCAGAGATGAAACGATGGGAAAGAGGAGTGAGAAAAAAACTCCTCCTTCTTGAACTAGGATGTCGCGTTTATCTTTCCAAGCTTATTTCTTGTTGGCAATCTTTCTTAATTTTCTAGAATGTCTAGCCAATTTCTTTACTTGGGCCAGATTTAAGGTTACGTTGCCGTATAAAGTGTTATGAACACACTCGGCTATAGCGTCGATTAAAGATTTCCTGGCGTTTTTCAATAAAACCCTACGTTGCGCGCGTCTCGAATTGGCCAGAAAAGAGAGCAAATCTCTTTGCGACTTTACCGCGTAAGGCATTCTTCATTTTTTACGGTCGGCGCCACCCTAGCCCCGTTTTATAACTTCGGGACGTACACGACGCATGAGTCCCCCGGAAAAATCAATGTTCTAACCCGCTGGTTTTCAGGACACTGTTTTTTCATGTCCAGTAAAAGGTATCCGAAGGCCGGACCCGTAGCGTCCCGATACGCGTCGACTACAAAACGCCATTTATCCGGGAACATCTGACGAGCTATTGTTTGTCACGGGGCGATTTATTTAAGATGAGATAGTGAGCATTCAGAGATATGTCACGTGAGTCCTTTGATTGGTGGAATAAGTTTTACTAATGAAAATCACGCTTAGGTTCCAGTGATGCGTTCCTTTCGTAAATAGCGCTCCGATTTGTCCCTTATTCTCGTACATAAGGTCATCGATAATTAAAAGACACGGCCTACTGCCGTTGTATTCGGTCAGGTCGGGTAACCCTGACTTGAAAGTCACTGTTTCTTTCAAAGTGTTGAAAAAGGGTTGCCACTCACCGTAATACCAGTGAATCTCGTTAAATGGTGGCGAGAACATCACGGACTTGTGGTCGAGTAATTTTAAAACTATCTGAGTCTTCCCTGATTGGGAGGGTCCCACCATGATGGCGTTGAACGGCTGATTAAATGGGATCACGACGATCTTGGTTGAATGCACGTCCTAATATGGATCCGACGCTAAAAGTGTGGCGTATTTATACACTCGCTCACGCCTCACTATGCTCTCACTAATATATTATTGAACACGAAATAGCTTTTATTGTTTTTAAGCTTTCATGTTAGCAAAATTATTTCAAAAGTGCATTTGTTTGGGGAAATATTAGCCGCATAAACGTAAAATCCACGTTTTCCAAATACAAATATCGTACAAAGTGATTTTCAGTGATACAATAAAATAACCTTCATCTTATCTGAAACATTTAATCGGAACTAGTCGTTTAGATTACACAGATTTAACACGAAAGAGTCATTTTGTATTCGATTATAGATGACGGTAAACATTTCGGTTGAAAACATGTCACATTTAACAAAAAATGTTGATGTAAGTTTTATTTGTGATTTTGGATCTTGTGATTATTTCTAAATACGGGGTTTTCTAATATTTCGTGCCTCGTCTAAATATATCAGGCCTGCCTGAACGTGATTAATGGTATGAAAGAGATAAGGCATGCCTTATACCGATTTCATTTTTTAGTTTCACCCCCCTCCCCCCTCAGGGGACCTGGGCGATTTTTTTAAACCCCCCCCCTGTAGCCCCTACCCTTTTTCCCGACCTGCGCGATTTTTTAACCACCACCACCGCTCCCCTACCCCTTTTTTTTTCTGTCGACGCTCGGCACCCCAGGGGGTTACTGACCTCCGTCCTTTTGTCGGGCACGTCTCAACAGGTATTGTATAGGTGTGGAAGTAGGCCAAGTTACTATATATGTGTAAGAATCAACAACCGTAGTATTTGAAAATATTTATTGAGTTTACAACTTCATTGATTTTTTTTCATACTGAGGATAACTAAAAAATTTTTCCTTCAAATATTTTTGTAGCGACAGAGTTAGTATAAACAAATTATGGTGATTTAAAGTACAGATTACGCTTTCTTTATTTAAGCTTTCTTTAAATTTATTCATAATTTCGTTAGATCTAACATAATTCAAGGTATAGTTTAACATTTCGTCAAACTTTTGGTCTTCAGAGATATCTCCGTAAGGTCTGTACCGTAAATAGGGTTCGTCAAATAATTCAGAGTTTAGTTTAGAAATAAAATTATCGACGGCTTTAGCCATGCATTCAATCGCTCTCGTATTTCGTTTTAAAAGCTCAACGTGTTCGTTTATTCAGTATATTTCCACGCCGAGAATTTCGGCTTCAATAGGGGTAATTTTGAACGTAAAATCGTCATCCGTAGATAAGGTAAATACGATACCGTCACGTGACCTAATCGCGTATAAGCAGTTATCATAGTCCTTTAGTAGTCGTAGATCGTAGGCAGACGCGTCGGATACCTTTGTCTTCTTGAGTAGAGTAGAGTTGGATAATGATTAAAGAAAACTGACCACGCTTCCATGGGGAGTGAGAAGCCTTTGATAAAATCTTTTCCTCTGATGAGGACTTCTAATTCCAAATCTGATACCAGCCCAAAGGTTACGTACAAGTTTTTTCCAAGTTCGAACCTGGAATTTATTTTTTTGGGCCGTTGTTCGCGTCGTAATCTTTTTGAAGACGGTCGGCTGTTTACTTCGGCGGCTTCCATCGGGATTTTTCCATCAACTAAGGAGTTCATAGTTAGAGGTGTTGATCTTCGGAGGTGACTATTCGTAATGACGATAAAGTGGGGGGACTTCTGATTTTTATATCTTAGTGTCGTTTAACCGTTAGTGGGGGAGTACAAACCCCCATTTTTTTTTATAACTTTCAAGTTTATTTTCTAACATAGCATTTAGGATTATACCGATTTTTTTTATTCTCATTTTAAATCTTAGTTGATCAAGCCTAGCGTAATTTCTACGATCTTCGCCGCCAGGGAGATTAAAAATTTCGATATAGTCGTTAAACCGTACTTTCATCATTAGCGAGCATTTTTTTACGTGATGTTCTAGCACAATTTTTTCCACTTCTTTACGTGACACGCGTATAACGATAAAATCTTTTTTTTCAACCTCTTGCTTTTCCTACCGTCGGGGTACTGTTTTTTCTATAATTTGGCGGGGGCAGGCTACGGAGGGCCAATTACCGCAAACGTCGTAACTAATCGGTTTGTTATTTGCGATTTCCCCTTTCGCGTAACCGCAGTCTGGGAATTTTAATCTGTGCTCTTTCAGGGGGTCGTCCGTACATTTCCAATCGCTTAATACACCTTTACAGTGAAAATATTTCACAGCGTCTGTGCCGTCGTGTAAAAAATAAAATCCCGCCCTAGCGATACAACTTTTTGAGTTTCGAATTAACGGCCAGTCGCTAAAAGAGTGAAATCTTCGACGTTCGTTCTCCATGCCGGCGGTTAGATAACTGTGGAAAAATATCAATAATAGTCTGTTTTTATAGGCTAGGATTTACAAATAAAGACGATATTTTGTTATAAAATAGTATTTTATTTTTTTAATTACACATTAGAAAAATATATTTTCGCCGGCCAGGTACGTCGCGTGGGCTATGGCGCGGTCTTGGGCGCAAGGTCGGGGTCTGGGGCCACGCCCGTGATCGTGACGACATCGGGAAGCGGGGAGGTCAATCATGGGGCGGTTCAACTGATCTTCGAGGTAATTAACCTTCTGGTCACCTACAGAAAGACGTATAGTTTAATATGGGGTATCCTTGACTAACATCTACGTTTTTTTCAATAATTAAAATTTAAATTACCTTTGGACCAAATATGTTGGGCGGCGCAAATGGCTTTGACCAAGAGCTCCTCCAACATCTCGTAAGGCACGTCTCCGTCCTCGAAACGGAGCCCGTGGATGTTGGCGGTGATGTAGGCGTTCTGGCTCAAAACGGCTGGCGGCAAAAACCTCGATTCGTACGGGGGACCGAATGTCCACCCGAATACTAATGGCGTTGCCGATATCGTGGCGATGGCGACTTCTTTCGGGACCGTGTCCGCCCCGTTCCCGAAACAGCGTCGGCGATTTCGTCCGTTTAAATAATCGAATTCGATTACGACTGAAGACATTCTGGATGTTATTATGTTGTTGAGTTTTAGAGTTGTGATACTTTACGGGTCGGGTTAGATAGCTTTACACTTTTTAAATAAAATATTCTGCAGCTGGCTATTGCGCGATCGAATACGATTCGCATGTTTCAAAAGGTTTGATTTTGACATAAAGTATTGTTAACATTGGCGATAAATCCTTTTATAAAGGTTAGAAATAATTTTGTCGTTTAAATCGTAGTCGCGAGTAAATCTTTTCACAAAGGACGCGGTACTCTTTTTTTTTAGTGCGGTGAATCAGGTATAAAATTCCAAAGAGGCCGCATATCGAACTTTTTAGCCCTTGGAATCGCCGCCGGTTATACGCGCTTTTTTTCGAGTTTCTTTTCATAAACGTTTTTATTTCAGGTGCGAGCTCGGGGCCTAGACCCAGGGAGTCAAAGTAGTAGGCGGTAGCGCGGCTGTCAAAATAAAGAGCGATCCAATGGGTTCCCTCGTGTCGCGCGGGGTCTAGATTGACAATATAAGAGGCTGGATAATTTATGCGGTTTGGAAGGCGATCGCTAGGGTACACGCCTTTAAAATTTTTGAGGTTTCGCAAAGCTCTTTTGATTTCGATAGTGTTCATTTTTTCAGACCACGATAGTGACGTGTCGATTTTTATCTATTTCCAACAATGCCTGGAATTCGGAGAATACGATAAAACTGAGGGTGTTGGCCGTCACTGTATCGAAGCCGAGCTATAAACGCAGCTGTCCTTGTCGAGTCGGGTTCCAATGGCCTATTTCACTGGCTGAGTTGTCGATACTTAAATCGAAGGCGAATAGGCAATAACCTTTGGCATAATCGTCCAAAGAAATCTCAATCCCTTTGTCGGCGTAGTGAGTATCGGCCCCGGAAAAGAGCGAATAATACGATCGTACTGAAAGAGATTTCGCAAAATCGGGCTTGTGAGGTTTCGAGGCTATTTGTTCCGAGTTCACAAAAAGTGATAGATAGTTAAGTCCGAAGTTGGCGAAATTGAACGGATTGCATTCTATGTCCCCTGTCAGACTGGCGTGATTTAGGAAGCCGATAATCACTCGTTGAGGGAGTGTCCCCAAATAAAGGTTATCAATAGAAGTGTTCAGTATATGAGGCGATATAGTGAATATTTTGGTCTCCGTTCGCGTATAAGCGTAGCTGGCGGATTTTAGGCTTAATGCGCGTTCGTGAGCTATTAATATTTTGGGGGCGACGATAATTTTCGGTACGTAAAGGATGGCTTCGAGTATAGTGGCTTTATAACCGTCAGTCCCTGTGAGTTTTTTTCCCATTAAACAAAAGTTGAATTTGGACTTGCTTAGTTTAAGTTTAAGAGGTACGCCGTTCATTAAGTATTTAGGGATATTGAAAAAATCCAAGTATAAACTGCCGTACATTTCAAATTCGCCAGATAGATCGGAGTAACCTTTTCTTTTCAGGAAACCCTTATTTTCGGTTAATGAATCCATATGGGCGGCGGTGTCTTTGTAGTACATGGCGGCTTGTAGATGGGAATTGGTGGCGTCGGAACCGTAAGTGGTTAAGGCCGAAATGATTGAACCATACGCGTAATTGTTTGCCGAGGGGGTAACTAAACAATCACCGACGTAGAGTTCAACTCGATCAAACTGCGAATGTAGGTAATTATTTACGGGTCCTACTATATCAGTGGCTGTTAAAAGGGCTCCGGAAGTTGTCACAATTTTGTTTCTAGTGTAGAGCATAATTAGGGAAGTATCCACGTATTCGTCGCCCGAGGCGCTGACCTCAAACTCTATAGGCTGATCTCCTTTCAACGATGTTAATTGCTGGTATGTCATTGTTTTGATGCCTTCGATTAATGTTTGAATGGGTGGTATGGTAAACAGATCTAAAGACGAATTAATAACTTCCGCCATGTTTGTAATTTTTTTCTTCTACTTGGTAAAAATATCGCGTGGCGTTCGGAACGACAGTTGGCTTAAAACCTTTCCTGGTGGCTCTTTTTATGTTTTTCTTTTTCTTCTTTGGTGTTGTTTTAACACGTTTTTTCATTTTCCTTTTCTTTATTCCCGATCCATATTGTTTCCGTACCTCATCCAGCGTTTCATTCGCTCTCCGTTTCGCCGATTCTTTGAAACTTTGACCCCCCATGACGTCACCGAAAACGCGGGTGCCGGTGCCCAAGAGTTTCTTTCCTACAAATTTAGCGCCGTTCAAAATCATAGGAGCGACGTAACGAGCGAAACGACCTAAAATACTGCCAATCCCATGACCTCTTTGAAATGACCGGCCTACGTAAAAACGACCAACCCCCGCGCCAGTTTGAGCTTGATTTAAGTAATAAGTTTTGTAACAACATTTTTCTAAATTAGCTGTTCGCCGCATCTTTTTAAGTGTAGTTTACACACGAGTGTCCCGTAAGCGAATGGGGCAGGGTCCCCCAAGTGGTCCCTTATATCTATCGTAATTGAATCGAAATATATTTTAGCCAATGATACGTAATGCGGAGAAACAAAGGTTTTCACTATAGTGACTCCGAGGTTTCTATTTTCCACTGGGATTATTCGTAAAAACGGCACTAGAGACTCGTCGACTATTTTATTTTCCACTATATCGCTGTAGATGTATAACTGCGATGGCACGTGATAATCGATGCGTGCTTGACGAGGGGCCAGTCCCTCTACATTTTCGTGATCGTCATACCCTAAGATGGCGGCTAACGTTGGGGCGACTGATAAAACGGGCATAAACTCAGCCTCTTCGTCGCGTTTTACCTTAACGAAACCCATTAGGCAGTCATAATAGAAACAGGCGAAGCTATTACGGCACGTCACCGAATCCTTAATTACTTGCATTATATGATCCATCGACAGGTAATGCCCGGCGGCGACGTCATGGACGAAGGGTTTCATCGAGTCGTCTGTTTCGGCTTTTCGCGCCAAACGCCGTTCTTCCATTTGTTGTTTAAATATTTTCTTTTTAACGTTATAAAAAATGCTGGTGTATATAATTTCCACGAGAGCGCATTCCCATCTTCCTTCGAGATCAATGGAGTTAGGAAGTTTAGTATTATAAGACGCCATTGTATTACTCGGGTATACGTCCATTGACGAATCGCTAGGTAGCGTGAGTTATTTATATATTAGATGTTTGAGACATTGTCAGCCGCGACCCAACAATTCTGACTTTTGGGTAAACCTATGAAAGAAACGAAATATTCGAGTTTGCCTTTCCTTTTTCTCTTCTTCAAAATAGAGTCCAACTTGTAGGTCTGAGGTTTGGTGCACCTAATGAGCTGAGCCAAATAAAACAGGCCCTTTATATCATTACCGTCGTAATCTTCTATTCTATACAAGTAAGGAGTTTTGGCGTTTAAAACTCCGACGATTTTGAAAACTTCGGTCGAGAAACTAGCTTCGTATCCTTTTCCGAAAACCGACTTTGCCTATTGTAGGGGGGTGGAACTTCCCCAAAAATGGCCGCCATCTCGAAATTTTTATTTTTTGCAATTTTCGTCAAAACCGTTAGATTTAGCCATAAGAAAGTGAAAAGCAATTTGATTCTTCGTGTTATTACGCATTTAACAAAGCAAACCACATCCAAACTATTATTGCATAATTTCCACCCCCATTCATCCGCGTTCAACTTTCTATAGAGCCATTAGTTGGGGGAAGGGATGCCAGTTCAAAATTGCTCTTCAGTATTTGTTTAGAAGCAATTTTTTTGTATAGAAGATACCCTTGCCTTTTTAGGTTTTTGGTTTTGGGTGTGGCTCCATACAGTTTCACGACAATTTTTTCACCAGCGTTCAAAAGATCTTTCTTATTTGCATTTTTGCCATTAAAAGAGCGTCCTGGGTTTTAAAAGTTAGTGTTTCCTTTGAAAAGTTTCAAAAACGCGAGTTTTTCTTTCTTGTAAAAGGCTGAAGTACTATCACACCCTGATAGAGCATGAACGAATGGCAAAATAGCAGCTTTCTCTCCTAGTTTATTTTTAAGTTCATAAACATCAGTGACTTTATCTTTTTTTTTTAGAATAATAACAATTTTTTTGTGGTTAATTCCAAAGTTTACATATTACTCTCTTTGTAGGGAGGGGGCTAAGTCATATCTGACTTTTAACCCACATTATTATTCTTCGCATTAAGAGAAATGAATTAATCAGATATTATTAATATTTATATTTCGCATAATTTTTTTTTTAAATTTAAACATTGACGTTACTATAGTTGGGTTAAGATTATTGTATAATTTAGCGCATCTGCAAAAGATGAAGTTTAATTTTTTTTGATGTTTGAGAGGTGAAATTTGTAGTAGGTAGTTTTGTCTTGTGTTATGTGTTTTTGTTGGAGGGAAGGAGAATTGATTTAAATTTAAAACTATTGATTTTCGTATAAAAACTAGACACGCAAATTCGTATATTTGGTAGATAGATAAGATTTGATACTTCCTAAACAATGGGTATCTGAGTTCCCTATATGGTTTTGCACGGCCTCCCTTAACTGATTAAGGATTGGAGGCCATACGGGCAATGACTTATGGCATATTTTCCCATAGGAATACCTAAAAAAAAGATTTGTCATCATATACGTAAAGCACCCGAAAAGTCGTCTTTAAAATCATTAATTTTGATATTTGTAGAAAAGTTTGGAAAAAATTCAACTATTGCGCCTCTTCCCAAGATTGATATTCCAGGAATAATCTCTTCTTTCCATGTAAAAAAATTATATTAAGACATTATTTTCTTTTGAGGAACATTATATATAAAGTTTATATCATAATTATATTTTTATTAGGCCTATTTTCTAGCACCTGAGCTTTTAGATTGGCCTATGTAGCATGAATCAAAAACTAAGAAAGCTTATTAAATTTTTATTTGTAAAATATTAAAAAAACTTGCAGATTGTAGCCTGCAATAATGATGTGAATCAATTAAAGGGGCTTATCGTACATTATACTATATTATGTTTTTTATTTTATTTTTGAGATAACACTAAAATATTCTAGTTCAATCTGATATACTAAAACGATCCAAAAAATATTTTTACTTAGAGCGTTGTATTTAAAAACAACAAAGTCCTTTAATTATCCTTAATTAATTCACCCAAAATTTGTCGTTAACTGCGTGATATAAAATTCCTTATGGATCCTATTAAGCCTACTTTACTTTTTAACTAAATAATTTTTATTTTACTTTTAATTATTTTAATTTTTACCTGCGGTGGTCCCTTCAGTGGTGGGGGCTGCCGTGGACCCTTCTGTAGTGGCGGCTGCGATGGCCCCTCCAGGGGTGGCGCCTCCAGTTAGGGTATGGGCTGCGGTGGTCCCTCCAGGTAGGGTTGGGGGTGCGATGGCCCCTCCAGGGGTGGCGGCTGCGGTGGCCCCTCCAGTTAGGGTATGGGCTGCAATAGCCCCTCCAGGTATGGTTCGGGGTGCAATGGCCCCTCCAGTTAAGGTATGGGCTGCGGTGGTCCCTCCAGGTAGGGTGGGGGTGCGATGGCCCCTCCAGGGGTGGCGGCTGCAACTGCCCGCTTTTTGTACAGTTCCCTTCCTCGTTTCGGGGCTCCCCTTCCACGTTTTGCGGCTCCCTTTCCTTGTTTTGGGGGTCCTTCACAACTGCTAGCCACAGCCTTCATCCGCCGCTTCCTATTGTTTGGCCGTCTCGTATTAGCCACAGCGGCGTGCCCGGCATCCGGAGCTCCCATGAGCATTTCAAACATAGGGGTCGCTGGTCAAATAATTAAAATAAAAGAAAAAATTATACATTGTGATGTTAGTCATACACGACAGAGGATTGAGAAATCGTACGAAAAAAGCGTGTGAACAAAGCTGTGTTAGCTTTACCTTCACGTTCCAAATGTCAGTTCTCAACCGGTTTATTAAAATGATTTTAAGTTTTTAGTAATTACATATTTTGGTAGGACCCGTCCCTTCCGTTACGAAGAAATCCGCCAATACTGGCTCTTTCCCCGGAATTCTTGCTAGGAATTGGGAAACTCCTACATGTCTCCCATTGGTTGGCAACTGCCTTAGGTCTGCACCTTTAACCGTTTTCCACAAGAGGAACGAAGTTTCATTGAACGTCCCAATGGTGGCGGCCAGCGTCAAAATTCCTATTTGAATTTGGAATTTCCAAATTTAAAAAATATATATATAAATTTATATTAATCTTATAGATATATAAATTTCACCATTTTGTAACTAAAATTATTCTATCTTGGCCCAATCCAAAATTTTCTTAGAATATACTTATTGGACATTTATCTAAACATTTGAGGTCAAAATTATACTTACATTTCAAAAAGAAACAAGTTGAATGGTGGATAACGTGGATTGGTGGCTGAGTGGCTCTTGGTTTTGCGGACTTGCGGTGTTAGCTGAGTAATCTCGAAGGATAAAGTTAACAAGGATTTTTTCGTTTTTATAGGGAAGGAGCGGTTTCCAGAATTGAGGGAGGGAGTAACTTAGTAAGGGCGGAAAATCACAGGTGCTGTGAAGTTTTCAAAATATGGCCTAGACTCAGAGAGAATTTAAAATCTAAATTCACTCTGCTAGACTATTGTATAGTGATACTATCCATTTCAGTTTATATATTTATCTTTATAAGTATGTATAAAATGACAAGTGCAGCAATAAAACCTAAGTACAAAATGATAAGTGCAATAATTAAACATTAGTACAAAATGATTAGTACAATAATTAAACATTAGTACAAAATGATAAGTACAATGAGCTAAACGGTGTTATCCTATTCGACCGAATTGATAAGATAAGAGATTCCGCCAAAATATATAATTAACCTGTACAGGAGGCACGTTATTTCAGCCTTATCAATAATTTTGAAAGTCTGCTATGCCTTTAAATATTAAATGGATAACAGACTCTTCTAACAAGTAATTTTTGAACGATGCAAGCTGTTGTAAAATGCGCAAAAAATCAAAACTCACCAAAGGTCTCACAGTAATTTTCAAATAATTATCAAAGAGGCAAACTATAGTCTCGCTTAGCCTAAATCTGATTCTAAGAAATTTTAGAATGGAACATTTCACGACAAAAGTTAGTTGCTGATGCCATTATTATATCATATAAAAATGGCCCGTGAACAGAAATAACTCTTGTTGGCGCGTTATTTCTGGGAAATGACGATATTCAGACCCATCACTTAATAACAATGGATATGGACTAATTAAGAACTGGGGATTTTAAACGGTTTGTTCCCCTTTAGTCCAAAAACGTTGGCCCAATGGGGGCTTCATTGGCCAATTATGATGTATTCCCAATTCACCCAGACCAAAAATTATGCTTCCCATTTCTTCCGAAACGTATTCGCCAATTACCCTTTGAACCAAAATATTCCTGTTGCATTTTTTAATTCTAAATAGATTACTTTAAACGATAATTTAAGCGTTTTAGAATTTTATTGATTTGAAAAATGGAAATCGAATGGATTCAATCGTCTAGAGGACAAATAGTCCTGGTAGTTCGCGGGAAGGTTGGTTTCGGTTAGGTTAGATAAGGTTAGGTTGGATTCGGTTAAGTAAGGTTTGTTTGTGTTAGATTCGGTAAGGTTTGGCTGGGTTCGGTTCGTTTAAGTTAGGTTAGGATGGCTTGGGTTCGGTTCGATTACGTTGTGCTCGGTTTGGTTAGGGTTATGATAGTTAAATAATACTTTTATAAAATTATGTATTTTTTGGAATCTGAATATAAAATAAGCATAGAAAATGCATTTCCTCGAAAAAAATTTCAGATTGGGACGATTGGGTGTGGGCCAGTTTGGATTGGGATAGTTTGATTGAGCCAATTGAGATTGGGTGAAATGGGAATTGCGAAAATCGGGGTACAACCGTTTAAATCTACGACAAGGAGAAGAAACTTTCAAATCTCATAGGCTTGAAATAGGCGGGGACGGGTTTGGTTTGGTTAGGTTACGTTTGGGTTGGGCTACGTTGGGTTTTGTTAACTTAGGTAAGGTTGGAACTCTGTGATTTTAATATAGAGTTTTGATAATTTCACATATCTCCTAGTCGTAAATTTTTTAAGTATTTTTCGGAACTCCCCCGGTACTAATTAGTCAAGGACTATAGTTATTTAGTAAGGATTTGAATATCGTCATCTATTTGTTACAAACATCTCTCGGTTCACACGCTCTTCAAGAAATTGATTTGTTTTAAAAAAGTATTCTTAATTTTCTTTGAGACTAATTTCGTAATTTCAAAAATTAGCCTCAAATATCTTTCAAGACTTTGGGAAATTGTAATATTTTTAGTCTTGTTTAACCAGTCCAAATTGCTTAAAATAAATTGTTTCCAGAGGCCAGTATCCTTTTTTTAAATACAATGTAACAAATACCTTAAAACTGCAGCCGCAATTTTGTAACGTAATGAATATTATTTAAAAATACAAACAACAAGATGGTCAAGCCCATAGGAATAGCTAGACCCCTGACATTGTAAAAGAGGCTGAAAGGAATGATTCTATAGCAGGGGTGTGTTATGCAGGCAGAAACACTCTTTAAACAATTTGAGTGGCGTCTCGAGATTCCTTTAAACACGAAGTTGCGGAAATTTCTCGAGCCGACTATATGACCGTGATCGTTTTTATGCGATATATTGAAAAAGACGAATATCCCCGCAGTCATTGCATTCAAATAATGTTGTTCAAAACGTGTTGTTCAAAACGTGTTGTTCAAAACGTGTTGTTCAAAACGTGTTGTTCAAAACGTGTTGTTCAAAACGTGTTGTTCAAAACGTGTTGTTCAAAACGTGTTGTTCAAAACGTGTTGTTCAAAACGTGTTGTTCAAAACGTGTTGTTCAAAACGTGTTGTTCAAAACGTGTTGTTCAAAACGTGTTGTTCAAAACGTGTTGTTCAAAACGTGTTGTTCAAAACGTGTTGTTCAAAACGTGTTGTTCAAAACGTGTTGTTCAAAACGTGTTGTTCAAAACGTGTTGTTCAAAACGTGTTGTTCAAAACGTGTTGTTCAAAACGTGTTGTTCATAACATGTTTTTTTATTACTGACAGACTAGAACTCAACACGCATAAGCTCCCTTCGCGACGACTTGTTTATTGTTTTCGTGTTTTCATTACTGACAGACTAACACTTAACACGCATAAGCTCCCTTACTATCTCGTTCGCGACGACTTGTTTATTGTTTTCGAGTTTTCATTACTGACAGACTAGAACTCAACAAGCATAAGCTCCCTTACTACCTCGTTCGCGACTACTTGTTTTCGATACGATGACGTTTTTCGTCATTTCTGGAACACCGACTTCAGACTTCAGACTACCAGCACGACTCAAAACACTAGCTAGAACCTATACAAGTATAGGGTCTAGCTAAAAATCGGCAATTCGTTTTATAAAGTAAATTTTCCGTGATTAAAAAATATTTTGTCTTTTTAAACAACAAGTTTTCGTAAATATTTCACAAAATAATTTATGGCTAGTGCTCATTTTACTTGGTCATTAAATTATTATAAGGCAATCAAATCTTTTCTTGCAAAGATATAACCTTTGCGTTCCCGGGAATTTAATTTATTTAAATGCCATCGATAATATTTAAGCAAAGATTCTTGTCCCATTGGACCGAATCCTAGTGGTGGTTTTTCGGTCGAATGGGATTTCCCATTGGACCGAATCCGCCAAAGTGCGGGTTTTTCGGTCGAATGGGAAATGGTTCGGTCGAATGGGATTCGGTCCAATGGGACAGGAGCAATTAAACATTAGTACAAAATGATAAGTACAATAAATAAAATATTATAGAATGATAAATGCAATAATTAAACTTAAGTATAAAATTATGAATACAATAAGAATAAAATGATTAAGACCATAATTAATATAAGTATAAAATGATAAAGACAATAAAAGTAGAAAATTATAAAGATTATAATTAATAAAAGTAAAAAAATGATAAAGATTATAATTAATTAAAGGCCGATGCATGCACAATACGTCAATACTACTTTTATTAAGAGGAATTGGCTTGGACTGCTTTAATCTTTATCAGGTTAAACCTTATTTGTCAATCCGTCTATACCGATTCTCTTGAGCAGAAGTACATATGGATTCAATCAATAATTTACGATAAATAGATTTTTTTTGCGAATTTCCCGGGGAATGTTTTACTCGGTTTTAATACACAAACGTTGCCATATAATAATCTATCGATACAAATTACTTGTTCTTTAATTCACTCTGTCTTCAAAGATTTATTTTTCCAAGGGAAACTCCTTATTCTGTATTTACAAATTTATCATTCGTCTGATTAGACTACTTTATTTCATACCGTAGGGACATTAATGAAACTCACCAAAGGCGCCACGTTAATTTGCAGCTAGGCCTAATTCAATTTTTAAATAATACTTTACGATGAAACTTAAAAATAAGTTAAAAAATATTAATGGGATAATGTAGATAAATAAATTTTGTTATCATTGATTTTTGAGAAAATAAAATTTCTTGCTAGATTATCATATAAATTACCATTCTTTTTGTTTGGAATTTAAAAATTTTTCAATGTCAATCTAATTTACACAGACTACTTTATATCCTGTGAGATTTAACATTTATAAGGGTCTCTTTCCTCGCCGGGTTCCGCCTGGTGAGCGGCGTTCGAACTTTTTCCCTCGAATTTGGGAAAAAAACGCTGTTTTGGGAAAAATGTTCGAAGAGCCACCAACACGGGGAAAAAATGAGAAAATCTTACACAAAAAAAGTGTTATTGGGGGTTAGGATAAATGGTGTGAGGAGTTTAATGACGTTTGAAGAAGAGGAAAAAAGATTCGTTTCACGTATGGTTTCTCATTATTGGTCAATCAAAAAATAACACTCTTTTATTCATGGTAAGGCACATTTGTAATAACACTTTTAAAATATAACACTTTAATTATCAGGGGGGAAACGATAATACTTAATATACTCGAGGGACGCTACAACCCGTTATCTCACGGAGCTGGTCGCACGGAAAGTGCTTTTAAAACATAGGAGACTTGCCAGGTTTGATTATTCGCAAGAGGGAGTCCAACGTTAAGTTTTTGGGCCGGACGGTGCCTAAGAATTTTACTTTCGATTTCTAAAGGGCTTTCAAAATTACGATATATCTATATCTATTCACTTTTAATATTAAATTTCACCTCCTATAAAAAGGGGTTTTAAAATTGGAAGCAAAGATTATCCTAATCTCTCTCTTTATTTCTCGATAACGTTCTTCTGATTTCTATTTGTTTCTTAAAAAGTACGGGAGTTGAATTGTTCTACGACCTTCTAGACTTTGACCTCAACAACAGGCCGACATTTAGATTTGGGGCACGAATAATTCACTGAGGGGTCAAACGATAAAACAAAATATAACAATAAAAAAGTACTCAACACTGCCTGTGTTTTTACGAAAAAATTGGGTTCGGGGGCCGTCGTCTCTCTCGGATTAGCTGGGTTTTGTTGCGTAACAGTACAGCCTTATCCATTCCTGTACCAATCGGTTTCACTGGCTATCTCCTTGAGGGGTTGGACGGGATTTCTCGGACAGCTTGCGGGGTGGCAACTTCGTTGAAATTTGTGATGGCACGGTCTCTCGGGTAGGTCTTTCACACGACTAGTGGTCGTCCGGTTTCTTGGGGTCTCGAGGGGGGATTTTGTTTGACTTCAGTAATTCTCGTCCTTCATCGTCGTGTTTTTAGTTTGATGAATTTCTCCGTTTCGACGCCATATAGCGAGGGAGGCTCCTTTCCTTCGTGGATTGAATATCGTCAGCGTGGATCATCGGATTCTGGAGGGCGAATCGGAGGTCTTTGTGGCCTCGGTGGCTCCATTTCATTACTATTGAGATGAGGTTCAACTCATATCTTTTAGGTTATAGCGGGGACTGTTTTCTTCTAAGTTATTTCGCGAGTTTATAAAGTTTTCGACAGCGACTATGTCCCGAAGGCTTGAGGACAAAAAATGGCAGAATCCGGACCCTTAGTTTAAGCGGGCTCCATCATCGGCCGCAGCGCAGCGCGCTGGGCTTCTAGGGGGTGATCCTGTTCCTTCAGTGGTTCCTTTCGAGATCTCCAATTCGAAGTGATTTTACCTTCGCCATCTTCTCTCCTTTATGCCTCGGTTCGGGGGGAAAGAAAGTGATTCAGGTGCGGTATTGGTACGCGTTGGGCAATCGATAGTTTTGCTTTGGCGCCATGATGCCTGTAGGTTGCGTTCCCGTGACCCATCGATGGTCGTTTATGTGATGCTCCTAGAGAAGTTTCTATTTGGGAATGCGAGATGAAGTGCTATCCGAGGTTTTTTCCAGCGAGTTATGGCAAAGTTTGGGGGGTCCGAGGTGACCATGAACGTGAAAGTGGATGTCATTTGCACTTGACTGGTTTTCAATTTCTCTCGAATTATAATCGTATGGTTCTCTTGGAATCTTTCTTATATTCGTTGTTACATAGACATTCAAAACATAAAGATTACTCTCATCTTGAAGATAGCCGGACATATAAAGTTTTCCTTTCTTGTCATAAATCTTGACAGTTCCATTTGAAATTATGGATTCAAATCCACTACGATCAACCAACCGTGCTGATAGTAAGTTTCGACTATAGTTCGGTAAATAATATAAATTTCGTATGTCAGATTTTCTTTATTTTCACTTTTCGCCATAATAGCTATATCCCCTTGTCCAACGGCTTTTGATTGACCATCTGGCGTATTTATTGAAGTTGTATCTTCTCTAAAGTTGAAAAACCATTCTTTCTTAAAACAGGAATGGTGAGTTGAGGCACAATCAAAAATCCACGCTTCTTTATTACTCTCTGATACCATTGCTGATGTATAAAACGTTTGTGCAATTCTTCTATTATGTTTTGAATCATCAGATTTAGATCTGAAATCTCCTACTTGGAGGGAATTATTCGGATACCTTGAATCTCTTGATGATGGACCTTGGATGTTATATCGTTGATTTTTACTTCGGTCTCCTCTACAATTTCTTGCAAAGAGCCCTGGTTTCTAACAATTAAAACATACATCTCTCGTATCTGGTTCCTTTAATTGATAATTTGGTTGACTCTTTTGATTCTTATTTCTGTTTCCGTTATACCTCTTATTTGATTTAGCTTCTGATGAAAATCCTGCGGATTCATAGTTTGAAGTTTCCATATCTTTAGCTTCCCTTCTTTGTCGTTCGTATTCTGCGATCAGGAGCGGTTTTATCTTTGCTGAAGTAAAATCTTTCTTACTCATACTATCAGGGTTGGCAAGTTTTTGCCAAGGGTGGAAAAACCGCGTTTTTTTCCAGGTTAAAACAGGGGTGGCAAAAACTAGATTTTGCCGTGGTTTTTTCCACTTAGTTTTAACCAGGCTAAAACTATGTGGCAAAAACTGATTTTTGCCGCGGTTTTTTCCACTTCAAGTGGTTTTTTCGATTAAACAAAAAAAAAAGTTCAAAAATTCGTCCAGCATTGAGAATAAGATTGAGAAATATCTCAAACTGTAAGTCACCGTAAGTGGGAAGTGGTTCAAAACCTATACTCCTAACTCGCGCGTTATTTATTGTCACTTGACACCACTACCAAAGTCTTGGGACTCACACTCTTTTCATTCTTCTATAGACTTACACTTTGGTGACATCACATGGTGATGGATTAAGTTTTCCCTTTTCAGTTTATAATGGAAAATACATCTCTTTGTCATGTTTCCATTAATTAGCTATATTTTCTTTATTGGAGTAACACCTGTTTTCAAGTGTTTTGGGAAACTTTTGCCATTTTTTTCTTTAGTTTTTTTTCCTATATTTCTCAACTGCTTTATGGGAGGCTTCCCACCTCTCTAAGTTAAAAACACCAGGGGAGAGATTCCAATAATTCAAGGGACTAGTTTAAATAAAAACTAGTAATTGTAGGTTGACTTTGAAAAGAAGATAAAAAAAATAGAAATCTAATTATTTCAGATAAAAAAATAGAAATCTCTAATTATTTCAGATAACAGTTGACTCCTTGTTTCAAGTGATACAGTTTAATAGTAAAAAATCTAAAAATGAACAAGGGAGGTAGGAAAGTTAAAGCCAAGTGTAAAAATGCGGCAATATTCAAAGTAACAAAACAATTAGGATGAAAAATCACGTTTCTAAGCTCTGCTCCAATCTATTGAACCTGTATCGTAAATTGTTTCGGACACCTTTAGTGATCGTGAGGACATTCACGACAACGATATTGCTGCAGGAAATTATGATATCGATACAGCTACCAATGCTAAAACTAATTCATTACCTGTGACTGGAGAAAAACGGAGAAAGGTCATCTTATGTAATGGTTCTTTAGACAAGTATGTGGTCCCTACCAACTCTTCAAAAAAAGAACTGGATAAATTTGTATCGGAGTTTTTTGTTCTTCAAATATTCCATTTTCGGTTGTTGAAAACGCGAAATTTGTGCAAATGGTGAATGCTCTACGTCCAGGATATGTTCCACCAAACCGAAAAGCTTTAGCTGGTAGACTATTAGACGCTTCGTACAAGGAAATGCAAGATGAAATGAAATTCTCTGTTAAAGGTAAAGAAGGAACCTTGATGGTAGATGGATGGAGTAATATTCATAAAGATCCAATAACTGTAGCCTGCATGCAAGTTGAAGGGAAACCATACTTCATTTAAGTATAGCAAATGAGCATTTTGATACCATGGATAAGTCGGTCGTTAGAAAAATTAGGGATTTCAATTTGCAGAGGCAAATAAAAGACCTGGTGAGCCAGCTCGAACCCGTAGCAGTAGGATTAGACATTTTACAAGGACATGAAGCAACCATTGCGGATGCGTGCCACGTTTTCCTTAGTCTTTTGAAAAATGAAAATCTCGCCCATAAGAAAGATAGGGTGTTGAAGAGGGTAGGATTTTACTTTGTGGTAATAATGTAAAAAATCATTTTACAGCAAAACCAAGTTCACCATTCGAAAGAGCATTAAATTTAGGCCCAAAATAGCCGCCGCTTTTTTTAATTTTCAATTCTGGTCACACTAAAAAAAAAAGATTCTTTTTTGCTCTTTTTTAATAAAAAAAACAATGCAAAATTTCAAAAACGATCATAAATGGTAAAATTTCTTGATTTTACGTTTTTCTGAATCTACGTTATCGAAAACCTAAGAAAAATATCAACTCTTATTTTTAAGCATCTCTTTAATACGATAAAAAAGGTTTTAAAGATCGGACTTAGTTGTCTGCTACAAAAAAGCACGGAGCCCCTGTGTTTCAATTTCCGAGGTAGGTATCGAACCAATAGGCGCTCTCGCGAAATCCCGCGTGCTCGTGTATAGTATAGTTTATATTACCATAGCCTCCTAGATGGCGCGTGAGTTTGAAATTCATTTACGTTTTAGGTTTGATTTAGGCTTAGCATTTTTAAAAGATTATACATTTTTACTACGCTTAAGCGGGCGTTGCGACTTAAATAAATTTTATTAGATGAAATAATGCTTTTTAAATTAAGGAAAACACAATTTTGAGCAGTTATTTCGCTATCAAAGGTATTTAGCCTGATTATATATATGATATATATGGTTTCTCTCGGGTCACGTTGTTTAAACGGCCCCTATTGGTCGGATACCTACCTCGGAAATTGAAACACAGGGGCTCCATGCTTTTTTGTAGCAGACAACTGTTATATATCTACTGTAAAGTTCATAGTTGATATTTAAGATGGCGTTAGCAGCTTTAAGTTCACTAGCATTTTCTAGAACTTTCGGGAATTCTCTCAAGTCAGAGAGAGAGAGACGGTCGGGAGTGAGGTATGACGCAATTAAGCCATGGTTCAGTTGTTAACTTTAAATGAAATATTAAACGTTATTATTTGGAGATAGTTGAGTAGTTTTTTTACACAAACATCAAGACACAACAATTGGCGACGTAGATTTTTCTTTCTCACGCGTCTTCGCGTTTAAAGTCGCGCTTCGTGTTTTCTTTTTTCTCCCCTCGGCCTCGCCATGGCTTCTCCACCTGCCGTTGTTGTTTCCGCGCCCGTGATCGGGGGTATGGAGCCCTTCGACCCGGCCGTCAGCGATTGGCGCTCGTCTCCGCTGTTTTTTCGCCGCGAACAATGTTCCTGACGACAAAAAAGTTGTGTCTCTTTTGACTTTATTAGGCAATTCCACTTTCTCGCTCCTTCGTGATCTTGTTGCGCCCGACGAACCGGACACTTTGGCCTACGATGTTTTAATTTCTACTTTGTCGGCGCATCTGTCGCCCGCTCCTCTCGTTATTTCGGAACGTTATCGGTTGCTCGAGCGTAAGCAAGGGGAAGGTGAAAGTATTATGAATTTTGTAGCAGCTTTGAAGCATCTTTCAACACACTGTGACTATTCGGGTACTGAACTTGATCATGCTCTTCGTGACCAATTTGTTAGCGGACTACGCGACGTAAACACTCGTAAAAGGTTAATTACCGAGCCCAAAACTTTGAGTTTTCAACAAGTAGCTGACATAGCTGTGTCCATGGAACAAGCTACTCGTGATTGCGCTTTTCAACGTTCCCCAAACAATACTGTGAATCTCCACGCCATTTATCACACTCCATCTACACCAGCCAACGGTAAAACCATTAGTCGACCGTATAAATTTTCGGGGCCTTGTCCACGTTGTGGTAAAGAAGGACATCACGGAAACTTTTGCCGATTTCGAACCGCTAAATGCCATAACTGCTCAAAAATAGGTCATATTGCAAGTGTTTGTCACTCTCAGCCTCGAGACAAGAATAAGAGAACCTTCTCAAAAAACGAAACTAATACGGGAAACAAAAGTTCAAGACATAATCACACCGCCCGTAATGGTAATGACGGCAAGTTTAAACACCACAATGTTCATTCGATGGACACTCAAAGTGCAAAACATAGGAAATCTGAGGCCACTGAAGAAGTTATGGATGATTTTGCGAATTTCCACATATTCAAGTTAGCCGACGATGCTAAAGAGTCAAACGAACCGATCTGGGTAGTCACCTCTCTCAACGGACGTTCAATAAAAATGGAGTTAGATACCGGATCAACTGTTTCGGTCCTTCCAGAATCGATGTATCGTTCCCTCTTTGCCGACTTACCTTTATTACCAACAGAAATTCACTTGAATACCTATACAGACGAAGCATTGCGACCCTTAGGAGTTGTACATATGCCGATCGAGTATCAAGGTCAGCGTCACACTTTGCCACTTTACGTCGTTCCAAACGATGGCGTACCGTTATTTGGTCGAGAATGGCTTCGACATATCAAATTGAACTGGAACGACATGCATATGCTGGTGAGCAATGAAGAAACAACTAAGGCTACGAACCCTAAATTGTCTTCGGTCGAACCTGAGTTTAAAGACAGACTACAGGCATTATTTAATAAGTATAGTGACGTTTTCAAGTCGGAATTAGGACACATTAGCGGAATTACTGCCTCAATCGCTCTTCAAGATAATGCTGAACCAAAATTTTGCCGCGAACGCGCAGTTCCCTATTCCCTCAGACCAGCCGTCGACGCTGAAATCGACCGGTTGGTGAACTTCGGAATATTGACTCCTTTGAGACACAGCGCTTGGGCGACTCCGGTGGTGCCCGTTGTTAAGAAAAATGGCAATGTTCGCCTGTGTGGCGATTACAAGATAACTGTTAATCCAGTATTGAAGAATGAGACCTTTCCTTTACCTCGTATTGATGATTTATTCACCGCTTTAGAAGGAGGTCAATATTTTACCAAGCTAGACTTAGCCGAAGCATACCAACAAATGGAACTTGACGAAGCTTCTAAGAAGATACTCGTTTTAAACACCCAAAAGGGTCTCTATCAAATAAATCGTTTACCCTATGGTATTGCCTCGGCTCCGGCAATATTTCAACGTGCTATGGAAAATGTTTTAAACGGTCTTCACGGGGTGGTATGTTATTTGGATGACGTCTTAATTACCGGACGTACTACCGAAGAACATTTTCAAATCTTAGAGAGCGTGTTGAACCGCCTACAAGAATATAAAATTAAGGTTAATATCGACAAATGCAGTTTCTTTCAAGAACGCATAGAATATTTGGGACATATTGTCGATCGCCACGGATTACATTCGTCTCCTAAAAAAGTAGAAGCCATCATTCGCACCGCGCCACCAACTTCAATTAAAGAATTACGAGCCTGGCTTGGATTAGTAAATTATTATCGTAAATTTCTACCCAATTTATCTACCATTATACGTCCAATCGAAGAACTATTATCGAGTAACGAGCCTTGGGTGTGGAATTCTCAACGACAGAAAGCCTTTCATTCCATCAAGCAAATGATTATCAACCCGGAATGTCTAGTTCATTACGATCCCTTGATGCCAGTAACGTTAGCCTGTGACGCTTCACAAGATGGTTTAGGCGTCGTTCTTTCCCATAAATACCCAAATGGTGATGAGCGACCGATTGCGTTTGCTTCCAGGACTCTTACCAACACTGAACGGGCTTATTCACAACTAGACAAGGAGGCACTGTCCTTGGTTTGGGGAGTTCAAAAGTTCCATCAATATCTCTATGGAAGAACGTTTACACTAATCACAGATCATCAGCCCTTAACTAGAATCTTGGGTCCGAAAACTGGTCTTCCAACACTAGCAGCAGCGCGTCTGCAACGTTGGGCAATAATTTTGGCAGCTCATAACTACGATTTAATTTACCGTAATACCAAACAGCACGGAAACGCTGACAGCCTCTCCAGAACAGCTTTACCTCTTTCAGAGTCAGTAGATAATCCTCAGCAAGACGAAGCTGACATGCATTCTCTCAGTATGATTGATGTCCTGCCCATTACTCACAAGACCATCGCGTTTGAAACGTCTAAAGATGAAATACTCTCCCAAGTTTATCAGTTTACTATGAATGGCTGGCCTTGTAAAGTTGCCAGGGAGGAACTGACCCCATATTTTCGACGTCGGCTGGAATTAACATGTTTAGCTGGCTGTTTAATGTGGGGAACACGAATTATTATTCCCCGTTCACTTCGAGCCTCACTTATAAGCGAACTGCACAAGCCGCATTTTGGGACGGTGAAGATGAAAATGATTGCACGTGGATATTTTTGGTGGCCAGGGTTGGATAGTGAAATCGAAAAAATAACTAAGAGTTGTTCTAACTGTTTATCTACTCGCGATGCACCAGCGAAACCACCAGTACAGCCTTGGAGTTGGGCCACTAGACCCATGCAACGTTTACACTTGGATTTCGCTGGTCCATTTCAGGGTAATACATTTCTCATCGCAGTTGACTCGCATTCAAAGTGGCCAGAAGTATTTTTAATGCGTTCAACTACTTCCGCGGCAACAATTGATCGGTTGCGTTCCATAATCTCACGTTATGGTATACCAGAATCCCTTGTCAGTGACAACGGACCACAATTCGCTAGCCACGAATTTCGCCATTTTTGTCAACCAAATACTTTGCGCTCCTTATCATCCTGCATCTAATGGGTTGGCCGAGCGATTTGTTCACACCTTAAAACAAGCCCTGCGTCGTGATAATCAATCATTAACACTACAACACCGTCTATCAAACTTCTTATTCTACTATCGCAGCACCCCTCATTCGACAACCCTTGAATCTCCGGCTAAACTCTTTCTCCAACGAGAATTACGTACCACTTTCGACTTGATGCGTCCTCAAGTCGATACGCGCGTTTCGCGTGCTCAGGCGAAATATAACCCGAAGAATCATGAAATCGGAGAACCCTTCACTGAGGGACAAACAGTTTATGTACGAGACTTCGGCAGCGGTTCGAAATGGATACCTGGTACCATTCAAGAACGCTCGGGTCCCGTTTCTTATACCGTCTCAACACCACACGGTACATGGAAACGCCACGCATGTCACGTCATCCCATCCTCTCCGCCATCTAATTTGCCGGGAACAAACCTTTCTGGCAACAAGTCTCCGCCTTCGCCAACACGTGGTGGGTTCCAGGGACTTTGCGCTTCACCAGCGCCACCAATAGTCCATTCCTCTTCCCTTTCCCATTCTACTTCTAGTCACGCTTCACCTTCCGCTGTGACGCCCAGCAGGACCAGTCCGTCTCCTGCACCGCTTCCAGTGGCATCACCTGTTACTCCAGTTACATCCCGCTATCCCACGCGTTTGCGCCGTCCTCCAACTCGCTTTACTTTTAATTCTCACTAGCTTTCTTAGGAGGGAAGATGATGTTATATATCTACTGTAAAGTTCATAGTTGATATTTAAGATGGCGTTAGCAGCTTTAAGTTCACTAGCATTTTCTAGAACTTTCGGGAATTCTCTCAAGTCAGAGAGAGAGAGACGGTCGGGAGTGAGGTATGACGCCATTAAGCCATGGTTCAGTTGTTAACTTTAAATGTAATATTAAACGTTATTATTTGGAGATAGTTGAGTAGTTTTTTTACACAAACATCAAGACACAACAACAACTAAGTCCGATTTTTAAAACCTTTTCTAGCATATTAAGGAGATGCTTAAAAATAAGAGTTGATATTTTTCTTAGGTTTTCGATAACGTAGATTCAGAAAAACGTAAAATCAAGCAAGTGATGTAGCAGTTTTCATTTACCCCTTTAAACTTATTGACCAGACAGAAGGCTAGAAAGTCTGCTGTCGGGTCTTTAGGGTGAACGGTTGGTTAAAAGCCTTCTAGTCTACTGGGTTTACATATACTATCGTTTTGGAAATGGTGAAGTGAATGTTTTCAATTGATGGTCTAATACAGCAGAACTGTTAATAATTCAGTATAAAAAGGCATGAACCATATGCCAAACTATCAGTCGAAAAGTTTCCACGTTTATGACCATCTTGTTATATCGCAATTCTTCTTTGCTTTGAACTTGGGTTGCACCAAATAATTATTATTATCAATTACTCTTATAAAATACGAATATTCTGGCCACTATTTTGACCACTACTCTCTCAATTCTTAACCGATATCAAATTTGTTTGTAAATTAGCTTGCAGAGTGAAAAGCCGCGTCGATTGATATAATTCCCGAAATTATTTGGTCATTTCTCATTATGTTATTTTCGCGGGGTCCACTTTTTATCACGCGAATTTCGTTCACGAATGAATATTATATTAATTTTGATAGAATATTATACAAGAGTATTGGAGCTCTCAAAAAAGTCCTACTTGACCGTGCTAGCATATACAAATTATATGGCGGCCGAAACTTTTGTCCGCGACTGTACATCGCATTTTTCTTTCAATGACGCCTTTTTTGCTAGGCACTAAAGGCTCGTTCACACGATCCAACTTTTTGACTCAACTTGATGAGTCAACACGAGTTGAGTCAATTACTTGGATCGTGTGAATACAAGTTGGATGAGTTTGGTCCTTGATCCATTTCTCCGAGGTTTTGCTGACTCAATTTTTTGATATGAATATTTTCGGCCAATCAAAAAGAAGATCGTGGAGCGATCTTCATCTGATTATTTTCTTCGTTAGGCCTAATTTGAATTTTTCGCGTTTTTGTTATTTTCGAATTTGTAATTATTTAGGCGGTTGGTAGATGGCACTTTAAAGGTAATTTGTAAGTCGGGTTACGGGGTCAGCCTTACGAGTAGTCTGCTTGAAAAATTCAGTTGCACAGAACTACAAGCGTTGTTTCGCTCCGGAAACGACGAGACTTTTAAATCAGTCGCTAATTTCACTGCTTTGGATCACGTGATCGTTGCAGCATTTTTATTGGCTCTCGAAAAGATGGATATAAAAAGTTGGCGGCAAAAGTTTAGTCGTGTGAAAAGGATGATATTCCTCAACTTTTTGACTCATCTTGTTGAATGAGTTTAATAAACTTTTTGACTCATCTAGTTGAGTCAAAAAGTTGGATCGTGTGAACAGCCCTTAAGCCTACTTCTAAAGCAAAAGTCATTGCGTCCAATTCAGATTGCTTGGTTAACGCTTCATTTATAGCCGGGCAAAACGCACCCCAGTTTTTTAACGAGATTGATTTGAAAAATGTTTCAGAATTTTCAAAATATATGTTCTGATACTCAAATTCTTCGGCGTTCTCAGTCATTGGGATGATAATTCCACAAATTTGTTTCAAATTAGAGATTAAAATGGTATTAAACCTTTTATTCCAAGCTTTAGGCCTCGGTGAAAATTTTCGCGTTGAATAAAAATTGGCGCCAAACGAACTAACGGTAAACTATCGTCAAGCACACTTCTTCGAATTTTTTAAGGTAAGAAAACTATTGATATTTTTAAAAAGCGGCGGTTGTTTTTAACTTAAATTTAACGCTCTTTCGATTTGTGTAATTAGTTTTGCTGTAAAATTATTTTTGGCCTTATTACCACAAAGTACAATTGTACCTTGAAGAGGTTTAGAGACGCAATAAAACCTCAACATATGTTAGCTTATCTTCTTCATCCAAAGTGTAATGGTAAATTCTTAGAGGATTATCAAAAGGAAGAAGCGCGAAATTGGATCAATAGTTTAGATGATAGGTTTTTACTGTATGTCATTGCTTATGAAGCTAAGGGTGAACCGTTTCCCTCTTCCTATTTCGCTCCAAGTGTTATGAAAAATATGAATCCAAATGTATGGTGGGAAGCTGTTGCCAAGACTAGTTCTATTCCAAAAGAATTTACTAAAATAATAAGCCATCTTTTAACCTGCCCAGCTAGCTCAGCCTCGATAGAAAGAATGTTCTCCAGTTTGCCATTCATTTATGGTAAACTACGAAACAGATTGCAATTAGAAACAGCATCTAAACTACTGTTTTGTTATCAAATGCTTAATAGAAGACAGCCAGGAATTTTTGAGTTCTAGTTGAAAAATCCGGTTATTTTTGTAAATAGTGTAGTTGTGTAACTGCATTATAAAATAAAGTTATTTTGTCTTATCTTATACATGTCAGTTTTTATTTCTTTACATAAAAAACATGTCATTTCATTAAAGCAATTAAACTCCCTTTAATAGCATTCTACCCTTGATTTGTAGTTTTTGCCACTTTTGGCCGGTTTTTCCCGGTTAAAGCCACTTTTTGCCACCTGTCCCGGCAAAAAATAAATTTAGCCGGCTAATTGCCAACCCTGCATACTATGAGCGTGAACGACTGTGTTTTGGTATTGCGCCGGAAGTTTAAATATCATTTGAAATGCTATTTATCATCTGGAAGCGTTCGTCCTGCTAGATCTAGTTGTTCAGCAACACTCATTACTCTTGCTATGTATCCTGACATCGTCTCCGGAGGAGTTAATCTCAAGCTTATAAATTCGGATCGAAGAGCGGCGATTCTTGCAATAGATTTCGGTTCATAGATATCATTTAAAATATCCCATGCTTCTTTCGCGGTTTTACATTGAGCAATTATTTTGTTATGTTGATTACCGATAGCCAAAGGGATCTTTGAAAGGGGGCGTTGTTTTCTGAGATTATAACGTTCTTTTTCTTCAACTATTCCCCAAAGGCCATAATCTAACAATGCCATACACATGTCGAATTTCCATTGTTCATAATTCAAATCATTTAGTTTCTTAAACGAAAATGGTACTTGATTTTGTTCTCGAGTGTCATAACCCGCCGTCGCCATATTTCTTTTCAAAACTAAGCCTTGCCACTTCAACACTTCTCAATATTATTCTTCACCTTGTAAACCACTCTCTGCTACAATGATATAAATTTCTTATTACAAGGTAAATATGTTGAGATCCAAACTTGCAATTTTAAGTTAGTTTTATTAGTTAAAGTTATATAATTTTACATTTGCATAATCTCATATTTCGAAAAATCAGACCGTTCAGCTTGAGCGAAATTTAACGACAATCCCCTCGATTTTTTTTCTTACTAGTTCAGGCTTACCTAAAAACTTTAATAAGCTAGTTCACTACTGTTAAACTGAACCATTTACAAAGACTAAAATTAATACCAATTTATCAGTCCACTGAGCTAACCTTGAGACTTTCTGCTAGGAGTATTAATTAAAGGATGTCTAATTATAAGTCAAGTTCTTATCAGACGGCTGGAAGACCAGGTCCGTCAGGCTTTAACCTTTAGGAATTTGCGAGGTGTTGGGGCAATGGGCCTTGACTATATTAAGGCGTTGGTCTCTTGTCCTAAGGAGTTCCAACTGAATTGTTTTCGTATACGGGTTGGCATCGCAAGCCATTTTTGTGAAATGTAGGGAGGCGTATTCGGAAGGTGTTACACTTTTACGCCAGGAACTCTCATCAGAGTATCCTATTATATTACTTACATATACGGGCAGTGTCGCGTTCACAAGGGGATTTTTGGACCATTTCTCTAGTATTTATTTCTCGTTTTCTTCACTGGTGGGTGTATTTCATTTAACGGGTCCGGGGGATTCCTTGGTAGAGATTCCCCTTTCCAGGATATTGGTAGAGTCGAATTCCCCTGTTTTAAGTGGGTCTAGGGAGATTGCGACATCTGGGAATATTTATAAGACCTTACAAATAATGTCGGATCTTAAGGGTATGCCTTTTCCGGAATTCGCCCGTATAGTTCGTGAAATACTTATCGCATTCTTTGAATTTAGATTGTTTTTCTCTTAAGCGTTTCAGGATTATGTTAAGTGGTTTGTTTTTTCTCGTTCAGGTTACAGTTTGGCCTGCCAGGTTTTTTACTCTGGGTGACTGAGGCCCAACGCGTCATTTCAATTTTTTTTTTTATGTACTAAACAATTTTTGTGGGTTTTGGGGGAATTTTTTTTTTTTTTTGTTGCCTTCATTTCGGATTGTAATGTTTTGGCCTCACCTATTTTGTTGGTTTTTTGCGTTTTTTGGTGTGTTTTCATTTATCAGTCGACAGTGTTTTTCTTTCATTAAAGTGCTTTCTTCCTGGATTTTGTTTTGCTTTTTCTCTCATTTTCCCTAGGGTCTTTCCTTTTTTAAGGGGCGGGGTGCTACTTACCTATAGAAGGAAAACCCCTAGGTTTTCTTTAACCTAGATTTCGTCATGGCTAAACACTAAATGAGCTTTACCTCTGCATCTCACTCTGGAGAAGACTTGGGTTAGAGGGCGCTACAGGCAACTGCTTAAGTCATGTGATCAGACGCTAATCAGGAAGGATATATATAGAAGACCGACAGTATTTGGGGGTGGGGGGTTTGCTTGGTCAGAGGCTACGAACGAAGGATCTCCTGTTAATTATTTAAAAAACTTATTGTATATTTTAGAACTCAGGTTAAATAAATAAGAAATGTTATACAGGTTAAACGGCGCCACTTTTATTTATAATTTTGGCCTATAGATAGCCGGCCAGCTACAGATTTAACACAATAATATGGAAGAGCTATATACCTTTGTCTGCGCGCTAGTCTCAATCGGGCGGAGGCTATGGGGGTTTTACGCCGCGCCTCATGTCACGTGCACAGGAAGCGGTTGGCGGCTTTCTACGATAAGTGCGGGGGGTATCAGGCTGCGGGGCTAGGCGGCAGAGCAGCTTGCTGTCTGTCGCGGACCTCGAAAGCTCGTGATAGGGTGAAAATAATAAGGCATATAACGTCAAATCTAGTAAGCTCCTCCCACTCGAAACTAGCGTTATACCAGAGGTATAGCGTACGGTTCGATATTCTTGTGTTGAATCTATTCTTGATAATGTTAACAAATATGTTATTGGAGCTTCATATATATTGGAGCTTCATATATATTGCTCATAATGTCCACTAATATATAACTTATGTCTAACACTAATGGAAGCATGAAACGTCGTCTGCTATCGGTTTTGTATTAAACTTTAACTGAATTAAAATGGGATTAGTTGTATAGAAACATTCAAATGTGGTAGTCTTTATTTAAATTAATTCTTCACCATAATTAATTAGTTAGATGATAGTGTTGTATCGAACCATGAATAATCAACAAAGATTAAGAGTCTCGCGATTTATATGACTGAGCAGTATGGTGATATCATCTAAACAAGTAACAAGGCTTAACGAAATAGATTCATTACACAAGTTTTGAGAGACAAGTAGTAGATAAATGGCGACGAGAGGAGAAGATATATTCTCATTTCCAAAATTGGATGGCCTTGATAAGTATATACACTCTACTATAACAGCACCGAGCGATCCAGACCTATTGATTACCTTCAATGAGAAAAGAGCCAAGACTCTAGGATTTATATATCTTACGTTATCTCGAGAAATCAAAAGATTAATTAGTTCAGCAACGGATCCTGCAAAGGCCTGGGATACTCTAAAAACAACATATGAACCTACTTCACGAGCAAGAATAGCGATGCTAAGACGCCAGTTCATTACGTGTAAACCTAAAAATGGAGAAAGGATAGAATGTTTTCTCAACCGAGTGAACGAATCCGTAGCGGCATTACTGGAAGCCGGCGTTGAAGTTCCTGATAATGAGATATCATATCAGATGATAGATTTACCACAAGAATTTCACGGAGTTGTATTGAATGTATACCAATGGGAAGATAAGGATTTTGTATCCGACCGAGTAAAACAAGCCATCACAACTGAAGCCGATAAATTACGTCTCAGACAAGACGAAAATGGAACTATAGCGGATGTTATGACTTCACACGGATTTCCTACACAACAGGAACAGAAGAATCGAGGTACGAAACAAAAGGATACTAGATCTTGTTATAACTGCGGCATTATGGGACATATCGCAAAGAATTGCAGGAAACCCAAGAGATGAACTAATCATAAAGGGAAAATGAAACCTAAAGAAAAAATGGATAAAGATGTTGCAATGATATCTCATATGGAGTCAAACTCAATGGAAACCCAAAGGGAAACAAATGAATGGATCTGGGATTCGGGATCTCATTTATGTAACGATAAAAGATGGATGACAAGATACCAATCAATTACTCCTACGGAGATGAGATCGAATTACGAAACATTTACAGTTGTTGGACTAGGAGACGTTGCCATTGAGCATATCAGTAGTAAAGTACACCCCCAATAATAAGAAAGTCGACCCCCGTGCCCGCCCCATGCTCTCTAGAGCCACTCCCTGGGCTCGAGAGAACTTGTTTTTGACATCTCCAACTTGCTGCAAAAAAAAACTAGATTTCCGCTCGCGCCGGAGGGCCCTCGCTTTTGTACGGGGGAGCTAAAAACATCTTGGCTCACTTCTGACGTACTAGCCTAGCAGTAGTAGTACGTTATACAAAGGCAGTTGTTTCGCGCGCAGTCTTTCGCGAAAACCACTTTCCCTCGGAGAGTTTTTTAAAAAGGTGGTGTCACGAATTAAAATTGTTATTTTTATTCAGATATTTGTTGGTCTCTATTACCGAATAACCAATAGAAAATAAGGGGGCTTTATATCATTGTTCTAAGGGTTATTGAAGAATATATTGATATATAATAACAATGTTCATAATTTATAACCACTTATTCACGATAGTCATGTCAAGAAAAACGCCAGAAAATATTATTATTAAACGTTATTGTCAATGTAATTATTTTAAACGATAGAAATATAATGATTCGTATACTCGGAGATTTGTTATTGGGTTTGGGGTGACGTTGCTAACCCCATTCTCGTTCCCATCGGTTTTGTAATGTCAATCTTATCTGCTGATCCAATTTATTTGATGACCAGTTTTTGCCGCTTCTTTTCATCTACATTAAAATGGGAGAACCTTCGGACAAATTCTGCCACTACTGTGGGCGTTTCTATTAATTTTAAAATAAATATTTTAGTTTTCTAATGATAGAATTTTAGTTACTCGTGAACTTCTCATCATGTGGGAATCGATATTCGTAGTTCTGTTCGAAATTATTCTAACTTATCCGCCCTTTTCAATTTTGATAATTTGGATATTTCTGATGTTGTTACCGGCGGAATATTTCGCGGCCTTTTTCTTGATTTTAATAAGCCCTTTGACTGTGTCTATCGTCTTTCTAATTGGACTTTTGCAAGGAGATATGTATTGTGTTTTGGTTATTTTTGCGCCATACTTGTGGTTATCGCTACTTATTTACCAAGTTTTAGAGAAGCTCGTATTGATACCTGTGTCATGTGGAGAAATACTCTGGACTATTACTTTCAAAACATTCAAAAATTATCACGAGTAAAAGAACAATCATAAATTTTATTTTTTGATGAAAAATGTTTTGTAATATATTACAATGAAATGTGTAACTTTTTTTAAAATGTATATTATACAGTTTAAAAATATAATGTTTTTTTTTTCTCAAAAGCGTGTATTTATTATTTTTAAAATTATAACAGTTGTAAGAAAAGAAGTATTTTTTTACGTTCCCCTCGTAGATATTTTTCTTGATGTCCACTTGTAGATAATTTTTGCCTTAAGCAATATTGGGTTTCAAATGAAATATTTTTCCAAAGGTAGTGACGTCATTCTCAAGTTTTATTTGAAACTCGGAGTTAGAATTTAGAACGTCATTGAAAGCTCCAATCATCTCATCAAAGTTTTTATTAATAGTGTTTTAATACTGCGGCCTCTATTGACAATTTTTGTAAAAAAATTGTTTGATCCTCACAATGATTTTCGGTAAAATATTTGGGAGCCATGGTTCTGGGATCAGCAGGCAGACTTCTTGAGCTCGATGATTCCATCTTTGCGCCGTTTGTATTTGCTCCATAAGAGGTCCAAGTTGTTTTCTTAGATCGTTAACGCATCACCAATATAAGGCCTTTTATGGTAGTAGAGATTTGTATCAATTTAGAGACGTTCTTACTCTAGTAAGACATTTAGTCAATTTCTGGGTCCCAGTTCTACCGAGTAGAACTGCTTTTATGTGAAGTTGGGGTTTCGTCACAGTCTACCAATATCGTGTTGTATAAACCCCGCTCGTGGAATCAAAAAAACATTAGCTGCGTTCACACTACAGACTATTGAGCTATGCTTTTTGAGCATCTAGATCGGTTGTTTTTCGAGTGAATGCAAGACTCTTCAACTAAAAATGGACTCGTATTTCAAGTTAGAGTCTTGCACAAGGACCACGGTCGGTCTTTTTCACTCAACCCGAACGGTATTTGGCTGGTATGTGTGAATATATTTTTATTTCCATAACCGGTATTAGAATCAAAAAAAATTTAGCTACATGCAAAAAAAGAGAAAATCAAAGGGTGTGGAAGGTGTTGATAGAAATTGGAAGTGAAAATGGCTCGAAATGGTACACCGTTCAATTCCCCAGTAAGCTTTACTAAAATCATGCTTAAAAAAACTAAAACTATAAGATTACCACAAAAACTTTAGCTCTAAAAAAAGGCAAAAACCCATGCAAGAAAGTTAATTTACCCCACCAAAAATTGCTAAAATTAAACTGACATTGAAGAAGAGAGTAAAACCATTCAATTTTACAATTTATGAAACTTAATGTTGTAGAAAATGAAAAGCCTGATTCTCAGCCCAAAAAAAGCAAAGATATGAGGAGTAATAAAAAAAGAAAAAAACGATAGGGATTGGAATGATGACAAGCAAAAGAAATAAAATTGTTTGTCGACCGAAAGACAGATTAAAGATATGCGTAGTAATAAAATAAAAATAAAAGAGTGTTTGCCGACAGAGAGAAAGAGACAGGCCATGCGCAGTAATAATTATAGTAAAAAAAATATTACACTTCCCACCCTATACCTTATTGGTAGCCCCAACATAAAAAAATATTACACTCTGGCCATAAAAGAGTGGTAATATACGGCCAGAGATGTTTACAGTCCGCTAAAAAAAGAAAAAAAAATATATGGCTGTAAAATTAAAGACTAGCGTGGTTTAGGGGTAAAAATATGTAATATTATAAAAAAAAATTGCGGGGTTCGAATCCCCTTCGATAAAAATAATATTTCCTACCCTTAAACAATGCTAGTCTTTTGTTTTTCTCTTTAAAAGAAATAATTCTAATAAAAAACTCTTCATTTAACATTTGGTCCCGTTACGTCATGGAACAATTCTATTGTACTTTAAGCTCTAACGCCTCACTCGATATTTTTCCAAATAATACTCAAAGTTCGTTTAAAAATATACTCGTTAAAGAACTACAACTAAATAATCACGAATGGAGTGTTGGGTTAAGCGAAATAATCTATCCCGCGTCCTGGTATAACGTGAGCGGCCCCAAATATAACAAATTTTGGATATTGACGGACGAGAATAATCAAAATAATTTACTAGATGAGCCCTATATTTACTATAAACTCGAATTACCCCCTGGGAATTATAAAGCTACAACCCAAAATGATAAAATTGTAGAATATTCCTTGCAAGAACAATTAATTAATGAAATTAGTAAACTAATTCAAGAAAACGAGCTGACGAGGGACAAAATTGAATTAAGTATTACGAATCGCTTGGCGGGAGATAATAAACGTTTAGAGCTATTTTCAAGAAATCCTTTAATTGACAAAAATTACCTCGGTTTTTGAGCATTCGCACGGCGGATAACGTCTAAGTACGTATCCCGTCTATGTCACCGTTAGCAACTGTGTTTGAATTTAGAGAAAACGAATTTGTTAAAGATAATTTTCTAAGTCCCATACCATTGAGCAAGTATGCTCGAACAATAAGTTTGCAATATACGAATAATTACATTGATATAAGAATTCCATCGCTAATTGTTCGAAAAAGATTACGGCAAAGCAATGGGTTCGATTCAAAAGTGCCCAAGAAAAGTTCGCAGTCTGATTATAGTACAGGCATTCTAAGGTTTGACCCGGAACAAATTAGAACGGTTACGAAAATTTCCATACTTATAGAATCGAATGCGTTCTTTAACGTGGTGAGGTCTCCCAATCTCGCAGGCGTGGGGAAAATCCGCCATCTTGGAAAATGGCCGCCAAAATTACTAAAACTATACATAACTTTAGATGTAATTATCGGATTGACTGTTAGTTAGGCTCAAAATGTAGCTTAAAACACTCCGCACAAAATTTGTTCTATGCATGTTTAGCGTTTATCAAACCGTAAGCTCGCAAACATGCATTGAAACTGGTGAAATTGATAAATTTAGGGAAATATGAAGTTTCCGCGGAAGACCATTTAAGATTTTGTTATAATTTCGCTGTTTCAATAATAGGACGCATTTTTCTAAGTATTGTTGCCTTTAAAACGTTTAATGAAGAGAAAATATTCCCCATTTTGGAAAATGGCGACCAAAATTATAAAAACTTCATAACATAACCAGGTATACTTAAAATGTAGTATAGTTATTTAAGTTCATTTGCTACCAGTTTTAACCCATACAAATATTTTGGTACAATTTTAAAGCAGAGAGCTCTTACACATATAGCCTCATTTTTAAATAATTTTATCTGCTATATCTTAGTACACTGATGAATATCACGAATTACGCGAGTTAATTTATTCAAGCTGACCTAATTATCAATTACCGTATTGATATCATCTAGTATATATAAATTGAACCTATACCAAAAGTCTCTCGCTTTACTTTAGCCGCGTTCGTACTAGGCCAAGGAATTGATATTAACCGTTTCAAAACGTTTCGCCAGAGTCGTGTGAGTGGGAAACCGTCTTTTCTCAAAACGATTTGATTCGATATGTCGAAACTGCTTCGGGAACCAGTTCCGTACCGATTCGGTTTGAAACAACCGATAGATGAAGCTACGATAAATCGATTTATAAATACAACACGTGAAGACGTGACGGTTAAAACGATTCCAGGCGATTTGAATATTGGTATGATTTTACCGTTTCAAATGGATTAAGAAATATGAGTGTGACCGATTCGTTTTCTCTAAAATTCCGTTTGCGAGTGAGAATTCTCTACCGCTGGCACCGCTGGCGTTAAAGTTTTTGCTCGGTATTTTTGGTCAAGTGAAAACCTAACTTTTAAGAGAACAGCAAATAAAAAGGTCTTCGTTCAAATTAACAAGCGTGTCATCCATAAACTATTCCGTTTATTAATGAGTTTTTAAATATTAATTATTATTAACTAAGCTTTCAAGTGACAGAGAATGACTAATAAAGAAGTCATCTTTTAAATCGTGCGCGTCATCCCCATAAACTATTATGAGGTTTACCTTCAATTATGTGGCTTGGCGTTTAAACTATAGGAGTTGAATATGAAAAAATTAATTAATGAGACATACTTTACGGTTTAAAACTGACAAAACTTAATTGACCACGTGGAAATAAAATATATATTGCTCATTGTCATAATTTAAACGCTTTAATAAAACGATTGACAATTTTTAGTACAGGCATTCTAAGGTTTGACCCGGAACAAATTAGAACGGTTACGAAAATTTACATACTTATAGAATCGAATGCGTTCTTTAACGTGGTGAGGTCTCCCAATCTCGCAGGCGTGGGGAAAATCCGCCATCTTGGAAAATGGCCACCAAAATTACTAAAACTATACATAACTTTAGATGTATTTATCGAATTGACTGATAGTTAGGCTCAAAATGTAGCTTAAGACACTCCGCACAAAATTTGTTCTATGCATGTTTAGCGTTTATCAAACCGTAAGCTCGCAAACATGCATTGAAACTGGTGAAATTGATAAATTTAGGGAAATATGAAGTTTCCGCGGAAGACCATTTAAGATTTTGTTATAATTTCGCTGTTTCAATAATAGGACGCATTTTTCTAAGTATTGTTGCCTTTAAAACGTTTAATGAGGAGAAAATATTCCGCCATTTTGGAAAATGGCGAATTGGCGACCAAAATTATAAAAACTTCATAACATTAACAGGTATACTTAAAATGTAGTATAGTTATTTAAGTTCATTTGCTACCAGTTTTAACCCATACAAATATTTTGGTACAATTTTAAAGCAGAGAGCTCTTACACATATAGCCTCAGGGAATTTAGCGTATAGTTACGAACCCGTTCGAAGGTCGGTTTTGTTTTCTTTCTGCCTCTAGTAAAATGACCAGCTCGAAGGTTCAAGGAAATGCCATAAAATTTTGTCAGAAATGAGAAAAAGGCTCAGTCGAATGTTGTGGTTTTTATCTGTTAGTCATATTGTATATTTCTTAAAACAAGTATGGAAGTAGTTTGTCTGATATGTAGTTCGGATTTTGGGAATAAAAAAACTGTTCTAGTTACAAAGGGTCTCCAAACTGTCGTTAATGCAAGTTTGAGGAGAAAAGATGGACTACACGAGCGTCTTGAACACCTTACATCAGTTCGTTTGCACGAAGCTTGTCGGAAACACTATACGCGAGAGGAAAATATTGTCAAATTTCTAGACGATGGTAGCTCCACGTCAAAGGAACCAACCAAGGATAAATTGTTGAGATCCGAGGTTCATTCGTTCGAGTTTAAAACAAATTGTTTACTCTGTGGAAATAATGCAGTCCCCGATGAAAAACATCCATCGAGAATTAAAGGTATTGTGCATTTGGTTGAAACAATGGAAATAAAATCAACACTAATTAAAAGATCAAAAGATCGAAATGATGAGTGGTCGCGGGTCGTACTAGTCCGTCTTGAAAATGTCATAGATCTTGTAGCTGCTGAAGCGCCCTACCATAAAACTTGCTATACAAAATTTTTAACTGAAAATACTGAGAAAAAGAAAATCGGTCGGGGAGTAAATGCCGAACGAGAAGAAGCTTTCATATCTCTTTGTGCCTACCTTGATGGTAACAATGAGTGCCAGTATTCTATGACAGAATTAGAGAAACGTTTTAAGGAATTTTGTAATGAAGGAGTGGAGCCTTACGGTACGAAGTATTTAAAACAAAGACTCATCCGACGTTATGGGAAACAAATTACAATATCTGAACTTATTGGAAAAGATAACATAATTTGTTTCAAAGATCAGGCGTATAAGATTTTGTTTCAAAGATCAGGCGTATAAGATAATATCGAATTGAATGAGCAAGACGAAAAAATGCGAATCGTAGAAGCTGCTGCGAAAATTATTAGAGAGGATATTCAAACTCGCGTTTACAATCTGGAAGAATATCCCTCGGAAGAAGAGATAAGAAGCGGTTCAGCTAACCCAAGGTTAGTAAAGATACAGGTTAGGCAGATTCTGACGTCAGCCGGAAGTTACCTAGCGCGCAGCCATCTTCCAAATTCCTTTGACAATTGCTAGATGGCGGTTTATATTGTAATTACGGCGGGAATTTCAAACTAATATCCAATATGTTGTTTCTAATGAACGTTGCCAGGTGGCACTTAGAAAGTCGATTGTCATATAGCGGGAATTTTAACAATAACACAACAAATAACGTTCTGTCAATAAAAGATAATGTATAACTGATAACAGAATTAGTCTACCCAACATGTATGACAGAGTGAGTTAATGAATAAAATAAATTGAAAACGCTTTAATTTAGAATTTGTAGTAACATTACAATTTAATGTCTGATATATTTTGCTGTGAAAGTAATTGCACAAACTCTAAGAACAAGGGATTCTTGCTGTTTCGCTTCCCGAGAGATAAAAATCGGAATAAAATCTGGTGGGAGTTTGCAAATTAATTCCAACCTATCGCTAAACCAGGTAATAGTGTCGTCAAAAGATTCTTCATTACGTAAGAGACCAAGAACAAAGGACAGTGCTACTCTTCACGGTGGAAAAATGTTCATTGCCGGTTAGTTTCATCAAAATTATCAGCTTGGCAATTCATCAATAATTTTAATTTGTCAAAAATGTAGAGACTTCACCTTCAATACAACAAAATGAAATAGAAGAGATTCAGAACCCTGGAAATAGCACTGATATATCACAAATTTTCCGAAACACAAACATTTATATTACACATATTTTCTTTTACAATTCGCTGCAGCTGCAAATAAGTGTTCGCCTCAACACAATAAATTTGTTCCACAAATGAGTCCTAATGTCCAATCATTGGTGGACATAGACCATTCATATGCTTTAAAGACACATGCAGGAACTATTACTAAAACTATAAATAGTTCGCAAAATAATGGAAAAAGTAATTATACAACGTACACATATTTAATGATTTTACGACTTAATCCTATTCCATCATCTCAAGGCCATATGAGAAGACCCAAATGCCAAAGAAAGCTTTCGGACATATCATTACAACAAAAAGTAACTGTTCTTTATTGGCCTTCACTGGGCATATTTTCATTAAGTTCTATAACCCCAGAGTTCCTTCTGCAACATGTGTGACAGGCAGAGATGTTGAATTGGAGCAAAAGACAGAAAGACCAGAATCTCTTGATTACGTCACAATATTAGTAGACGACCATCAAGAACCAATTCAAGAAACTGAGATAAGTAAGTGTTTACGAAAAAGTAAATAATTCGTTTAATTGACATCACCTCTTACATCTATTGTTGTGGTTATTTAGATGTACACGAATCATGTACATTAGCTCAACTTGAACAATTAAACTCTGAAAATGCATCGCTGAAAAGAGCCATGGCTAGTTTACAAGAACAAACTAATAGCTACAAGGTAGTTCTTGATAAACTACTTAATGATGACCAACAAAAATTCTTACTGAGAGGCTCCGTCAGCAAGTGGTCTATGGAGACATTGGAGATGGCGTTAAAACACTATTGCGCAATTGGCCGAAAAGGGTACACATACTTTAGACAAGTGGGATTTCCTTTACCTAGTGTAAGAACTTTACACACCCACATTGAAAGTTTGAGGTTCAAACCTGGAATCCAAGAAGAAATGTTAAGCTTGATGGGCGGAAAAATAAAAAACCTCCCAGATAAACATAAAATGGTTGCCTTAAATTTTGATGAAATGGAGCTCAATCCAGCTTACGAGTATGATGTCTCCACAAGGTCTTTTATTGGCCATGTGACATTACCTAAGAATACAGAGGTAAAAGCTACTAAAGCGTTGGTAGTAATGCTAAAATTTCTCACGTACAATTGAAAATTTTTAATTGCTTGGGAACTCACTGGATCTTGTGTTGCTGCTACCAATCAAAAAGAGTTCCTCACAGAATGTATCAGAAGAGTGGAAATGGCTGGAGTCCGTGTAGTTGCTTTGATATCCGACATGGGTCCAAATAATACTGGCACTTTCCGAGACTTCGGTGTAAGAGTCAACCGAAATGAAAGAGTTTATGGTTTCACTCACCCATTCTCATCTGATGGGCAAATTTATGTAATTCCCGATGTTCCTCATGTCTTGAAAAACATAAGAAATATGATGTTAGTCCATCAGTTTTTTCTACCAGATGAAATAGTCGAGAAGAATGGCTTTACCACAAACATAGTACATCTAGAATATGTAACTCGCCTCATAGATCTGCAAAGTACCAGATAACTAAAATTAGCATACAAACTCACGAAAAATCATACAAACCCAACCCACTTCCAGAAAATGAGAGTTCGTCTGGCTGCGCAACTTCTGAGCAAATCTACTGCAGCAGCTCTTAGAACAGCTATAGCTATGGGGTTTCTTCCACTTGACGCAGAACCAACTGCATGGTTCATTGAGACAATAAACACCTGGTTTGATGATATGAATGCCAGATCTAAAAAGGAAACTGTTGTGTTTGAAAAGAAACAAATATTGGAGAGTCCTATTAACCTCATGAGCACTATCAAAATTGGTTCTGTGGGTGGTTGGAAACCAATTCAGACTGGTGTTATTATGTCTACATTATCAATGTTACAACTAGAATCTCTCTGTCACTCAAAAGGATTAGATTACTTCACGCCTGGAAGAATGACCCAATGCGCTTTAGAGAATACCTTTAGCCAGGTGCGGTCTGAAGGTAATAGAAAACCTTCACCACTTGCATTTAAACACAGGATTCGAAATATTGCGTTGAAATACGCTCTGAAATGCAAAGCACCAATATCAAACATAATGAAGAAGGTTTATACCAACGTACCGGCAAATCAGCTTCCAATAAAACGAGACCTTTTGCAGGAAGCCCTTGCTGAAAATGGAATAATGTTTGATGAGAATACACCCCAGAACGCCCTTTCTGAAATTATATCAGAACTATCTATTGAAGAAGACATACTTACCCATTTTATAAACGAAATGGATATATCAGAAACTCCTACGCAGAACCACGACATGCTAACTTCAAGTGTGATACACTACCTAGCAGGATATGTGTCTTTCAAATTAAAATCAGCTGTGTGCGAATCTTTTCAATCGGTAATGGCAAGCTCTACTAGATAAGGATTACCCGAAACTTTCGGAACCCCAGGCCTTCTGACAGTTTTGAAGACTTATGGTGGCCTATCAATACCTTCTAAAGAGATGGAATCTTGTGTTGCTGCCCTTGAAACCATATTCAACGTTTCATTTCAATGGGCTCAATGTCTGGTTTCTCCCCTACAGTCCATAACAGACAATACAATAAGTGAATGCAGGAAATGTACTTCTAACAAACCTTTTCCAGCGTTAAATAGGGAATGTTGTAAACTTGAGGAAAGGATTATTAACTCTTTATAAATTATATCAAAAATGTCTTTGCGAACAAAGACCCAGAAGGACATGTTATGGCCTTGAATGTCTGAAGTGACAGATATTTAATTTTCTTTTAAAACATTAAATTTAAATACAATTAAAGTTGCTTTTAAAACATTAAATTTAAATACAATTAAATTTTCTTTTAAAACATGAAATTTAAATACAATTAGATTTTATTTTAAAACGAAATTTAAATATAATCACAATCTGGCACGATTTAGAGTTTCAAATTTCAATACAACTGATTTTATTCACTCGGAAATATTTAAGAAAAACATAACAGACGATTTTCTCCCATTGACGCTTAACATTAAATTTCGCTTAATTATTTTTCAGGGAAAACGTGTATTGAACTGTTATTTTTCAGTATAACGCGAGTCCACTTTATGTTTTCTTAGTTTAACCCGAATTTCCACGACTCGCAATTGAACGGATCGTTAAAAATACTCGCCGGTTTATTGGAATGGGTATATGATAAAGGGAAATGTGTTTTTTAAAGCCCGTTTAAAGTCACCTTCTTTTCTAGCTTAGCAGACGACGCAAACCATAACAATTTGTACTTTCAAAGCTATATTGCGCGCGCAAGCGGAGAGAATTTCAAAGCGACGAATTTTAGAGCGGATAAGCTTTTTAAATAAATTGTAATACTTTCATTTTTCTTTTCATTAAAACCGTACAATTAAAATGATGATTTCCATAAGGGACCACTAATTAGTTATTAGGAGTTATAAAAAAACATCCATGAATTAGGTTTGTTCGTTTGCAACCCAAGTTAAAAATTAAAATATGGTGAATTTTTATTCCCTTTAAATTCCTTGTATAAGCATCCGTAAGCTAACATGAACGAATTGCCTCGACTAAAGTCGAGGAGTTGTAATAAAACATTATCCATGGATTAGGTTTGTTCGTTTGCAACCTAGATTAAAAATTAAAATATGGGGAATTTTTTTCCCTTTAAATTCCTTGATAAGCATTCATAAGCTAACATGAACGAGAACGAATTGCCTCGACTAAAGTCGAAGAGTTATAATAAAGCATTATCCATAGAAAACATTATCTATAGAAAACATTATCCAATTAAGGTATGAGATCAGATCATAGAACTTTGAGTCTATGCCTAAAGCCAAAGCTAAATTAAGTATATTTTTCTATCGAAATTTAATGTTAAGCGTCAATGGGAGAAAATCGTCTGTTATGTTTTTCTTAAATATTTCCGAGTGAATAAAATCAGTTGTATTGAAATTTGAAACTCTAAATCGTGCCAGATTGTGATTATATTTAAATTTCGTTTTAAAAGAAAATCTAATTGTATTTAAATTTCATGTTATAAAAGAAAATTTAATTGTATTTAAATTTAATGTTTTAAAAGAAAATTAAATATCTGTCACTTCAGACATTCAAGGCCATAACATGTCCTTCTGGGTCTTTGTTCGCAAAGACATTTTTGATATAATATCTGTCACTTCAGTCTAACACGAAAGTGTTAACTTCTATATTAAAAGACTAGCCCTTTAAAAAGTGATTCAGTCAAATCTCTACATTTTTACCATTGCCCTTTAAACCCAATTAAAATTAATTTTTTCATAATATTTGATGTTAATAGCTGCGGCAGCCGCACTTGATTCAGTCAAATCTCTACATTTTTACCATTGCCCTTTAATCCCAATTAAAAAAATTTTTTACATTATTTTTGATGTTAATAGCTGGGGGAGCCGCACTTGATTCAGTCAAATCTCTACATTTTTACCAGTGCCTCTTAATCCCAATTAAAATTAATTTTTTCATTATTTTTGATGTTAACAGCTGGGGCAGCCGCACTTGATTCAGTCAGATCTCTACATTTTTACCATTGCCCTTTAAACCCAATTAAAATTAATTATTTCACAATTTTTGATGTTAATAGCTGGGGCAGCCTCACTTGATTCAGTCAAATTTCTACATTTTTACCAGTGCCCTTTAATCCCAATTAAAATTTATTTTTTCATTATTTTTGATGTTAATAGCTGGGGCAGCCTCACTTGATTCAGTCAAACCTCTACATTTTTACCAGTGCCCTTTAATCCCAATTAAAATTAATTTTTACATTATTTTTGATGTTAATAGCTGGGGCAGCCGCACTTGATTCAGTCAGATCTCTACATTTGTACCATTGCCCTTTAAACCCAATTAAAATTAATTTTTTCATAATTTTTGATGTTAATAGCTGGGGCAGCCGCACTTGATTCAGTCAAATCTCTACATTTTTACCATTGCCCTTTAATCCCAATTAAAATTAATTTTTTCCTTATTTTTGATGTTAATAGCTGGGGCAGCCGCACTTGATTCAGTCAAATCTCTACATTTTTACCATTGCCCTTTAATCCCAATTAAAATTAATTTTTACATTTTTTTGATGTTAATAGCTGGGGCAGCCGCACTCGATTCAGTCAGATCTCTACATTTTTACCATTGCCCTTTAAACCCAATTAAAATTAATTATTTCACAATTTTTGATGTTAATAGCTGGGGCAGCCTCACTTGATTCAGTCAAATTTCTACATTTTTACCAGTGCCCTTTAATCCCAATTAAAATTTATTTTTTCATTATTTTTGATGTTAATAGCTGGGGCAGCCTCACTTGATTCAGTCAAACCTCTACATTTTTACCAGTGCCCTTTAATCCCAATTAAAATTAATTTTTACATTATTTTTGATGTTAATAGCTGGGGCAGCCGCACTTGATTCAGTCAGATCTCTACATTTGTACCATTGCCCTTTAAACCCAATTAAAATTAATTTTTTCATAATTTTTGATGTTAATAGCTGGGGCAGCCGCACTTGATTCAGTCAAATCTCTACATTTTTACCATTGCCCTTTAATCCCAATTAAAATTAATTTTTTCCTTATTTTTGATGTTAATAGCTGGGGCAGCCGCACTTGATTCAGTCAAATCTCTACATTTTTACCATTGCCCTTTAATCCCAATTAAAATAAATTTTTACATTTTTTTGATGTTAATAGCTGGGGCAGCCGCACTTGATTCAGTCAGATCTCTACATTTTTACCATTGCCCTTTAAACCCAATTAAAATTAATTATTTCACAATTTTTGATGTTAATAGCTGGGGCAGCCTCACTTGATTCAGTCAAATTTCTACATTTTTACCAGTGCCCTTTAATCCCAATTAAAATTTATTTTTTCATTATTTTTGATGTTAATAGCTGGGGCAGCCTCACTTGATTCAGTCAAACCTCTACATTTTTACCAGTGCCCTTTAATCCCAATTAAAATTAATTTTTACATTATTTTTGATGTTAATAGCTGGGGCAGCCGCACTTGATTCAGTCAGATCTCTACATTTGTACCATTGCCCTTTAAACCCAATTAAAATTAATTTTTTCATAATTTTTGATGTTAATAGCTGGGGCAGCCGCACTTGATTCAGTCAAATCTCTACATTTTTACCATTGCCCTTTAATCCCAATTAAAATTAATTTTTTCCTTATTTTTGATGTTAATAGCTGGGGCAGCCGCACTTGATTCAGTCAAATCTCTACATTTTTACCATTGCCCTTTAATCCCAATTAAAATTAATTTTTTCCTTATTTTTGATGTTAATAGCTGGGGCAGCCGCACTTGATTCAGTCAAATCTCTACATTTTTACCATTGCCCTTTAATCCCAATTAAAATTAATTTTTACATTTTTTTGATGTTAATAGCTGGGGCAGCCGCACTTGATTTAGTCAAATTTCTACATTTTTACCATTGCCCTTTAAACCTAATTAAACTAAATTTTTTCATAATTTTTGATGTTAATGGCTGTGGCAGCCGCACTTGATTTAGTCAAATTTCTACATTTTTACCATTGCCCTTTAAACCCAATTAAAATTAATTTTTTCATAATTTTTGATGTTAATAGCTGGGGCAGCCTCACTTGATTCAGTCAGATCTCTACATTTTTACCATTGCCCTTTAAACCCAATTAAAATTAATTTTTTCATAATATTTGATGTTAATAGCTGCGGCAGCCGCACTTGATTCAGTCAAATCTCTACATTTTTACCATTGCCCTTTAATCCCAATTAAAAAAATTTTTTACATTATTTTTGATGTTAATAGCTGGGGCAGCCTCACTTGATTCAGTCAGATCTCTACATTTTTACCATTGCCCTTTAATCCCAATTAAAATAAATTTTTACATTATTTTTGATGTTAATAGCTGGGGGAGCCGCACTTGATTCAGTCAAATCTCTACATTTTTACCAGTGCCTCTTAATCCCAATTAAAATTAATTTTTTCATTATTTTTGATGTTAACAGCTGGGGCAGCCGCACTTGATTCAGTCAGATCTCTACATTTTTACCATTGCCCTTTAAACCCAATTAAAATTAATTATTTCACAATTTTTGATGTTAATAGCTGGGGCAGCCTCACTTGATTCAGTCAAATTTCTACATTTTTACCAGTGCCCTTTAATCCCAATTAAAATTTATTTTTTCATTATTTTTGATGTTAATAGCTGGGGCAGCCTCACTTGATTCAGTCAAACCTCTACATTTTTACCAGTGCCCTTTAATCCCAATTAAAATTAATTTTTACATTATTTTTGATGTTAATAGCTGGGGCAGCCGCACTTGATTCAGTCAGATCTCTACATTTGTACCATTGCCCTTTAAACCCAATTAAAATTAATTTTTTCATAATTTTTGATGTTAATAGCTGGGGCAGCCGCACTTGATTCAGTCAAATCTCTACATTTTTACCATTGCCCTTTAATCCCAATTAAAATTAATTTTTTCCTTATTTTTGATGTTAATAGCTGGGGCAGCCGCACTTGATTCAGTCAAATCTCTACATTTTTACCATTGCCCTTTAATCCCAATTAAAATTAATTTTTACATTTTTTTGATGTTAATAGCTGGGGCAGCCGCACTTGATTCAGTCAGATCTCTACATTTTTACCATTGCCCTTTAATCCCAATTAAAATAAATTTTTACATTTTTTTGATGTTAATAGCTGGGGCAGCCGCACTTGATTCAGTCAGATCTCTACATTTTTACCATTGCCCTTTAAACCCAATTAAAATTAATTATTTCACAATTTTTGATGTTAATAGCTGGGGCAGCCTCACTTGATTCAGTCAAATTTCTACATTTTTACCAGTGCCCTTTAATCCCAATTAAAATTTATTTTTTCATTATTTTTGATGTTAATAGCTGGGGCAGCCTCACTTGATTCAGTCAAACCTCTACATTTTTACCAGTGCCCTTTAATCCCAATTAAAATTAATTTTTACATTATTTTTGATGTTAATAGCTGGGGCAGCCGCACTTGATTCAGTCAGATCTCTACATTTGTACCATTGCCCTTTAAACCCAATTAAAATTAATTTTTTCATAATTTTTGATGTTAATAGCTGGGGCAGCCGCACTTGATTCAGTCAAATCTCTACATTTTTACCATTGCCCTTTAATCCCAATTAAAATTAATTTTTTCCTTATTTTTGATGTTAATAGCTGGGGCAGCCGCACTTGATTCAGTCAAATCTCTACATTTTTACCATTGCCCTTTAATCCCAATTAAAATTAATTTTTTCCTTATTTTTGATGTTAATAGCTGGGGCAGCCGCACTTGATTCAGTCAAATCTCTACATTTTTACCATTGCCCTTTAATCCCAATTAAAATTAATTTTTACATTTTTTTGATGTTAATAGCTGGGGCAGCCGCACTTGATTTAGTCAAATTTCTACATTTTTACCATTGCCCTTTAAACCTAATTAAACTAAATTTTTTCATAATTTTTGATGTTAATGGCTGTGGCAGCCGCACTTGATTTAGTCAAATTTCTACATTTTTACCATTGCCCTTTAAACCCAATTAAAATTAATTTTTTCATAATTTTTGATGTTAATAGCTGGGGCAGCCTCACTTGATTCAGTCAGATCTCTACATTTTTACCATTGCCCTTTAAACCCAATTAAAATTAATTTTTTCATAATATTTGATGTTAATAGCTGCGGCAGCCGCACTTGATTCAGTCAAATCTCTACATTTTTACCATTGCCCTTTAATCCCAATTAAAAAAATTTTTTACATTATTTTTGATGTTAATAGCTGGGGCAGCCTCACTTGATTCAGTCAGATCTCTACATTTTTACCATTGCCCTTTAATCCCAATTAAAATAAATTTTTACATTATTTTTGATGTTAATAGCTGGGGGAGCCGCACTTGATTCAGTCAAATCTCTACATTTTTACCAGTGCCTCTTAATCCCAATTAAAATTAATTTTTTCATTATTTTTGATGTTAACAGCTGGGGCAGCCGCACTTGATTCAGTCAGATCTCTACATTTTTACCATTGCCCTTTAAACCCAATTAAAATTAATTATTTCACAATTTTTGATGTTAATAGCTGGGGCAGCCTCACTTGATTCAGTCAAATTTCTACATTTTTACCAGTGCCCTTTAATCCCAATTAAAATTTATTTTTTCATTATTTTTGATGTTAATAGCTGGGGCAGCCTCACTTGATTCAGTCAAACCTCTACATTTTTACCAGTGCCCTTTAATCCCAATTAAAATTAATTTTTACATTATTTTTGATGTTAATAGCTGGGGCAGCCGCACTTGATTCAGTCAGATCTCTACATTTGTACCATTGCCCTTTAAACCCAATTAAAATTAATTTTTTCATAATTTTTGATGTTAATAGCTGGGGCAGCCGCACTTGATTCAGTCAAATCTCTACATTTTTACCATTGCCCTTTAATCCCAATTAAAATTAATTTTTTCCTTATTTTTGATGTTAATAGCTGGGGCAGCCGCACTTGATTCAGTCAAATCTCTACATTTTTACCATTGCCCTTTAATCCCAATTAAAATTAATTTTTACATTTTTTTGATGTTAATAGCTGGGGCAGCCGCACTTGATTCAGTCAGATCTCTACATTTTTACCATTGCCCTTTAAACCCAATTAAAATTAATTATTTCACAATTTTTGATGTTAATAGCTGGGGCAGCCTCACTTGATTCAGTCAAATTTCTACATTTTTACCAGTGCCCTTTAATCCCAATTAAAATTTATTTTTTCATTATTTTTGATGTTAATAGCTGGGGCAGCCTCACTTGATTCAGTCAAACCTCTACATTTTTACCAGTGCCCTTTAATCCCAATTAAAATTAATTTTTACATTTTTTTTGATGTTAATAGCTGGGGCAGCCGCACTTGATTCAGTCAGATCTCTACATTTGTACCATTGCCCTTTAAACCCAATTAAAATTAATTTTTTCATAATTTTTGATGTTAATAGCTGGGGCAGCCGCACTTGATTCAGTCAAATCTCTACATTTTTACCATTGCCCTTTAATCCCGATTAAAATTAATTTTTTCCTTATTTTTGATGTTAATAGCTGGGGCAGCCGCACTTGATTCAGTCAAATCTCTACATTTTTACCATTGCCCTTTAATCCCAATTAAAATTAATTTTTTCCTTATTTTTGATGTTAATAGCTGGGGCAGCCGCACTTGATTCAGTCAAATCTCTACATTTTTACCATTGCCCTTTAATCCCAATTAAAATTAATTTTTACATTTTTTTGATGTTAATAGCTGGGGCAGCCGCACTTGATTTAGTCAAATTTCTACATTTTTACCATTGCCCTTTAAACCTAATTAAACTAAATTTTTTCATAATTTTTGATGTTAATGGCTGGGGCAGCCGCACTTGATTTAGTCAAATTTCTACATTTTTACCATTGCCCTTTAAACCCAATTAAAATTAATTTTTTCATAATTTTTGATGTTAATAGCTGGGGCAGCCTCACTTGATTCAGTCAGATCTCTACATTTTCCCCATTGCCCTTTAAACCCAATTAAAATTAATTTTTTCATCAATTTTGATGTTAATACCTCCGACAGCCGCAGCGAAATCATTATATTTTCCCCATTGCCCTTTAAACCAAATTTAAATTAAATTTTTCATCAATTTTGATGTTAATACCTCCGACAGCCGCAGTGAAATCTTTATATTTTCCCCATTGCCCTTTAAACCAAATTTAAATTAATTATTTCAGCAATTTTGATGTTAATACCTCCGACAGCCGCAATGAAATCTTTATATTTTCCCCATTGCCCTTTAAACCAAATTTAAATTAATTATTTCAGCAATTTTGATGTTAATACCTCCGACAGCCGCAGCGAAATCTTTATATTTTCCCCATTGCCCTTTAAACCAAATTCCAATTAATTTTTTCATTATTTTTGATGTTAATACCTTCCTTATTGCCGTTCGGAATGGCAAGTCGTTCGGAATTTCACTCATTTTTAAAAAGGAGAGTACTTTTAAGGCGGAGAAATTGAAAATTAATGTTATTCTATGGGATTTAGATTTTTTGCAAGAGACTTACCTTTCAGATTTATTTTCTAATGCTTCCAAATATTTTACAGGCTTTATTTTAAGACTAATTTCATAATTTTATACCGATTAGTTTGGTCACAGTCTATAAACGGCAAAAATATGAAGAAGGAGAAATTAAGTCATTAGAGTTCAATACCCATAGCCTCCAAATCAAGCGCGCGCGCTCGTGCTCGTGATTTTAAAAAGCCATATAAAACCTAAGCCTAATTTGTCAAATTAGGCTTAGGTTTTTGGCGAATCTATTTCTCCGCCTTGTTGTTCCCTCCGTTTTCATGAATAGATTGTGGGCCAACTAATCGGTGTAAAATTATGAAATTAGTCTTAAAATAAAGCTTGAAACTTAATTCATACCACACGGAAAATCCAAGTCTGAAAAATATCCGGAAGTATTAGAAAATAAATCTGAAAGGTAAGCCACTTTCAAAAAACCAAATGCCATAGAATAACATTACGATTTGGCCATGCGCGAAACCAGCTAAGTACCAAAAAAAGGGTCAACTTTAGAATTAATTTTAAAATACTTAGACTTAATATTTTTAAATGAAACTTGAAAAGTTCAACATTCGAACCTTGCTCTACCATTTAAAAGTGATTATATCTGTAACAAATAATTCCTCTTTTAGTTCTGTCAATCACTGGACTTGTCCTCGAAAGAGTCGATTTTAATGTTATTCTATGGGAGAATGGAGCGTTTTGATTGGCTAGAGACTGAATTTTTTAGGAAATCAAAATAGCATTACAGATGATGATGGGCCCAATACATAGAACCCTACCGGGTTCTAAGAAAACGCGCTTTTACATCGCCGTTAAACATATCTCACAAAGATGTTATAAACGCTTGCCTCCTGGAAAACCTGTTTACACATTAGAGGGGGGAGTTAAAGTTTTTTCCCGGCTTAATTTTTCTATAATGTAAGGGTAAGGGCACGAAGAGCGGCCACAAGTTTTAACTCGTGTCGTTCATAGCCTCTGAAACTGTGCTTTCCCCTCCAATTCCTCGTTTTTATTTTCCCCCATTTGGCCAAACAAACTGACTGCGCTATCGCGAATCTTTTTCAAATTTCCTCCTTTCGTCTCTTGTCCAAGAAAAATAGAAAATCCAAATTTATAGAAATGCAGCTAAGGCGGCTAGAATTTAACGGAACCGGACAATTGGGCGCCGACATTTGGGCGCCGGACATTTGGGCGCCGCCACCTGGGCGCCGGACATTTGGACGCCTGGACATTTCGACGCCGAGCCATTTGGGCGCCGGGACATTTGGACGCCGTGCCATTTGGGCGCCTGGACATTTGGGCGCCTGGACATTTGGGCGCTGGGACATTTGGGCGCTGGGACTTTGGGCGCCTGGATATTTAGGCGCCGGGACATTTGAGCCACATTTTAGATTAGCCTAAGCAAAGATTATAACCACTGAGCAGGTTTCTCTTTCGAATGGGATTCGGCCCAATGTCTCCCAATAATGTTAGGTTAGGTTAGATAATTACACGAACTAGCCCGTTCATCAACTAGATAATATCTTCGGCTTGCCCGTTCGTCTTGTAATATTTTAAGTTAGGTTGGCGTAAAGCGCATTAGGCGGCGCTCAACGGAGCCTGACCATGAGTAGGGAGGGCGCCGTTCAGCGCTCGGCTAAGGATACTATACGATCGGGTGCCCAAATGTCGTTCACGTTTTTCCGACTATTGCACCCAAATGTCTCGGCGCCCAAGTGTCTCGGCGCCCAAATGTCTCGGCACCCCAATGTCTCGGCGCCCAATTGTCCCGGCGCCCAAATGTCTCGGCGCCCAATTGTCCCGGCGCCCAAGTGGCGGCGCCCAAATGTCGCGGATCGAGAATTTAACCTGTTGTAATTTGACCTGCCCACCAAAAATGCGCATTTAAGACCTTCCATATTGTGAAATTGTTTTATTTTGTAAAATACTATAATATAAAGTGCCAGCTGTACATATTTTTCAATAAAGGATAATAATGAAATCCAAAGCTCTCTAACACAATTTTCCTTTATTCCAGGGCTCTCAGTAGCTTGTGGAAGCATTTCCAGAAGGCAATTTCAAACGAACTGATAATTATTTTCGCAAATTTTTAGTGTTTGATTAAAAACATTATTATTATGTTTTATGCGGTACACATTTAGCACAAAGTTTTTAGTGCCCCCTCTTAAAAAAATTTAAAACGATACGCAATAACCCTTTGTGCCCTTTGTTTTCCTATACAGATTTCTAGAAATTATAATTATCTTCCATGAAAAAATGGTTTGAATATAATCGTCGTTATTTTCAAGAAGGGAAATTAATCAAGTTTGTTTTTATTTAACATAATAACACGTAATTCGACTAATCCATCCGCTTATATTTCAGGGATTGTAACTTTTTTCAATGTAGCCGGGCTGCAATTTATTTGTTTAAGCCTGATAGCGCTAAGGTTCCGGCTTTAGCCGTTTTAAGACTCGGCAGGTATAATGTACCTGACAGAAAGTAATACATCTGATCACGCTACCGGACTATCGATTTGTTTTGGTCGGAAATTGTAATCAAAAGCAAATTCGATATCGTCGTAATATTACTTAGTCCACTAATTTCTAATATTCACCATCACATTCGGGCGCTTGTGAAATCCATTGATAAAGGCAGACATGAAGAGACGATTTTTGTTTACTATAGGCTGTTTAAATCATATACTATTTTGTATTTCGGAGTATAATATAAGTAATAAAGAAGCTTTATCAAACTAACCAAAACGAGTTTTTTTTTGTTTAAATCTATTTTACGTAACTAAACTAGTTCTCGAAAAAGTACCCTTAATGTCCCGCCATTGGCCTAAAAAGCGGGCCCTAGCTATATTCCTCTACTCGCGGAGTAAAAGGGGGGGGGGGAACGCGAGGGGAGACAAAGTAGCTTATTGCCTGGACTGCTAGAAAAAAAAACCTTACTGCAAACTTGAAAATTATAGATGGCAGCACATTCAGTCAGTTTTTAAGCGTCGTGCGGTGGAGCAAACTCAAGGGGCAAGGATCGCGCCGACACTCGCTTTAAGTTTTTCCTTTTTCCAATTAATACAGACAAAGGCAGGGTTCACTTGCTAATTTACTATACAAACTTGTCTAAACAATTAATGCTCTGGAGACTAAATAATTAATAATAATAAATATTAGTTGTTTGAATTTTCACAAAGTAATAAATCTGTTCAGCAGGTGATGAAATACAAACCTGCCAATTTAAATGTTTAAAAATACCTTTATCTTGCCTTAAAAAGATATAACTGGCAAAAATATATTTATTTACATTTTTCAGCTCAGTTTCTCTGTAAATTAAGTCTCTTTTTATTATAGGTTATGATTGGTAATGATGTGTTCATATCAAAGCCAGAACTATTAAATACAGAATTCTCAGCCAACGGAAACCCTAACCATTTTGCGAGAAACCTCTTGTTCATCCTTTTTAAACCAGAAGAAATAGCAAACACTTCACTATCCGGGAAGCAGTCAAATGCGAGAAAAGATATTCCAGCGAAGAAGCAACTAAACCCTGAGAAAATCGGCGCCATAATGGGTAAGGGGTGGTTTATTTACTTTTATTTAAAATTAAGACTGTTTTGAAATGGTTTGCTTAACCTTTATAGTAATTTTGAGCCAACATATTCTGGATGGAATTTTCAGCTAGCGCTCTAGGCTTGAAGTATATATAAATAAAGATAATTGGGGCAAACATTATACTAATAAACTTTTTTTTCAGATTAAACTTGCCAAAAGTACAATGTGCCGAAAGGGATTGTGAAAAGAACTCTACAAGACAAAATTAAGGAAACCACCAATAAATCTAAAAATAAATAGAAATAAAAAATAAATTTAAATAAAATTTTGCTTTATTTTATTTAAAGTTTCACATTTTGGGGAAATCTAGGGTTTAATAAATTCTAAAGGTTCCCTATACACCAACCATAAGATAATGTTAAGAAATTCTTAAGGATTCCCATACACGAAACATAAGATAATGTTAAGAAATCCTTCAGAGCTCCTATACACCTACCTTAATATAACATTAAGAAATTCTTAAGAATTCCTATTCAGAAACCATAAGATAATTTTAAGAAATTCTTAAGAATTCCTATTCAGAAACCATAAGATAATTTTAAGAAATTCTTAAGAATTCATATACATCTACCTTAAGGATTCCCTTAGAAATTCCAATGAATTTTCTTGAGAGAACCCTTTTAAATTTCTTAATAAAAAGGGGCCAATATTCTCCATATTTCTAAAGGATATCTTAAGGTTTTTCTTATAATTTTACCTAGAAACGTCCTTAAGGTTTCCAAAGAATTTTTTTGTAAGGGATAAATAATGAAAATAAGTAAAAATTATAATTAGAATGTTATCTAAGCACGTATGAAACTGAATTAATATTTTCTGGAAGCTCAGTTTGCGTATTAATTGTATATATTAAAGTAAAATAGCTCCCAGTAAAACTTGGTTTTTGTTGAGGAATCATAAACTCTTCAATTGTGGTAATTGTATCCAAATTTTATCTGGGCCAGGCAGTCCACTCTCAAACTTATAAGATAGATTATAAACATTTCAAAACTTCCCCAGTGCATTTATAAATCATATTAGAATAAAGCTCAATACGTAGCTCAACCTTTTTCGTTGGTCCTTTTTGATTTCCACGTAGCAAAGTAACACGCTAATAATTTTTCAGATTTGCATACATTGATTTTCTGCTGAATTTTATCACGATTTATCAGTTGTACTCCAGATATCGTAGGAAAATTTGCTAGTAATGTTTAAGACGTCCCTTAACCAAACTGTTTTTACGCTTAAAATTTTAAAAAGCAAAGATTTCCGTATCAATAAGTGGGATAAAACTTCGGAACTCTCAGTGTAAAGATCTCAAATATTTTTCGTGACTTTTGGAAAGCTAAATTTTGTCAATATTACTCATACCGTAACCGATATTGAAGAAGTTCATTCAAGAATTGGCATGTCTCATCACAAATTGCCCATGTCACTAGCAAACATTAATAATTTTGAAAAGGGAATTAGAACTTCTAGTTAGGTATGTTGAATTTATCCGTAAACTTGTTTTTGAAATGATTTACTATAATTTAAATTTTTTTCCTACCTACCTCAACCGGTTTAATAATTGTTATAACAATTATTTAGTTATAAATAGTCTGTAAATACGCTATTACTTCAAGTTAAAGCTAAAGAATCAATTTTTATATTAAATTTTTCAATATTGTCTGTGTGAACATAACCTCTTCTACTGCCATTGTAATTAACACTAATTTAAAATATACGTTTCATTATACCTTTAAAATAGCTTTGTATCGTCCTTAAGTTACAATTAATTCGAACTTATAACATACGTTTCATAATCTCTTTAAAAGCTTAGATTTATTTTTAAGTTGTAATTAATACTAAAAATATTACTCTTCATCATCTCTTTAAAAAAAGCGTGGCATCCTCTAGCATACACTACTGACATACTACATAATAATAATCATTAAAATTATTTATTCGTATTTATAAAATTATTCGTACAATTTAATTTGAAAAATTGTGGATTTAATTATATAATTCAAATTACAAAAAAGTAAAATTTTATTAAACTTATAAATTAAATATCTAGATGGGGCTCTTGGATTAAGCTGACCCACCACGTTAGTTGGCTGGAGCTTAATGATAATTATTATTATTATTTATTCGAATTTATAAAATTATTCATCCAATTTAATTTGCAACTTGTTTGAGAAATTGTGGCATTAAATATTTAATTATTCGAATTAAAAAAAAATTCAATTTATTTTAAACTTGTAAATTAAAACCTAGATGGGGCTCTTGTGGGCAGGAGCTTCTGAGTGACTACTCTATTCATTATAAAACTAATTTAAAAACAGGAACTTATCACAAAGATATTATGAGGTCCGTTTTAGGTAACATTATTATAGTAAAGCAGTTTCATTTAATGTTATTTTATAAATTTTTGATGATTTTTCCTTGGAACGCCTGTGAGCACCGAGTGTAAATCTCTTTCATAATCCACCGTTATATAATGTTCGGAACAGATTAAACTTATCTTGCCATAATTTTCTTCTTTCAGGGTCTTTAGGAAATTTAATGTAATGAGTCGTCGATTTCTTTTGGTTATTTCTAAACAGTTGTTGCAAATTGCTATGCCAAATCTTAATCCAGGCATTTCAAAGATTAATCTTAAATTAATATAAATAAATAAGATATAAGATTACGCGCGGCAAATTGCGTTAGAATTTGTTTATGGTTTTTCCTTGGAACGCCTGTGAGCTCCGTGCGTAAATCTCTTTCGTAATCCTCCGTTATAAAATATTCGGAACAGATTAAACTTGTATCTAGATTAAGACTTATCTTGCCTGTGACACTTTTTAACCCCTAATTTTCTTCTTTCAGGGTCTTTAGGAAGTTTATGATATTTAATTTCTTTTCGAGTTTTTTTTTGGTTATCTCTAAACTATTGTTGCAAATTGCTACGTCACATCTTAATCCAGGCATTTCAATGATTAATCTAAATTAATATAAATAGATCAGATATTAGATTAAGTAAATAAATAAGATCTTGTACAGATAATACAAAATACGTTTTCTGTTTACACCATTTTGTCAAGTTATGCCTTGCCCCTACCACGTATTTATATCTTGGTTTACGAGTGATATTTGTGTTAAAACCATTCTTTACATTATCTTTCACATCCCAACAAAAGCTTAACTTGGATAAAAAGACAAATTATTGATTTACTTATTATTTTCTGGCATTAAACATCCAAATTCTCAAGCCAGAACAGGCTGAGATCCTAAAATTCATGGCTTAATGGCTTTCCGCTTAAATCGTAAAAATCGTCTGCTTCGGAGGGCTCTTGATGAAGTTGAAATAACAGCCAATGAAAAAAGAATCGTGAAAAGTCGAAGAGTAAATGCACCCGTCGCCCGATTACCAAAATATTCCACGAACCTTGGGCTCCACCGTAGGAAGGTAATCTGGGCGTTCCTCTCTCTCTCGGAACGCCTGGCCGTAGGAAGGTAATCGCGCGCGTCTACTTAAGAATTTACCTCGTGTCTTGCCCCCCCCCCCCAGAATAAGTCTCTTGATTATCAAGCACTGAGAGCTGTGGTAGATTCGTTCTCGCTTGTCACGCTAGCGGCCCGGGTTCGATTCTCGGTCCCGACAAAGTTGGATAAAATTTCTTCACTGAAATTACGAATTAAAAAAGGAACTCGTAACGCCAGCTACCGTGAGAGCGGTGAAGAAAAAAAAAACCAATATATTTGAATATTTTAAAATTTCGTTGTACGGGATATCCTTCCGCCAGCCTTTTCTTATCAGGCAAAATAAACGGGAAAGTAGTTCCACTGCCAGCCAGCCTCGTGCTATCGTTCCATAAAGCTTTCTCCCTCCTTTGGGGGGGCGAAAAGCTTAAAAATTCTGAACTAATTTTGGAAGACTTACCGAGTAAAAGTACTAAAAAAACTAAAAGAATTGGTTACATAAATTTCATAATTTATATTGTTATTTATTCATTGTGAAATAATTAAAGTATATTAATTAAAAATATTGCAATTTTTATATTAATTCTTAACTAAAGAAAGGTTTGCAAAAACCATCTCCTGTAATAACTGTACCAGATGAAAAAAATATGTGCAAGATTTACTTAAAATCCGCTGTATAAATTTACATATTAAAATATATTACGTTTTAGGTGTCTTTGTTGTTTGAATAAAAAAATTACGTTCAAAACGGACCAAAATCATTAAAACAATAGAAAAAGCAACTCATACATTGAGAATTCTATTACAGCCGCCGAAAAATGTCATCATCGTGAAGAAGACGATGCCTCTCCGAATTTCTTTCATTTCATCTCGCGGCACAGACTCTACTATATATAGGATTAGGCAGATATAGTCTTTGGCGCGCACCAAATTCCAATAACCCAACTTAGCGTTACTCACATTGGAATCACCCAATGTTGGGTTAAATCAGTAAAAAAATAATTTGGGTTGAAAACAACCCAACAAAGAATACCATAAAATAATTATTTTACCAGTTTTGGGTTAAATATATATTTTTAACCCAAAATGTGGTCAAAAACCTAATAACCCAAATCAACCAACCCAACAATTTTAAGAGTGTACTGCAAAATCAATATGATTTGGATCATCTAAGTACAGTTCTACTAGTATAATCTAATTAATAGATCGATTATAGTCGGAGTAAATATAACCAGTTCAAGCGGAATTGGTGTATAAAATGTAAAGCTGAGGCGGATTGATACTTTATGTTAGAAATCATAAGAAAGATGATAGTTTCTCGGCTTAATAGTAGAGAAGGTTTTTCTTTTAGATTTGTTTTTTTTTTCCAACATCTGATGATTGTTTTTTATTAAATTATAGACCTTTGGTTTTATAAACACAAGAAACCTACTATACTTCAAGGATAGTTTACACAACTATCCATGGAATCATTTCAAACAACCGATAGATGAAGCTAAACTAAATCGATTTATTAATATAATGGGTGAAAACGTGACGCTTAAAACGATTTTATATCGGTATGATTTTACCGTTTCATATCGATTGAGAAATGGTAGTGTGACCGTAGCTATATCGTTCGATTCGTTTTCTCTAAAATTCCGTTTGCGAGTGAGAATTCTTCACCGCTGGCGTTCAAGTTTTGGTAGTTATTTTCGGTTAAGTGAGAAGCTAACTTTTAAGAGAATAGCTAATAGAAGTCTTCGTTTAAATTAAAAAGCGTGTCAACCATAAACAATTCCGTTTACGAATGGGTTTTTAAAGATTAATTATTAACTATTCTGTCAAGTGATAGAGAATGACCGATAAAGAAGTCATCTTTTAAATCGCGCGCGTCATCCCAATAATATTATAAGGTTTACGTTCAATTCTCTGGATTGGCGTTTAAGCTATAGGAGTTCAAGATGAAAAAAATAGTTAATGAGACAGATACTTTACGGTTTCAACCTGAAAAACTTAATTCTCCACGGGGAAATAAATTTAATGTTAAATATATTGTTCGTTGTTATAATTTAAACACTTTAAAAAACGAATGATTACTTCATGTCAAGTTAGCACTGGCATCTATTCCTATTAACCAATTCTATTTATGTCTCGATAGAACGGGTAGCCTAGCTTCGCGTGTGCTGCTAAATGAAGATGAAACTGATTTTAGTACGAAATAAATGACTACTGCGCAAATTCGTATTTAATACGCATCTATCGCGTCTATTAGGTTTATTCCGAGTATAGTAAGAGTTGGGAACAGACTTTAGATTTAGATTGAACTAGTCCTATTCGCAAAATGTTTCGCATAATCGTCGCTTTTACGCTGATCTTCATCGCTTCACTAAACGCCGAGCTCAAAGTTACGACAACCAGAAGGTGAATAGTCCAGCAAATATTACGTGAAATAAATACGTTATACCCGGAATTTATAAAAAATAAAGAAGGAATATATCACCTCAGTCTTTAGCGAGTGCGCTTCTTAGTCCTCGATCCCCTTGTATCAGAGGGGCTAGGAACGAGTGGTCTTGTATTCTTGATGGAAAACTGGGGCGCAACCTGGGCAACCACTTACGTCAGCAATGACAGTTCGAGAGAGCCAATAAGATATAAATTAAGTTTTGTTAGACGTTGAACCATTCCTTGGGCTATGATTCGAAGAAAATCTTAACTAATAGTTTGTCGGTAATGTTTTCTCTTCTTTCGAAGGGCCTTTCACTTACAACAAATTTTTACCCCCAATTACTTGGGACAACTCGCGTTGCTCCAAGTAAATTCGATTGAATAGAAAATAACGCTAAAAAGTCCGTTTTGATTCGAGTTCCACGGGAAACGATTAAACGAAAACGTTTCGGGGTATTTTTATTAATTAATCTAGATCTTAGTCTATAGTAATATCTAACATTTAAGGCGTTGAAGACAATATCGGCTGAAATACAGCCCTATACCTGCTTGAACTCGAAAGAGACGCAAAATGATTGTAGTTTGTCGGGAGTTGAATCATCCGATGAGGATCATGATACGTAGTGTGTCTCTAGAACTAGTCACGTAAATTTGTAAGTGGATTATAGTCCAGGGAAATAAGGGTTTGACTTAGAACAAATTAGTAACAAGCTAATTCCAACGGCTATGTAATGTACTTTTAATGCTTATTAAGGGCAAAAAAGTTCATTCACTTCCGGGAGGTGGAAGACCCCCAAAAAATGGCCGCCATTTTGAAAATTTACGTTTTTTACATTTTACTCTTAAACAGTAACCCGCAGAAGTAAACTGTCAATGTAGAAAAAAAACGAGGCTTTGACATTCAATCTAACGGTACATCCATCAACTTTCTATGATTTACCATTCTAAAGTTAAAGCCATTTGGATGAAGCGCCATTTTGAATTTTTGACTTTTTTTCTAGACCCGGAAAAAATCCTGCTAAAACTACTAGTAAAATCGATTAGGCTCTTGTGAGCATTAAGTATTCTTTTTGAATTGAAACTTAGGTTTTTAAACTTATTATTCTTTGGATAAATATGCGTTATAATAATATAAACTTTATAAATAGGTGATTATGCGGCAACTGTAGGCATTGGCCTATAGAAATGATATAAGAAGTCGTAAACGGAAAAAGTCAATCTGAAAATTATCATCTAAAAGGGTCTTTCGTAAAGTGTCAGTTATCCAAATTTTTGATGGACAAATTGATGATTCTTTACGAATTAGTTAAGAATTTTTAGTTTATGACTTATTTCGTTTATGACTCGTTGTAGCTCTCGTTTAGGCATTGGCCTAGAGTGTCCTCAAAAATCTATTTAAGAATTTATATTATTATAATGTCTATTTATCTAAAGAATACAAATTTATACGACTAGTTCTAGAGACACGCTACGTATCACGATCATCATCGGATGATTCAACTTCCGACGAAATATAATCATTTTGATTTCCATTATTTGTGCCTCTTTCGAGTTCAAACACGTATTGGGCTGTATTTCAGGGTTTATGCGCGGTTCCTATTAGCGCTGGCTCACAGTTGCGCGGTTCCCAGTAGCGCAGCTTCCCAGTTGCGAGGTTCTTATTTGCGCAGTTCTCCCAGTTGCACGGTTTCCGTTTACACAGTTTTCACAATTGCTGTTTCCATTTCGAATATTAACATTAATATTTGCGCATTTCCCAAATAAAAATACTACAAACAAATAAATTATATATATACAAATAAGCGCTTTCAGAAACTGGACAATATTTACTAACAACTGTAAAAACCAGTACAGAAATCACCTGACGATGAAACCGAACGGTTTTCGAAAATAGTCGTCTCCTGTATTTATAAATAGTTTTATTGCATCACTACGCAACAGTGATTTAAATTATCTATTAGTAACATAAACTAACCTAACCTGTAAATAAAATTTATTTCCTCTAGAAATAAGTTCTAATAATATACCTAAAATTATTAATAATATATTTTATAAAAAAATCATTATGAACTACAGAATGAAATAATGATTATTACATACCGCCATCAATAAGAATCGATCCCTACAAACCACCCTTCTGTAAGAATCGATCCCAGAACCCAGCGATTGATAACCCAGTGACAATCTCGTTACGCTACGACAACTCAGATTTCGTTTTAAAAATCTAATATTTGTAGAGAAACTGCTCAATATAGAAACCGCGCAATTGATAAAACTTCACAAATAGGAATACTGCGCGTGGGAAAAAATGCGTAAATGGGAACTCCGCGCAAACGGCAAATGCGGACTTGGGAAAATAGAGCAGCTGCGAAACTGCGCAAATGGGAACCACGCAACTGGCCCACTGCGCTTCTGGGAACCAGGCAACCGCGAAACTGCAAACCGCGCAAGAGGGAACCGCGCTACTGGCTCCATACCGTATTGCAGCCATTATTGCCTTTATTGAATTAAATTTTAGATATTAATATAGCTTAAGATCTAGTTAATATTAATAAAAAACACCTCGAAACGTTTTCGGTTAAACCTTTTCTCAGGAACGGCGTAACAAAACGGAATTTTCAGCGTTATATTCTATGGCGAGAATAAATTCAATCGTAAAACTGACGTCACGGGCGTGCCAGCACCTTCGGGATTTTTTCAATTCTTGAAAAGGAAATTCACGTGTTTGGCGCGAAACGAGGCCCGAATTCAGGCAGGTTGCGTGTGTACTTTAAGAGAGCGTGAAGAGGACAATCAGGTGTTTTTTTTTTTTTATCGATTCATTCGCTAATTATAAGACCTATCCGCGTAGTTTAAGGAAATATATCCCTTGATTTTAAAAATCAAAATAGATCCATATTTTACCATTATATAACGCGAGGTGTGACAAAGATGGCGAGCAGAATAGAGCTTGCCACGAGTATTTTATTCGCTGGAAGGCAGGGCGTTACGCTATTGGTTTAGTGACTGAACGGTGAAATCTGAATATATTTTGACTTCCAATAGCATCGGGATATATTTCCCGAAACTACGCGGATATATCTTATAATTAGAGGAAGAATCGATAAAAAATAACTTGACCTTTTTTAAAATAAGGTTTCAGGGTTTAAAACTATTTCAATATTTGGCAATCACGATTCTGCCAAAGGTTAATCTATCGTTACTTTGTCCTATACGCGTTGGCAGGATGCCCAGCCGTAAATTTCAATTACTTATAGGAAATACAGATATATAAGGGACACGAATTCGGCTTTATACATGACTATAAAATTAATACAAACAAAGGATTTTTTAGGGCAACTTTCAGCAAAAATACCTAAGCTAATAGTGTCTGCTTACGCGAAACATTCGATATATTTCTCGATCCCACAATATTTATGATGAATTGAAATTGCCATTTTTCAAAATCAATTTGTCCGTGGAGTCGGATGTTGAGGCCCGTATCGTTTCTTCATTTGTTCTCACGATCACGAGGTTATTTGTTTAGAATTTCCCGATATTCTGTCTACAAACAGAGCTCCTTCTTGATGGATTTGGACCACCCAATCTTTAGTGGAAAATGGTTTAAAGCTAGAAATGTTCAAAGATAACGGGTCTGACTACAGTTTGGGAAAACCAACGGAGCGAATACTTGAATTATATTTGATCGATTTTGAAAACTTTTAATTTAAGACAATGAAAGGTCAAAGTATAAACCATAAAGGTTATCTCCAAGAAAATAATATTTTAAATTATTCCGTTTACTTATGACGAGAGCTCGGAATTCGTATAACTTTGTTAATCGAATAAAACCATCGTGAGAGACATTCGGATATTATCCGTTCTTATTCGAGTATCGGAATGTAAGGAAAACTTTTTATTCGTACTCATTTTTATAGGAAATTGATAGTTATACGAGCTATTCACTCACCGATAAGAAAAATTTGAAACTCGAGTTTCTTCGCGAATTTTAACCCAAATATAATAATTATTATATTTCATTCTACACGGATTTCGAGAAACATCATATTTTTTTCGCATTATCCGTTTGAATAAAAGCGTAATTTACAATTTGTTTTTCATAAATAAAGCTTAAAATTTTCTATCCGAATAATTCGTATCCATTTGAAACGCGTCTGTTTAAACAGTTTGTGGTTTTATATTAAAAAAACATTTTATCCGAGATTAAAATATTTGAAAAAAGCCTAGTTATAAAAAGTTATCCTAAGATGTTGATTATTCGATTCCAATCGATGGATGACGAGATATTTCAAAGATGACTTTTTTGAAAAAAGCCTAGTTATAAAAAGTTATCCTAAGATGTTGATTATTCGATTCCAATCGATGGATGACGAGAGATTTCAAAGATGACTTTTTTAAAAAAAGCCTAGATATAAAAAGTTATCCTAAGATGTTGATTATTCGATTCCAATCGATGGATGACGAGAGATTTCAAAGATGACTTTTTTGAAAAAAGCCTAGTTATAAAAAGTTATCCTAAGATGTTGATTATTCGATTCCAATCGATGGATGACGAGAGATTTCAAAGATGACTTTTTTGAAAAAAGCCTAGTTATAAAAAGTTATCCTAAGATGTTGATTATTCGATTCCAATCGATGGATGACGAGAGATTTCAAAGATGACTTTTTACTGGCTATTCTCTCAAGGGATTATAATTATTACGTTTTGTACTAATTAAAGTTTTACGCGGACAATTGCATTTCGAGTTGCCAATCAAGCTTTTATCTCTTGGCAAACAAATCACAGAGATAAATGAGTCGCCAAGGTGGAATTGATTATAATACGAATTAAATTCGTATTTAATACGTAAATTATTAAAGTGAGAATGCAACCTAATAACGAGTGGTATTTTATCGATTCCTTATCGATTAACTAGGCCTAATCCACCGATAAAAAGTTTACGATAAAAATTTAAAACTTAAAATAAATTTAAAACTTAGCCGGAAAAAGGCTTAGCGGGATTCATGGGTATTTTGATTTCCTCGCGTATAAGGTCGAGCGACCAATCGAACTCGATTGTAAGTCTCGTGGAGATCTCGCGTGAACGACGGGCCTTCGCTCATTGGTCGCTAAACCTTACACAGAGCCAATTGCGGATCTCCATAAATCCCTCTAGGCCTATTTCTAGTTTAATATTTGTTTTGTAAACCTTTTTCGGTAGATTAGGCCTATTTAAACGATAAGGAATGGATAAAAAAAAGCACTCGTTTTAAGTTTGCATTCTCCCTTTAAGGGCTACCCAGGTAAAAGCACGTGGGAAGAGACGGGAATTCGAAAAAAATTTAGCTATTAGGAGCTTTTAGTTAGAAATAGTCCACTTCGTACAATATTTCACCTAATCGTATGTTTTTCGTTGTTCTTTAACGCTTACCCGCACGATGACGAAAATGACAGACCGGGCAGAACTTTTTTGCTTGATACAAGTGGTAAGAAATTTATTTAAAAAGCGCGCTTAAAACTAGTATTCACGCCATAATCCATTTTCGCAACGAACTTGGTTCAGAAACTTTGCGTATGTTTACTAATAATGGTAGAAATAAGTCGATCTAATACCCTCTTCAGACGAGCTGCGTAATTAGCCGTGGTTTAATCAGAATTAACCGAGGTTTACATAGCCGTCTCAGTTCAATAAACCTCGGTTAATTGTCATTCAACCACGATTAAAGCTGATTAAACAGGCTAGTTACGCCTCGTCTGAAAAGGCTATTATACCAAGAAGTCATTGAAGTACATGCGAGAAGCCGCTAGAACAAATTAGAGTAAATATACTCAGGAGTTTTATTTTTCACCTCAGACTAAATGCGGAAGATACAGGGGCGTAGGGACGTTTTTGAGATTAGGAGCCCTGGGCAAAGTTTGGATGGGCCTTAAATGAGGGTCTGAGCGCGAAACCCCTAGCCGCTCCGGACGATTTTTTTGGAAACTTCAACACTAACAAAATATAAATGTAATTTAATTGAAGAATTCGAAATTTCCATACTCTTAAACCAACTGATTCAGTGGCCATTGGGGTACAAATATAATTATAAATTATCACTATAGACGGCCTTACTCTATCTCTCGCTCTCGTACCTATCAACGTATTACATACGTTGTTATAGGAAAAGCGTGGAATCTCGAATCGCTAGGGGATGGGTTACCGCCAAGTTTGTCTCTCTCGTCATAGCGATATAGTAATTAAATAACTTATAGGGATATAGTAAATAACTTTAATGGAGCTAGTAATTGTAGGAAACTAGAAATTAACTCGAGGGGAATAGCATTAATTAACTAATGGGAAGGTACAAATTAATTATCAAGATGTCAATTAATTAACGAGATGTCAAAACCACAAGTTTTTTTATGATACTAAGTATATGAATCTTTCGTCCGTAATCCTTGGGAATGGATACCTAACATAACCTTACTTAACCTAACATTGTGTAGATTGACATAAGATGCTGGTCGGCATTCTAAAAATCGTAAGTACAGCCCACTTACAGAACAACAATCCTATTTTAGGCGAAATGAAGATTGGGCGAAATGAGATCTGATTCATAAAAAATGGTTGGTGATTTGGGATTGGGCTAAATGGGAACAAACCAATCTAATTCCTAAAAGGGAATAAATATTTACCTTCCGTTAAATCCGTTTTCGTTTTTTTCCCCGAAAAATAATCAATCAGTTTTTTGTCATTTTTAAATAATTTTATCTGCTATATCTTAGTACACTGATGAATATCACGAATTACGCGAGTTAATTTATTCAAGCTGACCTAATTATCAATTACCGTATTGATATCATCTAGTATATATAAATTGAACCTATACCAAAAGTCTCTCGCTTTACTTTAGCCGCTTTCGTACTAGGCCAAGGAATTGATATTAACCGTTTCAAAACGTTTCGCCAGAGTCGTGTGAGTGGGAAACCGTCTTTTCTCAAAACGATTTGATTCGATATGTCGAAACTGCTTCGGGAACCAGTTTCGTACCGATTCGGTGTGAAACAACCGATAGATGAAGCTACGATAAATCGATTTATAAATACAACACGTGAAGACGTGACGGTTAAAACGATTCCAGGCGATTTGTATATTGGTATGATTTTACCGTTTCAAATGGATTAAGGAATATTAGTGTGACCGATTCGTTTTCTCTAAAATTCCGTTTGCGAGTGAGAATTCTCTACCGCTGGCACCCGCATTAAAATTTCAAACCGCTGGCGTTCAAGTTTTTGCTCGTTATTTTTGGTCAAGTGAGAACCTAACTTTTAAGAGAACAGCAAATAAAAAGGTCTTCGTTCAAATTAACAAGCGTGTCATCCATAAACTATTCCGTTTATTAATGAGTTTTTAAAGATTAATTATTATTAACTAAACTTCCAAGTGACAGAGAATGACTAATAAAGAAGTCATCTTTTAAATCGTGCGAGTCATCTCTATAAACTATTATGAGGTTTACGTTCAATTATGTGGCTTGGCGTTTAAACTATAGGAGTTGAATATGAAAAAAATGATTAATGAGACATACTTTACGGTTTAAAACTGACAAAACTTAATTGACCACGTGGAAATAAAATATATATTGCTCATTGTCATAATTTAAACGCTTTAAAAAAACGATTGACAATTTTATTTAGAGTTGACACTGGCTGCTACAACTTACACCAATATTAAAGCTTCCTTTATTTCTAGAGAAACAAATCCTAGAAAAAACGGGTAGCCTATATAGCTTCGAGCGTGCTGCCAAATGAATGTGAAATTGATTATAGTCTGAAATAAACTGCCTCTTGCGCTAATTCTTATTTAATACATATCTATCGCGCATTGACGAATTCGAAATTTTCATACTCGTAAACCTACTTCCAGGGGCTACGCCATTTAGGGTACAAATATAATGATGAATTATCAAAATAGATGGCACGCCTGCCCCTCACTCTATCTCTCGATCTATCAACGTACCTATCCACGCATAACACACGTTGCTATGGGAAGCGCGTCGAGTGGAGGGATTATCGATCGCCTAGTTTGTCCCTCTCGTCATAGCGTAGCCAATCAGAATAGGATCAGAATGGGAATTACGCTACAGATATCTTTGAAGATATGGCGCGTGGCCCCTGCAAGTTCCTCGTCAATTTCGAATTCGTCTATTAAGAATATAAAGTAGTTTGGAAGAGACGCGGATTCGAGAAACTTATCTATTAATTGGGAGCTTTTGGCAGGGGCGAGATCAAGGTATGCGCCTATCAGCGCAGTTTCCCATTTGCGCCGTTCCCATTAGCGCAGTTTCGCATTAGCGCAGTTTCCCATTAGCGCGGTTCCCATTTGCGCAGTTTCCCATAGCGCAATTTCCCATTAGAGCAATTCCCATTAGCGTAATTCTCATAAGCGCCATTTCCCATTCGCGCCGTATCCCATTCGCGTAGTTTCATCTGCGCCGTTTCCCATTAGCGCCATTTACAGTATGGAGATAAACGTTTTTTTAACAGAGTTGCCGTGGTCCGGTAGCGGAATGGTTAGCACAGACGGCTTCTGACAAGAAGATAGTGAGTTCGAGCCTACATCCGGAAAATGACATGTTATAGTTTTCGATTTATTTGGTTCATGTAAATTTTAAAAATAATTGTTGTTTTTTTTAGTTTTAATTGTTGTTAGCAGTTTCAGATAATGTAGGAAAAATTGCAAAAAACGAAATAGGTTGTGGGGTAATTTTTGCGTACGTGTTTCTGTTCGGTTTTTCATGATTTTGCTGTTTTCTGTGTTGTAGGTCAGTTTTGTATATTTATGTCGGGTTCAATTACAGACTTAATTTTAATAGGGGTCAAGTTATTTTTTATGCTAAAATAAAGGACAAAACGGTACTACTAAATTACAAATTTTCCATTTAGGTTATGCTCATTTGTTAATTCTCTTTTAGAAAACAACGTTTTTGATCGTGATTCAGTGGTTCATGTTAGGTTAGTTCTTCTGAGACAATAAATGCTGAAACAGGAAACCTTGTGAAGGTAGGGTTAAAATATTTTTAAGAAAGAGTGGATTGCGCGTCTTGGACAAATCGGTTATTGAGAAACGGCGCTAATGGGAAAGGCGCTTTTAGGAACTGCGCTAATGGGAACGGCGTAAATAGGAATGGCGCTATAGGGGAAACGGCGCAAGTGGGAACTGCGCTAATGGGAACTGGGGACGCCGCTAATTGGAACCGCGCTAATGGGAAACTGCGCTAATGGGCATAATTCGAGATCAAAGGGGGTGCTGGGGGAGCTTCTACTACCAACATTTTCCTAGAGTTGGCAAACTGCGCAATTTGGTTTTGAACTGGCATTTTTGCGAACTGAAAATGACATAAATTACTGAGATTTCTGTTTAAAAGGTAAAAGATTTCGTGAAAAAATTAAAAAAAAATCACTCCTTCACGTGACAAAAATCGGTAGCTTAAGGCGTCTCGGAGCAAAACCTCTATGCTCTAGACGCCGATTAATATGCGTAAAGTGTTCACGATCGCAGCAAGCGGGGAGAAAATGAAGTTTTCTCTTATGTTAATGAAGCGGGCGGGCGGGCGAGTTGAGCCTTCTGTACTGGCCTCTAAACAAAAGAGGAAGAAGAAACAAGACGGTTCGCAGAGGCCCGTAATACTAATTCCACACGCCTAATGTCTTCCGCAATTTCGCAGCCTAACCTAACTTAAGCTTATAACTTTACAACTACGAGGGCGATCTGGAAACTAGAACTTAGCCTCTTGCTTCGGTAAAAATTTGTTGCCGATATAGCGGGCGGTTTAGGAACAATAACGCGGGAGATATTAACCTTACCCCGGGCTCTCCGGGGCGCCAAAGATCCTCTTTGAGAGGAGTGCTAAGGAAATTCGATTTTATACGAGAGGATTTGTAATGAAATATTCCAGGTTTTATAAGGAGTAATTATAAACTTCAGTTGATTGTTTAGTTTTAAATATAGGTAATGGTTTAGATTTAGGTAATGCTTTAGATTTGGGTAATGGTTTAGATTTAGGACATGGTTAAGATTTAGATGATGGTTTAGATTTAGATAATGGTTTGGATATAGGTAACGGTTTAGATATAGGCTATGTTAAGATAAAGGTTTAGATACAGATACAGGTTTAGATACAGGTAACGGTGTATTTTTAACTGACGTTTTCTTTTAGGTGATTGTTTAAGTATAGATACTGGTTTAGATGTAGGTTATGGTTGATTTTTGGCGTATGTTTTCTTTTAGGTTATTGTTAATGGTTTATATTTGGCTCATGTTTGGGGTATTTTTTTTTTTTTTTTGGTTATAGGTAGTACGTGATTTATTTTTTAGGCGATTGCTTAATTTTAGTTAATTGTTTAGTTGTAAAGTTATAAGGTTAGGCTAGGCTGCGAAATTGCGGAAGACATTAGGCGTGTGGAATTAGTATTACGGGCCCCTGCGACCCGTCTTGTTTCTTCTTCCTCTTTTGTTTAGAGGCCAGTACAGCAGGCTCAACTCGCCCGCCCGCCCGCTTCATTAACATAAGAGAAAACTTCATTTTCTCTCCGCTTGCTGTGATCGTGAACACTTTACGTATATTAATCGGCGTCTAGAGCATAGATTTTTTGCTCCGAGACCTTTAGCTACCGATTTTGGTCACGTGAAGGTGTGATTTTTTTTTAGTTTTTTCACGAAATTTTTTACCTTTTAAACAGAAATCTCAATAATTTATGTCATTTTCAGTTCGCAAAAATGCCAGTTCAAAACCTAATTGCGCAGTTTGCCAACTCTAGGAAAATGTTGGTAGTAGAAGCTCCCCCAGCACCCCCTTTGATCTCGAATTATGCCCATTAGCGCAGTTCCCTATTAGCGCAGTTTCCCATTAGCGCGGTTCCATTAGCGGCGTCCCCAGTTCCCACTTGCGCAGTTTCCCCTATAGCGCCATTCCTATTTACGCCGTTCCCATTAGCGCAGTTTCCCATTAGCGCGGTCCCCATTTGCGCCGTTTCCCAATAACCGATTTGTCCAAGACGCGCAATCCACTCTTTCTTAAAAATATTTTAACCCTACCTTCACAAGGTTTCCTGTTTCAGCATTTATTGTCTCAGAAGAACTAACCTAACCTAAACCACTGAATCACGATCAAAAACGATGTTTTCTAAAAGAGAATTAACAAATGAGCATTACCTAAATGGAAAATTTGTAATTTAGTAGTACCGTTTTGTCCTTTATTTTAGCATAAAAAATAACTTGACCCCTATTAAAATTAAATCTGTAATTGAACCCGACATAAATATACAAAACTGACCTACAACACAGAAAACAGCAAAATCATGCAAAACTGAACAGAAACACGTACGCAAAAATTACCCCACAACCTATTTGGTTTTTTTGCAATTTTTCCTACATTATCCGAAACTGCTAACAACAACTAAAACTAAAATGAACAAAATTTTTTTTAAAATTTACATGAACCAAATAAATCGAAAACTATAACATGTCATTTCCCGGATGTAGGCTCGAACTCACTATCTTCTGGTCAGAAGCCGTCTGTGCTAACCATTCCGCTACCGAACCACGGCAACTCTGTTAAAAAACGTTTATCTCCATACTGTAAATGGCGCTAATGGGAATCCACGCAGACGAAACTACGCTAATGGGATACGGCGCGAATGGGAAACGGCGCTTATGAGAATTACGCTAATGGGAAATGCTCTAATGGGAAATTGCGCTATGGGAAACTGCGCAAATGGGAACCGCGCTAATGGGAACTGCCCTGATAGGAACTGCGCTAATAGGCACATACCTTGATCTCGCCCCTGCCAAAAGCTCCCAAATCATAGGTAAGTTTCTCGAATCCGCGTCTCTTCCAAACTACTTTACACTCTTAATAGACGAATTCGAAATTGACGAGGAACTTGCAGGGGCAACGCGCCATATCTTCAAAGACGTCAGTAGCGTAATTCCCATTCTGATACTATTCTGATTGGCTACGCTATGATGAGAAAGACAAACTAGGCGATCGATAATCCCTCCACTCGACGCGTTTCCCATAGCAACATGTGTTATGCGTGGATAGGTTCTGAAAGCGCTTATTTGTATATATTTAATTTATTTGTTTGTATTATTTTTATTTGGGAAATGCGCAAATATTAATGTTAATATTCGAAATGGAAACAGCAATTGTGAAAACTGCGTAAACGGAAACAGCGCAACTGGGAAAACTGCGTAAACGGAAACTGTGCAACTGGGAAAACCGCAATTAAGAACCTCGCAACTGGGAAGCGCACAACTCTGAGCCTGCGCTAATAGGAACCACGCATAAGCCCTGAAATACAGCCCAATACGTGATTGAACTCGAAAGAGGCACAAATAATGGAAATCAAAATGATTATATTTCGTCGGATTATATTATTATAACGCATATTTATCCAAAGAATAATAAGTTTAAAAACCTAAGTTTCAATTCAAAAAGAATACTTAATGCTCACAAGAGCCTAATTGATTTTACTAGTAGTTTTAGCAGGATTTTTTCCGGGTCTAGAAAAAAAGTCAAAAATTCAAAATGGCGCTTCATCCAAATGGCTTTAACTTTAGAATGGTAAATCATAGAAAGTTGATGGATGAACCGTTAGATTGAATGTCAAAGCCTCGTTATTTTCTACAGTGACAGTTTACTTCTGCGGGTTACGGTTTAACAGTAAAATATAAAAAACGCAAATTTTCCAAATGGCGGCTATTTTTAGGGGTCTTCCACCTCCCGGAATGAATGAACTTTTTCCCCTTCATAAGCATTATAAGTACATTATATAGCCGTTGGAATTAGCTTGTTACTAATTTGTTCTAGGTCAAACCCTTATATCCCTGGACTACAAGTTTCCGCGTGAAATTAAAAAGGAGGTAGAAATTCTCTGTTTCGCTCCATTCCAGCTAACTTTGACACATGCGCCCGGAGACAAACGCTCGATAGCCGATTGAACGTTCTTGGGAAAGAAAAAATATCCAGTTTGTTCATTCAGTGTATTATCGCACCAATATCCAACGCGTTAACAAGTGACATGATTTGGGTATACATGGCACCCATAACCTCACGTTCCACTCACGCATTACAAACACCTGTGGCCGGGCAAATGTTCCGTTCTTTGTTTACAAAACCAATTATCCCGGTATATCGTTACCCCTTCTTACCCGATTATTCCAGTATTATGTCCGCCCCTCCTATAATTTGGGAGTCAGATTTAGAATCATCACCCGAGTCAGGACTTTGGACAAAGTTCAGTGCTGGGTTTCGCGGATTCCTCACCTACCCCGTCACGATCGCCGTGTGTACCTCGACCTGGTTAACCTCTTTAGAACCCTTCATCTCCCTGAACAGAATTACTATATCTTCGCCCCTTCTGCCCACTCCACCCGTGGCCATTCCCGAAAACTGTTCGTACTCCCCTCTTCAAAAGACCCCCCAAAGCACTCGTTTTTCAGCAGAACGGTTCCCATTTGGAACTCCCTCCCCCGCACCATTGTGGAGCTACGCTCACTTAGCCTTTTTATCCCCTGCGTGCACTGTTGAGTTTTGCCTATTCATGCGGTAGTTCTATCATTGTTAAGTGTTGGTATTTTTTTTTTTTGTTTAACCCGACTTGCATATTTTAGAACTATTTATTATTTCAGGCCTTTTTATTAGGCTCTTACTTTGCTCGTCAGCCTGTTACTGTTACTCCATTGTATTATTATTTTTGTTCTCTTTAGTATTTTTTAACGTTACCTATTTCAGTCACGCGTAAATTTCCCGTTATGGAGTCCCTGTATTCAAATAGTTTTAGTATTAAAAATGAATACCGGTGGCAGATTAAAGTTGAATACTTGAATTGCCGCGCAATGTTTTTCAATGATAACAAATCTGGTCATGAAACCAATTGTCACAATGGGGGAAAGATCAATATAAAGACTGTAGGAGCGCTGGATAATCCATTGGAAGCTGCCAAAAGGCAAAAAACATCGAAAAAAGAAACAGTATTAAATGATTCAGGAAAAACCACACAGACGACTGGAAAATAAAATGAAGACCAAGTAGCAGCCTCATTAAGGCAAATGGCAGCAGTAAATATAGAGAAAGTATTTACCGAGGACAAGGAACCAAACAAAAATGAAGTTAGGGAAGAAACGAACCACGAAGTAACCAAAGTTCTACGTAAATTCACACCAACCGAGACTCGAGAAGAAACAACGTCAACGCGAAACCCATCAAACGACAATGTAACATTGACGAAGGCTACAATAGAAACGCAATTCAATACAAATACCACGACAATATTGTAGAATTGAACAACGATAATTTTTATTATAAACAAGCGTCATAGTATTTGTCTACGAATATTCAGCCCAGTCAGGAAATCGTAAAAAGTCCCTGACTACGTAACACAGGATCTAAGTACGCAAAAAAGCGAAGAAGCCACAGTCAATATGGAGGCGGAATCTTTTTGTTTTCGAAATGCGCCGGAAAACTGGCATATATTTTGGAACAATTTACGTTTGAGAAAAGACTCCCAAAAGAAATTGAACAGAAACCATTGTGAAAAAAATATCAGCTATTCAGATGGTATAGTACAGTACATCTTTGAAAGAAAATTGCCTGGACTTACTTTCTTGTTGCGAAACTCTAATATCTGAAGAGGACTACCCGAGTAGAAGAACCCAGTGAATGTAATTTTCAGTTATCGATAAAAAATACCATTAAAAATAGCTTATCTACTGTTTAATAAATTAATTTTTTGTTCATCGCCAAGAATAAATTCTATAAAATTTTAAATTCAGGATTCTGAAAGCGCATTAAAGGAAGACCTTGTATCGCACGATCCGGGAAAAAGACCGAATATTACTGCAGACAATCAAAGACGGTACTTAATTTCTCTTGGTCCTCATCAGCCAGTGCTCTCGTCTTATCCGAGCGACAGCTAAAACCATTTTAATCTCAATTGGTACACAGAATTCGAGTTTCTGGAATGCGGTACCACTAAGGATTCCGCTTATTGCTTTACTCGCTGTCTTTTTCCTGTCAGGTATGGTAGAAATAGAAGCGAACGACCTTGGATCAACGATGGTATGAGAGCTTGGGGAAAATAAAAAGCGCTGGAAAACTTAAGCCAGGGGAATTACAAATGCATTTTTATTCCGCTTCGTGTAAATCAGCAATTTCTGACTACTGCCAGTTTATGTTAAACGAAGGAAAACTAGAATCAACTTTTGACTAGACCAAAATAAATACCATGATTGAAGAGCGAAGAATGCTGACATTCAACACTGAGGAGATTAAGATGTTGTTTGATGTTGCTAGAACTCTTGGACGACAGGGACTAAAGATGGCTATTGGGTTTATAAATGAGGCCTTACCACCACGTCACCTACCTTAGTTCAGAATCGCAGAATGAATTCATTAAACTTATAGGTGAAGCTGTACGTAAAGCGGTTGTTAACGAAGTAAAGGAGAGTCTCTTTTACACGGTCATGGCCCATTTTACTGCTGATAAATCTCATAAAGACATTCTATCCATTATAGTAAGAAGTGCGAGTGAAAAAGGTGTTCCAAGAGAGCGTTTGTTGGAAGCCAAATAGCCAAGAAAAAAAAAAAAAAACGATATTTCACGGCCGAAGATATTTTGGAGAGTCTGGTGACTCGAGGATTGAGTGTAGCTTGCCTCGCATTTCAATCGTATGATTTTGTTAGAGCAATGTCAGGAGAAATCAATGGTATCCAAGAAAATATTTCGCAACTAGTTGGACACATAGTTCTTTACATTCCCTGGCTGCCAATCACACGATGGAAGAATTATACGTTTTCTTCGCATAAAGCGTTAAGCGCTTTCAACCCCTTAAGGCCGATGCACACAGATCTATTTTCACACATTTCGAGCTTACGCGCCTATGTTAAATCAATGGGCGCACGAGCGCGAAATACATGAAAATAGGTCTATGTGAATCCGGCTTTAAACTAAAATAAGACGAAGTTGAAAACTCCTCACAATTAAAGAATTTATCAAAACTCGATGGACTGCGCGCGGCGAAATCGTGGAAGCGTTTTCAACTTCATTTGAACCAATAACTAACGTTTTGAAGGAAATCTCGACATCGCCCAATTTCGATGCGTAAACAAAAACTAAAGCTTTGGGACTTTACGAGAGAATGATGAGCTTCGATAACGTTCTTTCATTAAGGTTCGTGAAAATGAAGCTATTAAATGAAGCGCTCGAATTAACCGATTTAAATATTGTCTACGTGATTTTACTCGTACTAAGCAGTCTCAAATCTTCAAATGCGATATCGTCAGATACCGAAGGCCAAAACAATCTCATTCAAAGCGCTATACTATTTGCCGGAAAACTAGATATTAATGTGAAGAGCGATTTCATCAAACATCATCGGCGTCGAGTGGCTCCATTAAAGTTGAACCGCAACGGATCAAATGCCGCGACCTTAACTTTACATGAATTTTTCCGGATAGAATTTAAATTGGTCCTCAACAAGCCGAATTCTTTTTTGAGCTCTAATTCAAAAAATTGCGTTGAGGTACTAAGTCCCTTTTTGGCGTATTTGAGGTTCCAGTTTCGAGAAAAACGTTGACCATAGAAAATCTATCCGCTGTTCTAGACACGTTTCCACCTCTGGACGACAAACGTCACAAACCTGACGCGTAAGCGCTTCAAACGGAAATGGAAGTTCTATTCGAAAACTGCGGTGAAGCCAAATGTACGAGAGACATTTTTGAAAAAGCTATAGAGCTTAAACATATTCTCAAATTAGCCTTTACTCTGGTACGACTCGTAATTACCGCGGGTTACTCATTAGCTACCAAAGAAAGAAAATTTAGCGAGTTAACATTTGTCAAAAATACGATGAGAACAACTATGACGGATGATCGTTTGAATCATTTATCGCTAAGACAATATTTAAGACAATTTTAGATTTTCTGAAATTATAGATTCATGGGCAAAGTTAAAAGATCGACACGTAAACGTTATTCAAAATAGCAACGAAACCTAAAAACAATCTAAACTACCACACGTACCATTTTTTTTTGGGGAAAAATAAAAAAAATCTTGAGTTGACAAAGATTAAACCGATCCCTTCCCAATTATAAGCCCTTCGCTATGCCCCTGGCTTTTGGTTTGAAATAGTCCTCTTCGCCAAAGGTTTGGCATTATCGTCGCTTTTTTCGCCGCGATCTTTATCGCTCCATTACAGGCTTACCTTGGCGAGATACCCCACTATCCAGACAAAACTGATACAGTACTGATACTGATTGGAAATGGTAATAAAATAATTCCGAATCAAATAACCCGAATTCAACAAAAGTGGACCAAAATTTAAAATGCCACGGTTTCGCTCTTGTTGAAATTGTCCAATTTATTGGAAAATATAGGAGAATTAGCGAAATCACAGGAAAATATACGAGAATTAGCGAAATTATAGGCAAATATACAGGAATTAGCGAAATTATAGGAAAATACAGGAGAAATTTTGAGATCGGAACTAAGTAGGCAGTGCTAATATTTAGTGAGCTTTCTAGACTTTTAACGGGGGTGAAAATGTATCGACGGAAAATAATTCTGCACCTTTCTCTCGTAAAACGAAGGAGCGCGTCTCTCCCGGCTGTCACGATTTCGAGTCTAATCTACTCTAGGAAGAATATACTGGGTCTGGCCGCCTTTTTGTACAATTTTCGGAATACTTAGGGCGAGACCGAGGACTGAGAAAATCGGACTCGCTTCATCTTCAACCGCAGTACGTCGTCTTATAAACTTGAAAGATGATTTTCTTAATTATTAAGAATATCAATTTAATGTTTGTAGTTTGTAAGCGGCACGTATAAATTTAAAATACGCGGTGAAAACCCGCAAATACGAAAGGAAATCTTGAAATGTAGGAAAAAGGTCGAATTTATAGGAACATTTTGAAAATATAGGAATAATGATAAAATAGAAGAAATATGGTCACTCTGATGGTTACCAAGCTGGTTCCTTTCCCCATTTAGACGTTTGGCCCCCGAAAAGGTTTCCATAGACTTTTGTTTGAAAACAATAAAGGTTTAATTACCCCTTTTAGCGGTAATTAATCAAACACTGTTTGAAAATATAATTTTTTAGAATGCTTCGGAAACCAAACTTGCGTGCCACACCTGCGCCATTTGATGCCGCCCAATTCCCCAATGAAAGTAAGTGTCACTTAAAGCAACAATTAACACCGACGAAACAGATTCTGGATTTTACGTTTTTCTCAATCTAAAGCGTTATCAGAAACTAGAGAAAAACAACTACTTTAAAAACAAAGATTCGATATTTTAGTAAATAGCAAATAGGCTGCTGAAGGTGAAGGGCAAAATTATTATCTTCGTCGCCTATTATATAATTCCAAACTGTGGCTGCCCATCCGACAAAATCGAACGTTTTTAGCCAAATGTTTCAAGAAGGGTTGCCACAGATTTTTCATTACAAAATTTCCTGACTTTACCATGATTTTACTAAATCTAAATCATTTTTCCTTAACCAGTTTTTGAAATTCCCTGAATTTTTAGACCTATTTTGAAATTCCTCGTCTTTATCAGCTTTTCCAGTCCTGTGGCTGCAACCCTGCATTTGCATAAAAATATACCTTATTTTCTTGGGTTTTCGATAAGGTAGATTGGGAAAAATGCCATATCAAGACACTATTTCGTCTTTTTTCATTGTATCCTTAAAGGGAAAATGCAACCTAAAACGAATGATTTTTTTATCGATTCCTTATCGTTTAAATGGGTCTAATCCACAAATAAAAAAATCACAAATATTAAACTGTAAATAAATTAAAACCGGGGGTCCGACACTCTTGAATTCGCTGTACACCCGAGCTCAGTGAGTTCAGCTTTGGCAGTGCATTGAGTTCGAACTCTTAGGAACTCCGAGTTCAGTTTTGACAGTGCAAAGAGCTCAAAAATGTCTTACATCTGAGTTCGCGAGTGTCTACCCCTCGATGAAAACTTACTGGGATAATAGGCTTGGCTGGATTCGTGGAGATCCTGCATTCCTCATATAAGGACCAGCCATCAATGTTATCGGTCACTACACCTTATGCTGGATCTCCATGAATCCAGCTAAGCCTATATTGATGGTAAGTATTAAGCTATTTCTAGTTTAATATTGTTTGTAATTTTTTTATTACTGGTGGATTATAGGCATATTTAAAGGATAAGCAATCGATAAAATTGGTTAAGAGCCAATGAAATTCGTGTCTTTCCTTGAAATGTACTGTTAAAGAAAAGCCTGGTACTAATTTGGCTTGGCATTTTGGCTACTCCTAGAAATATCCACGTTGCGAGGCTAAGGGATTGAATGGTGGATTTGGTAGAACTCGCTGTTGTACAAAGTCAACGTCCGTAATGCATTGCGCGCTAGCTCAGGGCGATACCAAGGGAACTTGCCAGTGCATAAGTAGACAGGCCGAATTGGAATATCCCAAAGGTAAGTAACAAAAAATAATAACCACCTTCAAATGGCGTAAATGAAATTATAACCCGGGGAAATTAGGCGAAAAATTGCTTAAACCTAGAACAAATTAGTGACAAGCTAATTCCAACGGCTATACAGGGTGGTAAAGATCAGACCAACACCTATCTTTGTGGACGTCCCCCAAAAATGTCGTCGAAAGACATCATTATACTACAGTGTAGACCTCGTATACATGATGTAAGTAAATACGTGTCATTGTAATCAAATGAGATTTTTCTATGGGTTTAATAGGGTAAATGCCTGATGGCTAAAACTATTGCAGTGGCTAAGATCTAAGCCTCGCAATTCTCTAAATGACTTAACTCCGAGACAGTTTATTTAACAACTTTAATTATAAGATAATGATTGAATTGAATCGACGTGAGGCTTGAAACACCAAAATTGAATCCGTACGGTAAGCACATCAGTGTAAATGATCAATGTGTCTACCGTCGTGGTGAAGGCACTCTTCCAGGTCTTGCAATGTATTTGCCAGCATTTGCCTTTAAGTCTTCTGCACCCATCCGTTCTGTTTCGTAAACGATGACCTTAACATAACCCCATAGGAAGAAATCAAGCGGGCTAAAGTCAGGAGACCGTGCTGGCCGCGAAATTGGTCCACCTCCATCTATCCAGCGGTTGGGAAAGTGGTCGTTCAGCCATCGACTAACATTGATAGTCCAATGTGGTGGGGTTCCATCCGGTAAGAACCACATGTTGCGAATCACAGCTAATGGTCATGCGTCTATCGCGTCACTAAACTCGTGACGCAGGAAGTACAAGTACAGTTCTCCAGTAATGTTGGCATCGAAGAAAAAGGGACCGATAATTCGGTTCCCAAGAATGCCAACCCAGACATTTACCTTGCAACGAAACGTGTTTTATTATTAGTCACACATTATTGCAACAGTATGTTTTATACAACATTTGTTCTTTAGCTGGCGTATTGTTACAAACATAACTGCAGAAAAAGCAAAGTCCCATATTGAGTGGCCAATCACGTTTGGTGAAGATTAGGAATCCATACGAGAATGTGTGCTCGCTAAGGTACCAACTAAGTTCGTCTTTACCTAGTTAGACCCGTGTTGTAGTCGAAAGCCAGCCTATTCCAACAAGGAAAAAATTGGACATGATGTTTATTTTGGGTGAATGTCAAGGCAACGTACGTCGAGAATCAGTGCTTTATAGAGAACGCTTCCACGACGTTGGAATTAGCTTGTTACTAATTTGTTCTAGGTCAAATCCTTATTTACCTGGACTATAAAGAGGATTACTCGAGAAAAAATGCATTAATAAAATGATTAAATATATAATCGCGATATTCGAAACTAATTTCAACTCTGGTAGTGAGACCCCGATCGTTGAAAGTATTTGTGAAACGACGTCGTTATGGACAAAATTATTCACGCTGATTGTCTAGTTTATTATTAGAAGCAATGCACCTCTCGCGTTTATTAGGACAACTCCAAATGGGGTAGGCAACCGCAGAACCAGAGAGGTTATTTCAGACTTCAAAAAAATACTATAGGGTAATTATGGGTACTAATTGGTACCATATATGGTATTTATCCAGACTTCAAAACTTCGCTTTGGGGGTGTGAAGAAATACCTTTTCGGGCGTTAGAGGTACTAATTGGCACCATATAAGGTATTTTTCGGGAAAATAAAACATACTTCTTTCATTATTTAAATAGTAGCAAACTTGGAAAATTTATTTGTACAAAATAATGGCTTATCATACATCACAATGATTTAAAAAACAAAATAAATCCAGATTTGTATTATGGTTTCATGCATTTGAAAAAGAGGTTTTAACACGAGTTTATGCACTTTGAGAAATTTGTTTTTCACGAGGTTACAAGTTTGTTAACTTTAATTTTAGTACAAAGTTATGGGTTTGAAAAGAGGTTTATAACAAGTTTATGATTTTGGTTTTTAAAAGAGGTTTATAACAAGTTTATGATTTTGGTTTTTAAAAGAAGTTTATTAGTTTGGAAAAGAAAGCTTTTTATAAGACGTTTATGCATTTTGAGAAAGATGGTTTTATGGATTTTGAAAATTGGAATTTTATCACAAATATATGAATACGTTAGTTTTTATCACAAATTGATGGGTTTAGTTTTTATCACATTTTTATGAATTTGTTAGTTTTATCACAAATTTATGGATTTGGGTCGAAATGATCGAATTTCATATGATCGATTGAGTTAAAAAACTAACCTAACCTAACCTAACCTAACCTAAATATTTCGATCATTTAATCCAAAAAACTGGTTTCGATCACTTAAAAGTCGATCAATTGGGACGATACCAATTTATGGGCTTAGTATTTACCACAAAGATGGGTTCCAAAAAGGCCTTTTACAACAAGTTTATTATTTTTAAATACTAATAATGAGTCATTAAATACTAATTATGAATTCAATATTTCTAATTATTAATTATTTAATATTAATTATTTAATATGAATTATTAATTATTTAATATGAATTATTAATTATTTAATATGAATTATTAATTATTTAATATGAATTATTAATTATTTAATATGAATTATTAATTATTTAATATGAATTATTAATTATTTAATATGAATTATTAATTAGAGAAATTAATCCAGTAATTATTAAATTCTGATCTAGTATTAATAATCAATGAAAAATCCATTTTAATTATAATTGATCTAATCATAGTTAATTTGATTCTATCATCAAAAATTTCAATCAGTCATAAAGCGTTAACTTTTATTGGTAAAATTGTGATAGTTTTAATTAAGATTGGGATTAGCTTCATCGATTAGATTTATTCGTGATTATAATTAAATTATAATAATTAAAATAGAATTAAGCGTTTAAACTGTGTTAATCGATTTTATCATAATTAAGTTAAACTTCATCATTGTTCGATTGTCACGTGATCCACAATATTCTGTCTGAAATTCTGTTCGCCAAAGAATTTTCTACCGCTGGCACGTGTCAGTTAAAATTTCAAACCAGTGGTGTTATTTTTTCGTGGTGATTTTCAGTCAACACTTTCTGCCCCATCCTCCCTTTGCGGTAGAGACGAGTCGGGCCCTCCATTTTAAAGACCCGACCCGGCCCGAAAAAAAATTGTTTTAAAAAAAAACCCGGCCCGACCCGAAAAAATGTTTAAAAAAAACCTGACCCGGCCCGACCCGAAATTTTTTTTAAAAAAAAGCCCGACCCGGCCCGACCCGAAAAAATTAAAAAAAACCCGACCCGGCCCGACCCGAAAAACGGCGCTGACTAGTCCGTGAAACGTCTGAAGATGACGTAGTTTCCTCTCTCGCTTCTGTAACCAAAGATGCTAAGTTGCTAACCTTTTTTTTGGTGCGCACTCACGTGACATACTTACATCATCTAGCCTTAGGCTCTTAGCTTAAATGTTTTAGTCTGCTCTCTCCTTCTCTAGCAAGGAGTCACGTAGCATGCGCGAAAAAGGACGCGCATTAGAAAATATATTAACAGCCAAGCGCGAATAAAAGGTGGAATTGGACGCAGAAGCTGAGTTTGAACGACACGCGTTATAACATGTGGCCGCCATTCCATCCCCCCTTAATATTCCCTGGCGACGCCAAGGAGGAAAATGAGAACTGCACTCACAGGTCACGGCAGATATCACACTGTGGGAGCGTGGGGTAAGGGATGGGATGGTTTACAAGCCGTAATTCCCAAGAAGTAAGACTTTTTCCCGCGAGGTGCGCCCAAGAGCTAGGGCTAGAGGTATATGTAGATACAAGACTACTAGTTAAATGGTATTTAGAGATTAGACTAGAGTCGAGCTATTTCATAAATATGTCTCGTGAGTCGCGACTGTCGCCTAAAGAAATCGCTTCAATTTTTCCTCTCACGAAAATCAAGCTGAAGTATGAGAGCCCGCCCGTGAAAAATATAGCTGACTCGACCCAACCCGAATATTTTAAGGCAAAGAAAAAACCCGACCCAAATATTTTAAAGCGAAGAAAAAACCCGACCCGAATATTTATGCCGAAGAAAAAACCCGACCCGAATATTTTAAGGGTGAAGAAAAAACCCGACCCGGCCCGGGCCCGATTGAAATTGAGCCCGACGCGACCCGACCCGATATGAATTTAACGAAATAAAAGCCCGACCCGACCCGGAATAATTTTTTTAATTTTCTGCCCGACCCGACCCGAAATGGGTCGAAAAAACCCGATTTAATCGGGGGCCCGACTCGTCTCTACTTTGCGGTAAGCCTGATAAAGAAAATTCTTCACTCCACTGCTCTGTGTAATACAACAACGGTTGTTAAAAGCCTTCTCCATTCGATCCTTGCTTTTACGTGTTGGAACCACAGGTCGGTTATTGCCCTGTAGTTGGATTAGACCAACACTTCTGTTCTGCCGTTAATAGTCTCATGTGTAGGCCTTGGTAGCTCAGTTGGCTAGAGTGTGTGCCAGTTACTGAACCACCCTGAGGTGTGTCTTATGTTGTCATCTCAGGATACCTGTTTATCCACTTAAATCATGTTTAAACCGTACCTAATGGTTGTTAAAAACCTTCTCTATACCATGTTATTCTATCTTTTAGGACAGTGATCGGCAGAATAAACTTTCCCTTTTCTGTTATTTCAGAATCACATTCGGTTTGTTCCTGAAAAAATAAGAGTCCTTCACTCCTTCTTCAAGTTGAAATAACTAGCAAAGGTTTAAGCTTGATAGGATTATGCAAAGCAACTAACATACTCTTGAAGGAATTATTGCATATGTTAGAAACTTGAAATTTGGAAAATCATGAAGATTTATATCATATATGAATTAATAGGTATGCCTACCTTTCAATCTGCGTTTCAGCAACCTTCGATTTCAAAGAGTTAAATACAAGTTAAGTTTGTGCCTCGCGTCTCTACTACGAACAGAACAGAGAGAATACTTAAACGAAGGAGGTGAAAGAGACTGCCTTTTTTCCCGTTCAAACGCGCTTACCGCTTATTGTGCGCTAGGTACAAGCTTCCACTCGTTTGTTACTCACTCAGAGATAGATATCACCTCCGCCAAAGAGTGACGCGGCACCAAGCGTTTTTCTCTCGTCAAGGTTGCTAGAGATAATTCGCTGGGTTCTAGTCTCCCGAGCGTTAAAATTTGAATCCCCAAAAGTACAATTTAAACCTTGCGGCGCTTGTTTTAGTTTACCTTCTATTAATGACATTAGATATTTTACTTTTCTCCAATTAAGATCCCAATAAAACATTAATATCAGCAATATGTAGAATAAGACTTTCAATGATTTGGGAATAAAATTTACAGCGTAGTTTTCATTTCGCGGGGTTTTCCGATTGTTAAGCCTAAATTGACAAACTGTTCAAAAGTAGGCTTAGGAAAATAATTTCACGAGCTTGGTTCGATAATACCTTTTGGGGTTTTAAAAAAGACCTTCTTTACTCATAAAATACCCTAATGGTATTGGAAAGAACCCTTAAAAATTCTTAGGGTTTGTTTAAGCGCCATCGGTAGTACTAATAAATACCTTAAGGTGTTTTTCCATTAAAAGTACCTTTTAAGGCGTTTAAAACGACCCAAAAAAACCTTCATTTTTTACAGTGTAAGCGCACAACTTCTAAGAGCAAAACTTCTATATGTTTTAGAGGTTTAGCTTTTAGAGGTTCTGCATACCAGCCGTCACTGCGCACGAGTTTATCATCCCCCTTTACAGGTTTGATTCAGTGGGTTGCCTAGCCCTTTGGAGGGGGTCGAAATAAATGAAAGAGGTCTATTGAAACCCGTAACACCCAGGCTGGCCGCCAGACATAAGAAAGCGCATTGTTCTGCTCGGTGCCACGCAGAAACTTGTTTCCTGTGAAATTTTAAAAATGGACCCAAAAACAAAGGTCATGGCTGGGACCGCGTACACGGTCAGAGCCTTTCTTCGATTTATTTCTTATTCTAAGTTTCTAACTCAGCAACGTCGTGTATAAAAGACAAGTTAACCTCTATCTAGGGGCAAGGCGGATAGAGTTCTTCTATAATTCGCCACAGAGAATTTATAAGAGGAATGGTATTGAAATGTTTTTAGTTAATTCTTTGCGAGAGAGAATTTGAAGTTGGAGCGGTAATTATTTATAAGACCATTAATCCCCAGGACGGTAAAGTTAAGAGTATTCCAGCCCCACCATCGGAAACAAAGAGGGGAATCTAGCTCTTGTATCTCTTTGTTCAGGTGTTTAATAGTCGAAAATGATATTAACTCGTGTCATTTCCTCAAAGTTACGACAACGAAAAGGCCAACGACTACAACAACAACTAAAAGTACAAAACCTAGAAGGTGAATAGTCCAGCAAATATTACGTGAAATAAATGTGTTATATCCGGAATTCATAAAAAATAAAAGAATATTTCTCCTAAGACTTTAAAGAGTACGCGTCTTAGTCCTCGATCCCCTTTTAACGGAGGAGGTGGGTCTTGTATTCTTGATGCGGAACCGGGACGCAACCAGGGAAACCACTCACGTCAGCATCGTCAGTTCTAGAGATCCAATAAGATATAAATTAAGTTTTGTAAGACGCTTAGCCATTCCTTGGGCTATGACTCAGAATACAGTCGAATTCAATATTCTTTTTATATTTATTTATGCATTCCTGATTATATATTAAATATGGATAAGCGTGAAGAAAATATTAACCAATAGTTTGACGGTAATGTTCTTTTCTTCAGAAGGGCCTTTCACTTAACTGACTTAAACCAAATGTTTACTTCCAATTACTCGGGACAACTCCTTTTGTCCCAACTAGTTGTTCCGTGTGATCAAACATTGGTCAAGTTGGGAAATTTAAAAGAGCCCCATACCCAATTTCTAGGCTACTTATCGTGACAATTTCAAAAATTTCTTTTAAAGGGAGGGTGAAGAGGAAAATCGAGCCAACTTTTATCGATTTTTCTACTAATTCTAAGACCTATCCGCGTAGTAAATCATCCGGGAAATATATATCTCAATGATTTTAAGAAGGTGGTCCGCAGTATCCCGTAATACTAATTTCTCGCGCCTAATGTCTTAAGCAATTTCGCAACCCAACCTAACCTTATAACTTTTCAACTAAGCAATTAATAAAATTAAGCAATCACCTAAAAAAGTAAACCACGTACTACCTATAACCACAAAAAAACTAAAATTATACATGAGCCAAATATAAACCATTAACTATATTTAAACAATAACCTAAAAGAAAACATGACCCAAAAAATAAACCATAACCTACTTCTTAACCATTATCTATACTTAAACAATCACCTAAAAGAAAACGTCAGCTAAAAATAACCATTACCTGTATCTAAACTTTAACCTATATCTAAACCGTTACCTATACCTAAACCATTACTTATATCTAAACCATTACATGTATTTAAAACTAAACAAGCGACTGAAAGTGTATAATTACTCCTCCGCTTATAAATTGTCTCTCGCGAATAAATAACCGAGAACATTTCATAACAAATCCTCATTTCATTAGCACTGCTCTCAGTCAGGCTCTTTGGCGCCCGGGAGAGCTAGGCGTAAGGTTTATTTATTAAAAAAATTATAAAAACGACCCAAAAATCTAGGTCAAAAGGCGTTTCAGGGCCGAACTCTGTCTCTGCCTTTGCCTCTCGCTTCGGGGAAGAGCGGCAACGCGGACGGTCGTACGCGCGGGCGATCTGGGAACTACAACTTTGCCTCGTGCTTCGGCTGAAAGCGACAACGCGTCGACGAAAAAATGCATTGCCGATACATCAGATTTGTTTGATGATGGGGTGCACCGTGCTGGGTAGCACACAACACCCCCGCCATTGCGTGCGGCTTCATCATTTGTCCACTAATGCCGCACGTGAAACCACGCCCGGAACGGAAGCAAGGCTATGTAGAGCCAGTGCATCCGCACACACGTGCAGAGAGGCTAAGGCAGCAGAAGGAAAGGTATATGGCATGGCGACCAGAACCCACACAGCAGTGCCATACGGCCCCCGTAATGTAACCGTGAACCACAAGGACCGACTCAATGGCGTAGGATGACGCCGAGGCTGGTACCCCCGCTTAGCACGAGAGTACCCCCCAACAACGTGCTGGCGCAGCCCCGGCTTAGCCCCTAATTGGAAACCGGTACCCAGGGCCGTCGGACCGACCCCGGGTAGGGCGCAGTCCGTTCGGGACGAACCCACCGGGTAACCAAGTACACGCCTAGGACCTCACGAGTCGGCCGGGTTGGGATGAGACGGCGTGTTCCAATTCGCGGAACTAGGACGGATCCTAGACTCGGGCCCCCTCACCACGACAAGGATGGAACACTACCCCCACCCTGCGCACGCCACAGGTGGGGGGGGGGCATTGCCGATACAGCTGGCGATTTGGGAACAATAACGCGGGAGATATAAACCTTACCCCGAGCGCTCCCGGGCGCCAAAGAGCCTGTTTGAGCGGAGTGCTAAGGAAATGCGATTTTATACGAGAGGATTTGTAATGAAATATTCCAGGTTATTATAAGTGGAGGAGTAATTTTACACTTCAGTCGATTGTTTAGTTTTAAATATAAGTAATGGTTTAGATTTAGGTAATGCTTTAGATTTATGTAATGGTTTAGATTTAGGTAATGCTTCAGATTTAGGTAATGATTTAGATAATGCTTTAGATTTAGGTAGTGCTTTAGATTTAGATATTTTTAACGGTTTAGATACAGGTATTTTTAGATGACGTTTTCTTTAAGGTGGTTAATAGTTAATAGTTGATGGTTTATATTTGGCTCATGTTTAGTTTAATTTTTTTTTGGGTTTTTGGTAGTACGTGGTTTATTTTTTTAGGTGATTGCTTAATTTTGGTGAATTGTTTAGTTGTAAAGTTATAAGGTTAGGTTGCGAAATTGCGTAAGACATAAGGCGCGTGAAATTAGTATTACGGGCCCCTGTGGACCGTCTTGTTAAAAGCATTGCGATATATTTCCCGGCACTACGGGGATATGTCTTGTAATTAGCGGAAGAATCGATAAAATCAACTTTATTTACAAGTTCAAGATAACTAACCATATCTCGAGTTGGTTAGTACCCGTAAGACGCACTCACCCGTGAAAAAGATTTTTAAAAATTTCATCTACTACACTTTTAAGGAAATTTTCTCGGCTCAATTATATAAAAAATGTCTTTGCGAACAAAGACCCAGAAGGACACGTTATGATTTCGGATGGCTGAAGAGACAGATATTATATCAAAAATGTCTTTGTGAACAAAGATCCAGAAAGACCTGTTATGATTTCGGATGGCTGAAGTGGCAGATATGTTAAATTTTCTTTTAAAACGTAAAATTGAATTATAATCGCAATCTGACAGGATTTAGAGTCTAATTTCAAAACAACTGATTTTATTCACTCGCAAATATTTAAAAAAAACATAACAGACGATTTTCTCCCATTGACCCTTAACATTAAATTTGGCTGAATTGTTTTTCTTTAGTGTAATGCGAGTTCACTTTGTACCTCTCCGAATGAACCTTAGTTCACGGAGAGGTTCTGTCCTGATAGTGTGTGTCCGTCGTTCGCGGTGTTCGCAATTACGTCATCGCAAAAAAATTCTAATATTTTAGTTCACTACTTTTCTCATAGGTGGCGGTAAATTTCCTATTTAAATAAAACGTCTCATCATCGACAAACTACTACCAGGACTTGTAATGTTATACTAAGCCCCCATAGAGAAAATTTCTCTTAAGTGCCGCGGTTATTGATGAGAGCGCCACCGTGCGTTATCGAATGGAGTCATATATGTAGTACAAGATACTCTTCTACTGCTATACCGTATTCCCAATGGAGATAAGCCTCGCTTTCGTATTTATTATTTTTTAATTAATTTTAAGATAAATCCGGTTTTTCTTTCCTTTTATATAATTTTTCAGTTGCCTTCCGCGGCTTTCTTAATACTTTATTGTCGAATTAAAACCATTGTATCACCAAATTTCACTTCGCTCGTGAAGACCTTCAAGACTTTTACGGGGGAACGGGCCTTCCGCGTTAAAAAGCCTAGGCGCGCTCGTGCTTATTCCGTTCCGCGTAAGCCTATCGGCCGGCGATCAACGACTACGGAGAGCGGTGACGCTCTCTCCTCTATCTTAGCCGTCGTTTTTCGTGGAGACGGGCGACGCCGCAGCGGCCAGCCTTAGGCGGAACGGAATAAGCCTAGGCTTACTAACGGTTTTCGTCTTTACGATCTAAAACGGGCGATGATTTCGACCCCTGCCTCGGCGAAGAATATATTTCGCGAACCTTATTCAACGTTGGTTTAACACGCACATAAATACTGAAGATATTAAGGTCAAACTTACTTTAAATAAAATAATATTGTAAATTCAATACTATTTTACCTTTCAATATCCTGATCTCCAATTCCATGGACGCCGCCATCTTGTACTAAATTTTTAACTCCAATCAATGTCGCTAGAGGGGTTTTAGCGCGGCGTTTTGAGACGAAGTTTTATAAGCTTACATTACTAGTCCTGGTAGTAGTTTGTCGATGGTCTCATAGGAGGTCTGCCTCGCAGTTACTGTCCGCGCTCGACACTGCAACCTTTTGGGATAGCCATACAAACGCGCTAACGAATATGCCATAAGTACATAAAGGAATCTGAGATAAAAACTTTTTAAATCTGTGATGGGTGCTCTACGGAAGCTAGGCTGGGTCATAGTAGCACCGCGTGTAATGCTTTATTTGTCCCCATTTAAAGGGAAAATATTTTTAAAAGATTATTACTCTTAATTTAAAATATATAGTAAAATATTGCTAGTCCTCCGCAATCATAACATAAAATTTAATTATATTTTTTAAATGAATTTGATATTAACTTTTTGTCACTAGGTCACGCTAGATTAGTAGGAAGTAGGACTATAGCTACATTACGAAATAAAGGCGTGCGATTTTTTTTAAAAACTTTAATTATGCTTAATTTAAATTCTATAATAAATAGTTCTAGTGCTCTCTTAAAAAATCATATTTCAATTTTATTTTATTTTGTAAATTAACTTTTTATCTGTAGGCATGGATTAATTAGTAGCTTATGCTGTAGGTGACACTAGTTTCCATCGAACTGTGCTAAAAGCCAAGGAAGGTCAAACTCATTTTCTAAAATTTGTCTAATCACATACTTAAATTTAACTCAGTCCTAGGTTTAAATTAATAATAAGTAGTCTAGAAATTAAGTTGTGTTTCAACTAATATTTGTTAAATCACAGTTAATTTGATTCTATCATCATTACGTTTAATTTAGTCCTTTAGCTTGAAAATAATTCAATTATAGTTTTATTGTTATAAGTTTGATTAGAATAATTTTAATTTAACTTTAATATAATTTCAACTATTATGTAACTGTTAAATAACAAACATTAGAGGCTCGAACGTAGTGGCATGGTGTGCATGGTGCATGGTGCCTCTTCGTAGAATATTCGAGAGAGTGTGTAGAGAGTAGAGACTGAAAATAAAGCTTAAGGCATGTAGCTACGTACGTCGCTCGGAGAACGCTCCTATTTTTAATTGTCTTTAGAATTTGACTAGTTATTTTAATACGATTTTTCTTATCAATTATGCTTAATAAAATATTATTTGTCTTCTATCATAATATCATATTTAAATTTAGTTTTATTTTGTAAATAAATATGCTGTAAACGTTCTACCAGCAGGTGATACTAGTTTCATCGTGTAAATAGTGTAACGGCCAAAGTAACCTTATAGCAATAAGCGTTCCACTCCTCTTTCTTATTTTAACCAAAAATATATAAAAAGAATTTTTAAAATCGTCTACTTGGTTTCATCAGTTTTCTTGTTTAGCATTGTTATTTTAATATGATTTTTTCGAATCAATTATGCTAAATAAAACAGTATACGTCTTCTATAATAATATCATATTTAAATTGAATTTTACTTTGTAAATAAATATGCTGTAAACGTTCTACAAGCAGGTGACACTAGTTTTATCGTATAAATAGTGTAGCAGCAAAAGTAACCTTATAGCAAGAAGTGTGCCACTTCTCTTTCTTATTTTAACCAAAAAATTATAAAATAAATTTTTAACATCGTCTACTTGGTTTTAATAGTTTTCTTGTTTAGCATTAAACTTGGGACGAGGAGAGGTAAAATTTTGGTTTCCCAACTTGTTGTTTTCTTAAACCCCGAATTGTCACGACTCGTACTTCAACACATCGTTTAAAATACTCGCCGGTTTATAAGAATGGGGATCTTATAGGGACTATTTGCGTTATTTTAAAGCCCCTTTATACTCATCTTGTTTTCTAGCTTAGCAGACGACGTTGACCGGAACAAATTGAGCAGTCAAATGAGGATTTTAAAGAGGGGTACAGTTTCTATTGGATTTTGGATAGTTTAATGGGGGAATAAAAAAGTCCACTCACCAAAACATTTCATAGATTTTTCGATGGTGTGGGGCTTATTGCATCGAAATCCGAAGGTTTACAGCGAGTCAATCATTGTACCGAATAATATTAACCTTGGAAGAAAGGCCCTCAATGTTTAAATATAGGGACGATGTCGAGTAGCAATGTTGATTTCGTCTTCAATGAAATGTTTTGGTTAGTGGACTTTGTTCTCCCCCATGAAACTATCCAAAATCGAATAGAAACTGTACCCCCTCTTTCAGAAAGATAGGCCTTTTAAATTATTCGTAGTTATTTTTCTTCGAGGAAAACCTTATAATATTATTTTATGATTCACTTAAAAGAGACCACCTGTTTGGGCTAAAACTTAAAATACATAAGGATAGGTTTTCGAAATTCGCCACCTAAATTGGAACTAAAATATGTCGAATTTTTATTCCGTATAAAACTCCTTATTTCAGCACGCATAATGCAATATGAACCAATTGCCTCGCCTAAAGTCGAGGAGTCATAACAAAACATTATTTATTAAATAAGTTTTAACGGATTTTAAAGGTCGGTATTCGAGTATTCGTCAATTATAAATTTGAGAATATTAATTATTCAAATACACATAGTTAAAGAAAGTATCCATGACTAGCGTATAGCTTCTTTAAAGCCACATATCTCACAACCTTGGTTTGTTTATATATCGAGGACATAAATAAAGAGCTTTTTAATAGTACTCTTTGTAGAGCAGATATGGCCTTTGAAACAACGACGTTAAGTAGTCCCTGGTCTCGGGATAGCGTGTGGTGTTTTACGAAAAGTAATTCAAAGTACGAATAAAAAAATTGTCTGAAATATACTTAAATCTCGGCCAATGAATTTACGACTAAGTCGAAAGTTAGAATTCCCAACCTTTTCTATCAAACGAAAAGATTCAGTTTGGTTGACAAGTAATCATTAAAAAATAATTAAGCCAAATTTAATGTTAAGGGTCAAAGGGAGAAAATCGTATGTTTGTTTTTTCTTAAATATTACCGAGTGAATAAAATCAGTTGTCTTGAAAATATACTCTAAATCCTGTCAGATGGCGATTATAATTAAATTTTACGTTTTAAAAGAAAATTTAACATATCTGTCACTTCCGCCATCCGAAATCATAACAGGTCTTTCGTTGTCTTTGTTCACAAAGACATTTTTGATATAATATCTGTCGCTTCAGCCATCCGAAATCATAACGTGTCCTTCTGGGTCTTTGTTCGCAAAGACATTTTTGATATGATATCTGTTCCTTCAGTTTTACATTTTAAGGTCAACTTCAATATCAGCAGAATTGCCCCTTAATAGTATTCAGTTATATATTAATAATATAAACATCGCAATCTTCCAAATCGTGAGACGTTTTCTTTAAAATTCGTAACATATTTAGTTGTATATTATACAAAAACGTAGGTTTGCTTCTCACTTCTAAAGACTACATTTATATCCAACGATGGTCGACCAAAGCCGTAAAGGTACAGATATTAAGAATTCAAAACCGTGAAGGGTTATAAATTAAAATTTAACGGTTAAAGAAATAATAAAGCCACAGTTTAAGAAATTAGAAACTTATATTTATAGATATTAATATGAATAAAAATTAAAAAAAGACGTATAAATTCGGCCTATGGAAAGTTTAAATTATGTAGTCATTCTATAAGGAGACAGAAAAGAGCCAAGGGGGAAAGAAAGCCTGACGTCATGGACTTCCCTTACTGGGGACGTTTTTGTAATGGCTACTTCTGTAACTCTCTAAGGGGGATGACACAGAGGTGAGAGATAGAAGCCTCTGACGTATCAATGTCTCCCTTGCTGACTATAGTAGAATCCACCCTTGGGCTGGTTATATTTTACGCCACCCCTAAATATATAAAAATTTCCTTATACATCTTTTTGCCCTTTAAACCCAATTAAATTAATTTATTCTTCATTTTTATGTTAATACCTCCGCCAGCCGCAGCCAAATCTCTACATTTTTACCATTGCCCTTTAGTCCAAATTAAAATATTTTTTTCATAATTTTTGATGCTAATAGCTTTGGCAGCCGCATTTAACTCAATCAAATCTTTACATTTTTACTATTGCCCTTTAAACTCAATTAAGATTAATTTTTTTCATCATTTTTGATGTTAAAAGCTACAGCAACCGCACTTGATTCAGTCAAATCACTGTATTATTCCCACTGCATTTTAAACCCAATTAAAATTTTTGATGTTAATACCTCCGGCAGCCGCAAATCGAGACACTGAAATCTCTACATTTTTCCCATTGCCCTTTAAACCAATTTTAAATTAATGTTTTCATAATTCTTCATGTTAATACCTCCGACAGTCGCAGCGAAACCTTTATTTTCCCCATTGCCCTTTAAACCAAATTTAAATTCATTTTTTTCATCAATTTTGATGATAATACCTCCGACAGCCGCAGCGAAATTTTTATATTTTTGCCCCATTGCCCTTTAAACGAAATTTAAACCAATTTTTCATCTTTTTTGATGTTAATACCTTCCCCATTGCCGTTCGGAATGGCTAGTCGTTTGGAATTTCACTTATGTTTAAAAACGAGAGTATTTTTAAGGTGAAGAAATTTAAACTTAATGTTATTCTATGGGATTTAGATTTTTTGAAAGAGACTTGCCCTTCAGATTTATTTTCTAATGCTTCCTGATATTTTTCAGGCTTTATTTTGACTAATTTCATAATTTTACACCGATAAGATTGGCCACAATCTATTTATAAAAACGGCAAAAATACGAAATAGGAGAAATTAAGTCATTAGCGTTCAATACCCATAGCCTTCAAAGCAAGCGCGTGATTTTAAAAACGCTATAGAAGACTCGGCAATCGGCCGAAAATCGCGAATAAATGAATTCTCGAGATTTGCAAAACTCCCCCAGACTGATGCACGTCTCAAAGATGGGAAACTGACACAAAACGAAGAACTTGGCCCATTTCAGGGCTGTAACGATTTTTAAAAGCCACAATTAAAATATATGATTTGCAAATTAGTGTATTTAATCTCTCTAACTAATTTTCTTAATTTTAGGCTGATAAGTTTTAAGTTAAAAATTAAAATTAACGTAAGTTGGTAGCGTGTGCAAAGCTTTACCACGTTACAATTTGATCTTCAACCATTAACTAGTGTAAGTTGTGAAATTTTGGGAGAAAAGTTTTCCTGACATTTTCAAAATGCCATACATAGGTACATAACTTTAATGAGAGTAGATTAGCACCTAATCTACTCTCATTATAGTTAAATAACTATGTATGGCATTTTGAAAACGGCAGGAGCACGTCTCTCCCAAAATCTCACAACTTTACGTGATTTAATAGTTAAAGGGTTAGTCCACCATCGGTAACATGTGGGCTTAAATCAATGGCTATAATGTATACTTTAATATTAAATTATCTATTTAAATTTACAACTTTTAGTTTAATTATAATCATCAACTTTTTAACTGTTATTTTGGCTAGTACTACCCTAGAAGCTAGCTTTCCTGTCGAACATAACCTCTCAGTCATGACGCTACGGTTATTGGCTGAGAGAACTAAAGTCTAGGATTGGCCGAATTAAGTTGTCTGCTCTTTCTCCGACTCCGAGTAAGGGAGAGTTAGGGTTAGGTTTTATGGATTAAGGTTAGCTTTTTCAAGCTATTTATATCGATGCCGCGAATCAACCCTTACGACGTTGAGCCAGAATATACAGAAGAGGAATTACAAGAAAGAGAGAATGCCCTGGAAAATAGTGGTGAGGAAATAATACCAGATATAAACATTGAACAAATGATAGAAAACTGCGATTGCGAAAACTGTGTTCCTGGCTGGCTAGGCTTTGGATCTAATGAAGAAAAATCTGCAATATTAAAAAACTATCTCAATCAAAAAGATATTAGGGCTGGCTTCATTTGTTGCCAGCAAATTGACCAATTTGTTGCGAGTCTATAAGACCCTTGTCAAAGAAAACAAGGGTTTGCTCTCTGCAGTCTACTACTAGCCATTTCATTGGTTAACAACAGCAGCCAATCAGCAAGATGTCTCAAATATCTTTGATGGAAAGCCTCAATACAGGGGCATGGCAGCGCTCATTACCGAGAATTAAAATTTGTACAACTTAAATATAACTAATTATTTAAATAAATTAATCGTGTATTAACACATTTTAGCCTAGGGTCGTTCATTTAATACCACATGTTACCGATGGCGGACTAACCCTTTAAAGCACCAAATTGTACCTGATAAAGCTTTGCGCATACTACCAACTTACATTGAAAACAATTTTTAACTTAAAAGCTATCACCTTAAAATTACGAAACCTGGTTAGGGAGATTTTCAAGTTAAATTTAGATTAAATAAATAGATTTAGAAAAATGCTGTTTGGGCCAACTTAAATTGTTATAAGTATATATTTTTTGCAGCATATTTATACTATTATTATATGTTTAGATAATGGTGAATGTCTTAAATTTAGAGACAATCTCAAATTATTTGAGGATGCTCCACAGTGCTGTTGTTTACGAAAGTATTTCGCAATTTGTTAGCGTACTAGAATGTGATGTTCCTACTACTAGGAAAGAAATATCCATCATAGAGCTTTCAAAATTTTTAGACAACTGAATTTAGTAAATATTCTACTACCATCCTACGAAAGGACAAGACCGCCTATTTAGATTTTCCCGCCGAAAGAGGGAAGAGTGTTTTGAACTAGAGATATCCGGAAATACCCAACAATAATGAATAAGAGGCTTCCAAAATTTGTTATTTCTCTTTCTTAGCAATTCTCATAATTGCAACCTTTTAGCGTTTCACGTACTTAATTTTAACACTTTGTTTTTGAGTAAAATAGTATATAGTTATAGAAATATAATAAAATCAGACGGTGAAATTTTAATAGTTTATAAATAGCGTCTACAGTGCCTGTGTACATGTATCAAGGCTTTAGATTTAAAAAGAAACCCGCGCAATAGGTGAAAACGGCATGAACCTCCGTCCGGAGAGAAAAATAATAGGTTCGCTAGTTTCAACAATTATTAACGCAAAATCTGTAATCCTCAAAGGCTCGAATTCATATGTATGTTATCCATACATACTTAATAAGATGTGGTTAAAAAATCAGGAAGCTGCAGCGTGAACTTAAAACTTTAGACAATAATTTGTATCTTCCCTCGACTTTTCCCCCTTACATTTTAGTGCTTTTTAGCGGCGTCTTTTGGGGGAGTTTTAATTTTCCATTTATCTCTCAAACACATGTAAATTGTTTCTTTGCCGGGGCTTCTATAGCGCGAGCGCAGCCGAAGCGCGTGATCGAGGAGGCTATGAGAAATCCTAAGCCTAATTTGTGAAATAAGGCTTAGGTTTTTGCCCATCAATTTCTCCGCTTTAATGTTTCGTCCGTTTTCATAAATATATAGTGGGTCAACTAATTGGTGTAATATTATGAATTTAGCCTAAAAATAAAGCTCGAATCTTAATTCATACCACTCGGAAAATCCAAGTTTTAAAAATATCTGGAAGTGTTAGAAAATATATCTGAAAGGTTAGCCTCTTTAAAAAAACCAAATCCCATAGAATAATATTAAGAGCTTGGCCATGAGCGAAACTAGCTAAGTACTAAAAAGGAGTCAACTTTAGAATTAATTTTAAAATACTTAGAATTAATATTTTTAATTGAAACTTGAAAAGTTCTACATTAGAACCTTGGTTTACCATTTAAGTGATTTTAACTGTAACAAATGATTCCTACTCTTAGTTTTGCCCGTCACTGGACTTGTCTTCGGAAAAGTCGATTTTAATGTTATTTACATGGGAAAATGGAGCGTTTTGACTGGCTAAAGACTGAATTTTTTTAGGAAATTGAAATTGCATTACTGATGATGATCAGTTCATAACGTTGAACCCTGCCGGGTTCTCCGAATAAAAGAACAATACTGTAGGTAGGGTCTGGCAACACTTTTTACAGATACGCGAATAACTCCCGTTTATTAGTTAAATATCAATTGACATTGTGGTATGAAAGACCTATTAAAAGAATGGTTTCAATATTTAAAACTATTTCAAGATTTGGCAATCATTATTCTGCCAAAGGTAAAATTGAAAGGCAACATAAAAGGGAGAATGCAACCGAGATAAAATATTTGAATAAGCTGTATCCTAAGACGTTCATTGTACTATTCCGAGCTCTATGGATGGCGATAGATTTCAAAGATGACTTTTTACTGGCTATTCTCTCCATGGATTATAATTATTACGGTTTGTACTAATTAAAGTTTTACTAGGAAAAACTGCATTTCCAGCTGTCAATCAAGCTTTTATCTCTTGGCAAACAATCACGGAGATAATGAGTCGGTTTTTAATTCGTACTTTATACGAAGATTATTAAGGATTATCCGAGTATAAAGTAGGTTCCCGTGGGAACAGAAGGGAATTCGAGAAAACCTTAGCTATTAGGAGCTTTTAGTTAGAAAATCCTTCGCCTAATCATCTTTTTTTCGTTGTTCTTTACCGCTTCCCCGCACGATGGTGAAAATCGCAGACCGCCCAATGTTTGGGTGCCTATAGGAAACGGTAAGTTTATTTCAAAAGCGCGCTTTAAACCAGCCTCCACGCCATAATAAATTTTCATAACGAACTTGGTTGAGCATATTTTTCCTAATAGTGGTAGAAATAAGTCGATCTAATACCTTCTTCAGATGAGCTGCGTAATTTGCCGTGGTGTAATCAGAATTAATTGAGGTTTACATAGCCGTCTCAGTTCAACAAACCTCGGTTAATTTTCATTAAACCACGGTTAAAGCTGATTAAACCGGCTAGTTACCGCCTAATCTGAAAAGGGTATTATACCAAGAAGTCATTCGAGTACACGCGAGAGCCCGCGTCTACGGCATTAAACCTTAGGTGCCATTCTAGTATATTTTTTATCCCCGAAGAACAATCTAGAGTACTTCTGCCTATAAATCCCGAAGTTTTATTTTTAATCCCAAACTAATTCCAGAAGATAGAAGGGACGGTTGAGAGGTTTTTGAGATTGGGAGGGGGCAAATTTTGGTTGGGCCTTAAAATGATGATCATGGCACATCACTTAATACTAGCCAAAAAAGTCATCACCTCTGTCACGCTCGAGTCATTTGGACTCTTCCTCATTTATTCTCGGGGTCAAGTTGCTCAACTGTGGAGATTTAGTACCTTTCAAAAGTTCATATTGACGTTCAAAGGGATTTGAAAGTGGATTCAAAGTGCCTTTTGTTAACTAAGCTGATTTTTTATTTTTTTTAGAATGCTTCGGAAACCAAACCTGCGCAACAGCTAAGGAAATTAGAAAAGTTGGAAGATCAATTAGGAATTCTTATAAGGTGGTTTTTCGTGTTCCGATAACTGTATCCAAGCAAGGGCGGACGTTTTCTATCGAGTCGGGTCAACCAATCAATGCTTAAGATATCCCAACGCATTAGCAATAGTGAACACTATTCTAGCTCTCTAATCGCGGAAGGAAAGTTTAGTTAACATCCTTGGCGTTTAGGGTCCATTTCTAAATTTTAATTTAAATTTAAAACCGAGCTGACCACTGGGCTGCTAGTTTCCACTATTTGGCGGAATTATGACCAATCACGTAGCGTGATTTCTATTAGAGTCAATGAAATTTGTCCGCCTTTCGCCCGGCTCTTAAAGGTGAACTACGTATTAATTAGTGGTGGGGTATTTGCTACTTCTAGGTACATCACAGACGATGCGACACTCCGGAATTAAGCGGATTCGGTAGAACCTACTGTTGTACGAAGAAAATATCTATAGAGCATTGCATCCTAGCCCAGAGCGATACCAGGGGAACCTGCTACTGCCTCCGTAAAGATTCCAAACTGGAATAGCCAAAGAAGGCTCGAAACCAAAAGAGTAACCAATTTCAAATGTCTTAAAAGAAAATAAAAAAAATGTGGGGAGTAAAAATGTAATTTTTGAAATAAGTCCTTGAAATAAATAATCTAATTAATAAAAATTCCAACTCTGGTTTGGAAACATCGATCGTTGGAGACAGAAAGGATTTCTTAAACGTCATGATGAATAAAACAAGCCGATGTCTAGTTTATCATGAGAAGAAATAGAAATCTGTAGCATTCAGGAAGGCACTGAAATTGAAGAAGCGTCATTGTTGAGCTTGGCAATTTTTGTTTTTCCCTTCTAGCTTTTGGGGGAATATTTCTCTGACATCAACGTTTCGTGCACCCTATTATTTATTCCACGCGATTTCGACCAGTGATGGCACTATGAGTCATCTGATTTTTTTAACCCAGATGAATAATCCCAGTTTATGCACAGCCCCTTTTTTTTCAATTTTTTTTTTGTTTCGAAACGTAACTAGGAAGTCTTAGGCATTGTGGTTAGGGCAACGCAATTGTCAAAACTAAGATCTAACCGGTAGCGCTGCTGAGTTGTTGAATGTGCCATTTAACTTTTTGGGGGTGGGGAGTAACATTCGAGAGGCTAGATGCTCCTGTTTCAAGGTGAAAAATATAAATACAACAATACCATTAGATAGCTCTCAAGTAACTCTTTAAAATAAGCTCGAACAAAAAATTTCGTATTTCCTTGTTTTGTTTTTTTTGTTGGCAGACAAAGATTTCTCTGAACATTTTTCCAATATATTACGTATAACATATAATTTAAAAATATTAATCTAAACGTGTCCTTACGCACGAAGAATGAAGAAACAAGTATTGGTCAAAATGTTTGTTCCCTTTTTTTATAATTAACTTTCTATTCTTATTGCAGGTAAAATTCATTTAATTTACTTATTTTCTACAAGAAAACTCTGCACGTTAAATATTTTAATATATTTATTTAAATACGACGACGTTTCGAAGTCACAGCTTCATCATCATGTCTACATTTGTATGTAGACCTGATGTAGAAGCTGTGACTTCGAAACGTCGTCGTATTTAAATAAATATATTAAAATATTTAACGTGCAGAGTTTCCTTGTAGAAAATAAGTAAATTAAATGTTTGTTCCCGTTTAGCCCAATCCCAAATCGCCAAACCATTTTTATGAATCAGATCCCATTTCGCCCAATCTTCATTTCACCCAATTCGCATTTCGCATAATTCTCATTTTGCCTAAAATAGGATTGATGTTCCGTAAGTGTGCTGTAAGATGTGTCGACCAGCATCTTATGTCAACCTACACAATGGTAGGTTAAGTAAGGTTAGGTATCCATTCCCCAGGATTACGGACGAAAGCTTCATATACTTAGTATTATAACAAAACTTGTGGTTTTGACATCTTGAAAATTAATTTGTACCTTCCCATAAGATAATTAATTTCTGTTCCTTTCAAGTTAATTTCTAGTTTCCCACAATTACTAGCTCCATTAAAGTTAATTACTATATCCCTATAAGTTATTTAATTATAATCAAATTACTATTGGGGAAGAGAAATTTAAATACGACTTCTCCAAGTCTAAAATTATAAAGCTTTAAAAAAAACGCAACAACCATGACTTATTACCAAACTACAAATTTGTGGGTATAGGACGAGAAGATAAGGCAGGTGGGGGGGTGGGATTTTATATTAGACAAGATATACCTTTTGAAATAATACCTAATTTAAAAATAATGGAAGAAAATCTGGAGGCGTTCGGAATTAAAATCAAAAATTATACCATTTGTGTGGTTTATTGTCCAAAAGGAAGCAAGGGGGATTTCTTTCAACTTTTTGAAAAACTAATAAATGAATTAGGGCCACCTAGCACAAATCGTATAATTCTGGGAGATATTAATGTGGATTTAAGGAAGACCAGCAATGAAGCGGAGCAATTAATTGATTTAACCTCAAGCTATGGTCTTAAACAACTTGTAGACACTTTTACTAGGGTTACGTCCCATTCTGCAACACGACCAGATCACTGTTATACAAATTGTAACTTGGCAATTGAAGTCCTAAAAGAATGGGACCACACAGACCATTTCCCGCTAGCTATTTCGATAACCACCCCTACTTCACTAAAAAAATCTATAACTAAAAGAAATACCTCTCAGGCGAATTTAGAAAAGTTTTCACAGGGGATTGGCAGAGTCGACTGGAATGAGATTTACTCCGACAACAATGTAGATACGGCTTTTACGCGATTTCTGGAGGAAATTATAGCGCAATATGAGCGCTGCTTCCCAGAAATCACGTTTAAGATAAATGAGAATGGAGTGAAGATCAGTCCTAACAACTGGCTAACCCCTGAAACTAAAGCTTTAATAATAAAAAAAAAAAAATTCGCAAACTGGCCAAATCCTCGCCTACACCCGAAAACATAGCTGACTACAAACAGTATAGAAATAAATGTAATAATATGATAAGAAATCAAAGAAATAGTTTTTTAAGATGTCAACTGTCGAGACAAAATAACCCGAGAGATTCATGGAAACTTATTAATAACCTACTGGGTAAGTCTGAGAAATCCCACACTACCGCAAATATACCACTTTCCCCTAACGATTTAAACAATTACTTTACAAGTTTCGCCCCCAATACGAACCAACCGAATTCTCATAACAATTATGACGGAGTCAAAAGGGTAGGAGAATCGATGTTTTTGACAGACAGTCGACGACAGAGAGGTTCTAAACGTGATAAAAAAACTTAAAGAAGGCTCAGCTCCTGGGGCCGACGGAATCTCGCCTAAGTTAATTAAACTTGTTAAATTTAATCTAATCACGCCCTTAGTTTATTTAATCAATCTATCTTTCACAACGGGAAGATATCCGTCACTCTTAAAAAAAGCAATTATCATCCCAATATATAAACAAGGAGATCCCACAATCGTTCCAACTATAGACCAATTTCTCTGCTGTCGATCTTCGCTAAAATATTTGATAGCTGTTTTTATTCTAGACTTCTTAACTTCAGTGATAAACATAATATCATATCTCCTTGCCAATTTGGGTTTAGGAAAAACACCGGTGTAGAGTTCGCTATAGGTAGGGTGTATAAGAAAATATTGGAGAGCTTAGACAAAGGTCATTTCGCAATCGGGGTATTTCTCGACTTAAAGAAAGCATTCGATTTCGTCAATCATGAAATATTACTAAAAAAATTATACATATCGGGTATCCGGGGTGAAGCGCACTCTTGGTTGACATCTTATTTACATAATAGAATTAACTCTACTAGGATAAAAACAAATTTATCAGATAACAGATTAGTCAGAATTGGTGTACCCCAAGGTTCTATTTTGTCGCCACTATTATTCAACATTTTTATCAATGACATTACTTCAACCGTTGATGACGACTCGCTAACATTATACGCTGACGATAATGCCCTTATAGATAGTGACTCGAAATACGATCAACTAATAGACAGGTTGAACTATAAACTACAAATAATAAATCTATGGTTACTCGATAATGGTCTAGAATTAAATAGCGACAAGACGATATATATTTTGTTTACCAACGTTAACAAAGTTGTTCCTCCTGGTCGCGATATAATAATCAACCACGTTAGCATAAAAAGAGTATCTGAATACAAGTATTTGGGAATATGGTTTGATGAAGGGTTGAATTGGAATTGCCACGTTAACAAGATTGCCAGGAAAATGTCTTTTGGCACTTATTTAATCGCTAAAAATCGTGCAATTTTTACGGATGGAATATGTATCCAATTATACTACGCATTAATCTACTCCCAGTTAACGTATTGTTTATCAATATGGGGCAACACATCTAAAACTAATCTCAACAGACTATTCCTGCTTCAAAAAAGGATAGTTCGGGTTTTAACTCGTAGTTCTTATCTAGCACATACAACACCCCTTTTCAAAAAAAATAATCTACTTAACGTATTTCAACTCCTTAAATTCACATCCGTAATATTTATATATAAATCTTTAAATATTAGTTCCGAACTATTTCAATACGCTAACGCAAGTCGATATAATATGAGAACTAAACTTTGTTTAATACTCCCGGCTAAAAACTTAACTCAATATATTATACCGGAATTAAACTGTTTAATCAATTACATCCAAATACTGCCATTAATCTAGCTCAATTTAAAAAAATTGGTTAGAAAAAATCCATTAATACTAGAATAAAAATTTTATGATTGTAAGGTTTAAAACAGACACGTGTCAAAAGCGCAATAGCGCGTTAACACATAAAATTTTAAATCTCTGCGATAGCGTTCGAGGAAAAATTAGTCAAATAATGTATTAAAATATGGACGTATCTGCCAAGAGCCAGGGCCTATAAGTCTTCTTAGACTTGGCCCATTTCATTATTTCATTATGTATAACAAATAGTTCTTGTTTTCGTCTTTAATAAAAAAAAAAAAATGAGGCAAGCATTACCTGCAGAATCCGCGTAAGGCTTGCAGATCGCCCCTTCCACCCCCAAATCCGTATATCGCCGGCAATTTTTCGCCCCCACTCCCATGCGATTGTCGGATTACCGGCACTTTTTCGCCCCCACTCCCATACGATTGTCGGATTACCCATGCCCTCTTTCGCTGCTTCCACTGGACATTTTATAGGCTGATGGTTCGAGATATTGATTTGGGAACGTACAGAGTGGTCAAAAGATTTGTGAGTTTACACTTTCTCACTACTGGTATACAGGACACCCCATTCCCTTCTCCAACCCTTGAAATGACTTGTTTCCAGCGATACCGAAATATCATAGAGTTTAATACAGGCTGTAACAATACCTTAGGTTTTTTTTAATCCGGTACCGAAATCTCATGGAGTCGCTTAATCGTAATTTGTCCGTTTTTCTGAATTTATTTAGTTTTTTTGAGAAACTTGTGATTTTTAGATCGGAAAGTTCAGGTTTATATACACTTCAAAAAAATTCCTCCATTCGTTACGGGGCAGCGATAGAGAATTCCCACGATTTGGTGGGCCCTATCATTCATGAGGTTCGAACTCTCCTCTTTTGAAGAGGGTTGAAATAAGTTTATCATTGTGTTCGGCATTAAGGGTAAACTTATTTATAAATGAGGGCCAGTAGTAGATATAGAACGCAGTGTTTCCCACAAACTGAACTTGTTAGTGCTTGGAATCTACGTTTATTGTACGTCCGTGGTATAGAGTTTCGAGTGATAAACCTCCCAATTTGGGGTATAAAATTCGGCCCAAACGCTAGTGAATCGAAATAATAAGCGTGGCCTCGCTTGTCAAAATAATGGCCACCCAATGTGTACCGGGTTTGGCGCTATTATCGAAATTCAGATATACGAAGCCGGGTAACTATCAATCTGGGCAGGTAGAGTGTCACTTGAATAAACCCCCTTAAAATTAAGGACGCTTCTCAATGTCTTATCTGGGGCCGTTCATAGTTATACTGTGATGGCGACGGATCTGTTCTAATCAATTTGTAGCAAAGTCTGAAATTATGAAAAGACGACGCAGCTTACGGTGTTTGGTTTCGCTTGATCAAAACCCAACTCCAGTCGGAGTTGTCCATGCTGCGTGGCATTCCAATGCGTCGATTCGCTCGCGCTCTGGTCAATTGAAAGGTCAAACGAATAGATACTATAGCCTAACCCGTAATCTTCGAGGGAGATATTCAAACCCCGGTCGCTATAGTGCGCATCCGCGCACGAGAACAGCGTATAGTATTCGCGGGCGAAAAGATTTTTGGTGAAATTGGGTTTTAAAGGCCTGGCGGGGAATTGATCCGAGTTTGCAAATAATGAAATATAGTTTAATCCAAAATCCGCAAAAATGAAAGGGTTGGTCTCTAGATCGCCCGTTTGTGATTTATGATTAACCAAAGCGACGATCACACGCTCGGGCAGAACACCGAGATAAAGATTTTCAATAGACATGTTCATGAGATAGGGCGAAATTGTAAATATCTTTGTTTCCGTCTGGGTGCAAGGGTATCGGGCGGGCTTCGCTGTTAAAGCTCGTTCGTGCGCTAATAACATTTTTGTCAACACCTGGACTTTAGGAACATAAAGAACGGTTTCTAGAATCTGTGATTTATAACCTCCGTTCCCGGCGGGTTTTTTCCCTAACAAACAAAAACTAAGTTTGCTTTTATGTACTTAGAGTTTAAGGGGGACCTCGTTGAGAAGATATTTGGAGATAGTGAAAAAAGTCTAAGTAGAGTGCCCCTTAAATTACAAATTCTTTAGATTTCGCGCTAGCTTTAAGTCGTTGTGCATAACCTTTTTTATCGGTCACGGAATCCATATATCCGGCAGTATCTTTAAAATACTTGCGGTTTGCAAGTGCGAAAAACTAGCGTCATCCAGTATGTCGTAAGCGCAGAAAGTAACGGATTGTACCCGTAGTACCTGGCAGAGGGCGTTACTAGACAATCGCCAACGTAAATATCAATGCGTTTAAATTGCGAATGCAGAAAATTATTAATCGGAGCAACGTTATCACTATCAATGAGGTCAGACCCGTCCTTGTTTGGAATTTTATTTCGGGTACATAGCATAATAAGTGACGTATCGATGTACTCGTCATTGTTAGCTGAAATTTAAAATTCTGTTGGTTGATCACCTATTAGGGAAGTTAACGGCTGATACGTTACAGTTTTAATGCGTTCAATCGAAGTTTGAATTGGTGTTACCGTGAACAGGTCTAACGCTGAATTGGCGATTTCGCCCATTTTTATCTTGAAAATATGTCACGAACCGTACGGAATGCGAGTTGGCGCTTAACTGATCAAGATCGTTGTTTGCCGGCGCTCTTTAGGTTTTTTTCGCTTTTTTGATACTTTTTTAACAGTTTTTCTTTTTTACCGTGGTTTTTCGGACACATACTGTTTTCGGACTTCGTCTAGTGTTTCGGTACCACGCCACTTAATAGCCTCTTTCAGGTTTTGACTACTCGTGACGTCATTAAAAATGAGTTTACCAGTCCCTAGTAGTTTTTTACCGACAAATTTTGCGACGTTATAAATGATAGGGGGCGATATAGCAGCCAAAGCGAGCCAAAATATTACCGATTCCGTGCCCACGCTAGTAAGCTTGCCCAATATACACGGGCCCTACACCATTACCCGCTTGGCCTTGGGCCTGAGCTAAGTAATATTGGCTATTTCTAAGTTAGCCGTCCGCCGCATTGTCTCAAGTGTACTACACAGGACAGTGTTCCGTACTCAAATGTTGCGAGTTCGCCGAGATGATCTCTTATATGTATAGAAATGCTGTCAAAGTAGTTTTTCCCTAATGGCAAATAAAATGGCGAAACAAAGGTCTTTACTACGGAATTCCCGTAATTGGTGTTTTCAACGGGAACTAAGGAGCCGCCCACTATTACATTATCTACAATATCTTTATATATGTATAATTGAAAAGGGATATAGCAGTCAATACGCGATTATTTCTTGGCTCAGCCGTGTACATTTTCGGAATCCTCGTAACCCATGATATCGGCGATACCGCGGGGATGGCCAAAATAGGTTCAATCGAACCTGCCGCATTAGTCTTTAGGTTGATATAACCAGTCGTAGCGTCATGAAGAAAGCTCGCGTTATTCTTAAGATAAATTTCAACGTCATTAATGACGCGTAATAAATGGTCAATCGATTGATAATGGCCGGGGGGCACGTCGATCATACCAAGTTTCGTAACGTTACCTTTGTGGGGTAATTGGATTTGGTAGTTTTGTTACGTATGAAGCCATGGTATTGTCGGGGAAAATATCCATTGACGTATCACTTGGGAGCGTTAATTAAAGGCCTGACAATATCACTTCTAACCCACAATTCTGTTCGTTAGGTAGGCCTATTAATGAAACAAAATATTCCAATTTCCCCTCGCCGTTTCCTTTACTTGAGAATTTCGTCTATACTATACTTGCATTTAATGAGCAGAAAACCGTAAAAGAGCCCCATTATATCTTGGCCGTTGTAGTCTTGCAGCATATACAAATGTGAAGTCTTGTTGTCTACTACTCCATTTATTTTAAATACCTCGACTGAGAAATTGGCTTCGAAACCTTTAGCGAAAACCAAGCGAAGATAACTAATTCTGACATGGTCCCTGGTTTTGAATTTAGCGGGCTTGATTTTAAGTTTTTTAGCAGCCCCGTAGATATTACGATAAACTTGTAAAATATTTCCACTTTGTACTTGATCCATCGCCATTTTAATCGTTGAATGCTTGGCCCAGTTATATGCGGCGATTAGGGTTTGAAGAATATCAATGTAACGCCGGATATTGTTATGCGTGAAAAAACGAAACATTCTCCCTTTGATAGTGTGATTAAGCCGTTCAATGAAGGGGGCGTGGTGCGGCTCCGATACCATAGCGGTAAATTTAATATTACTTTTCTTTAGCAAAGGCTTGCACTATAGAATTTAAAAACTCCGTACCGCGCGGGACGCCATCGGTGAAAATCTCCTTCAGGCCTCGAACGACCTCATCTCCGCTCTTCCTCTTTAAAGGGATTCTGTAATCTTTTCGCGAGAAGCAATCGATACCCATTAACAAGTATCTATACCCGTCGTTATATTTTGCTAGCGACTGCATATCCGCTGAGTCTATTTCAAACCTGTCGCCAATATTGGTCACGGGGATTTTTCTTCGTTTAAATTTCTTTCTAGCCGTTACATGGAGGGTATAAGCTTCAGAACTCTCCAAAAATTCTTTCACGCTCTCCCGCGAAATGCCCTTATCTTCAACGGCCTGGTATAATGATTCGATACTCGAAAATGAAGCCGGATTACTTTCATCAAAATAAATTCCTTCTAGGGTGTTGATTTGATCGTCTTGAACGTTAACTATTGTTGGGTCGTTTTCTAATTGGGTTTACATTTTTTCTTGTAACTTTCGCGGGCGGCTTTTACCATTTACGTAATCTTAATTTTAAGGGCGTAGAACGGGTAGGTGTTGCGGAGGGAGTTTTCGTTGTTCGCGCTTTGGGGGCCATACCACTAATGATGGGATTACCGAGGCGTGTTTTATTGTTTTCGGGGGATGTATACTGTTAGATCTTCGTCGGGGAAAATATTCGTTCTTAATCTCCATTCTTCGGGGATTGTTTGCCAAAGATCGTACAAGATATACGTAAGACGTTGGGATGTAGCACCTAAATAACTATCCAGAATATATTTTGAGTTACCAGGACATAATTGACGCGCTAGAATATTGATTTGATTTAAGACTCGCGTTTGTTTATATAAGTCGCATTTAACGAGATTTCGCGGATACTCTTATTAAAAATATTTTGAACAATGAAAAGTACGGACAAAGACTTATGATGCGAATATTTCGTGAAAATATCCCCAATCAATCCCCCTTTATTCTTACTCATAAGATCGTCGATAACTAACAAGACATTTCGGGATCCGTCGGGTAACCTTTCCATAAATTTTACACTTAATTTCTTGATGTCGTCGTAGATTGGCTGCCAGAGTAATACCAATCAACTTGAGCTATTGGGTTGTCAAACATTGAAGCCCGCTCTTTTATTATTCGACGACATAAACATAATTTTCCCACTACCAGAGCTGCCGACCACAAGGGTACCGGAAGGATGATTGAATCGTAACATGACAACTCCAAAACTCAAACTCTAAAGAGTCTAATTTCGAAAAGACATTTAATTTTATAGGTATTATATCGCGGTTTTTGGCGTTTCTCGGCCGTTGTTTACGAGGTAATTAAGCCTATACTAATAAGTATTATTTAAACATTAAATAAAGTTCGTTTTCCGGCTGTGAAATCATGAACAACGGTGAAAAAGTCTACGCCAAGTTTAATTCATTCGCTCGCGAAATCGCCCTCCAATTAACTGCTGATATCGAAACCGGGCTCTGTAGAGTGGTAGAGGCAGTTTTGGCACAATTTGAAGCGATGATCAGGTACAAATTACACTCCGTAGTCTCGCCCTCCCCTCCCGCCCAGAATTGGAATTTTCTTTCCGCGCTGCGGATCAACTTGATCCATGTCTAATATTCGCGCTTATCGAAGACATACTCTACGACGATTAGGAAGAGAAATTTTTCCTGGGACCCATCAACATTACTTTCATCATTGTGAAACTTCCCCGGGGTCATGGACACTCTAAAGAACGTGGTATTCAGCCGTTTAATATCTTCTGCAAAACTAGTCGCGGGATTAAACGAATAGTTAATACTGATACGCTATGTCTCTCTCGTGCGCTTTGTGTGGCTATTGCGCATAGCAAGTACGCCGCTGACACCACGGGCGACAAAAACCTTAAAAAACACTATGAATCGATTACGTATTCGCGACCCAACAACCCCATGCAGCGAGCTGAAGCACTAGATCTTTAAAGCAAAGCGCGTGTTACAGAATTAAGCCCATAAGCGCAGTTCTTATTTGCTCAGTTTCCTATAAGCGCCATTCCCATTAGCGCAGTTTCCCATTAGCGCCGTCCCCATTTGCGCAATTTCCTATAAGCGCCGTTTCCCATTAACCGCTATGTCCTAGACGCGCAGTCACACGTCGATATTCAATGGCTTTAGGGGCTCTAGCATCAAAGGGACATCGTTATACAATCAGCCTATAACGGCAAAGAGGCGAAAATAAAGAATATCAAAATTGACGGACTATACGGCAGAGAAATTTTCGAATTCATGGGGTTTTTTTCCACGGCTGTATCACATGTTTCAAATTTAAGACACCAATCGTTGCAGGGTGACCCGAATCAGACCATGGCCACGAGGTATATTCGCACCGAAAAAATCCTTGAAAAATTAGGCGGTCTTCGCTTCAAAGTGACTGTTATTTGGGAATGTGAATGGACAACCCTAAAGAAAAATAACCCCGAGATTGAGGCTTTTTTAACCCGTGAGGATATGCAGTCGTTACGCGGATTCTGTGAATCCGCATATCGACTGCCTCAGCTCTTATCCCTTTAAGTTTTTAATTACTATATCCCTATAAGATATTTAATTACTAGCTCCCTTATGTTATTTCTTAGTATAGTTATAATTACTAACTTCCTTTAAGTTAATAACTAGCCCCATAAGTAAATTACTATATTCCTATAAGATAATAACTAGCTCCCCAAAAAATTGTTACTGTATTCCTATAAGTTAAGCGATCGCTATTATAAAACAGCAGTTTTCAACTTCGCCTTTTTTTTTTGGAAATAGCAGCCGCTAAGAGAATTGGGTGAAATGTTTTTTAGGCAAAATGATTTATTTTGGGCGAAGGGGGAGTAAATCAACACGGGTACTTTTAAAGCGAGTAAATTGAAATATAATTTTATTCTATAGGATTTGGTTTTTTGAAAGAGACTTGCCATTTAGATTTATTTTCTAACGCTTCCAGATATTTTTCAGGCTTGCATTTTCATCGATATATGAAGTAAGTTGCAAGCTTTATTTTAAGACAAATTTCATTATTTTACACCGATTAGTTGGACCACAATCTAATTATAACAAGAGTGAAAATAAATTTTCATGTTAAATAGTGTAGCTGCATAAGTAAAATAATTAACATTAGAATGGCACTTGTTTAAAAAGATTTTAAAATTTTTCAAGATTTTAAGTTGTGTGAATTTCTCATTAAAATCTTTGTCAGCAACTATTAATACGATTATTCTTCTACTAAAACTACTCTCAGACTTAATATAACAACCTCTTACTTTACTCGGAGTTGCTTTAAAACCGACTTTTCCATGGATTTCTGAATGTGGCTACATCTGTAGCAATTACTCATTATTTAACAAATAGTATTTTTTTTCACCTAATCACCCTCACTTAGTCTTTTTCACTAAAGACAGCAAAAGAGATAAGAGATCCATCGCTTCGCGGCTCGCACTAAGCACGGACCGTGTATATACCGTACGAGAAAATCAAGCGTTTTTCTGCCTCCATACACCCACTCTCTATAGAGCCCAGAAAATAAGCGTACAATGTAGTTTATTAAAATCAAAATGGCGCGTGTCTTTAAGTCGCTGCGAATCCAAGATAAAAGGCAGAAAAATTCGATCCATAATGATCATTTTTACTCAAAAAGGTATATATTTTAACTTTAAAATATCTTATTATAGCGCTAGACATAAAATACACGCGTTAAATTGATTATTAACGTGACGAACGTTAAATTTCTTTAAGCCTCGGTTTATGCATTCTTGTTTTCATTCATCATCAAACCATAATAATGAACTTTATAGCCAATTAATATTTTATTAACAAGAAATTATTATAATTAAATTTTAATCAATAGTTTGTAGGTCCGAAGATAAGCTAGAAGAATTGGAAGTCGATTTAAATATTGATTTCCAAGTAGGCGTTGAACAACCATTAAAGAATATAGTAGTACTAAGTCTACAACAAAATACTTAAGTAGTGAAAAATTAAATCAAGCATATGTGCTTGTTGAGGTAAATTTATCGGTTTTAAAATCCACACGTCAGAAAACGATTAAAACAACCGATGGAGCACCCAAGTCGAGTAAGTTGGTTTTTTGTCAATGCTTATTTCTGATATGAATAAATTTCAACGCATTAATTTATAGATATTTCAAAAGAAGACTTTTATGATAGAGTGGTTGAAAGTGTCAGAAAACTTTCTAATTTGGGAAAATCTGCCAGAAATGAAGAGCTGAGTTTAATCATCGAAGAGTTTTTGTCAGTGTGGTGGAAAACAACCAAATATGCCCGTGAGAAAACGGCAACGAAGATTTAAGCGGCTTTTCTATAAGACCATCTAAAGGGTTTTGGACAGACGCTCAACTTTTACAGTCAAATGAGAAATTACTCGAAGAAACAATCTTGTTTATATCTTCCGTCGCTCCTCCGGTAAGATTTATACTTAAGACTTAAGGTTTGGTATTTAATATCTAATCAGTTATATTAACATTCCTAGATCTTCATATGCATTAATCAGCTACTTAAAAAATATTGCACTGCAGAGCTTCTCAGGCTCCTTTTAAATGAATTGGAAATATATGTAGAAAGAGCGGAGTCAAAATCTAAAAGAGAGCTCCCAATTGAGAAGATAGGTGTGGTTGCAATAAAAAAGACTGACTTAAAAGATATTAGGTAACAACAAATTTTGTACTATGTAGCTGGTTCCACAAATAACTCTGTGTGTAAAAGCAGGATTGCCTTAGAGGGGTTTATGATTTAAGAAACAGCTTAGCGGTGAAAGGCTCAAGTGATGAAGTTAAAAAATATGTAATGGATGAATTACCGAATCTGGAGATAATCAATTGGGTTTCTTTAATAATCGAGGTAGTGTACTTTATATTAAAAAGGAAACTTTCATTTTTTCCAAATTATTGATGAAATGGCAGAGCATTAATTGAAAATAATGTTAGAAGAAGGGAGCACGCGAGAGATAGTATTGTTAAAAACGATAAAATGAAACAAATCTGGAATGATTTGATTCAAGCCTCCAGTGTGGCAAAAGAAAAAGAAGCTGCAATTTTTAATGCCTTGGTAGAAAGTTATTTAAAACTGAGAGGTAATATTTGACCAACATATGCGATGGAATTTTCACATTGAGACTATGTGTAAAATGTTACGGTACCTACTGTATAAATTTAGCCTTCTAAAGAATTTTTTAAATATAAATACTTTGAGGATGGTGTACTACGCGTTAGTCCAATCTATATTATCTTACGGTATTACATGCTGGGGAAATTGTTCTAAAACGTTAATAAACAAAATTGGCCGGACTCAAAATCGAATTATTAGAACTTGCTTAAGACGTAGTTACTGTTACCCTACTGATCTTATTTATATAGAATTTAATGTCTTAAATGTTAAAGAAATATTTATATTGAATGTGGCGTTGGAATATCGTAAAACCCCTTTGATTTATATTACTGAATTATTAGCTAACTCAAGAAATACGAGGTCTGTAGCACGATATGAATTAAAGCTACCAAGTTGTAGGAAAGAAATTGGTAAAAGGCGCATTGAGTGCATAGGACCAAAACTTGTTAATATCTTGCGGCTTAACTCTATTAATACAATATCGATAACTATTAAGAACATAGGAACTAACGAAATAATGCGGCGACTGTTGTAGTTTTTCAAGGAATTGTAAATATTTAAGTATATGCTCACATATTGAACCTCTGTTACTTAGTTGATTAGTAATACATAATTGTATTGTTGTACTTTAGTACATTTAATTTTTGACACGTAAGCCTTAACTGTTAATTTATTTATTATTCTATTGCCCACCCGAAACAAGCAAAGCTTAATGGGTGGGTCTAGGTATCATGTAACCTTTAAGTATTAAAAAAAAATAAAAATAAAAAAAATAAAAATAAAAAAAAATAAAAAATATTTTGCAATTGTATTTACGCGCAAAATATTTCATTAAAAAAAAGAGAATCATCGATCTCAGGCAAGTTTGAAAAAAGGGTTAAAGGCAATAAAGGAAAAAAAGTGATGTTAAAACCAACGGCAAAGACCTTAGTATTATTAAAAAAAAATTTAATCTACCCCTAAAAGTAAAGGGAATGTGTGATATATATTTAGTTTAAAAACTTGTCCAAAATAATATATTTTTTGTTCCTAAACCTCTAACGGGCCAAATATTGGTTAACAGATTATTAAAAAAGTCTTATAATGGGTGTGATAAGTTAAAAAGCTGATCAAATTTAACGTTAAAAGTGATATAATTACTTAAATTTAAATATTCCAAAAGTGATACTTGTGTTCTAATATTTAGTCAAAAGTTATAATTTTACTCCTAATATTTTAATGAAAAACTGATCAAATACAAATATTTTGTCTAAGAAAGTTCAGAAAACACAATTTAAAAGTTGCTTGAATTAAATTTCTTCATGTTACATGAATGTCTTGTTAATTATCAAACTCGTGTATTTCCATTTTTTGGGGCTCTTATAATACTATCCAGATCTTTAAAACGATGGACATTTTGGCCAAAATCCAAAACATCAGGATTATTGTTTCCTCCACACGAACCTCTTTTTTTCCAGACTCTTGTTCCAAACAATCCTGATTTAGGTGATTAGTAAGCACAAATTTGGCTTTTTTTCTTAATAGAAATCTTACTATGGCTGGAACTGATTTTGCTGAAAGTATTTTGGTTGGTTTAGAGACAACTTTAATATTTCTGACATTTTATTATAAAATAACCCTCAATATGAGCATCTTTTTCCTTTCAGCTGCATGCTGTTACAGATTTGGGCAAGTCGTCAACTTCCATTTGCCATTCTTGCAAATACTCCAAGAGAGATCCTTCAAGCCACTGTATAAATGCATTAAATTAATTAGTAAAACCTTATACAAGAAACTTATAGTAATCAAGAAATCCGTCGGAATGCTGCTTGGCAACTTTGCTTTGCGTAGCATCAAAGAACAATTTTTTTTACCAGTTAGATTGTGGTTACTTACTAGTAATCTTTCATCATTATGACAAAAAAGGGAAGTAAATTTGGATTACGCTTGAAAATTCCCTGTTTCAAATTTCTCGTGTTCGTTATATCGAAAAATTTGTTCATTATTCTGATTAGTTTCACTGTTTCGCGGCATGTGTCTCCAAACTCTAATTCTAAAGAATTTGCCCCAGCTTCACTAAAAACTTGGGCGGCAAGGTCTACTATCATTCTGGAGTGTGAATCGAGATATACATGGTCCCTAGTGAGTTTCGGCACTAGTTTTACAGTTCGTTGATAGTCCAAGTCGTAAATATTTACAATGTGTGTCCATAAAATAGGCTGTCCATTCTTATAGAACAGGCATTCTAAGGTTTGACCCGGAACAAATTACAACGGTTATGAAAATTTTCATACTTATAGAATCGAATGCGCTCTTTAACGTGGTTAGGTCTCCCAATCTTGCAGCTGTTGGGAAAATCCGCCATCTTGGAAAATGGCTGCCAAAATTACTAAAACTATACATAACTTTATATATAATTATCAGATTGACTGATGGTTAGGCTTAAAATGTAGCTTAAGACACTCCGCACGATATTTCATCTATGCATGTTTAGCGTTTATTGAACCAGAAGCTCGCAAACATGCATTGAAACTGGTGAAATTGATAAATTTATTGAAATATGAAGTTTCCGCGGAATACCATATACGATTTTGATATAATTTCGCTGTTTAAATAACATGACGCGCTCTTTTACGTTTCTTTGTCTATAAAAGGAATAATGAAAAGAAAATATTCCGCCATTTTGGAAAATGGCGACCAAAATTATAAAAAGGCTTGACCTTGAAGGAGAAAAGTTGTATTCTGGAGTGGAAAACCCTATATCTTTTAGTTGGGGTGGGACTTTCCCATCTATGGAAGCTAGAATTACCCGAGCTACAAATGGATTTGGTCAGACGCAAGCTTCAACTGCCACCTGGATTTAGACTTAAGAAGCTTTTTTTCCTCTCTCGAAAAATTCGAAACGAAAACAAGACTATTAGTCAAGTTATCACAAGTTCCCGTCTTCATTGAGTGTTACCAGCTGTTATTGTCTCTTTCTTACTCACATTTCATAACGCCTGAATTTGGTAAATTAAATGTGGGAGAATTTGACAATTATTTGTTTCATCCTCAAGCCATATTATGGGGTTGAAATGTTAAAACATTTGGTGATAAAGCTTTCACAGTTTGTCCTTATCCTTACTATTACACGAACCACCATTGTCCGTATAAAGCTTAACTTTATGGGATGGGAGTTCCATAACCAAGAAATGTTCCATCAATTTATCTCGTACAAAATTGTCATTTTTGCTCTAAAGTATGTAGATTTTTTTTTCAACAAATTATCAATTGAACTAAGAAATTACTTTATATTAGATACCGCGAATTCTTTGACGGTCAGTATATTTCAATTGCGGATTATGACTCTAAAGTGTTAAGAAATACTGTTTAAAAAATAAAATATTAATATTTAATTTTTTTTGTAGATCCGTAAATATTATTGTAAATCTAAACAACTAAAAAATGGCTTAAAGATTATATTTTCACCTATAAAAAATACGACCCATATGAAGAAATATCTTGAAAATAAAAATACATTTTGAATTAAAAAAAATTGTGTTATTATCTCTTTATTAAGAAAAAATACAAAATGTTAGCTCACCAATGAAAAAAGGTTTGAGAGGCTCACATTTTCTTTGACGTTAGTAAGAGAGTAAAAAAAAGGTCTAAGACTACATTTCCTAAAACAGATACGAGGGGTAGGACGCCATTTTATATTTTATTTTCTCAGGTACGTAAATGTATTTTTGTTCGTAATTTTATATTCAATTATTATATTTTATTAAAATAGTGCTGGCTCTGACGGAAAAATTCAGTTTTTCGTTTATATTAAGAAAAAGATATGACTAAAAGTATTTTAATTAGCTTTGTTAAAAAAAGTTATATAGATATTAATAAATTTTTTCCGTTTTTTAAAGCTCACTACATCATGGAATGCGGAAAAAGATTCGGCTTTGGAAATGCAAAAGTTTATAATGGATTAAATTGGCTAAAAAGCAATGAAAACAATAAAGTCATCAATTTACAACGAGATAATGAATCAAAGGTAAAATCAAATTTAATAATTTGTTTAGCGGTCAATGGGGGCAATTCTCTAACTTTTCTCGATTTTATCGTAAACGATAAGGATAACTTTACCGGGCGAGACCTTATCGATCGTTCGCTAAATCCGTATCCTCTAACTCGCGCGCGTGATTTACGATAGGGAATAGTACGGTAACAAAGCGTAAATTCGAAAAAAATGATTTTCGTTAGGCTTAGCTCTAGAATGAAAACGTTTTACAAAGTTGTATTTCATTTTCATTCGGATTTATAGGATCATTAGAATTGATTTAAATGAGAAAAAATAATTATAGGAACAGAAAAGAAAGCTTATTTTAAAGCCACTCTAAACTAATTAATAATTATTGAACTTGCTAGTAAACTTTGATTTAAAACGAGGCTAAGATGAAGGATTTTCAAGTATTAAACTCTTATTTAGCTTAATCCACAACGACAATATTGAAGTATTTAATTTAAAAATTGATTCTTTAGTTTTAACTTGAAATAGGGATGTATTTACAGACTAGAAATGCGACGGAGAGAGTGCTTAGAAAGGAACAGTCGAAATAGTTGCAATGCCATATGCAAGAGGTTGAAAAAGCAAGCGATAAAATTGATTTCATTAAAATTGTTTTTATTCAAACTGATTCGCATTAATGTTACACAAAGTAAATTTTATTCACTGTTACAAGAATTAGAAAACTGGCTGAGATACAGATTTTGCAATTAACACAGAGAAAAAATTTGAATCAGGAATTATATTTCAAAAACAAGTTTACGGATAAATTCAACATACCTAGCTAGAAGTTCTAATTGCCCTTGCAAAATTATTAATGTTTGCGAGGGACACGGGTATTTTGTGACGAAACATGGCAATTCTTGATAACTGTCTAACTTCTTGAAAATCGGTTGCGGTAGGAGTAATATTGGCGAAATTTAGCTTTCCAAAAATCATGAAAAATATTTTAGATCTATACACCGAGATTTCTGTAGTTTTATCCCGGTTATTTATACGGTATTCTTGGCTTTTTAAATTTTAAGCGTAGAAACAGTTTTGTTGCGGGATCTCCTTCACATTCCCAGCAAATTTACTGTCAGTGGTACTAGTAGAATTTCCTACGGTATCTGGTATCCAACTTGTAAATCGAGATAAAATTTAGCAGAAAATCAACGTACCCATATCTGAAAAATGATTAGTGTGTTACTTAGCTACGTAGAAATCAAAAAGGTTGAGCGACGTACTGAGCTTTTAAATTAGGATAAACACGTTCGTGTTTATCCCTTTATCTAAACTCGAATTTCATCAGAAACCGTAATGTCTTTTCCAATGGACCCGCGGCGCTTGATAACTGAAATCGTCGTCGTCGTCGTCGTCGTCGTCGTCGTTTCCCTCTTCCCACCGTCCACTGAATTCGAATTAATACAGACAAAGGTACTTTTGAAAAAATTTGATAAGACTTCGATCAGGTACAAGAGTATCTCTAGTTAAACACAGATTTCAATAATGAAATGTTGATTAAGTATATGAAGTAATAGAAAGTAAGGTGCCTGAATTGGTTACAAAAGGGTGAAATCTTAAGCTTAGCCGAGCTTTACTAATTGCTTAAAAATGAATAAACAAAAATTTTATTTCTTAAACAGTAGAATGATAAGGAATATCCATCGAATTCGAGTTAATAGAAAGTAAGGTGCCTGAATGGGTTACAAAAGGGTGAAATCATAAGCTTAGCCGAGCTTTATTAATTGCTTCAAAATGGTAAACAAAATTTTATTTCTTAAAGAGTAGAATGATAATGAATATCCATCGAATTCGAGTTAATAGAGAGACAGATGCCTGTATGGGTGACGAAAAGGGTAAAACATAACTAGCCGAGCTTTATTAATTGGCTTTAAATTGATAAACAAAAATTGATTTTATTAAACAGTTGATAAGTTTTTTTTTAATGGCATTTTTTATCGTTAACGGAAAATTGCATTTATTGGGTTCTTTTACTAGGGTAGCCCTCTTCAGCCGTCTAATTTTGACTATTATGTCATATCATGAGTATCCCATTATATTCACCCTAATTCACCATAATTAAAAAGTTGGCATGATTTTCTTATCATTTGATTTTTTAACTTTAATAATATATCTCTTCTCGGCCTATATAAACGAGATTTGCATATTCAGTACTCACAGATGCACTGTACCAATGCGTGGTTTACGTTAGCGTTTAAAATTGTGGCGAGCCCTCTCGTTTGTGCAATGGTGACGTCTTCGATTGTTTAGGCAATCGTTTCTCACCTATATTTCGGTGATAAGAGACTCATTTCTCACGATCTTTTGGGTAGAGTACTCGAATAAACCGAGGCGATTGAATGTAAATCGCCTTACCTAGAAATGTGGCCAATATAATATAGTAAGTCACTGTAAAAACATTTCACGATGAGAGTTCTAGGGATTAAATATCACTCGAGTTGGACTTCATATCCTGCCAAGTGCTCGATTACACATGAAATTTATAGTTTAACGTTTTCAATCTCTACTTTATTTTTTAAAATACTTGAGTTTTGCGACTAGGATGTGCTTTAGATCCAATAGCTTCGTCATTACAACTACGTAATAACGTTGCTATTAAGTAGTTGACCAATTATTGAAGTCTGTATCTAAAGCACGTCTAACTCAATTATAATAAAAAATAAAGATTTAGAATTTTAAATAGGATATACGAAACGGAAATTGATGTCGGCGAGTTATATAAACGGCCACATACTTCTGGTCTCCAGAATTATGTTCTCATGCTGCTTTAAAGAATTGTTTTGCTTTCCATGCTCATTTTTTGTCGAATGATTCAATATTATAAATTTAATCTCTAGCTCGGTCTAGCCCGTCCCTCTTGTAATATTTTAGGTAAGGCTAGGTTAGTTAATCCCTCGACCTCCCCCGTCCATCTGGTAATCTTTAAGGTTAGGTTAGTTAATCCCTCTAATTAGCCAATCCCTCCAACTAGTTAATCCTTAGCTCGGGCTATTTGTAATATTTTAGGTAAGGCTAGGTTAGGTTAGTTAATTCCTCGAATTAGCAAATCGTTCCAACTAGTTAATCCCTCGGGTTACCCATTCCATCAAGTAATCTTTAAGGTTAAATTAGGTTAATTAAACCCTGGAAATAGCCCATCCCTCCAACTAGGTAATCCCTATAACTCGGGCTAACCCGTTCCTCTTGTAGAATTTTAGGTAAGATTAGTTTAGGTTAGTTAATCAATTGAACTAGCCCATCCCTGTTTTACAACTTAGGTAAGGTTAGGTTAGTTAATCTCTGCCTTTCGAGATTTGTACCAGGGTCTCAATTACGAATAGATTGAAGCCTCAATTAAACGCTTTAATTTTTATTCAGCATTAGTAAGAATTAAAGTTCAATAAACCTATAAAGCAAAATAGTGAAATGTGGAAAAGGTGTATATTTTTGGAGAAAAAAGGACAGAAATTATACAAAAAAGAGGTTGCTTCGCACCCTTAAAAAAACTCTTTATCTAACTCGAATCAAACCCGTGAAGGGACAGAAATTATTTGTTAGAGAAAGAGCAATTTCATATCTTTAAAATTATAGTTAGTAGATTTAGTCTACTACTTCAAAGATTTTATTACTATTATATATTTTCCAAAAAACGGATAAAGACGACCTAGTTAACCATCCTCTCCCATTGATGTTTATTTTAAATTCTATCAGTATCACTAATAAAATTAGCTAAAGATGGAGTTCCTTTAATGTATATATATTTATCATTAGTCCTAGGTCGTCTTTATCCGTTTTTTGGAAAATATATAATAGTAATAAAATCTTTGAAGTAGTAGACTAAATCTACTAACTATAATTTTAAAGATATGAAATTGCTCTTTCTCTAACAAATAATTTCTGTCCCTTCACGGGTTTGATTCGAGTTAGATAAAGAGTTTTTTTAAGGGTGCGAAGCAACCTCTTTTTTGTATAATTACAAATATGCTTTAAGAAAATGAAACTCAGGCAATCGTTCTACCGTTTACATATGAATAGAGTGAATATGAATTATCAAATTGGTACAGTTTATCTGATACAAGGCTTACCTTAATTGGATCCCGATTCACAGGTCAGACTTCCTAAGACTATATGCTCTGGCTTGACGAACAGATTATTGAATTAGATACTTGGGAGAGTTTAAAACCTTTATCATGATCTCATAAAACATTCTCTCCGCGAAATTCATCGATTTTATTTATTTCGAGCCTTCGGTGCAAATTCGTTCGTTCGCTTGGCTGCCATTATAGCGGAAGTGTAACGAAGGTCGGTACCTAGCGTTTTTTATTTGAAATAAGATTGAAGCCGCGAAATTCAAACGCGTATTTTTACTAGTATTTGCTTGTTGAAGCCTATCAATTCTAAAAATGATCTAAAAACGCTGAAATATAGAAATTATGGATGTTGTTTCTTCGTTCGATAAGAGTTACCGACAGCAAATACCCTGTTGTTAAGTTATCGGGTGGTTATCGTATTTCGCGCTCGATAATTTCACGTTTGGAAGTTAGAGAATACCATTTTTTGATAACTTATCACATTTACGATAAAACCGGGGTTATCGTATGCGCGTGAACGATAAAAAAGTTAGAGAATTGCCCCCAATATACATTAATTACTTGAGCCAAAACCGCCAATGCCTCTAACGGTTGTACTTAATTCCCAACAAATTCAAAAAAATGGTTTTTTAGTAAAATTAAGTTTCAATATTTTTAAGAAAAAACATACCGTGGCTTCGCGGAGAACTGGGATTAATATTGGGGTAATTACTAGTTGGCCTATTTTGTCACCGGCTTTAATGGTATATTCCGTTTCTAAGTTGGTTCTTAGCATGATCTGCAATTCTCCACGAAAGTCCGAGTCTATAATCCCTGGATAGACAAAAATACCCTCCAAAAGTTTCGCTAAAATAGAAATTTTAGCTTTAATTTTAAAAGTAAGTTTTAAGTTTAATATTGTAAAACTTACACGACCTTCCCAGCAACGTCCCCACGGTGTAAGGGGGTAGTTCAAGTGTAATCCCCGTGTGTACTTTGACTAGTCCATTGAAGGGGTTTACTGTGTCATACAGCGAGTAAAAGTCCAAGCCTGCTGACCAATTCGTAGCTCTAGTTGGTGTAAAAGCGGCTGGACTTAATTTTAAATATTTCAGAACAGGATAAAACGGCTGAGCTACGGCAATATTTTTGCTAGCCATACTTTTAGGTTTGGTAACAAGATTCAATAGTGAAATAATGAACCTTATTTTTTTCGTATTTATATATTCCGTGGCTTAATATAAAAAAAAAGTGGTTATCTACATATGTATTTTAATGACTTGAAAAATATAGAATGTTATTTTCTTCAATGCCGCCCAGTTTTAAATTTTTTATTTTAATATAAAAATATTAAAATTATGCACGTAGTGGTTATTATAATTAAGATAGATTATCTAGTCATATAGAATTAATATACAAATTATGAAAATATTCACTATAATTACATTTAATTGGTATAATTATCATTTTACAAAAATAATATTTTTAAAAGAATATATTTATTATAAAGAAATAGTTTCACAAAGAAAAACTGCAAAGTTATAAAGTGTAATTAAAAGTAATAAATTGATCCATTTCCGGTTCTAGAGTTAAAAATCGGGCTTTAATTTTTTTCATCTAAAAGTAAATAACATTAATCTTAAATAAATTTAAGTTTTTAAAAAAAAATTACAAACCTGTCGATTAAGATAGTTAATCTTCCTTCTTATTTTTCTCATTTCTAGTGTAGAGTTTTGGCAAAATATGTTAAGTTCCCGATATCTAAATAAGGATATTATTATTTTTTGATAACAAAACTGGTATTCACTAACTAACGTACAAGGTAGCAAAAATGGCCGCTTTATAAAAAGTCCAGCCCTGTATGTAATATCTGGTGTGAATTTGAAACGTGGAACAGCGAAAATGAAGGAAGGGACAGGTAGGATGACCAATATGCAATTCAAAAGGACAAAAGGGAGGAGAGATTTCCAAGTCACAATTATATTTATTAAAACGAAAAAGTCCTTGTTTTTCGGTTATAAAATAGTTATAGTCTTTTAAAAGTTCGCGGCACTGATCGAAAACGCGTTTTCCAACAATATTGACAACGTTATCGCACTTTTCAACGGGTAATTTTTTAAATAGGGCATTTTTATCACAAATTTGAAAACTAAGCACGGTTAAGGGCAAAATTGTCTCAAAAGGCTCGGTTGCTCTAATATCACAATTTTCACTTAAACAGAAAGTCATTTTTTATCGACTTCTTATGTTACTAAGACTTTAAAATTGATAATATTTTTTAGCTTTATATATGGTAATAAATGGGTTATCACTATGTAAAAATTGAACTAGAGGGGATAATTAGCCTAGATTAAAATATTTTTATAAATAGGCGTTGTATCTTAAAAGGATTTTTTGATACATATTAAAAACTAATTATCTTTGTACGTGACTTAAAAAATTAATAAATTCTAATTTTTGAAGAACAAAGAATATCTATTTTTTATTTATTTTTGAAATTTTCGTCTATATTAAGATAGACCATAACGTGTAAAAGTTTATTTTCAGTCTTTGGGAGTTTAGGGTCGATTAGTTTTTTGTCTTTGAAAAAATTGCCGAAATATGAGCCAATTCCTCGAGTCCCAGGATATAATGGAATTGTCCAGCTCTTTGCCATCTCCCGACATTACAGTAGAAGAAGCAGAATGTAATTTAACCGAATTGCCAGACATCAATCCACCCAGTACCTCTCATAAATTGAGTAGTTCAAAACGAAAAATAACTTCGTTTTTAAATTTAGAAAAATTAATAGCACCTGAGGAAAATATTTTTCTTGAAAAAGTAAAAGAAAGCTCTACTGTTTCAACACTTGGCCTAGAAAGTAGTGTGCGTTTAAGGTTAAATGGTAATTACTACGAATCAAAAACTAGACCCCGTACGAATGGGCTGTTTTATATAGAATAGAATGTTTTTTTTATTGTGACTACCAACAGAAGCTACAAAGTTTCCAACAAGGGCAGACACAGAGTTGTCATGGGGGTAATAAATTATAATGATGTTAAATTAAAGGGGTCGACGTAATTAAAGTACTAAAATTTTTTAAATTTAAATTTATATTTGGAAAGTCAAATTTTGCTTTAATATTATTAAAATTATTAAGAATACGTTCCAATGGGGAGTTATAATAGTTCTTTATAAAAATCTGCGTTTTTTCCGAAAATCTGTTTTTACTAAGTTATATGATATTTTATTAGATAGATCTTTGCATAGGAGTTTACCGTTTAAAAGTCTGTTTAAAAATATAATATCGCTTTTTTTTAGGAGTTGCTTAATGGGTTGCAAATTTAAGGCCAAAAGGACAGAGTCGTAAGAGTAAATATTATTATTTTTGAAATTCTTTTGATAAAGGTAAACAAATTTTTTTTGTACCTTTTCTAGTGTTTCCAAAGTAGTTTTACATGAATCATTGTAGTTTAGGCAACCGTACAACATTTTGGGTTTTACTAATGACTTATATAAAGTTATAAAGCAATTCGAGGAGTCAAGAGTTTTTGATATTTTAAGGGAGCAGTATAGCGTTTTCCTACATGCTAATGTCGTTCGCGATACATGCTGGTTAAATAACAGTGCGCTATCAAACGTCACGCCTAAATCTTTGACGCTAGTTTCTCGCGCTAAAATATCTTTATTTTGTTCGTAATTGTAAGTTATGGGAGCTATCTTCCTGGTATACCTTACTACAGACGTTTTAGAGTTATTTATTTGTAGATTGTTAGATTTACACCAAGAGTCAAGAGCAACAATGTCAGTCTGCAATAATTCACTGTCCTTAATGCTGGAGACGATTCTAAAGAGCTTGTTATCATCAGCAAATAGTATTGTCTTAGAGTGTTTCAGCGAGTCTGGTAGATCAGTGGTGTAAATATTGAACAGTAGGGGTCCAATAGAAGATCCTTGTGGGACACCACATTTTACTGGATACCTGACGCTACTTATGATATTATTGCACTTAATGATATTTATCCTGCCGTCCAGGTAATTTTCGAACCACTTATAAATGGTTCCTGTGAGACCATAGTAATTTAGTTTTTTAAGGAGAATTTGGTGGGACACACGGTCAAAAGCTTTGGAAAGATCAATATAAACAACGTCCACTTGACCCTTATTAGCAACGACTGGTTTAATGTAGTTATGGAAAGATAATAAGTTCGTTTCCACTGTTCGGCCCTTCACAAAGCCATGCTGGCAGTCTGGTATATTTGGCAAGAACCAGGAGTACAGATATTTATTTATTATATAGTCAAACACTAGTCAGAGGGAAGAAAGAAGAGAGATGGGACGGTAGTTTTGAGGATCGGCTTTAGAGCCTTTTTTAAAAACGGGCGCAACCAAGGCGGTTTTCCATACTTCAGGATACACACCACTTTTAATAGATAGATTGAATATGTGCAGCAGGATTGGGGACAGAATCTTACCACAGCCTTTAACTATGAAATTCGGTATACCATCATGACCCGAACATAATTTTGGTTTTAGTTTATTAATGTCATCTGAAACGAAGTATCCGTCTACGATTATTATCTTTTTATTATGTTATCGAAACCGTGGACACTATGAATTTTAACATTTATGAATTGTAATTCCAGATAGATCACACTTAATTTTACTTTCCGGCTTAACCTTGAAGCTTCCTCGTTCAAGCTTAGACGAGATTTTGGCACACGTTTTTTCCCCTTTGAGAAATACTCCCGCAAAAGTAGTGTCATGTGATAATTGGGAGCCAATCAGTTTGAGCCTCAGCTTGTTTACGTTTTTCTTCTCTCTCCGGTCGTTTTGGAATCGTTAACTGTCTATCAATCCTATGATTCTCGAGTAGGGCTTTGAATGAGTTGCTCATGTATTCGCCTCCATTATCAACTCGGAGATAGTTGCTCCTTGATAATTTTGCACCCTTCTTCGATAAGAGTCACATTTATCGTCTACCTCATTCTTTCTTCGCATCATATGGACTTGCGCATACCTCGAGAAATCGTCAATAAAAGTCACGAAGTTAGAGCTTCCCCCTTTCGATGTAGGTTCAACTGGACCAACAACATCCGAATGAATGAGTGTCAGAGGTTTCTCTTGTCTAGTGAAACTCTTAGTCGGAAACAGTTTGCTTTTAAGTTTCCTTTTCATACACGTTTCACAATTTGTGCTGATTATCTCTTCATCTAATGTGATGTTAGGACCTACGGGTTTAGGCATTTGTTTAATGGCTGCTTTGTGTAAGTGGCCTAACCGTCTACGCCATAACTCTTCATTTTGCGTCATCTCGTTGTTCGTCGCTTCTTCTTTCCTCATTCCATTAGATAAGTTTCTTGTCATTACGTTTTCTTCATAGAAATGGAATAATTTTCTTTCTTTGAAACCTTTCGCTATTATAGTTTCGTCTTTCAGAACTTCAGCTGCTTGTTTCTTCAATTATATTTCGATGCTGATAGTAAATTTCCACGTAACTCCGGAACGAAGAGAGAGTCCATCAGTGTGAGCGTCCATTCTCCACAAACGTCACTTAATTTAATTCGGACGTTTCCTCGCCCCGTGGCTTTCAACTATCCACCTTCTGCGACTTCGACTGTGCTTCGACACTCTTTAAACGTCATGAATTTGTTTCGTTGAGACTTCATATGTTCCGTCGCCCCGCTGTCCATCACCCATATTCCAGTTTCCATTGTGGTTGAATTTCTTGTGTCAGACAGTGCAGCTTTCATTATAAATATGGCTTGAAACCAGCTTGTTTCCCTAAGCGATGTACAGCAACTCCAGCCATGTGTTTGGGTGTGGTTTACAATGTTGGATTACTTTTGGTATCGTATGGGAAACCTCTCGCTAAATGTCCAAATTCTAAACACTTATAGTATCTTCATTAGAACGTTCTTCTATCTTCCTTTTGCTTTGTTTTTCCTTGAAAGGTTCCTCTTTCATTCTTTCCTCCGTTATCTGATCATTGTACGAAACGACCACCCGAATCTCCTCTTTGTATATCTTTAAAAGAACGCTCTCTACCTCTTCCTCGTACCTTGCTACCCTGAAGGGTCTGAACTTTTAGTGACTTTGCTTTGTCTTCTAACACACTAGTATCTTCTTTAGCGAAGCCAACCTTCCTTCTTCCTCTGTCAGTTTTTCTTTTATTGATGTCATCGAAAGATAATCTTTATCTATACGTAAGCTTCTGGATAGGAATTCGTATTCTTTTGGTAATCCCAAAACAGCAAAGCCAGCCAAAACGACTTCATCAAATAAGTAGCCCGCATTTTTCGCTGTGTAGTATAATGCATTTCTGCGAGTTAAATAATCGCCTATCGAATCACTTGGTTTCTTCTCTGTAAGAACGAAATCTTTCACAAGCAATAAACCATGCCAAGTGTCATAAGTCGTGTAAATCTCTCATCAGCAGCAAAGTCACAACCTGATATCCTTCTATCTGTTATCCAAGCTTTGTAGTTGACGATCATATAAAAAATGGATTTAGCTTTGTGATCTCGCGCCCTCATCTCAGCTCTTATTTCTTTTATCAAAGCAAATCCCGGGTCCACAGCCGACCAACACCCCTTTGCCTCTAACAAGCCTTGCGCTCTCATAGACCAATATCGATAGTTTTCAGCATTAAGCTTCTCAATATTGGATTCGTCACCCATTTCTTACTCGATTTGGTTTCTTCTTTTATGTAATGACTGTCATAAACATTTACAGGACCTTCGTTTCTCTTCTTTCAGTAGGCCTTTGTCTTTCCGATCTACTTCTTATCAATAACGTGTTTCTTCTTAAAAGCGTTTCTTCTTGTTCACTTATTTCGTACGCTGGTTTTCTTCTTTTACGCGCAGTGTACGTCGCCTGGACCCATAACCAGTTATTATTTATAAGGACGACAAAGAAGCGTTACATAATAAGGTGACTTTTTAATGTTATTAAATACAAAAGTAAAAGTAAAAAGGTGTTGTCTCTCGCTCTTCCTTTTTATGTCTGTCGTATTAATGTTCGGTAGAGGGCGATACCGTCTACACAAATTTGTTAAATTAAAGCAACCGGGAACTGTGAACAGTTTCCACCAACATGTTTAACGTATTATTTTGTTGTTGTTTTTTTTCGTGAATTCTACAAATTGGTACCATTTTGGATGTTTTCTTGAAAAATTTAAAGTGAAGTCAGAGGCGGACATTTCGCATTTTGAATCAATACGTTGGGATGACCAGGAAAAAATTCGGAATAAAATGACTGGTGAATGTTCAGGAACTTCATTAACTCCAAAAGGAACGAAAAGAGATAGCTCAACGGGCACGCCTGGAAATACAGACCCTACTCAAATAAGCGAATTTTCAACAGAGTACGCGAAGTCAAACCAATCTTCCTGCAGGGGATGCGAAAAATACATCGTGAAAGAGCAGCCTAGGATATCAAAAATTGATAGAGAAAGTAATAAATCGAGGCGATTCGGTCCATTTCCACTTTGGTATCATGTCGATTGTTTCGCTCAAGATAGAGAATATTTGTATTTTCTCGACGATGGCCCCAAAATTCCAGGGTTTGACACTTTATGTTGTAGATCAGAGAGCGATCAAAGAAAAACTGAAGAAAATAGACGTTTTACCAGAAAAAAAAATGAAAACTGAAAATCCTCCGGAAATCCTTGATGGAGAAAAGAAAAAGCTCGAAGACCAATCTCAAATGCTTTACAATTGGCGCGATTCTCTGGAAAAACTGCTTAAAAAGAAGCGAAAGATGAACTTTTAAAGTATAATATCAGGAAATTCCAACTGGAGAAGGCGAGATTCTCGATAGACTATCTGATATTATGGCTTTTGGCGCTTTAGTTCCATGCACCGAATGCAATCAAGGACAGTTTGTTTTTGCCAGTAAAGGGTATTAATGTACGGGAAATATACGCGAGTGGAGTAAATGATTAAACGTTACGAAACTCCCCTCTAGAAAACCTTTCCTCATTCCAAACGAGTCCAAAGAAGAATTTCCTTTCTTTTAAAAGAGTTATAAGAACGAGAAGCGTGATTGATATTTTCCCGCTAACGAACCTACGCCAACATTTAAAAAGACTTTACCATCTACAGTGCCTCGACCTCTACTCAACGCAAAAATTGTTTTGGTTGGTAATCTGTAAAGAAGCGTTACAGAAAACTGTAGCTCGATTAAGAGGCATTGTGGTTTCGCAAATTGATAAAAATACAACTTGCGTTATTAGTACTAAGGAGGATGTTGAAAAAAAAAAGATAAAAAAAGATCAGAGAAGCGGAAGAAAATGACGTACCCGTTGTTTCCGAAGATTTCATTGACGCTGTTGAAAAGAGTGGTTCGGTTCTAAAGCTGGGTTTTCAAAGGAGCGGGTAGCGGGCAAAAATCCAGCGGGTGCGAGAAAAATTAAAATTTCTTGCTCCCGCTAGGCAAAAGACCGTTTTCATAAAAGCGATTTTTAGCGCGGGAGCGGGTAAATCGCGCGAAAGAGGGTAAAAAATCGCTACACGCTCATATCAAATTCATTTAGATATTCTCGCTTCGCTATATTTTTTCTGGACGCGGCTCGACACGTCATTTTTTTTAGAGCCAATAGCAACGACTCAAATTTTGGCGCGAGTTTTAAGCAAAACACGAGACGAGAAAGTCGCCATTTTTTTCCTTCAAAGTTAAGCCTAATTTAGAGAGACAAAAGTAGGCCTAATCAACTGATTTAAAAATGGTTAAAAGAAGCTGAAAGAAGGTCGATGCGGCGAGAATTGAAAATAAAAAGGCATTAGAAGGAAAGAAAGAAAAATTAATCGACCTAATTCGAGAAAAAGAAGTAATTTTGAATAGAAAGCTTACAAACTATCGAGATACGGATTTGAAAGAACGGAATTGGAAAGAAGTGGCCAATGAAATCAATATGAGCAGTAAGTTTTAGAAAGACATCTTTGAGAGCTTTGTATTAACGAAATATTTTTAAAGCAACCGACTGCAAAAGAATTTGGAAAAATTTAGTAGACCATTTTCGAAATACATTTTACACCTATACCGAAACAAAAAGCGGTCAAGAATTTGACGAGACCCAGGCTGATGGGATTAAATGGATTTATTTCAAACCACTTTCATTTCTGAAAGATGTGGTCGCTCGACGAGAGTACGTTGAGATATCCTTTTTATTTGAACTTCTAGTTATTAATGGTATAACTCACAATTTAGAACTTCTTCGAACTTTAACACCAAAATATAGAGGAGCACGAAGAAAACGCTGATATTTTAAATGAGGAAGATCCAATAGTAATTAGTGGACCTTTTAGTATAAATTAGGAAATTACAATATTTTTGCAAATTAGATAATAGAAGCGGATGATGGAAATGAGTTTACAGTAAAGGATTTTGAAGGATTTGGCGATGATGAGGCCCAAGGGCCCTCAAAACCACTTAACGTAAACGGGCAACCATATAAATCAAAGAAAACATCAAGCTCAGAATCTGATGAAAGTTCAAAGGCACCTATATCTCTAAAAAAAAGAAACCCACATGAAATATTTTTAAATCAGATGGCCGAATTAAATAGGTATTTATTTGATAAAAATTAAAATCCACCAAATGAATTTACGAAATGTGTTCATGCCTATTTCAATGCTCCTAATCGATTGAAAAGTATGGTCTTCGTAATTGCTTTAAAACAAAGTGGAAACATACTCTTTCTGTTCATCTTATGCTATTAGTTAATGTTTAATAGAGAACTAAAAACTTCTGAGGATGACAGCGCAATATTCGGAGAGCTAGTTGCCACTATGATGAAAAAAGTTCCGAACAATATTTTTAATGATTGTCAAATAGAAGTAATGAAAGTCATCAACTCATTTGCTAAAGATCACCCAATCAGCGTCGAAACCCATAGTTATTATTAATGATACAGTTAAAAGAAGACTACATTCATTAATGTAAAAAGCATTTTATTCAAATGTTTCAATGTAAATAACTTTATTCAAATATTTATTACGTATAAAAACCTATTTTAAACAAGTTTAATAAATAATTTAAATATCGGGTCAAAATGTATTGAACATAATATAAATCAAAGATTCTCTGGTTTTTCCACTCCTTTCATATCCCATTGCCAACTAACTTGGCCAACCGCCGAAGAGAAATAGTTCGCAAAAGTTTTTCGAACTTGGTTAGCTTCGAGCTTAAAATTCTTCGACGCTGTAGGTTTAAGATTGCGAAAGCTAGTGCTGGATTATCTTTCAAATTTTCAGTCCATTTTCCTTCCTTGAGAGTTCCATCCTTGTTCACCGAATCCGCAAACCCAGAGGGGCAATAGTATTTGTCTTCCTCCGAAGAAATTGCTTCTTCATCAATTAGATAGTTATGGAGAACGAGACTTTCTTTCACTATTTTATCCGCTGTATCAGGTTTAAACATAATTGGTCTTCTAAAGACTCTCCACCTAGCGCTGAGAATCCCAAAAGCATTTTCGCTGCATCTTCTGTAGAAAGGGGGATATAATCAACTTGGCTAAAATATTAGGGGAAGGGTGATGGGTAAAGCTTACCTCGCTCGGCTTAAACGATAATTGAAAATACGGTGGGTGTTTTCAAGATCATCTGAAGCAAAAGGCCTCATGAAATTTTTGAGAAGCTGGAATGCTTCATCTCCTAAAAGTACGTGTGGAACAGTGACATTGGTTTTTGGTAGCCTTTTGTGAGCTGGAAAATCTACAGTCTCGTTTTGTACCGCCTGGCCAAAAACGGAACTTTTAAATAGACCGCCATCTGAATGGGAACCGAATCCACCAACATCTACGACAATAAATCTGTAATTTGCATCAACTGTAGCCATCAACACGATGGAGTTAAATCCCTGAAATAATAAAATAATTTAACGCAAATTTATTTGTCACATTACTTTAAACACCTACCTTGTAATTGTGATATAAAGTGCCAGACTTTGAGGGCTGTTGAATCATTACGTGTTTTCCATCAACTGCTCCTGTACAATTTGGATAATTCCATTTATTACAGAAAGCTTTCTCTATTTCAACAAAGTCAGAAGACGTTGGTTTCTAAGCACGAAAATTGTATTGAGACTCAATAATTTCAGATTATATAAGACAAAGTGTGTTACTCGCAAATAAATAGGCTGTAAAATTTCCCATAGTACAGTGCATGTTTCTTTGATAATCATGTGAGCGGTAGTTTTTTCAACTCTAAATTGGTATGAAATAGAAGCTAAACTATTTCCAGTAGCCAAAAACCTTTAAGAAATGAACTAATCATTAATTGATTAGTAGTGGTTTGGGTTTCCCCAAAAATCTTTCTTTTAAGTGATTTTACCTTAAAGTCAAAGCGAGTCGTAGCCCTGGTTCGATGGGCTTGCGTGATATTGGATACTTTTTCAGCTTATCTTTAACCAACTCTAGTAACTTATCAAATTTTTCCGGACTCATTCGGGTGAAGTTAGAAAACTTATCGTGGTCAAACTTTCTCATATTCGGTATCTAAAAAGAGAGTCAGACTCAGATATGAGCAATACAGAATACACGAAATTATAACTCACTCTGTCTATTAAGCCTTGGCCATAGAAACTTATAACTTACCAATGTTTCGTAATCCCCTTCGGTTTTTCTATTGCGCCAAATAGGATGAATCCACCACCGTTTTTTCCTATACAATTTTCTTCCGGATCCAAAATTATACAGATAAAACATTTGTAGCCATAACAACTTCTTTCGAATGATTAAACGTCGCTTTCGACTTTTCACGACCGCCATTTTATTTCCAAGGGAGACCTTGATAATTTCCCGCCGATAGATCACGCTACTCTCGATAATGAAAACGGTTGTTAAAAAAATAGCGGGCGCGTAAGAGAGCGGGCGAGTAAAGAGAAATTTTTAGCGAGAACAAAAAATCGCTCCCGCTGGATTTTTGCCCGCTACCCGCTCCTTTGAAAACCCAGCTTAACGATCAAACAGTACAGCATCGCTAGCTGGGGTGGAAACCCGGAAGATAGAATTCAATCAGCTACCGAAAAGAAGCTTATAAGTACGGGAGAAAGCGAGTTCCATTTCTCATCGAGTAAAAGCACCAAAGTCAAACTCGCCTTTAAAGGGAGTGTGCCTGTTGAACCAGATTCTAAACTCGAAGCCCACGCTCATGTTTTTTAGAAGATAAAAATGGTACATACAATGCTGTTCTTGGAAAAGATGAAATAGCTCTTGGAACAAACTCTTTTTACAAGTTACAAGTATTAAAGTCCGACGAAAGAAGCAAACCCTGGATTTTTCGGAGCTGGGGTCGTGTTGGTACATCGATCGAAGGAAACAAAACTGAAGAGTTTGAGGATGAGACCGAAGCTGTTGCGCAATTCAAACGTCTTTATGAAGAAAAAACTGGTATTCCCTGGGAGTTGAGTCTTACCACCCAGGAGTACCAGAAAGCTTTTCTCGCGGGGAGTTTCGTAACGTTTAAACATTTACTCCACTCGCTTAAATTTCCCGTACAGCGATACCCGTTACTGGCAAAAACAAACTGTCCTTGATCGCATTCGGTGCATGGTACTAAAGCGCCAAAAGCCATAATACAAGATAGTCTATCGAAAATATCGCTTTCTCCAGTTGGAATTTTCTGATCATTATATTTTAAAAGTTCAATCATTCGCTTCTTTTTAAGAAGTTTTTCCAGAGAATCGCGCCACTTGTAAACCATTTGAGAATGTTCTTCGATTTTTTCTTTTCTCCATCAAGGATTTCCGGAGGATTTTCAGTTTTAATTTTTTTAAAGGTAAAACGTCTATTTTCTTCAGTTTTTCTTTGATTGCTCTCTGATCTACAACATCAAGTGTCATACACCCTGGAATTTTGGAGCCATCGTCGAAAAAATTCAAATTTCCTCTAGCTTGAGCGAAACAATCTACATGATACCAAGCTGGAAATGGACCGAATCGCCTCGATTTATTAGTTTCTCTATAAATTTTTGATATCCTAGGCTGCTCTTTCACGATGTATTCTTCGCATCCCCTGCAGGAAGATTTGTTTGACTTTGCGTACTCTGTTGAAAATTCGCTTAATTGAGCAGGGTCTGTATTTCCTGGCGTGCCCGTTGAGCTTTCTCTTTTCGTTTCTTTTGGAGTTAACGAAGTTCCTGATTTCACCAGTCATTTAATTGCGAATTTTTTCCTGGTCATCCCAACGTAATGATTCAAAATGCGAAATGTCCGCCTCTGACTTCACTTTAAATTTTCCAAAAAATAAAATCCAAAATGGTACCAATTTGTAGCCTTTGTTATGTTCCCCGTCTGTCAAGAGTTGATTATCTTAGACTTGTTAAAGAATATGGATTTTAATAGATACTATCCCGTTTTGGTTACAAAATATAACTAGGCCTGATATCCGCTTTTAACATTTTACACACGCTTTTTATTTTTTCTCCCGTGCCTGAGGCACCGGTCGAATTTCAACTTAACTTTTTTTCGCGATCTATTTTGATTCAACAGTTTATAATATCATAGAGCATATACATTAGGCGTGGCTTAGAGAAGTCATGTGATACAAAAGCAGAAATTCAAAAACTGGAGGACCAACATAGCTCCTTTAGCCATTTCGTGCCTGTATTGACACCGCACGTTTATATTTTTAATTACATTCCTTAAAGCTAATTTTGATTAATTTTTAAGCTTTTTGCTTTTTTTATAATTGTTCATAGCGGGAAAATAGAAGCGGGTCCAAATTTAACTTTTTACCGATTCCGTTAATTAAAACAAAAGTGTAAAAAAAGACCTTGGCAAACCTAGCCAAATTAATAATAAGAGAAACCTCAAAAAATTGATTCATGCTTGAAAACGAAAGGTTTAACACAGGAATATAATTTAATTACAGGTAAGATTAATGATTTTATCCAAGTTAATAATATTACAGGTTTTTATAAGCAATGTTTTCATATTTAACCAGCTATACTGAAGGGTAGTGACAATAATACCGATTGGCAGAATTTGGACCATTATTTTAATCTTTGATATGATAATAAACACGAAGAGGATTTATTTTCTCATGGAAGACAATCACACTCCTTGAATCGATCAAGAATGTAATCGTACACTTCCATAACCGATAATCCTAGCTCCGATTTGAGAGGCACTCGAATGACGTAAACATTAACGACGATGAACATCTGAGTAAAGCTAAGTTAAGCCAGCGAATCAAATAAATCAGATCTTAATACGAGTTCAGCATCAATCTTTAGCGTAGAATCATTTGATTTCGCTCGTTTGTTTAATTGTTAAGAAAATGTTTTACGGATGGATCGAAACGGTAATTCTCCGCTTCAGCCGAAGCAAAGCTTTGGATAGTAAAGCTTTAAATATTAAATTATTTAAATTGAATTGTTCCGTGTTGTCTAAAGTTGTAATTTGGCACGTTACAACATCACAATTCCAATATGCGTAGTCATTTTACTTTGTTCCGTTATGTTATGGCTATTTGGTGTGGAAATTTCAGTTTTAGTAAGTAAAGACTCATTTTCAGTTAATCAAATAGAAAAATATGTGAATAAGAAAAATATGTGAATAAGAAAAATATGTGAATAAAGATTAAGAAAGTCGGAAATTTCTTCTGTTTGTTGTGTATATACTTTACTTGATTCAAAAAGCAAGCAAAAAGAAAAATATTCTACGAACGGAGACGACTTAAACTGGTCGAATAACCATCACCGAAGTCAAAGCTTAGTTACATCTCTAATAAACTTATCCATTTTATTTGTAAATTGAGAATTTCAATATTTATTTAATTTGAAAAGGAATCTTCATATTTGTACTTACAAACATTGTTTTCATTTAGAATAAGAAAATGGATTTTCAAATGGTGAATGCTATTATTCACTATCTGTTATTTCATTAAAACAGGAATCCAACTTTAGACGTAATTATCTTTTAATTCGATATCCTTAAAAATGGACCTATTCCTCTAATTAAAATTATTAGAAACAAATATTAAGCTTGAACCAAAAGATATGTTCTGAGTAACAAGTTTACGAAGTTGAAATGTTTGGTATATCGTAAATACGGGCATCGAAACAAGGGATGGAACGAAGCTTCGGCCGAAGCTTTGACTTCGGTGATATTCGGCCATTTAGCCGTAGCTTCGCTTCGGCCGTAGTTTAAGTCATCTTCGGCCGAATATTGTTTTCTTTTTTCGCGTGCTTTTTGAAGAAGAAACCAAAAATATATCCGCAACAAATAAAACTAATTTCAGACTTTCTTAATCTTTATTAGTTTTTAATAATTTTTTCCAATAAAGTATTCATCTTAATACTTATATCCAAGTAGTGGAAGGTTATGATGAATGAAGGCCAATTTCTCAGCATTCTGTGGCAGGAGACGGCTTCGATGATCTTCATAAATATTCCCAGTTTCTGAACATAAATATTCCCAGTTTCTGAACATAAATATTCCCAGTTTCTGAAAACAGTCGTCCGCTGTAGACATTGCTGGCTGGAGCACTGAGGAATTTGCGGGCCAGGCACGCTAGATTCGGGAAGGTGGATTTGTTAACTTTCCAAAATGCATAGGGGCATTCTTTCCTCCCTAGCAACGAAAGTGCGGAAAATGAGTTCCACTCCGATTCCAGTTGTTTATCCATCTGAGGCTCCACTTGATCTGTACTTTCTTCAGTTTGACTTCCTTCTTGTCCTTGGCTTTGACTCATTTTTGCAGATTCCGTAATTTCGTCGTACACGTCCCAGAATGATGTGTGACGACTGTGACGAGCGGTCTTGGCAGGTGGTGACCCTACCACTTCGGGACGTGCCTCGGCTATCACAACTCTAACACCGTTATTCAGCTTGGTGAACTCTTCCTGCAGCATTTTCTTAATAGGTTCTAGCTTATCCATCATGAACGCTAACTTGAATCGAGGGTTCAATGCGGTTGCCACAACAAAATGCTTCTTTTCTAACACATCTTGGAGGAATCGACGATCCAACGCCTTCTTCAGAGTCTCCTTCGTGGTACCTACACCAGCATGAGCAGGATTTACTTTTGTGAGGAAACGGTTCAATGTCACAAGATTTGGAATCACCTCGGAAATTACGGAGAAGGAGCTACTGACTGATTTTGTAATTTCTTCGAATGGCTGAAGAAGAGCTAGCGATGCCTCGAGAAGATTCCATTGGTTCTGGGTCAGGTCCGAAATTTTTGACTCTGTGGCATAGAGTGCAATGCTTCTCTTTTGCTCTGACAATCTGTCAAGAAGGTAGTAGGTCGAATTCCAGCATGTTTTAACGTCCTGAACGAGCTTCTTGTTGGCCATATTCAGCTCAGTTTGAATTTTTTTTAGTCACGTGCAAGCTTTTCAAGAGTGGTTGAAATGAGTGACAATTCCCCTTGCTACTACGATCATAACATGAATGGCTCTCTGGCTATTGATAGCATCTCTAATTGCTAGCTGCAGTATGTGAATGATGCAGGCTTCATTGTCAAATCCACCATCGTTAGCTCCCTTGACAATATTGGCGGCATTGTCAAGAATCAGTAAATGACTTCTGTCATCTTGAAAGGCCCAATCATCTCTCATCTTTGTCTGCATCTCGGCAATGTTTTCGCCGTTGTGTTTTATTGGAAAACGTTGAACGCTGAGCACCGCGTGATTCAAAGCAAAATCAGGGGTAAGTCAGTGTCCAGTGAAGCTGATGATAATTTTGTCCTTGAAATAAGTACGGGATGGAACCTGCTGACAGAAATTTATTTCTAAAACGATATTTTACTGCATACAGCCTTTGAAATTGTGAATTTTTTCTATTTAGCGACTTACCTTGTAGTTTGCTACAATCTTATTTATCAGGCGGAGAAATCCCTCATTTTCCACAATGGAGTAAGGCTGATTATCGATGGCCATCATTTCACCTATAGAGCAATGTATTTCTGTAGCTCTGTAATCGTTGATGTTCCAAATTTTCTCCCTCTCCAACACAGCAGCCAAAGTGGGTTGGCTGAAATTGGGCTGAATATCAACTGCAGTAGATGATTCAGCACTCTGGGCACCAGACACCTGAACAGCTTTTCCACTTTCTTTCTTGATAATTTGCTTATATTCACTTTGATTCTTTCGCTCCAGGTGAGTCCTTAAGCTTGTTGTGCTTGCAGATTTACCCTGGCCTCCACGAGATAACTTAACCTGGCACAAATTGCATACGGCTTTAGCAGTATCCTCTTCGAAAACATCGAAGTAATCCCAAATAACACTTTTTTTTTAGGAACCAGCCATTTTTCGATTTACCCCTATTTTCGAAATATTTTCCGAAAAACACAAAGATTTCTGAATTCTTGATTCCCTGGAATGACCGTTTTACCAAGTTTATTTTTCGAGGAGACCGACAGAAAATGTTTACGAAGGAAGAATTTTTTAGTTTTACTCTCCCAGTCTCCCTTACAGGTTTTTTCTTCGAGGAGACCGAAGATGTTTACGAAGAATGAAGTTTTTACTTTTAGTTTTACTTTTGATATAGAGTCAAGATAACTCTCCGTGTCAATGTAAAAAGAAAGCTTAGCATAAGTAGTATTAACTTAAGTACCTTGAATACAATTATATATTTATCGATCGAGTAGGTTTAATTAGAGTTTCTGAATTAAGTCCTTCATCGAAAAGATTTTGAAAAAGAATAACGATAAAAGTTCAAACGTGTTGAACTATTTGAAATTGGATCTTTAATTTAAATTATAGTAGAAGAAGTAGCTTGTTGGAAGGTTCTGCGAGCGAGGAAGAGAAGGAAAGAAATTAAAAGGGCATTTTATTTTTAATAGGCCTAATACCAAAAAAAGAGTGGAAAGAGAAATATCAAAATAAAGAAACGCGATGCTCATAAAAGTCACAAGCAAATTACAAATAATTTAATATTCGGCCGAAAATTCGGCCGAAGCCGAAGCTTTACTGGCGGATAATTCCCGCTTCGTTCCATCTCTCGAAACGTGTGGCTACCTCCTAAAAGATTAATTATGTCCATTAGCGCAGTTCCTATTAGCGCCATTCCCACTTGCGCAGTTTCCCATTAGCGCAGCTTCCCAATAACCGCTATGTCCTAGACGCGCAATCCACTCTTTCCTAAAACTTTTTTTAACCCTACCTTCTAAAGGGTTTCCTAACCTAAACCACTGGATCACGTTCAAAAAGGATGTTTTCTAAAAGAGAATTAACAAATGAGCATTACCTAAATGAAAAATTTGTAATTTAATAGTACCACTTTCTCTTTTATTTTAGCATAAAAATAACTTGACCGCTATTAAAATTAAATCTGTAACTAAACCCGACGTAAAATTTACAAAACTGACCCACAACACGGAAAACAGCAAAATGACCACATAATCTATTTCGTTTTTTTTTCAGTTTTTCCTACATTATATGAAACTGCTAACAACAATTAAAACTGAAATGAACCACAATTACTTTTAAAAATTTACATGAACCAAATAAATCTAAAATAACATATCATTTTCCGTATGTAGGCTCGAACTCACTATCTTCTGGTTAGAAGCCTTCTATGCTAACCATTCCGCTACCGAACCAAGGCAACTCACTCAAAAAACATTTATCTCCATATGGGAAACGGCGCTTATGGGAATTGCGCTAAAGGGAAACTGCGCAAATGGGAATCGGCGCTAGTGGGGACCGGCGCTAATGGGAAACTGCGCAAATGGGATCCGCACTAATGGGAAACTGCGCAAATGGGAATGGCGCTAATGGGAAACGGCGCTAGTGGGGACCGGCGCTAATGGGAAACTGCGCAAATGGGATCCGCACTAATGGGAAACTGCGCAAATGGGAATCGGCGCTAATGGGAAACGGCGCTAGTGGGGACCGGCGCTAATGGGAAACTGCGCAAATGGGATCCGCACTAATGGGAAGCTGCGCAAATGGGAAACTGCGTTAATAGGAACTTCGCTAATAGTAACTGCGCTAATAGGCACATACCTAAAAGATAGTAAAATTTCAAAGGTGAAAAATTGTGGCGATAATCAAAGTAGAAGGTTCAGTATTAATCTAGAATTCAATATTTCACTTGCAAAGTAGTTCTATAAATAATCCATGGAGTTTGATAACTCTTTACTAAGGTACCTTGGATAACGAGAGAGATTGGCCGGAAACTCGTTAACAACGAGATATCCAACTCCTCGATGCTTGCTAAACGTAGTCTACTCTGAGAGAAAAAATATAGATTTGTAGCCTAATCAAGAACAAAAGGTTTTGGATTTAATTAATTTAGATGAGCTTGGTAAATAAAAATAACTTGATAAGATATTTCTGGTTATAGCGATAGTTCTACATTCTATCCTTAGGGTTAAATAAATAAGGATCTAAATCATTGATAACTTTAATTTTTTTGCTATAACGTTTTTCGGAACCTTTGTTAGACTTAGGCAACTCTCTGAAAATATGTTAGCTACCTAAATAATTAATACAAATTAATGTGGGTATAAGGAAAACCACTAACCTATTAAAATGCTATTTTCTCGTCTGCTAAAAATCCTTTCTAACCTCTATGATAATATCAAAACATTATATTCCTCGCAAGAATAAAAAAAATATTAAAGGTAGATATAATACAAATTTAGACATAGTAATTGATAGAGAAATATTTTTTTTTCTTACCCTTCCTTTTTTTTCTTTTGGTGTTATCCACATTATTAGTATTAGCGGTTAAGTGATTGTTCTGATTAGCGATAGTAATGTGGTTTTCAGCAGTATTGTTTTGTTCAGTTATGATGGCGTGGTTTTGATCTGCGATAGTGATTATGTTTTCAGTAGTGTCGCTTTGTTCGGCTATGATGTCATTGTTATGTTCAGCGATAGGGATGTTGTTTTCAGTAGTATTGTTTTGTTCAGCTATGTTGTTGTTTTGTGCTGCGATAGAAACGTTATTGTTGTTGCTTTTGTTAGAGTTGTTATTGTTCATGATATTAGACATAGCAGCATGTTGATTTTTGTTGTTATTGTGAGTCGTTTTCAAAGGACTTTTGGGGGTATTGGAGTAAATGTCATTCTTATTGTCTGGTGACTATGTTGTTTGTGTTCCTGAGTTTTTTTACCATTGAAGAGTTTCTGAACTAAATTCGGCCTTCATCAGCTTGTAGAGTTATTTGGGAGCACTGGACTGCGATTACTTTACGTGGAGTTGGATCGAAAAAGGGTTGAAATTTCTGTCGAGTTATGTTTGTACTAGAACTAGATCTCCAGGAATTAAAGAGTGTTTTATTTTGGCGTTATTTCGCTGGTCAGCGTATGATTTGATTTTAAATTTCCCTTCCTCATCCTGATGTCGCACATTTTCATCTAGATGCGATGGGAATATAAGAGTAGGTAATTTAGTTTTAATGACGTCTCTATTTAGGAATAGCATTGCTGGTGATTTTCCGGTTGTTGTGTGTGTGGCTGATCGGTAATTCATCAAATGAGTGAGTAGTTGTGTTTTCCAATGTAGTATATCAATGAAATCGGTACGAATAGTTTTGCAAAAATAAGCATCTGTCTTTTGATCAGGCCGTTGGCCTGAGGCCACCTAGGGGTAGAATTATGGTGACTGAAACCCGGCAGCTGCTTGGAAAAATTCTGAAAGTCTACTCTACTAAAAGGTGGACCATTAGCGAAAAGTTGGGAAGGGCCGTATCTCATTGAGATGAAATTATCTGCCCACACTTATAGATTGTGTACTCTTGACAAGGGAAAACAATTAAAGGGAACATTTAACATTCGTGAGTTAAAACCCTTCATAGAAAGAGAGGTCGAAGGAGTCTCCGAGAACCTTCAACCCCCCACACCTCTGTCAAAAATCAAGCCAAAAATCGTTCGGCCACCACCTGACGATGGCTTCCATATGACTCTAAGATCAAGGGGTAACCCTCAGTAGCTAGCCAGTAAATCCTTTGCGACAAAAGAAACCATTGTTTTTGCGTGATTAAGTTCAGAGTAAAACTAATACAACTTCCATACAACTTCACACATGTCATCTCAGGTCATTAAGCTAGTCTGTAGGAGTAAACATGTATATAGTCCAGGTAATTCGCCTGAAAGTTTTTTTTGGTTATTTACGTGGCCGTTCGGGGTCGCCCGGCTATAAGAGGGGGGGGAGTGTAACGAATATTTTCGATACACAAGACTTTTTATTTCCCTTTTAAAATACTTTACTGTACCATGGATTGATAGAAAATAGTCTTAAAACTAATTTTAAGTATTGAAGCCAGATGCCAGATAATAGCTTCGCTAACAAAACTTTGCCACGATAAATCTTTGTCCTCGACCGTGCCCTTATTATTGGCCGCCTTTCATCTTCAACCCGGCCGCGCAAAAGATCTCGCTACACATTCGGAGTTAAGTGCGCCATCTTAGAATCACCACCCGCCATGAACTAATTAGGAGATGGCGTCCCTTACAAAAACTATCGATGAGAGATATACATCTGCAACATATTATATTGCCAAGCCTTGGTATCTTCTAGAGTTCAAAAACCTCGTTGAGATCTCGTTTTTTTGAAGAAGGACAAAAAGGCAGATAGAAAATAACTTTGAAGGAGTAAACACCAACTTTTAAGATCGAAGCTCGGATAGAAAATGAAAAGTACGAGATCCTCTGCTACCAATTCCTGTGCTATTACAATAGCGATCGATAACGTCTCAGGTTTTTTGCGACGTAGAAAACTAATCAAAGGAATCGAAAAATCGTGCTGTGCTATTTCACCGTAAAAAAGCAACAAGAAAAAGAAACAAAAACATTTCAATCGGATGTTTGTTTTTCCTTATCAACCGAAAACTGTTTATCTACCCGTTTAAAAAACAAAAAGAAAATTGCATATCTGACAGCACTCCTCTACGCTCAATCTGCGTGCAGAGCCCAGAGGCACCAGTTCTAAAAAAAACTCTAACTCAACTATTCTATTTTACTAGGTCAGTATAAATTGTACCAAATTTTACCTATATTTGTTTTCTCTTACCTTTGTTTCTGGGCCCTGCACGGTCTTTTCTGCGAGATATAAAAACCTCTTATGTAATGCCTAAAACGCGAAGTGAATCAAATTCAGATATCGAACAATCTAAAACTACAGCGATGGCTGAAAATACCCAAGATAGCGAAATTTCCAAAAACCTCAAGGTTATAATATCTAAACTAAACCAGATGAAGACTAATCTTACCGAAAACACCATTACTGTTGCTAGGATTGATTCAAAACAAGAAATCATTGAAAAAACCCTATCCGAAATCCTAGTGACCATACAGGACATAGGTCCGCTTAAAGAGAAGGTTGCTAATTTAGAAAATAACCTACGAATAGTAGACCTTAAAGCTAGTGAGAATAATGAAGCTAATCGGCTCCGAATTGAGAGTCTAGAAATTACTACTAGGAGAAATAATCTCGTGATAAGAGGGCTACCTGACATAGAAACGGAAGACCGTAATGCTTTAACTAAAAAAATCAATGATTTATTCACAGACACCCTTAAAGTCACAGTAAGAGTAACCCCTGCTCAAGTATTCAGGAAAGGTCCATTTACAACTAATAAATCAAGAACAGTAGTTTATAAAGCTGATACCTTTGATGAAAAAATGAAGTTTTTAAAAAACAATACACTTCTGAAGGGCACTAGAATATATCTCGAACATGACTATACTTCTGAGCAACAACTGGCTCGCTTTAAACTTCGCCAACTAGCTAAAACCAAAGCCCCCGAAAACTATAAATGGACTGCAGTAAATGAAATTAAGATAGGAACTATATCATACAAATACAATTTTGCCACAGGCACAATTTCCCAAACAGAGAGCTAAATTAACCCAAACAAATTTTATAAATTCCTAAATATTTTCTTCTTTTTTCTTCTTTTCTATGATTAATTTAATCTTTAACAATATCAGAAGTGCGAACTCAAATGTCTTAGATCTAATACTTGAATGTAGAAACTTATTAGATAATGACCCTGATATATATGCGCTTTTGGAAACCTGGTTTGAAGGCCCTTATTCAGATCTCATTCCCAATTACAGTTTTGCGGGACATGACCGAGTTAACAAATTAGGGGGGTTGTTGGTTTCTACATTAGCAAACAAATAGAATACGAAGTTGTTGATCATGCCTGTGTTATGCAAAATGGCTGCGAAATTTTTACCATAAGAGTCTCCGATATCTATATCTCAGTTGTTTATAGAAGTGATAACAACTTGGAAAATTTTTTCAATGAATTTGAAGGTCTTCTAGGAAACCTAGGACCCCCGTCTAGCAAAAAAATAATTGTAGGTGATTTCAATATTGATTTACTAAAAACAAGTCCATCAGCAACCAAAATAATAGATATTACTCTAAGTTATGGACTAGTTCAACTGGTAGTGGAACCCACTAGGACTACGGCGACCTCCAAGACTCTTTTAGATCACTCTTACACTAACTTACCAATTGTCTCGCGCGTCTTGAAAACTGATATCACTGATCATTATACTTTACACCTTAATATCGATATTACACTTACCAAAAGAACAAAATTCCAGATTAGAAACTTCTCCAAACTAAATATTTCCAAATTTATCGAATAACTCAATCAAGCTAACTGGAATGAAATATTAGATATTACAAATGATGATGGCAACCGCTCTTTTGTCATATTCTCTCAGTTTGTTACGACAAAATATAACGAATGTTTTCCCTTCTACGAAGTTAAATCAAGTGATTCACATAAATGGATCACCAAGCCTGTTTTAGATGCACTTAAAACCAGAAACCGTCAAAGAGCTCTCTCCAAACGTAAACCAACGAGTGGATCGGATCGTATCGTATCTTACGACCCGTTACACCCAAACGAGACTAAATGGGATCTTATCCAACATTCAATTTGTACATAAGGGCGTCCCCCAGGGCTCTATTTTATCCCCCTACTATTTAATATCTTTATCAATGATATTACACATATCGATGACAATGACACATTGACGCTTTACGCTGACGATACCTTTCTTCTGGGGGGACCAGACCTAGACCTATTAGTTATACGAGTAAACCTGTATTTAGATAAAATTAAAAAATGGTTAACGGACAACTTTTTGGACCTGAATGAGAATAAGACCGTATATATGATATTTTCGAATATAAATAAAGCCCGCCTTTATACTAATCAAGTCCAAATCGGTAACACCGTCCTAACAGAGGTTACTTCCTATAAATATCTGGGACTATGGTTCGATCCGCACCTACAATGGTCAGTCCATGCTAACTCTACTGCAAAAAAGGTTTCATATGGGACATATTTATAAGAATAAAAGGATACTTAACGAAAAAATTAAAAAACAATTATATTATTCCCTCATACATCCCCATATCTACTACTGTCTATCAGTCTGGGGAAATACTTCAAAGAGCAATTTGACAAGACTTCTGCTATTAAAAAAAAGATCAATAAGAAATGTTGTTAATGAATCTTACCTGGCCCATTCTCGCCCTATCTTTCAATATCTAAATATATTACCCATTGATACATTATACTCATTCTCCATGCTAATCCATATTTACAAGTCTTACCTCGGAAACAAACACCCCCTTCGAATACAGTAAGATGTCTAGGTATTTTATGCGCAAACATTTTTTTAATTCATATCCCCTTTGCACGTACTTCACTAAAGCTTAACTCGATATTTTGCAAAGGAGCTAATTTATTTAATCAACTAGATCCCCCTGCCCTATTACTCTACCACAATTCAAATCTTTAGTGTATAACTCGCTTTCTAAATGATATCAATAATTATGTCCTCTTTTTCTTTTTTTTTTTTTCTTTTTTTCCTTATAATGCAACACCTAATGTAAATCTTATTTAATCATAAATTTTAAACTTTATGCACTGGCATAAAAGTCGTAATCGACTTCTGCCACCTATGTACTTTGTCATTCTAAAGATACCTAATAAATTAAATTATTATTATTATTAAATTATTATTAAAAATTATGAAAAAATTTAGTTTAATTGGGTTTAAACGGCAATGGTAAAAATGTAGAAATTTGACTAAATCAAGTGCGGCTGCCGCAGCTATTAACGTCAAAAATTATGAAAAAATTAATTTTAATTGGGTTTAAAGGGCGACGGTAAAAATGTAGAGATCTGACTGAATCAAGTTAGGCTGCCGCAGCTATTAACATCAAAAATTATGGAAAAATTAATTTTAATTGGGTTTAAAGGGCAATGGTAAAAATATAGAGATCTGACTGAGTCAAGTGAGGCTGCCCCAGCTATTAACATAAAAAATTATAAATAAATTTAGTTTAATTGGGTTTAAAGGGATATGGTAAAAATGTAGAAATTTGACTAAATCAAGTGCGGCTGCCGCAGCTATTAACATCAAAAATTATGAAAAAATTAATTTTTATTGGGTTTAAAGGGCAATGGTAAAAATGTAGAAATTTGACTAAATCAAGTGCGGCTGCTGCAGCTATTAACATCAAAAATTATGAAAAAATTAATTTTTATTGGGTTTAAAGGGCAATGGTAAAAATGTAGAGATCTGACTGAATCAAGTGAGTCTACCCCAGCTATTAACATCAAAAATTATGAAAAAATTAATTTTAATTGGGTTTAAAGGGCAATGGTAAAATGTAGAGATCCGACTGAATCAAGTGAGGCCTTCCCAGCTATTAACATCAAAAATTATGGAAAAATTTATTTTAATTGGGTTTAAAGGGCAATGGTAAAAATGTAGAGATCTGACTGAATCAAGTGCGGCTGCCCCAGCAATTAACATCAAAAATTATGAAAAAATTAATTATAATTGGGTTTAAAGGGCGACGGTAAAAATGTAGAGATCCGACTGAAACAAGTTAGGCCTTCCCAGCTATTAACTTCAAAAATTATGAAAAAATTAATTTTTATTGGGTTTAAAGGGCAATGGTAAAACTGTAGATATCTGACAATCAAGTACGGCTGCCCCAGCTATTAACATCAAAAATTATGAAAAAATTAATTATAATTGGGTTTAAAGGGCGATGGTAAAAATGTAGAGATCTGACTGAATCAAGTGAGGCCTTCCCAGCTATTAACATCAAAAAAAAAATTAATTATAATTGGGTTTAAAGGGCGATGGTAAAAATGTAGATATCTGACTGAATCAAGTGAGGTTGCCGCAGCTATTTACACCAAAAATTATGAAAAAATTAATTTTAATTGGGTTTAAAGGGCAATGGTAAAAATGTAGAGATCTGACTGAATCAAGTGAGGCCTTCCCAGCTATTAACATCAAAAATTATGGAAAAATTTATTTTAATTGGGTTTAAAGGGCAATGGTAAAAATGTAGAAATTTGACGAAATCAAGTGCGGCTGCCGCAGCTATTAACATCAAAAATTATGAAAAAAATTATTTTAAATGGGTTTAAAGGGCGACGGTAAAAATGTAGAGATCTGACTGAAACAAGTGAGGCTGCCCCAGCTATTAACATAAAAAATTATAAATAAATTTAGTTTAATTGGGTTTAAAGGGCAAAGGTAAAAATGTAGAAATTTGACTAAATCAAGTGCGGCTGCTGCAGCTATTAACATCAAAAATTATGAAAAAATTAATTTTAATTGGGTTTAAAGGGCAAAGGTAAAAATGTAGAGATCTGACTGAATCAAGTGAGGCGGCCCCAGCTATTAACATCAAAAATTATGAAAAAATTAATTTTAATTAGGTTTAAAGGGCAATGGTAAAAATGTAGAAATTTGCCTAAATCAAGTGCGTCTGATGCAGCTATTAACATCAAAAATTATCTAAAAATTAATTTTAATTTGGTTTAAAGGGCAATGGTAAAAATGTAGAGATCTGACTGAATCAAGTGAGTCTACCCCAGCTATTAACATCAAAAATTATGAAAAAATTAATTTTAATTGGGTTTAAAGGGCAATGGTAAAATGTAGAGATCTGACTGAATCAAGTGAGGCCTTCCCAGCTATTAACATCAAAAATTATGAAAAAAATAATTTTTATTGGGTTTAAAGGGCAATGGTAAAACTGTAGAGATCTGACTGAATCAAGTGCGGCTGCCCCAGCTATTAACATCAAAAATTATGAAAAAATTAATTATAATTGGGTTTAAAGGGCGATGGTAAAAATGTAGAGATCTGACTGAATCAAGTGAGGCTGCCGCAGCCATTTACATCAAAAATTATGAAAAAATTAATTTTAATTGGGTTAAAAGGGCAATGGTAAAAATGTAGAGATCTGACTGTATCAAGTGAGGCCTTCCCAGCTATTAACATCAAAAATTATGGAAAAATTAATTTTAATTGGGTTTAAAGGGCAATGGTAAAAATGTAGAGATCTGACTGAATAAAGTGCGGCTGCCCAGCAATTAACATCAAAAATTATGAAAAAATTAATTATAATTGGGTTTAAAGGGCGATGGTAAAAATGTAGAGATCTGACTGAATCAAGTGAGGCTGCCGCAGCTATTTACATAAAAATTTATAAATTTAGTTTAATTGGGTTTAAAGGGCAATGGTAAAAATGTAGAAATTTGACTAAATCAAGTGCGGCTGCTGCAGCTATTAACATCAAAAATTATGAAAAAATTAATTTTAATTGGGTTTAAAGGGCAATGGTAAAAATGAAGAGATCTGACTGAATCAAGTGAGGCTGACGCAGCTATTTACATAAAAAATTATAAATTTAGTTTAATTGGGTTTAAAGGGCAATGGTAAAAATGTAGAAATTTGACTAAATCAAGTGCGGCTGCTGCAGCAATTAACATCAAAAATTATGAAAAAATTAATTTTAATTGGGTTTAAAGGGCAATGGTAAAAATGTAGAGATCTGACTGAATCAAGTGAGGCCTTCCCAGCTATTAACATCAAAAATTATGAAAAAATTAATTTTAATTTGGTTTAAAGGGCAATGGTAAAAATGTAGAAATTTGACGAAATCAAGTGCGGCTGCCGCAGCTATTAACATCAAAAATTATGAAAAAAATGATTTTAATTGGGTTTAAAGGGCGACGGTAAAAATGTAGAGATCTGACTGAAACAAGTTAGGCTGCCGCAGCTATTAACATCAAAAATTATGAAAAAATTAATTTTAATTGGGTTTAAAGGGCAATGGTAAAAATGAAGAGATCTGACTGAATCAAGTGAGGCTGCCCCAGCTATTAACATAAAAAATTATAAATAAATTTAGTTTAATTAGGTTTAAAGGGCAAAGGTAAAAATGTAGAAATTTGACTAAATCAAGTGCGGCTGCTGCAGCTATTAACATCAAAAATTATGAAAAAATTAATTTTAATTGGGTTTAAAGGGCAATGGTAAAAATGTAGAGATCTGACCGAATCAAGTGAGGCCTTCCCAGCTATTAACATCAAAAATTATTAAAAAATTAATTTTAATTTGGTTTAAAGGGCAATGGTAAAAATGTAGAAATTTGACGAAATCAAGTGCGGCTGCCGCAGCTATTAACATCAAAAATTATGAAAATGATTTTCATTGGGTTTAAAGGGCGACGGTAAAAATGTAGAGATCTGACTGAAACAAGTTAGGCTGCCGCAGCTATTAACATCAAAAATTATGAAAAAATTAATTTTAATTGGGTTTAAAGGGCAAAGGTAAAAATGTAGAGATCTGACTGAATCAAGTGAGGCGGCCCCAGCTATTAACATCAAAAATTATGAAAAAATTAATTTTAATTAGGTTTAAAGGGCAATGGTAAAAATGTAGAAATTTGACTAAATTAAGTGCGTCTGCTGCAGCTATTAACATCAATAATTATCTAAAAATTAATTTTAATTGGGTTTAAAGGGCAATGGTAAAAATGTAGAAATTTGACGAAATCAAGTGCGGCTGCAGCAGCTATTAACATCAAAAATTATGAAAAAAATGATTTTAATTGGGTTTAAAGGGCGACGGTAAAAATGTAGAGATCTGACTGAAACAAGTTAGGCTGCCGCAGCTATTAACATCAAAAATTATGAAAAAATTAATTTTAATTGGGTTTAAAGGGCAATGGTAAAATGTAGAGATCTGACTGAATCAAGTGAGTCTACCCCAGCTATTAACATCAAAAATTATGAAAAAATTAATTTTAATTGGGTTTAAAGGGCAATGGTAAAATGTAGAGATCTGACTGAATCAAGTGCGGCTGCCCCAGCTATTAACATCAAAAATTATGAAAAAATTAATTATAATTGGGTTTAAAGGGCGATGGTAAAAATGTAGAGATCTGACTGAATCAAGTGAGGCTGCCGCAGCTATTTACATCAAAAATTATGAAAAAATTAATTTTAATTGGGTTTAAAGGGCAATGGTAAAAATGTAGAGATCTGACTGAATCAAGTGAGGCCTTCCCAGCTATTAACATAAAAAAAAAAAATAATTATAATTGGGTTTAAATGGCGATGGTAAAAATGTAGAGATCTGACTGAATCAAGTGAGGCTGCCGCAGCTATTTACATCAAAAATTATGAAAAAAATAATTTTAATTGGGTAAAAGGGCAATGGTAAAAATGTAGAGATCTGACTGTATCAAGTGAGGCCTTCCCAGCTATTAACATCAAAAATTATGGATAAATTAATTTTAATTGGGTTTAAAGGGCAATGGTAAAAATGTAGAGATCTGACTGAATAAAGTGCGGCTTCCCAGCAATTAACATCAAAAATTATGAAAAAATTAATTATAATTGGGTTTAAAGGGCGATGGTAAAAATGTAGAGATCTGACTGAATCAAGTGAGGCTGCCGCAGCTATTTACATAAAAATTTATAAATTTAGTTTAATTGGGTTTAAAGGGCAATGGTAAAAATGTAGAAATTTGACTAAATCAAGTGCGGCTGCTGCAGCTATTAACATCAAAAATTATGAAAAAATTAATTTTAATTGGGTTTAAAGGGCAATGGTAAAAATGTAGAGATCTGACTGAATCAAGTGAGGCCTTCCCAGCTATTAACATCAAAAATTATGAAAAAATTAATTTTAATTGGGTTTAAAGGGCAATGGTAAAAATGTACAAATTTGACGAAATCAAGTGCGGCTGCCGCAGCTATTAACATCAAAAATTATGAAAAAAATTATTTTAATTGGGTTTAAAGGGCGACGGTAAAAATATAGAGATCTGACTGAAACAAGTGAGGCTGCCCCAGCTATTAACATAAAAAATTATAAATAAATTTAGTTTAATTGGGTTTAAAGGGCAAAGGTAAAAATGTAGAAATTTGACTAAATCAAGTGCGTCTGATGCAGCTATTAACATCAAAAATTATCTAAAAATTAATTTTAATCTGGTTTAAAGGGCAATGGTAAAAATGTAGAGATCTGACTGAATCAAGTGAGTCTACCCCAGCTATTAACATCAAAAATTATGAAAAAATTAATTATAATTGGGTTTAAAGGGCGATGGTAAAAATGTAGAGATCTGACTGAATCAAGTGAGGCTGCCGCAGCTATTTACATAAAAAATTATAAATTTAGTTTAATTGGGTTTAAAGGGCAATGGTAAAAATGTAGAAATTTGACTAAATCAAGTGCGGCTGCTGCAGCTATTAACATCAAAAATTATGAAAAAATTAATTTTAATTGGGTTTAAAGGGCAATGGTAAAAATGTAGAAATTTGAAGAAATCAAGTGCGGCTGCCGCAGCTATTAACATCAAAAATTATGAAAAAAATTATTTTAATTGGGTTTAAAGAGCGACGGTAAAAATATAGAGATCTGACTGAAACAAGTTAGGCTGCCGCAGCTATTAACATCAAAAATTATGAAAAAATTAATTTTAATTGGGTTTAAAGGGCAATGGTAAAAATGTAGAGATCTGACTGAATCAAGTGAGGCTGCCCCAGCTATTAACATAAAAAATTATAAATAAATTTAGTTTAATTGGGTTTAAAGGGCAATGGTAAAAATGTAGAAATTTGACTAAATCAAGTGCGGCTGCTGCAGCTATTAACATCAAAAATTATGAAAAAATTAATTTTAATTGGGTTTAAAGGGCAATGGTAAAAATGTAGAGATCTGACTGAATCAAGTGAGGCGGCCCCAGCTATTAACATCAAAAATTATGAAAAAATTAATTTTAATTGGGTTTAAAGGGCAATGGTAAAAATGTACAAATTTGACGAAATCAAGTGCGGCTGCCGCAGCTATTAACATCAAAAATTATGAAAAAAATTATTTTAATTGGGTTTAAAGGGCGACGGTAAAAATGTAGAGATCTGACTGAAACAAGTGAGGCTGCCCCAGCTATTAACATAAAAAATTATAAATAAATTTAGTTTAATTGGGTTTAAAGGGCAAAGGTAAAAATGTAGAAATTTGACTAAATCAAGTGCGGCTGCTGCAGCTATTAACATCAAAAATTATGAAAAAATTAATTTTAATTGGGTTTAAAGGGCAAAGGTAAAAATGTAGAGATCTGACTGAATCAAGTGAGGCGGCCCCAGCTATTAACATCAAAAATTATGAAAAAATTAATTTTAATTAGGTTTAAAGGGCAATGGTAAAAATGTAGAAATTTGACTAAATCAAGTGCGTCTGATGCAGCTATTAACATCAAAAATTATCTAAAAATTAATTTTAATCTGGTTTAAAGGGCAATGGTAAAAATGTAGAGATCTGACTGAATCAAGTGAGTCTACCCCAGCTATTAACATCAAAAATTATGAAAAAATTAATTTTAATTGGGTTTAAAGGGCAATGGTAAAATGTAGAGATCTGACTGAATCAAGTGAGGCCTTCCCAGCTATTAACATCAAAAATTATGAAAAAAATAATTTTTATTGGGTTTAAAGGGCAATGGTAAAACTGTAGAGATCTGACTGAATCAAGTGCGGCTGCCCCAGCTATTAACATCAAAAATTATGAAAAAATTAATTATAATTGGGTTTAAAGGGCGATGGTAAAAATGTAGAGATCTGACTGAATCAAGTGAGGCTGCCGCAGCCATTTACATCAAAAATTATGAAAAAATTAATTTTAATTGGGTTAAAAGGGCAATGGTAAAAATGTAGAGATCTGACTGTATCAAGTGAGGCCTTCCCAGCTATTAACATCAAAAATTATGGAAAAATTAATTTTAATTGGGTTTAAAGGGCAATGGTAAAAATGTAGAGATCTGACTGAATCAAGTGCGGCTGCCCAGCAATTAACATCAAAAATTATGAAAAAATTAATTATAATTGGGTTTAAAGGGCGATGGTAAAAATGTAGAGATCTGACTGAATCAAGTGAGGCTGCCGCAGCTATTTACATAAAAAATTATAAATTTAGTTTAATTGGGTTTAAAGGGCAATGGTAAAAATGTAGAAATTTGACTAAATCAAGTGCGGCTGCTGCAGCTATTAACATCAAAAATTATGAAAAAATTAATTTTAATTGGGTTTAAAGGGCAATGGTAAAAATGTAGAAATTTGAAGAAATCAAGTGCGGCTGCCGCAGCTATTAACATCAAAAATTATGAAAAAAATTATTTTAATTGGGTTTAAAGAGCGACGGTAAAAATATAGAGATCTGACTGAAACAAGTTAGGCTGCCGCAGCTATTAACATCAAAAATTATGAAAAAATTAATTTTAATTGGGTTTAAAGGGCAATGGTAAAAATGTAGAGATCTGACTGAATCAAGTGAGGCTGCCCCAGCTATTAACATAAAAAATTATAAATAAATTTAGTTTAATTGGGTTTAAAGGGCAATGGTAAAAATGTAGAAATTTGACTAAATCAAGTGCGGCTGCTGCAGCTATTAACATCAAAAATTATGAAAAAATTAATTTTAATTGGGTTTAAAGGGCAATGGTAAAAATGTAGAGATCTGACTGAATCAAGTGAGGCTGCCCCAGCTATTAACATAAAAAATTATAAATAAATTTAGTTTAATTGGGTTTAAAGGGCAATGGTAAAAATGTACAAATTTGACGAAATCAAGTGCGGCTGCCGCAGCTATTAACATCAAAAATTATGAAAAAAATTATTTTAATTGGGTTTAAAGGGCGACGGTAAAAATGTAGAGATCTGACTGAAACAAGTGAGGCTGCCCCAGCTATTAACATAAAAAATTATAAATAAATTTAGTTTAATTGGGTTTAAAGGGCAAAGGTAAAAATGTACAAATTTGACGAAATCAAGTGCGGCTGCTGCAGCTATTAACATCAAAAATTATGAAAAAATTAATTTTAATTGGGTTTAAAGGGCAAAGGTAAAAATGTAGAGATCTGACTGAATCAAGTGAGGCGGCCCCAGCTATTAACATCAAAAATTATGAAAAAATTAATTTTAATTAGGTTTAAAGGGCAATGGTAAAAATGTAGAAATTTGACTAAATCAAGTGCGTCTGATGCAGCTATTAACATCAAAAATTATCTAAAAATTAATTTTAATCTGGTTTAAAGGGCAATGGTAAAAATGTAGAGATCTGACTGAATCAAGTGAGTCTACCCCAGCTATTAACATCAAAAATTATGAAAAAATTAATTTTAATTGGGTTTAAAGGGCAATGGTAAAATGTAGAGATCTGACTGAATCAAGTGAGGCCTTCCCAGCTATTAACATCAAAAATTATGAAAAAAATAATTTTTATTGGGTTTAAAGGGCAATGGTAAAACTGTAGAGATCTGACTGAATCAAGTGCGGCTGCCCCAGCTATTAACATCAAAAATTATGAAAAAATTAATTATAATTGGGTTTAAAGGGCGATGGTAAAAATGTAGAGATCTGACTGAATCAAGTGAGGCTGCCGCAGCCATTTACATCAAAAATTATGAAAAAATTAATTTTAATTGGGTTAAAAGGGCAATGGTAAAAATGTAGAGATCTGACTGTATCAAGTGAGGCCTTCCCAGCTATTAACATCAAAAATTATGGAAAAATTAATTTTAATTGGGTTTAAAGGGCAATGGTAAAAATGTAGAGATCTGACTGAATCAAGTGCGGCTGCCCAGCAATTAACATCAAAAATTATGAAAAAATTAATTATAATTGGGTTTAAAGGGCGATGGTAAAAATGTAGAGATCTGACTGAATCAAGTGAGGCTGCCGCAGCTATTTACATAAAAAATTATAAATTTAGTTTAATTGGGTTTAAAGGGCAATGGTAAAAATGTAGAAATTTGACTAAATCAAGTGCGGCTGCTGCAGCTATTAACATCAAAAATTATGAAAAAATTAATTTTAATTGGGTTTAAAGGGCAATGGTAAAAATGTAGAAATTTGAAGAAATCAAGTGCGGCTGCCGCAGCTATTAACATCAAAAATTATGAAAAAAATTATTTTAATTGGGTTTAAAGAGCGACGGTAAAAATATAGAGATCTGACTGAAACAAGTTAGGCTGCCGCAGCTATTAACATCAAAAATTATGAAAAAATTAATTTTAATTGGGTTTAAAGGGCAATGGTAAAAATGTAGAGATCTGACTGAATCAAGTGAGGCTGCCCCAGCTATTAACATAAAAAATTATAAATAAATTTAGTTTAATTGGGTTTAAAGGGCAATGGTAAAAATGTAGAAATTTGACTAAATCAAGTGCGGCTGCTGCAGCTATTAACATAAAAAATTATGAAAAATTTAATTGAAGTTTACAATAAAATGTAAGACTGAAGGAACAGATATTATATCAAAAAAGTCTTTGCGAACAAAGACCCAGAAAGATCGTAAAATATAACCGGTCCAAGGGTGGATTCTACTATAGGGAGTCAGCAATTGAGACATTGATACCTCAGAGGTTTCTCTCAACTCTTAGTGTGTTCTTCCCCCTTAGTGAAGGAGTTACAGAAGTAGCCATTACAAACGCTCCCCCAGTAAGGGAGTTCCTTGACGTCAGGCTTTCTTTCCCTCTTGGCTCTTTGCTGTCTCCATATAGAATGACTACATAATTTAAACTTTCCTTAGGCCTAATTTATACGTATTTTTTTTGTATAATTTTTATTCATATTAATATCAATAAGTTTCTAATTTCTTAGACTCTGGCTTTCTTATTTCTTTAACCGTTATTTTTTAATTTTAGCCCTTCACGGTTTTGAATTTTTAATTTCCGTACTGTTAACTAATTATAAAACCCGAATTCACCCGTACTACAATATCCGTATCAATTATTTACGCTTATTAAAACAATATCAAGTTTATTAGAATTCGTCAGGATCATACATTTCACGGCCTATCTCGCGAACAACCAAAATTACACTGCCTAATCAACTCTCCTTATCACTAAAGTAAACATCGGTTTAAAGGTCTATTACACATTTTTTTATAAGTCTATTTTTTATTTGCCTACACTCTTCTTATCTTAGACCTATTTCTATTATTTTATCGCTAACATTCGGCCATTCTGATAATTACTTTATCTCCTGATAAATATTTTAAAACATCCATACTAATTTTAATTAAAAGTAATTACAATTACAACTAAACAAAATTTAATCCTAACTTATTTACTATTTATTACTAATACTTTTAGTGTGTCGATTTGCAATACGCGAGCTTCTACGTTGTTGACCATTACTTCCATCTTTACCAATTTGGTCATCTTTCTCCATGGGTGGTAATTGAACTAAATCCAGGTTTTCGAACGGCTCTAGAGTGGTTTCCCCAACATCATCCTCTTCAGTATTGTCAATTATGTTGAATCTCTTTAGTTTATCTACAGGCGCGGTATTTCTATAGAATTTGTTAGTGCGTTGTTTTTCAGGTAGATCTTCAATTAAATATCTATCATATTTCAGCTTGTCCGCTATTATATAAGGACCTCTATATTTTGCCGAAGTCTTCGACGACTGTCCTGTGGCTTGTGGTTGGCGTTCGACGATTACTAGATCTCCTGGTTCAAAAATGGGGGCTTTTGCCCTTTTCTCATTATATCTTCGCCGTTGTTTTTCTTGATTTATCCTTATAGCTTCGATAGCATCTTCCCTTTTTTTTATAACTTCTTCGTCAAAAGTCTGTAAAATTTCAGTTTCCATGAAGTTATTGGTGGGATTATTGGACTTGTAGTTGAACAATAGGGCGAATGGTGTATACTTTGTTGCGCTGTGATATGTATTATTGATGCCCCATTGAATTTGATGCAAGTGGTTATCCCAATCTTTTTCATCCGTTCTTTCGCACATACTTGCAATTGCTGGTGTTAATTGACGATTTATTCTCTCGATTTGCCCGTTCCCTCGTGGCGTAGCCGTAGCATTCAAAATATGCTTGATGTTCGACCTTTTGCATAGATCTTCAAACGCTTTTCCTGTATACGAAGTGCCTTGGTCGGTAATTAGTCTACTAGGAGAGCCAAAGATTCCAATCAAATCTTGCAAAAACTTCATCGTTGATCCCATACCAGTATCTCTAACTGCTCGAAGTATCGTAAATTTGGTAAAGGCATCAACTGCGGCAATGAGGTGAGTATTACCCTTAGTGCTTCGAATAAAAGGGCCCAAATGGTCCATGTGCACAGTATGAAAGGGTATGCCGATCTTATCTATTGGGTGCAACATTCCAGGTTGTTTCCCAGCCGGACGTTTATGAAAAAGGCAGTCCAGACATCCAGAAACGTATCTCCTTACGTAACGGCGTAGTCTCGGGAACCAATACGTTTCTTGTATCTTTAAGCATGTCTTATCGACACCTACATGGCCGATATCATCATGATTATTTTTGACTATCCGCCATCTTGCAATATCTGGAACGACCCATAGTAGTTTTTCTTCTCCCTCTTTGCCCTTGTGGATGCGACGAAAAACCCGACCTTGTCTTAGAGCAAAATCTTCTCGAATCTGTTTCTCTTCTTTCGACAGTTTTCCAGTCTTGCTGAGCATTTCTTTCGTATATTGAATCTTCTTATCGGTATGCTGGGCAGCGATTAGCCAATCTTCAGTCGAAACCTCAGTATGTAAAACTTCAATTCCTTTAACTATTTCAAGTTCTTCTGGTTCGTAAATTGGCGCTCGACTAAGGGCATCGACGTGACTCATTCTTTCACCAGGCCGATGCTCAACCTCAAAATCGTACTCTTGTAGAGACAGCCACCATCTCCCGATTCGGGGAACGAGATGCTTTTTCGCTAACGTTGATCTGATAGAACTGCAATCGGTGATTACCATGAACTTGAGTCCAATTAGATAGGCCCGGAACTTTACAAGGCCCCATACAACTGCCAATGTCTCTAATTCGCTTGAATGGTAGCGTGCTTCTTCCTTGGTAGTCTTCCTACTGGCATAGTGAATTGGATGCATCTTCTCATCTGAGCCTCGCTGCATCAAAATGACCCCAACGCCTACTTGACTAGCATCTGTATGAACTTCCGTTAACGCTTGGGGATTGTAAAGTGCTAATATCGGTCTTTCAGTTAGCTTAGTCTTGAGATTTTTGAAGGCATGTTCTTGTTCTTCTGCCCAAACAAAATCTTCCTCTTTGCGTAATAGCCTTGAGATAGGTGCTGCTTCGGCTGCGAACCCTTTTACGAACCTCCGAAAATAACTGGAAAGTCCTAAGAATCTGCGTACTTCATGTACATTCTGCGGTCTTGGAAAATCCTTCACACATTCGATCTTACGCTTGCCAGGTCGGACTCCATTATGGTTTATTTCAAATCCAAGGTATTCTATTTCGGTCTGTAGAAAATAGCATTTCTTCAAATTTAACGTTAAATTAGCTCTTCTGAACACGTCGAGGACAGATTTCAAGTGTTCTATTCCCTGTTCCTCCGTAGTTGATGGAATTAGGACATCGTCCATATACGTTAATGCAATAGTAAAACGCAATGTACCCAAGACCGTATTCATCATCCTTTGAAATACTGCTGGCCCGTTAGCAAGTCCAAAGGGCATACTTAAGAAATGATAATGTCCATCTGGCGTTACAAACGCAGTCTTCTCCTGTGACTCTTCATCAACCGGTATCTGGTAATAGCCGGACGTAAGGTCTAAACTCGTAAAATATCTCTGTCCGCTTAACCTTTCAAGCTGATCATCAATCAGAGGCAATGGGAAAGCATCTTTTTTTGTGATACGGTTGAGGGCTCTGTAGTCCACACAAAGTCTTTCATCTCCTGTCTTCTTTTTGACAATTAAAATTGGACTAGAGTACGGTGACGTCGATTCTTCAATAATTCTGGCGTCCAGAAGCTCGGATATTTTGTTTCTGACTTTGTCTCTTTCGGCGTAAGACAGTCGATAAGGTCGATACGTGATTGGCTGCGCTGAATCTACTTCAATTTTCATTACCGCTTGATTTGTTCTACCCAGCTCCCTTAAGCTCTCAGCAAAACAGTCACGATACTCGTTTAGAAGCTGTCGTAACTGCTCCTTACACTCCATGGTTACATCAGGTCCAGTGTTTATTTCACTTAGAAGTATTGGTTGAGAGTCCCGCTTATCAATGTGATAAACATCCCCTGCCGTTGATAGTGCTTGGCAAGGGTTGGCACGTAAAACCTTTTGTCCAGTCTTAATTTCCAGTTTTGTCCCTGAAAGGTTGATAACAGGCACCCTTGAAAAACCGTCAATATTAACAGCATAAACTCCTCTCGGTATGCAATATTGATTTCCGGGAAACATTCTTATTTGTCCTTCAATAAACAAGTCTTGGTCTCGGATTCTTCCATCAGTGATTAGATCTATAAATCCCACATAATTCGCTGGGATTACGGAAGCTTCCTTCGCCCAGAGGTTAATAGCTTGTGGTGGTAATTCCGGAATTTGAATGTCTCGTAAACAGTCGTCTTCTCCAGTAGACAGTTGATTTTCTTCAAACAATCTTATGGTATTTTTACGCTTGATAACTGTTATGTTCGGGAGTTCTGTCAATGGTTGGCCAATAAGTAACGGTATATCTTGAGTTTCGTCTCGTACTACGACAATTTCTACCTCAGCACTGGCTTGATCAACTTTAATCATTGCTCTCGTGGTTCCCAAGGGTACAATACGTTTTCCACCGCCGTAACTTCCGATTGAAATGTCTTTCGACGGCTTCTCGTAACGTAGACCAAACTCATCCGCGCTGCTTTTTCGTAGGATAATACATTTGCTGCCCATGTCTAAATACGATTTGACGGGATGATCGTTGATATATGCGTCCATGAAATATTTTGTGTTACCATCTTCACTTGGCAGTTCGCTGTCTACATGCATGGTTTCGCGATCATCTTTTGTTTTCTTATATCTGCAGTCCTTAGTCTCGTGATTAGTTCGGCTGCAAATCCCGCAGCGATTTTTCCGTTGCGGTTTTGGACAACTTCTCGAAAAATGTCCGTAATCATTACAATTGTAACAAAGGGCTTCTCCCTGGTCATTAACTCTAGGCTTTCTATTGGAGCATTGATTTCCCGGATTCGATGTCCTGTTCTTATCATTCGATTGGAAAGTTATCCTGTTCTTGTCATTCGACTGATAAAGTACCCTGTTTGTGTCGTTCCGTGTTTGCCATTTACTCGGAATTTCCCTTAATCTCTCGTATGTACCCTTCGTCTTGGTTATTGTGGAGGCTTCATTTGTCACCTTCAATCTAGCTTCGAGTTGCTTAATGCATTTCAACAATTCCGATGGCGATTTGAAGTCTCGCATGGTTAGCGCCATAATCAACTCTTTATCGTTCAGTCCCGTTATGAGGTACTCAATCATAGCTTCGTCCTTTAACCCACATAACCTCGCCTTAGCTATCTTTTCATGATAGTATTTTTCGACTGGTTCTCCTGCATGACGTATACGTTGCTCCATTTCTCTATGCAATTGCTGAGTATCCTTCGTAGCTGGGAACCATTCAATTAATAGCGTTTGCCACTGTTCCCAAGTATGGACACTCGTTTCCAATCCCTCAAACCAGATTTTTGCTGAACCTTTGAGTTTTGGCAAGGCGTTGTTCAATGTTACTCTTTCATTCCATCCGTAAGCTTGCGCAACATCATTGACTTTCCGTATCCACATTCGTATGGACTGATGTGGAGCATTTTCAGGATCAAAATTCGGTAATACCTGACTCACTTCACCCCAATGATAATGGACGTTTCCGGTTCCACTTCGGTTTGAATTAGATCCATCAGCAGTCTGATATACTCCTCCAGCTGCCTGATCATCTGCGTTCCGATTTTGGTTGCTATTCATAGCGGTGATGGTTTCTTGAACTGCGGTTGTAACTGCGGTTTTAATCGCTAGTTGGAACATGTCCATTGATATAAATCCAGCTGGGGGTATCATATTTTCTCCAGTCCGTACGTTCTGACCATCTCCGTTGTTCGGCATTTCGTTATCTCGTACTCGACACGCTCGAACTCGCACGTCTGATATCTTGTCCGTTATTATCCAATCATCGATTGAGTTTACTTCGTGGTGTTCGTTACCTTGTAAATCTACACTCTGATGACCGGGACTGCTTTCGTAATAACAATCGGTTTCTTCCAAGCTGCTGTCGTTGGACTCTTCAATTCGTGACCGATCGTTCTCGTATTCGTTATCGTGATCCAATTTGTTACCAACTTCTGATTTACTGATTGTGATAGTCTCGTTTGTTGCCTTGTTCCGGTAAATTTCGTATTCGTCCAAGTCGCTTTCGTTGAAATCCTTATCTTCCCGTGTCTCTAAAGCTTCGTTGGACTTGCACACTTTGCATCGCTCCGTCCGTCTTTCCGTCGAACTACTAGATTTTACCCGTTCACTGCGTCGTATGTGCGGGCAAATCGTCTGTCCTTGCATACGGTTTAGTGTGATACTCTCGCACTTTGTATCCTCGATATATTTTTTTTTTCACGACTAACACATGGATTTCGAATCCCACTTCTGAAATGTTAACTAATTATAAAACCCGAATTCACCCGTACTACAATATCCGTATCAATTATTTACGCTTATTAAAACAATATCAAGTTTATTAGAATTCGTCAGGATCATACATTTCACGGCCTATCTCGCGAACAACCAAAATTACACTGCCTAATCAACTCTCCTTATCACTAAAGTAAACATCGGTTTAAAGGTCTATTACACATTTTTTTATAAGTCTATTTTTTATTTGCCTACACTCTTCTTATCTTAGACCTATTTCTATTATTTTATCGCTAACAGTACCTTTACGGCTTTGGTCCACCATCGTTGGGTATAAATGACCTTTTTTAGAAGCGAGAAGCAAACCTACGTTTTTCTATAATATACAACTAAATATTTTACCATTTTTAAAGAAAAAGTCTCATGATAAGGAAAATTGCGATGTTTATATTATTAATATATAACTTAATACTATTAGAGGGCAAGTCTACTGATATTGAAGTTTACAATAAAATGTAAGACTGAAGGAACAGATATAATATCAAAAATGTCTTTGCGAACAAAGACCCAGAAGGACACGTTATGATTTCGGAAGGCTAAAGCGACAGATATTATATCAAAAATGTCTTTGTGAACAAAGACCCAGAAATATCTGTTATGATTTCAGATGGCTGAAGGGACAGATATGTTAAATTTTCTTTTAAAACGTAAAATTTAATTATAATCGCAATCTGACAGGATTTAGAGTCTAATTTCAAAACAACTGATTTTATTCACTCGCAAATATTTAAGAAAAAACAACAGGCGATTTTCTCCCATTGACCCTTAACATTAAATTTGGCTTTATTATTTTTCAGGGATTACGTGTCAGCCATAATAAAACTTTTTGTTCGATAGAAATGGTTGGGTATTCTAACTTTCGACTTAGTCGTAAATTCATTCACCGAGATTTAAGTATATTTCAGACACATTTTTTACCTCTCCGAGTGAACTTTAGTTCACGGAGAGGTTCTGTCCTGATCGTGTGTGTGTGGGTGTGTGTGTGTGTGTCCGTCGTTCGCCGTGTTCGCAATTACGTCATCGCAAGAAAATTATATTTTAGTTCACCACTCTTAGGTGGCGGTACAATTTCCAAATTCTGAAATTTTCATTTCTAATAAAATATCTCACAGGAGGTCTCCCTCCCAGTCACTGTCCGCGCTCGACGCTGTTAACTTTTGGGATAGCCATGCCAACGCGCTAGCGCTTATGCTATAAGTACATGGTAGAATCTGAGATAAAAACATCTTAAATCTGTGATAGGTGCTTTACGGAAGCCAGGCCGTGTAATAGTAGCGTCGCGTATAATGCTTTACATATGTATATAATTAAAAAAAAAATAAAAGCTTATTACTCGTAATTTACATTATAAAATAAAATATTACTAGTCTTAAACGATCATAATATAATATTCAAATTTAATTATATTTATTAAATTAATTTGACGTTAACTTTTTGTCACAGGTGACGCTAGATTAGTAGGAAGTAGGACTACAGCAGTATAACGAAATAAAGGCGTACGGTTTTTTAAAAACTTTAATTATGCTTGATTTAAATTCTATAATAATTAGTTCTAGTCCTCTCTCAAAAAATCATATTTAAATTTAATTATATTTTGTAAATTAACTTTCTATCTGTAAGCATGGAATAATTAGTAGCTTATGCTGTAGGTGACACTAGTTTCCCTCGAACTCGGCTTAAAGCTTACCTTAATACCTTTCAGTCAAGGAAGGTCTAACTCATTAAGTCATTTTCTATAATTTGTTTAATCACATCATTCTCTTTAATTCAGTCTTAGGTTTAAATTAATTAATAATAAATAATCTAGAAATTCAGTTGTGTTTATTCTTGTAAAATCCATTTCAACTACAATTTGTTTAATCATAGTTAATTGAATTCTATCATCATTCCGTTTAATTTAGTCCTATAGCTTGAAAATAATTTAATTATGGTTTTATTGTTTTACTTTTGGTTAGAATAATTTTAATTTAAGATAAACTTCAACTATTATGTATCTGTAAAATAACAGAGGCTCGAAAATTAAGGTAGTGGTATGGCGCGTCCGTGCTTGCACGGAGCATTTGGTCTCTTCGTAGAATATTCGACTCTTTCGTGAGAGTGAAAATAAAACTAAACATGACCATGTAGCTGAATACGTCGCTCCTATTTTTAATTGTCATTAGAATTTGACTAATTATTTTAGTACGATTTTTTCGTATCATTTATGCTTAATAAAATAGTATTAGTCTTCTTCTATCATAATATCATATTTAAATTTAATTTCATTTTGGAAATAAATATGATGTAAACGTTCTACCAACAGGTGACACTAGTTTCATCGTGTAAATAGTGTAGCGGCAAAAGTAACCTTATAGCAAGAAGTGTGCCACTCCTCTTTCTTATTTTAACCCAAAAATTATAAAATAAATTTTTAACATCGTCTACCTGGTTTCATTAGTTTTCTTGTTATTGTAATACGATTTTTTCGTATCAGTTATGCTTAATAAAATAGTATTAGTCTTCTGCTATCATAATATCATATTTAAATTTCATTTTATTTTGTAAATAAATATGCTGTAACTTTCTACCAGCAGGTGACATAAGTTTCATCGTGTAGTGTAGCGGCAAAAGTAACCTTACAGCAAGAAGTGTGCCACTCCTATTTCTTATTTTATATATATATATATTTTAATTATAAGGTAAGATTATACTTTGAGTGGGATCAGCTGTAACAGGCGTAATTCACCGCCTATCTACCGGAAACTATTTTATAGTATATATCAGACCTTGACGACTTCCGGAAACCAAAAAAAAAAAAAAAAAAAAAAAAAAAAATTTGAAGTTTTTTTGTTTTTTTTTTTTCAGTTTTTTTACATGGCTTTGGTTAGGTTGGGTTGGGTTAGGTTAGGTCCCACCAATGAAATAATGTAAAAAAAAAAAAAAAAAAAAAAAACCTACCAAATAATAAATTTTTTGTTATTTTTTTTGGTTTCCGGAAGTCGTCAAGGTCTGATACTATAAAAATAGTTTCCGGTAGATAGGAGGTGAATTACGCCTCTTATGGCTGATCCCACTCAAAAGTATAATCATACCAATTATAAAATCAATTTTTACATCGACTACCTGGTTTCATTAGTTTTCTTGTTTACAATTAGACTTGGGACGAGGAGAGGTAATATTTTGGTTTCCCAACTTGTTTATTCTTACTTTGAATGACTATTCGTTAAAGACCACACGCTATCCCGAAACCAGGGATTACTCAGCGTCGTTGTTTCAAAGGCCATATCTGCATATTCAATACACGTTTTCCCTGAAAAATGTGTCTGAAATATACTTAAATCTCGGTGAATGAATTTACGACTAAGTCGAAAGTTAGAATACCCAGCCTTTTCTATCGAACAAAAAGTTTTATTTTGGCTGACACGTAATCCCTGAAAAATAATTAAGCCAAAATTAATGTTAAGGGTCAATGGGAGAAAATCGCCTGTTATGTTTTTTCTTAAATATTTGCGAGTGAATAAAATCAGTTGTTTTGAAATTAGACTCTAAATCCTGTCAGATTGCGATTATAATTAAATTTTACGTTTTAAAAGAAAATTTAACATATCTGTCCCTTCAGCCATCTGAAATCATAACGTGTCCTTTCTGGGTCTTTGTTCACAAAGACATTTTTGATATAATAAAGATACGGTGCGTTGTTTATTTTTATGGAACTGATAGGCTTTACCTTGGGGTTTGAAAACCCCTTACCCTCCCTTTCGGCGTTCTATTTACATAAAACCAATTAAATCGTTTGCGCTAATCACGTACGCTTTTAAAAGTGAAGAGCAAAGGGGTAAAGGTATGGGAGAGATATATTGAGTAGAAACGCGTTTAAACCTTCCAATTAGCGATACTGCGTTTGAACCTTACATCGCGTCTCTTCTAGCTTATACACTTTTCGATAAATTAACAAAGAGAATATTCGCGAGGACTGGTACGATTACTATCGTTTGGATTTTAGTAGTGATGCCAATTAACCATTTAATTAATTTTTAAAAAAGATGACTTACAAGTTCAACTATTTCATAATTATAGCGTATTTTCGGGAGTTTGACGTCCAACGAGGTTTCGCGTTGAAAAACAATATATATATATATATATATTGAAATCTATATATTTTTGGAATCCTCGTTTCACAATCTATCAGTTTCACTAATTGGTTAAGATTAATTAACTTGGGTCTATCCCTTTAAATGTTATCAAAATTAAAACGATAATTACTAGAGGAAATTTTCGATGTTTAAGAGAGAATTTAATGGATATTGTCTGTTATATAATTAACAGGACTAATTAATGGAGAAAAGCAATTGTTCTAGTAGTTACTTAAGCGAGGAATTAATCTACTTCAAAGTTAATTCGCTAGTCAAAAAAAATAAACTTAATCATCGAATAATTTTGCGTGTAAAGGTCGATGAGGTCATTTTCAGTTGCTTTCAGAAATGAAATGTTTGGATTACATTTATGGTTGATACTAGAGTTCGTGTTAGGTTTCAAATTAGGGTTAAGTTGGAGTTAAAATTAAGGTATTAAATTTCCTATTACGACTCTAATTAAGATATAAATTATGTTTTCAATTAAAATTCCAATTACACAAAGAGTACCAATAAGAAAACGTAAGTGTTTCACATCCATTATCTTCTGGTAATATTCATAAATTATATTCTAGTAACCATCCAATCCTAAACTTAGTAACAATTAAAATTTCAAACAATAGATCTGACGAAAAGTTCGATTCTCCTTCAATAGAAAAGTTCCTAAAATCTGAATGAAATGCATTCTTTTCTAATCCAAGGTGGTCCATTTTTATTCACCCCTTTCCCTCCCAATCTCACGGCTCCGAGATCTCAATAAAAGAAGGTTATTTAATCCTCTAGTGGCCCGAGTTCCAAGATGCAAAGCCTAAGCTATTCAATTCTGCTAGTACAAAAGCAGATGAAACGAAAATCCCCGAGGTATTGAGAAATAGCATAGACGTAAAATTCTTTTGTTCCTATTATTTTGGTAGGATTCCGTTGTAAGAGGAATAAATATATATCTTAAATTTCAAAGTTAGTTTACGAAAACTACTTTATTATAATTAGAACTTATACATTATTACGCCGTAATATTGGATTAATTGCAAAATAATATTGGACTAAATTACTGGTAGATTTAGATTTCAATACCTCGTGTTTTTAAATTTTCATAAAACGAAGGTTTGGTTTGAATCTCAAAAAGGGATTTTAATTTGTTATTTTTTGTTTGGGTTTAAAGGGAGAATGGAACCTAATAATTTAGATTCCTTATTGTTTAAAAAGGCCTAATCCACTAATAACTATTAATCAATTATAAGCTTTAAAAATAAATTTAAAAATTAAAATAGGCTTCGCTGGATTCATTTAGATCAGCTGAATTTCTTTGCATTGATGGGTTAAGCCCGTAGTTAAGGGGAGATTTAAATATGAGACTTTTAATAAAATTTGCTTGTTTGCTGAGTCTTATATACGAAGAAATTCAGGTGATGTCAATGAATTTATAATTCTATTTTACTTTTTCCCTGACTATTTGAATATTTTTAAATTCGCCATACTTTCCCCTGACTTTTATAATTCATGTCTTAGAAATAAAATTGTGCCAGTCTCATTTAAAGTAAAATAAAATGAAAAAGTTAATTTGATTCGAAATTAGAAACTTATCCTGATTTCAGTTTTTAATGATTTGATCTTCTTATTTCATTAAATTATAAAATACAGTTATTGAAGTTACTGTAAGTTGAGAATTTTTCTTCCTCGTGTAATTAGTGATAGTAATGCCAATCCCATTGGAAATAAATAAATAATTTAAAGGGAAACTTTGAGCTAATTTATTTATTTATTTTCAAAATTATTTTTGAGAATTTTTACATAATTTTAAAACACGTTTTGGTATTTAAATTAATTTCTAAAGTTAGGTTAAGTTTGAATTTAAGTAAGTATAAAATCCGACCAATCATATTATTTCATTCTTCACCTCGCTTGTAATGTGTTAACATAAAAAGAACAGGTCCCAAGGTCTTGTCCATCAAATACCGGCCAATTAATGTTAGGTCTATACAAGCACTGTTAAAGGCTGAAATAATATGATTGGTCCGATTTTATATTTACTAAAATTCAAATTTTACCAAAAAATTAATTTAAAAAACAAAAATGATTCTAAAAATTATGAAAAAATTCTGGAATACGTTTTAGAACACGGTGATTACAAAAAAAAAATAAAACGTGATTTATCTCAAAGTTTCCATTTAAAACATTAATTTATAATAAAAATATTTTTCAGAATTTCGCGCTATTTTAAAGAATTAAAGCAGAGATAATTATTAAAGCTTTACTTTTTTTGAGCTTAAAAGGGATTATCAACTCAACGGTTCTACCGTCTAATTTCAAAGTAAGTCGGGGGAAGTGTGTGGGATAAAAGTTGGCGCAAATTTAGGTTCAGAATACAAAAGAAAAGGAAAAGGCGAGTCACATCTCGTGGGAAATTCCCTTGATTAAAGCCAGGAGCGGCGCTCGCTTTTGGCAACCAATTTTCTATTCTTCTTTAGGAGTTTGGCACGTAATAGTATTTCCTTATACTAGATAATAGAGTAAAGGCTACGATCTGACATCTCATTTTAATATAGACACACGACAAGTCGTATATGAAGATCAAAGAAGAGATATAGGCGAACCAAGAATGTATTTAAATCTAATTGAGAGAGAAATTCTTCAAGTACATTTACGAAAAAGACAGCGCGAATGTGTGTTGATAGTGTTAAGCTACGAGGTGTTGTTTACTTTTATGTAATAAAGTCATAGACCTTTGATGATAGGTTAAAGAAATACAGGTATAATGAAAATAGAACAAATAAAATGAAGATTAGATCCAACGCTGGTTCTTTGGCGGTAAAAATTCCCATGAGATTTTATATGGTAATTATTTGTGGCATTGATTTGGACCGCCCAAGCTCGCTTTCCATATATATATACATATATAATATATATTGTAATAATACAAAGAAAAAGTACCTGCCACACAGAATTAAACTTAATTTTCCTACATATTAAAATATATTGGAAGTTTCAAACAACCTTAATTATAATTATCAAGCTTAAATTATTTAAACTTAATTGAAATTAAGATATTTCAAATGAAAATGTTTTTTTGTGAAAAAATCTAAGATGGAATTAAATTAAATTTAAATTTAGTTTTTCCGTATTTAGTTGATTTAACATTGATTTCTGACTTAATCATTGACTAGCATTAATTATAGTTAACTTTAATTAAATAAAGTTTAACATCTAACTACAAGAAAATATAATTAGGATGACCAAATTAAATAAAATAACCAATTTTAGACTGTATGTGTTCGTCCTTATTTGTAGAGTTCATTTCAAAAGGTGAAAGTTCAACTATATAGCTATATAGGGTATGTAGAAGAAATTTCAAATCAACTCAATGGTTGAATACATTTCTTTAGTTCCCATGGTTACATTGCATTCCCATTGAACATCAAAGTCATTTACGTTGAAAAAAACCCGCAAATGTTCTACTATTACAGATTTAAAGGGAAACCAACACATGATGTAAAAAAAATTAAAATTTCGTGAAATCTAAGGTAAATTTAAAATCACTCGAAGTAAAGTTTAAATGTGTTCTAATCAAGATAATAATAATTATACTATCAAAATATATTCAGCAGTTCTCTAGAAAAACATTTTAAATTAATCATATTTTGGCTTTTCAGGCGTTTTAATCGAATGACGTCATAGTATTGTCGTTAAATTAAATAGGAAAAAATAATAGTAAAATTATGGAAAAAATAAATTTTCAATTTATCAAAGTGCATCTAACTACGCGATTAATAAATATTAAAATGAAAAAAAAAATTGTTACACTATCCCTTTACCAACGAGAAAAAATATAGTCAGGAAAAGTTAGAATATCAGCTAGAATGAATACGTAGAGATTTCGAACAAATTGTTCATAGAAGTAAACTGCAAAATTTAATTTTTTATCCATATTAATTTGGCAGCGCGGTTAAAGTATCTCTTAGTATAAATATGTTGAAGGGATATTGAATATAACCCAGCTTTGACAGTACTATCAACTTAAGGTGGAATTTCTTAAATATATGAACTAGTGTTATAAACACTTTTGGTCACGGCTCATAACGAATCTATAAACGTCAACTTAACCTATATTGAAGTAAAAGCGAGTAAAATGGTTTTATAGCTTTAAGAGCGCTTTAAAGTTAAATTGAATTTTTATACTGAGTCGTTTATTAACCCCCAAAAAATCGTATAAAGGCATAATGAGATAACAAAAAAAATATATTTAAAGGTAATCTTGGAGCTAAAATTTATTTTTAAATTATTCTCGAAATCACTGGGTGCCAAAAATGTATTTCAGAATTTATTCCGAATTTTAAGACACTTTTTATATAAATTCAAAAGCTCTTAAAGTTTCCCTTTAAATTGTAAGAAAATAAATATTTATTCAGCTGCATTATCCCTTTAAAGAGTCAAAGAATAAACGCGTTCGAATTTGTAGAAGAAAACAAGTTGGGAAACCAAAATATAACCTCCCCGACCCCGACGTTAAGGTAACATAACCTAACCTAACCTAACCTAAAATAAAAGATGAAAAGAAATGTGGAGTATTGGAAGAGTAGAAGAAACAGCGTGCATTTCAATCACACTTCTCTATTTCCCCATCTAGGTTACGGAGTATAAGTATTTTCCCTTAACCTCAAGGATTCAGAGAATGCAAAAGTGTGTCCAGCGTTACCCATAATTATATGCAGCAGGTCGTAGACTTTTTAATACACACACCAAATGAAATGTCCTGCGTTACCCATAATTATATGCGGCAGGACATAGATTTCTTAATAGACACACCAAATGAAATGTTTATTTTATAAGTAAAAATGTAAAATACAAGTTCTTGTAATATTAATTAATACTTGAGTATAGGCTGTGCTGTGTGATTATCTTTGATAATCCACTGATTTGATAAAGACGAAGAATTTAGTCTGGGATGGCAAGGAAGACAAGGAATGAAAACGACGAAGATATGGTAGCAAGTTCCTCTTGGACAAACCAAGGAATATTGTAGACTGAATGTTCCATTTACAACCCATTGTCGGTAGATGATTGGTAATTACTTCCGGTACAATTTTCGTCTGAAATTCTTGATTTGACGTGCTAACAGAGGACCATTACTGATATTTTCATCATACAAGTGATCCCAGTCATTGGAAGAATCCAAGGATTGAGCTGGTTGAGAGGTTATTCTCCAAACCGGTTACAAGACGTTAGCTTCCACTCCTATGATAAAAAAATATCTTAAAAGACTGAAAGTAGACTAATTTCCATACCGTTAGAATAGCTCCTTTTATGTTTACAATTACGAGGCCGTATGAAGAACTGCCGAGCTTTTACTGACTGTAGGTATCTCATATGTCGAGTCCGAAAACACTAACTGCTTGCACGTTTCAATTCTTCGTAGCCGGGCCGTCTCTTTCTTGTGATAAATGAAAGCCGTGTCGCTGCTCTGTTGACTTCAAATGGTGATAACATTCTATGCTGGTTGATTATCTCCCTTAAGTCATTATAGCTCTCTTTTGTCTGGTCTGGCCTCGTCTCGTCTCGTCTCGTCTCGTCTCGTCTCGTCTCGTCTCGTCTCGTCTCGTCTCGTCTCGTCTCGTCTCGTCTCGTCTCGTCTCGTCTCGTCTCGTCTCGTCTCGTCTCGTCTCGTCTCGAAGATCACTGTACATGGCTTATTTCGATTATGAAAAAAAATCGGAAATGTTTCTTGGTTTTATAGTGGAGAAAACTGAAGCCTATTTTTTTTTCCAACATCAGATGTCCATTTTTTTCTTCAAAATTGTTGTTTTTTAAACACGGGAAACCTACTGTACTTTTGTTCAAGGAGAGTTTTCACCACTATCATTTTTCTTAAAAGGTTTAACATTTTGTATCAATCCGCCTCAGCTTTCAATCTTATATCATTTCTATCTTGGATGCCCGTGTAAACGTACCTTTATTTAGATTCTTCAATCCACCCCAAGTTTGCAGAAAGCCTTAGCCTATACTGCCCATTATACCTTTGCTTTTTGGACTAAATGATATATGGAAAACAGCTTAGCGCGTGTTGCCAACTCAAGCTGGTATTAAACGGTCAAATTTCACTAAATGTTTGGACAATTTCTTAAATATCTTCTAAACTATCTCGAATTTTAAATTGATTTTTCAACTGAATTATTAATTAGATTAAGTTTAACCATTTTGATATTTTTAATTATAAAATAAATTAATATTGCGTTTCATATCCCTAAACGATATCACACCATAAGGCTCATTTGCATTCACTCCAAAAAGGTAGTATATAAACCGTTCGAAGGCCTTTATGAATCGAGTGATGAGGCCATGAAGTTGGGAGGAACACCCCCTCCCTTCAAAGTCTAGACGTTTATCGTAACCCTAGACACTTGGTAGGCAACGCTAATTTACCCATTGGTGGGGCGATGTTTGGAGAGTGGAAGATTGATGTGGACCATATTAGTGAGGGACGCCCCGCTAATATGGCCCGCTGAAATCAGACACTAGAGGTTGGACCTTGATGTGGGGATGGTCGGAGGTGATTATAACAGTGGGAGACGTCCCATTGCGTATAATCGCCTTCAACTGTCCAGCATCGAGGTTTGACCGTAAAGTGGGTGGTGAAAGGCGATAATATGCAATTGGAGACGTCCTGTTGCATATAATTGCACGACACCTGAAACTCAATGTGGCAGCCACGCTTAAAGGAGGTAATTCCCGTTAAACGGAATTGAACGATAAGCTGGCATGATTACGTCTCTAGACTTTTGGCTCCACGAGCTAGGTCACGTGATTTCCGCTTACACAGGTTATCCGCTTACAAAGGAAGTGACACACAGACACACAGACAGACACACAGATACGACCAGTGTAAAACCTCAGTCGGGGAGGTAAAAAGGTTCCTAAACGGTTTCCTAACGGAATTGTGGGACAAAGTTAACTCGGCGATAACAAGAAACTAATGGAGTGAAAACGAAAATTCTCGCTATTTTATAGACTAGCTTTGATGTAGGGGATATTCACTATAGCCTAATATTAATGGTACAAATAGTATCCAATGAAAAAGAAGCAATAAAGATACGTTATGAAAAGCAAAGAAATTGGGATAGTAAATAAACAAAAAATAAAATCTGTTATAATAGCTTCTATTTTTAGATATAGCTCGGAATTATTTAATTTTAATCTCGGATAAATTTAAGTTAATTTAAAAACACAAATTATATAAATCCGATCTTGAGCACTAACTATAACTAGAAGTAAGTAGAATGCCGAAAAAAAAGGTGTAGTGACGTCTGGTTTGCATATTGCGGATTTGAAAAACTGTAACCGTAAAATGAAAAAAAAAAGGTAGGGAATAAATTTAGCTGAACATTAGAATTTCGGAAAACAAAGTTGGCGCACGGACTCGGCTTCTTTATTACATGAATAATGCATCGAATTTTTCCCAGTTCAACCCGTCACTACAATTGCCCCCGTTTTAAGGCGTTTAAATGGATAGTTACGTATTTAAGTGTTGAAACTTTAAAGAGAAATATTTGTTTGAGTTTCGTGAAAAAGAAAAAACAGATAGATTTAAAACCCGTCTCTTAAAAAATTATTTTAATTTTTATTTGGGAAGAAATTGAAAGTGAAAGATATGGGATAAAAATATCACGTGAGATGACGTCAATAAGCCTAAATATGACCTAATTATTTAATTTTAACGTTGCACGAAATCTTAATTGGGACCTCGATTTTCCGAAACATGGATTATTTGACGGTAGCGACATCTCTGACCTTTTCACATGAACTTACATAAAATTCGTGAGAATTAAGCTAACAGATTCGAATGACGTCAAATGATTAAATTAATTAAGACTTGAATTAAAAGAAAAGATATCGCGAATTGATGGGGAAAAACATTTAATTTCAATTTCAAATAATATTTTAATTCATTAATTTTAATTAGATTGTTTCACGACACTATCCCTTTTAAACCTAGACCCTTCCTAGCTGCTTTCACGACTCCGTATTCTGTGTGATTTCCAATGCAGCTTTTTAGCTAGACCCAACCCTAGTGGGGTCTAGGTACTGTATTCACTGCGGCGTTGGCGTCGGCGATGGCGTCGGCGGTGGCGTCGGCGTCTTGCAAGAAGACGAAATACGTCATCGAATCGAAAAACTTTCGTCTTCTTACCTCTCCGAGTGAACTTTTAGTTCACGGAGAGGTTCTGTCTGCTACGTCATCGAAAAGGAAAAACTTTCGTCTCCTTACCTCTCCGAGTGAACTTTTAGTTCGCGGAGAGAATCTGTCTGTACGTGACGTCGGAAGAAGACGTCATCACCCACGGCGCTTGACCCTCCAATAGAATTCGCATATACAGTTATTAGCTTCTACCATGCTGTAAGCGTACATCCACCTCAACTCATTGAAGAGCAGGCCCGTTACTCGCTTGTTAGTTTATAATGCTAAACGAACGCCTTATATAGTATCTTTTAGATTCGCGTCTATTTTAGCCTTCTGAGGTGATAGCTTTTACTGAATTGAAACGTAATATTCATTTAAATTAAAATTAAAACAGATTAAATGATTTAACTAAATCTAAAAACCAATGTTGCTGAAACTTAAATTTAATATAAAAGATATTTTCGAGGATATTCAATATTTTCTTATAGGTTGATTAGATAAAGGCGTGTTTTCACGGGTGTTCAAGATAAAATGAATTAATAAATTATAGATATTATGGTGCGTTTTCACGGGTATCCAAGATAAGACGATAAAGATTAGATGTAAAGGTGCCTTCACAAGGGTATACAAGGTAAAAATTAATAAAGATTAGATATAAAGGCGTGTTCGCAGGGTATCCAAGATAAAATGACTTAATAAAGAATAGATATAAAGACGCGTTTCCAAGATAAAAATGACTTAATAAAGAATAGATATTAAGTCCCGTTCGCACGAGTACCCAAGATAAAAATGACTTAATAAAGAATAGATATTAAGTCCCGTTCGCACGAGTACCCAAGATAAAATGACAAAGATAATATATAAATGCATGTTCGCACGGGTATCTGAGATAAAAATTAATAAATATTCGATATGAAGCCACGTTCACACGTGTATCCAAGATAAATTAATAAAGATTAGATATAAATCCGCGTTCAGACTGGTATCAAAGAAAAATTAAGATTAGATATAAAGCCGCGTACACACGGGTATCCAAGATAAATACATAACGATTAGATATAAAGCCGCTTTCACACGAGTATCCAACATAAATTAATAAAGATTAGATATAAAGCCGCTTTCACACGGGTATCCAAGATAAATTAATAAAGATTAGATATAAAGACGCGTTCGCAGGTAGCCAAGTTGAAATACATGATTCGAAAAAGATGATTCGAAAAAGATGATTCGAAAAAGATGATTCGAAAAAGATGATTCGAAAAAGATGATTCGAAAAAGATGATTCGAAAAAGATGATTCGAAAAAGATGATTCGAAAAAGATGATTCGAAAAAGATGATTCGAAAAAGATGATTCGAAAAAGATGATTCGAAAAAGATGATTCGAAAAAGATGATTCGAAAAAGATGATTCGAAAAAGATGATTCGAAAAAGATGATTCGAAAAAGATGATTCGAAAAACATGATTCGAAAAACATGATTCGAAAAACATGATTCGAAAAACATGATTCGAAAAACATGATTCGAAAAACATGATTCGAAAAACATGATTCGAAAAACATGATTCGAAAAACATGATTCGAAAAACATGATTCGAAAAACATGATTCGAAAAACATGATTCGAAAAAGATGATTCGAAAAACATGATTCGAAAAACATGATTCGAAAAACATGATTCGAAAAACATGATTCGAAAAACATGATTCGAAAAACATGATTCGAAAAAGATGATTCGAAAAAGATGATTCGAAAAACATGATTCGAAAAACATGATTCGAAAAACATGATTCGAAAAACATGATTCGAAAAACATGATTCGAAAAACATGATTCGAAAAACATGATTCGAAAAACATGATTCGAAAAACATGATTCGAAAAACATGATTCGAAAAACATGATTCGAAAAACATGATTCGAAAAACATGATTCGAAAAACATGATTCGAAAAACATGATTCGAAAAACATGATTCGAAAAACATGATTCGAAAAACATGATTCGAAAAACATGATTCGAAAAACATGATTCGAAAAACATGATTCGAAAAACATGATTCGAAAAACATGATTCGAAAAACATGATTCGAAAAACATGATTCGAAAAACATGATTCGAAAAACTTTACGCACCTTCGTGTTTAAAGGAATCTCGAAACGCCATTCAAATTGTTCAAAGAGCGTTTATGCATGCATAACAAGCCCCTGCTATAGCATAATTCTTTTCAGCCTCTTTTACAATGTCATGGGTCTAGCTATTCCTATGGGCTTGACCATCTTGTATTATTTTCTATTATAAAAAAAATGGCGAAATTGTCTTTTACAAATTGTATTGTTACTCTTATATGGTCGAAAAAATGCTTTTGTAATCTTTTGGCTAAATTAATATCTAACGTCCGTGATTAAACACACCTAAAACTCTTTAATTAAACATTTTTTATATCAAATTTAAAGGAAAATTTAACTTAAGATAAGTTGGTCATTTTTGGAAATTTGCTCAATTTCTATCGAGTGGCGAAACAGAATTTTTTGATTCTAAAATAATCTAGGAAATGTCTTCTTTCTAGTGGTGCACTCGGTTTACGCCTAAGAGGTCGCGGAGAAAAGTTACGACCATTTCAATTTTAAGAAATGGGTCATTTTTGGAATTTTGCTCGATTTGTATCGAGTGGCGAAACAACTTTTTCGAGCGGCGAAGCAGAATTTTATGATCTTAAATAATCTAGGGAATGTCTTCTTTCTAATGGTGCATTCGGTTTACACCTAAGAGGTCGCGGAGAAAAGTTACGACCATTTCAATTTTAAGAAATGGGTCATTTTTTGAATTTTGCTCGATTTCTATCGAGTGGCGAAACAACTTTTTGAGTGGCGAAGCAGAATTTTATGATATTAAAATAATCTAGGGAATGTCTTCTTTCTAATGGTGCACTCGGTTTACGCCTAAGAGGTCGCGGAGAAAAGTTACGGCATTTCAATTTTAAGAAATGGATCATTTTTGGAAATTTGCTCAATTTCTATCGAGTGGCGAAGCAGAATTTTATGATCTTAAAATAATCTAGGGAATGTCTTCGTTCTAATGGTGCACTCGGTTTACGCCTAAGAGGTCGCAGAGAAAAGTTAAGGCCATTTCAATTTTAAGAAATGGGTGATTTTTGGAATTTTGCTCGATTTCTATCGAGTGGCGAAACAACTTTTTCGAGTGGCGAAGCAGAATTTTATGATCTTAAAATAATCTAGGGAATGTCTTCGTTCTAATGGTGCACTCGGTTTACGCCTAAGAGGTCGCGCAGAAAAGTTACGACCATTTCAATTTTAAGAAATAGGTCTTTTTTAATTTTGCTCGATTTCTATCGAGTGGCGAAACAACTTTTACGAGTGGCGAAGCAGAATTTTATGATCCAATCCGCGGATAATTATTGTAATTTCTGGCTTCTTGAAAGATCTTTAAATTCCCTGACTTTTAGGTTCATTTTCAAATTCCCTGACTTTTAATAAAACATAAACCTATAACTTTTCCCGTTAATAATTAACGTTAACTCTTAAAAACGTTACTATGAATATTATTCCAAAAAATAAATTTACAACATTATATCTCTCAAAAATAGTTCGTATTCCATTTAGTCTATATGCTAAATTATAACGGTATAAGATAGCAGACGTAATATAGAAATGATTACGTCTTAATCTTCTGAACCAGAAAACAAAGTCATTAAAACTAAACCTTAAGTATTAACTCGAAACAAAGTTTTCACTAACACTCATCTCGGTGTAAATCATCAAAGCCGAATACAGGGGAAACTTGAAATAGGTTCAAAACAAACCGAATCTTTACGTATTTTTCTTTATTCGCTATTATTTATTGAAATTTATCCAAATTAGATATACACCCAAAACAAATAGGGTTATTTAGCAAAGGCTTAGCTAATAATTAGCGTGTTCTATTAGGAATTTTTTTGAATTTCAAAACTAAATGGTGGTAAGTTGTAAGAGGGAATGAAAATATTACGTATCCTGGAGATTGATATATACATATATTCGTCTGTCTGTCGGTCAGGAACGCTAAAATACGAGAAGTTTTCAAAATGAAAAACTGAAGCTTTGTTTTTCTAATTTTTTGAAAATTGAACTTAGGGAAAGACGGGTGGTGGGAAGCAGCTGCCGTTAATTTATCGATTGAAAAAAGGGTCATTGTATTCGATCAATTTACTTTTTGGGACAGGGTGATGTCCTTGACGGAATCGAATGAAATAGACTCAACTCTACCGCGTACGACTCGAGCGAAACCACACCCCCTGTCTCTCTCGTTTCAAACCTTTCCATACGCAGGATCCTTGATAACATACGCAGTTAGAAAAATAACTGAAAAATAACAAAAATAATAACGAGAATAGAAAGCCGTTACTTTGTCTTTTCGAGCAGAATATAATCGATGTTGAAGTACGGTTAGAATTATACTGTCACGTTCTTTGCGAATTTAATTTCCATATAGACGAGATTCTGATTGCAAATTGTTTTCAGATTTATATTTTCATAGCTTAATCAAAAGTAAAAGTGGAAACCAAATCACTCGTATTTATATTACGAAAGAAGCCCTTAATTTTTAGGTTGTACCCGACGTTAATGGGGCCCTACCCAATGAAATAAACCAAAAGTGTTCGCGAATTTAAATTCGATACAGCTGTCGAGATAAAAACACAGAATAAAAAATTCTGAAGGTAAAATGTTTTGAAAACCAAAAACCTAAGTAATATATTTAGAGATCGGGGTTTGGACAAAATAATCCACAACTATCAGTTAATCAGTTAATCGGAAAACTATTCGCGATTACATTGGATTTATCATAGACGTTTTTCGAAAAATTTTAAGTTATGAATAAAGATAAAATAATCAGAAATTTTCTTGTCCAAACCCCAATCTCTAAATATATTTCTTATAATTACTTAGAGCTCGGAATTCGTATAATTTTTATTAATTGGATAAAATCTACTAAATACTGATTTGATTAAAAATAGACTATTTTTCATTTGAGTTAACTTATTCCAAGATAAAGTAAAAAATGTAATCCATATCCGTTTTTATCCAAAAATAGCCGCGTTATCTTTGAATATTATCCATTGCGTTATACGCGAGGATAAAAATTGAATTCAAAATTTATTTTCCGTGAAAAATAACGAATAAAGAGATGATTTAAAATCTTACGAGCTCATCATCCACCTTTACAGGCGTGATTCAGTGGGTAGTCTACCCCCTTTAGAGGGGGTAAAAATAAATGAAAGAGGTCTATTTTATTTAACCCCATTTGTGGAAAGTATATGTAGGTAGAATAATAAATGGACCATGAGAAATAAAATGGTCATAATAAAATCATGAGAAAGGAAAATGATTAATTTGTTTTTCTCGAGCAGTTTAACGTTCTAATTCTACGGTAAAGGTGTTTGCGCGTTCAAATTCCATAATGCCGTCGAGATGAATGAAAAAAAGATTCCGAAGGTAATGATTTCACAATTATACGTATTTTTTTAGCTTAATCAAAATAAAAAGTGGTGACCAAAACACTTGTAATTGTATTATATCCTAAATAATATATTTCTTATCATTACTAGACAATTATTTTATCGCCTGGCCACAATTAGACACTATTCTTATCATAGCCTTAATATTACGATTCAGTCGAACTAAGATCTGGGAATCCACTCGGAATGCCGTTGCTCGTAAACCATACTTTTAATGTGACTACACTAAACGTAAGCTAATTATAAATAATCTTCATATCCCTTATATAACTATGTTGTTTATTATCTAGGACACAAATTTTGTGATTGATCGACTTAATGACGGCAGCATTGTTGGTCGTTCTGGTCCTTATTTGAAATTTTTAGAGATATTGTCCTTTCTTTTCGGATTCAAGTATTATATTTTTCATAGACTAGCTCCGAGAATCAATTCGCTAAGAGAATTGTAATTATTTGTCTGGACAGATATCGTTTGGTACTACCGAAAACCGGAACCTTCGGGATAGATACCGGAAATGGAACTTACAATGGAATGATTGGAATGCTACTAAGAAAGGTACGAAGCTACAATGAGACCAAAATATTTTCACGGATGATTTCGTTTAAAATTATTAATCTTTCAACGATTTTTCGGCTTTAATCACGACCCGTAATCACTGCGAATTGCTTCGGCTAATTTTAATCATATTTTAAGTCTAAAATGATTAAATATAATCCGTATAAGTTGCAGTTAGGTTAAAAAATATTTAAAATATTTGCTGTAGTTTACTCAGTATTTTCCAGATTTTTAAATTTTTTATAGCAATAGACGGTTTTAAAAAATAACCCAGGAAACCAATGAAAAAGGCGTTAAAAAGCACTCGTTTGTATTTCGGATGTTGCCTTTTTCAAAGGTTGTTTCAAAGTATAGGATTTTCTATACTTTTGCCAACCTTGAAACCTAGAAAAATAGCCGTTAAATAGGACCCATTTCTACGAAAGATGTTGCCTTTTTCCAAGCTTATAACGAAGTCAGATTTTTGTTTAATCGTCTATTGTTTTAAGCGTATATATTGAATTATATTTTAAATCCTACTTAAAATTGTAGGAAGCTGATATTGCGGGAAACTGTCTTTTGGTGTCACCACGGCGCCTAAAAGTCGTCTCCTATTCACCAATATTTTACCAAGATGAAATAATTTTCATAACGAAGAAGGTGGCCAGTCATCGCGTTGCAAGCTGTTCGTTTTTCTTCGAACCATTTCAAACGAATGTAACTCGTTTTTATTCTTCACTTCTAATCATACATTAATTTATAATCTAGCCTAATACAAGAACATATTCCCGCGTCTTCTTTAGCTTTGGTTTTTCATCCTCACGCTCTTCTGTTCGTTTCTCGTCATTTCCGAATCGATTCGATTGTTATTTCCCAATTCGAAACCCTTCTTAGAACCGTTTTCTTCGTGGAACGTAATCTCGAGGCAAATTGGATTAGGTGCGATTTCGTCCTTGGTCCATCGACATCCAATAATTAGTTTTGATTCGTTTAGAAACTCGTGGCGTTATTCCTTCGAGATCGTGGTTAAACGTGACCATAGCTGCCTTAACTATTATTGTCGGCTGCTTGTTTAGATTGTACAATTCCACTCTGTCCTATTCTGTCGTCACCAAACCCGAGGGGGTCAATTTGAACACCATTAAGGATTTGGTGAACGCTGTTCGAAGTGGAACCTTTTCAATCGGATTACTCAGGGCATTGAGTGCATTGGAGGCACTGATGAAGGTATCAAATAAATAAATCTTTATTTTAAATGTTTTCGCCAGTTTTTTTTTTTTTTGTTTTTTAACGTTTAAGTATTTTGTTTGAATAGAATTCCGTTAACGCTGATGTTTATTTGGGGAAAATATTTGAAAAATATAAGAAGCAAAACAGGAAATCATTTTTGGAAGCAGTCCTTGCTATTAAGGGTTCCAATTTCGCTCTCATCACGGGCAAAAAATATTTTTTTCAAGCGTTACACGATCAACGAGATAGTTCCCTGAAACAGTTAGTGGTTCATATTCCCAAAGAGAGGATTACTTCCGTTCACTTGGCATTCGCCTATGGCCGTAATTTTCAAAACGAAGAAATATTTAATCAAGGGTAAGTAAAAATATCCACTAAATTTTGCAATTTCTGAAATTTTCAAATTTACCGAGATTTCAATAGAGATTTTAAACAGATTTGCGTTTATTTATTCAGGATTAGAAGAATCTTCGAAGGTGGTTTTTTAGAAAAATGTTTGTCACACCACAAATTCATACTTGAGCGAGCGAATGGAATGGCGGAAGAACCCGAAGAAATAATTTACATTGGCTACAATGATCTGAAGCAAGTTTTCAATTCATTTATTTTGATCTTAACTTGCGTCGGCATCTTTCTTTTTGCCGGAAATCTTTATCGAGGAGCTAAAACAACTCGTCGGTGGTAAGCCTCATTGGTTACCTGACGTCATTGAATTGTCACACGAACAAAACCCGGAACAAAAATAGCTTTAGTTGTATTTTTCTAGATAATTTATTGGACGCTTAATTTTAATAACAAGAAAATGTTATTATCTCCAGTAGGTGCATCAATTTGACATTGAAATATTTCGTAAATTCGTACTTAAACGAATGTCCCTTGCACGACCCAAATTTGATGTAATAATTAATCGGGCTGGATAAATAAAATCCATTTTGAATATTGCGTTTTAATATTATGAAACTATATCAAATTAATTTATGAATTTGAAGGAGATTAAAAATGATTCCGAGCGATTTAAATATCGTTTGAATTTTATCGATTAAAATCGATTGGGATATCGTAACGCGAACGAATGAAATATTAATGAAAATTTTATACATCATGGAGATTAAGATATATTCGTCTGTCTGTCGGTCAGGAACGATCAAATTTATACGAGAAGTTTACAAAATAGGAAAAATTGAAGCTTTTGTTTTTATAATTTTTTGAAAATCGAGCCCATGGAAAGGCGGGTGGTGAAAACCAGCTGCCGTTAATTTATGGATTGATAGAAGGCATTGTATTCGATCAATTCACTTTCCAGAGTGGTGTCCTTAACGGAATGGAATGTAATAAATTCAACTCTACGACGCCTGAGCAAAACGTCACCCTCCTCTTCTCCCTCGTTTCTAACCCTTCTTTATACATAATTCTTGATTTTATTTAACCCCATTTGTGGAAAGTATAAAAATATAAAAATAACTAGACCCTGAGAAATGTAATGGTAATAAAAAAAATCAAGAGAGCGGAAAACGTTTAATTTGTTTTTCTCGGGCCGAATTTTCGTCGGTTTTTATATAAGGTTAGAGTTCTGGAGTAAGGGTGACGTCGAGTTTGAAACATTGAAGAAAAGATTCTGAAGGTAAAATGATTTCAGATTTATATTTCGGTATCATTTTTAACGGATTAATCAAAATTAAATGCGGGAACCAAAACGCAAGTATTAACACGTATTAGAGTGACTTATAATATTATTACATAGTTGAACTAATTGTAAGATTGCGGAATCCACGCGGAATGCCGTTGCTTGGAAACCATACATTCAATGTAGCTGTGCTAAACGTAAGCTATGAATAATTCTCCTATCCGTTTTAAGGGACAATTGCCGATTTTTAAACCCTTTTAAATTCACCATAATTTCTCCTTTAGCACGCGGTTGGGCCAAAGCGTAGGGATGATGATTTTCAAGGGGTAGATTATAGAGTAAATAGGATTGTATATTAATTCATCGTTTTTTATCTAGGACAGCGATTTTAGAATTGACCGTCTGAATGATGGCAGCCTCGTAGCACGTTCTGGTCCTTATTTTCATTTTTTAGAGCTATTGGCATTTCTTCTCGGCATCAAGTATTATATTTGCCATAGACATGCTCCGAGAATCAGTTCACTAAGAGAAATGTAATTATTCTATGGACAGATTTCGTTTGTTGCTACCGAAAACCGGAAAATACGGGTTCCCAACAGGAAATGGATCTTTCGATGGAATGGTTGGAATGCTACAAAGAAAGGTACGAAGCTACCGTGAGCGCAAAAATTCGGGCTCAAATTATTTTTAAACTTGATTTCGGTTAAAACGTCAATAGGTTTAATTATTGATCTTTCAAAGTTTTTCCGGTTTATCACGACCTTAAATCGCCGCGAATTACTTTGGCTAATTTTAATAATGTTTTTAATCATATTTTAAGTCTAAATCGATTAAATATAATCACTTTAAGTTACAGTTATCTATAAATAAATTTTGCTCGGTGCGTGAATATTGAAGAAACTCGCAATTTTACTTTTTCCCGTCTTTATAACAAGTACTGTCTTGAAATATTTTATAAATCCGCGTAAAAAAATGTAGGAAGCTGATATTGCGGGGTTCCTTCTTTTGGTGACACCACAGCGGCTTAAAATTATCTCTTATTCACCAATATTTTACCACGATGATGTCATTTTCATAACGAAGAAGGTGGCCAGTCAGCGCGTCGAAAGCTGCAAGTTTTTCTTTGAGCCATTTCAAACGAAAGTGATTCATTTTTATTCTTCGCTACTAATCGTAAATTCATTTATGATCTTATGCAAGAACACATTCGTATTCGCGCGTCTTGTTTAGCTTTGGATTCTTATCCTCGCGTTCTTCCGTTCGTTTTTCGTCATTTCCGAATCGATTCGATTGTTATTTCCCAAGTTGAAATCCATTTTGGAACCGTTATCTTCGTGGAACGTAATCTCGAGGCAAATTGGATTAGGTGCGATTTCGTCCTTGGTCCCTAGACATCCAATAATTAGTTTTGATTCGTTTAGAAACTCGATGCGTCATTCCTTCGAGATCTTGGTTAAAGGTGGCCATCGCTACCGTCACTATTATTGTCGGTTGCTTATTCAACTTTTACAATTCCACTCTGTAGTATTCTGTCGGCGCCATACCCGAGGGGGCCAATTTAAACACCATTAAGGATTTGGCACACGTTGTTCGAAGTGGAACCGTTTCAATGGGATCACTTGGTAGATCGAGTGTGTATGAGGCAGTGATGAAGGTTTGGATCCTCCTTACATTTAAATCAAAACAACACAGATTTTCTAGCTTGGTAGATTCTGTTGAAGCTGTCTAACCTCGCTTTAATGTAAACATTTTTTAGTGACCTGCTTTTTTTTTAACTATTTTGTTTGATTTATTTCCAATGAATAGAATTCCGATAACGCTGATGTTGTTTATTTGGGAAAAATATTGGAAAAAAATAAGAAACAAAACAGGAAAAGTTCATTTTTGGAAGCAGCCCGGGCTATTAAGGACTCCAAATTCGCTTTCATCATAAGCAGAAATAATTTTTTCCAAGCGTTACACGATCAAGAAGATAGTTCCGTGAACCAGTTAGTGGTTCATATTCCCAAAGAGAGGCTCTTTTCAATCTACGCGGCAATGGCTTACGGACTTGGTTTTCAATTCAAAGAAATATTTAATCAAAGGTAAGTAAAAAGAAACAAAGGGTAGAACTGTTTTCTATCGATTACATATAATCTTAAAACTGATTCCGAAATCTTAAAACTTCTTAAAGATTTCGGGATTTAATTCGAAAATTTTGCGTAGCTTATGACAATAGCTTCCAAAATCATTTATTCAGGATTAGAAGAATCTTCGAAGGGGGTTTTTACGAAAAATGTTTGTTATACCAAAATTTCAAAGATGAACGAGCAAATGGAATTGCGTAAGAATCCGAAGAAATAGTTTACATTGGCTACAATGATCTGAAGCAAATTTTCAATGCTTTAATTTCGATCCTAACTTTCGTCGGCATCTTTCTTATCGTCGGCAATCTTTATCGCATCATTCGAGGTGCTAAAACAACTCCTCTTTTGAAAATCTTCATTGGTTAATTGACGTCATTCAATTGTCACACGAACAATACATTTTTATCTGTTGCTTTATTTTAACGAGATCTTGGAACAAGCAAATATAATAGGGGCAGAAGTGAATTAATTTAACATTGAAATGTTTCGTACATTCGTATTTAAACGTATGTTCCTTGTTTGAACAAAATTTGATGTAATAATGGAATGAACAGGTTGAATAAATAAAATCCATTTTGAATACGCTGTTTAATTCAGGCATTCGAAAAATATGGTAACAGGTAGGTTTCTTAACACATATTTTTCACTGAATACGAAGAATTCTTTCCCTGCCAGTGTTACTTAGCTAAGAGAAAGCGTGTTGGCTAATGAATAACGCGACTCCGCAGTAAGAACGAGGGATGGTTAGCATTGAATTTTGTTCAAGGATCCTGCGTGGAAAAGGACTAGAAACATTCGATAGTAATCAACCGGACATGAGCAATTTAGATGTCTTTGAAAGACGCGTCGTCTGGTTCCAATTCTCTCAAGGACGAACTTCCGAAATTTCCCACGACTCCCAGGAAGGTGTTCTATTAGTCTTCAAGCGGAGTTTGCAATTGGCAACTAAGCCTTGGATTCAATTCAAAGCACGTTTCAAAACGTTTCCTTGTACAGTGAAAACTTTCTTCTGGAATCGATTTGAATCGATTTGAATCGTACCTGCTTCGGGAACCAGTTTAAATACGAGCCTTCTTCAACCAACTCGGGTGAAACTATAGTGGATCGCTTTATGAAGTTGATACGTGAAGGGATTGAGATTAAAAAATATTCCGAGCGATTTAAATATCGTTGAAAATCGATTGGGATATCGTAACGCGAACGTAGTGTTCGATTAGTTTAAAGAATACGAATCAAACCGCTTCTGTTTTTCTCATTTTGCAAACATCTCTTTAAATCGGGGAAAGACGGGAGGTGGGTAGCAATTGTCGTTAATTTATCGATTAATTAATCTTAAATATTACAAGATGGACGGGGTAGCTCGAGGGATTAACTATTTGGAGGTATGGGTTAATTCGAGGGATTAGCTAACCTAACATAACCTAAAATATTACAAGAAGAACGGGTTAGCCCGAGTTAGGGATTAACTTGTTAAAGTGGCGGGCTAGTTCGTGCGATTAACTTACCTAGCCTTACTGCACCTACAAAGTTAGAAGAGGGACGGGCGAGCCCGAGGGATTCAATTTTATAATATTGAATCGCATCGGCAAAAATGGGCATGGAAGGCGAAACAATTCTTTAAAGCAAGAGAACATAATTCAGGAGACCAGAAGTATGTGGCCGAATATTTAACTCTTTGACGTCAACTTTCGCCTATTCTATTTAACATTCTAAATCTTTACTTCATTTTTTAAATACTTGAGTTCCGCGACTATGATGTGCTTTAGCCCCAGACTTTAATAATTGGGTATACTTTATAGCAACGTCATTAAGTAATTCTTAGAACCCGGTAGGGTTCTATGTATTGGGCCCATCATCATCTGTAATGCTATTTTGATTTCCTAAAAAATTCAGTCTCTAGCCAATCAAAACGCTCCATTCTCCCATAGAATAACATTAAAATCGACTCTTTCGAGGACAAGTCCAGTGATTGACAGAACTAAAAGAGGAATTATTTGTTACAGATATAATCACTTTTAAATGGTAGAGCAAGGTTCGAATGTTGAACTTTTCAAGTTTCATTTAAAAATATTAAGTCTAAGTATTTTAAAATTAATTCTAAAGTTGACCCTTTTTTTGGTACTTAGCTGGTTTCGCGCATGGCCAAATCGTAATGTTATTCTATGGGATTTGGTTTTTTGAAAGTGGCTTACCTTTCAGATTTATTTTCTAATACTTCCGGATATTTTTCAGACTTGGATTTTCCGTGTGGTATGAATTAAGATTCGAGCTTTATTTTAAGACTAATTTCATAATTTTACACCAATTAGATGGCCCACAATCTATTTATGAAAACGGAGGGAACAACAAGGCGGAGAAATAGATTCGCCAAAAACCTAAGCCTAATTTGACAAATTAGGCTTAGGTTTTATATGGCTTTTTAAAACCACGAGCACGAGCGCGCGCGCTTGATTTGGAGGCTATGGGTATTGAACTGAACTCTAATGACTTAATTTCTCCTTCTTCATATTTTTGCCGTTTATAGACTGTGACCAAACTAATCGGTATAAAATTATGAAATTAGTCTTAAAATAAAGCCTGTAAAATATTTGGAAGCATTAGAAAATAAATCTGAAAGGTAAGTCTCTTGCAAAAAATCTAAATCCCATAGAATAACATTAATTTTCAATTTCTCCGCCTTAAAAGTACTCTCCTTTTTAAAAATGAGTGAAATTCCGAACGACTTGCCATTCCGAACGGCAATAAGGAAGGTATTAACATCAAAAATAATGAAAAAATTAATTGGAATTTGGTTTAAAGGGCAATGGGGAAAATATAAAGATTTCGCTGCGGCTGTCGGAGGTATTAACATCAAAATTGCTGAAATAATTAATTTAAATTTGGTTTAAAGGGCAATGGGGAAAATATAAAGATTTCATTGCGGCTGTCGGAGGTATTAACATCAAAATTGCTGAAATAATTAATTTAAATTTGGTTTAAAGGGCAATGGGGAAAATATAATGATTTCGCTGCGGCTGTCGGAGGTATTAACATCAAAATTGATGAAAAAATTAATTTTAATTGGGTTTAAAGGGCAATGGGGAAAATGTAGAGATCTGACTGAATCAAGTGAGGCTGCCCCAGCTATTAACATCAAAAATTATGAAAAAATTAATTTTAATTGGGTTTAAAGGGCAATGGTAAAAATGTAGAAATTTGACTAAATCAAGTGCGGCTGCCCCAGCCATTAACATCAAAAATTATGAAAAAATTAATTTTAATTGGGTTTAAAGGGCAATGGTAAAAATGTAGAAATTTGACTAAATCAAGTGCGGCTGCCGCAGCTATTAACATCAAAAATTATGAAAAAATTTAGTTTAATTAGGTTTAAAGGGCAATGGTAAAAATGTAGAAATTTGACTAAATCAAGTGCGGCTGCCCCAGCTATTAACATCAAAAAAATGTAAAAATTAATTTTAATTGGGATTAAAGGGCAATGGTAAAAATGTAGAGATTTGACTGAATCAAGTGCGGCTGCCCCAGCTATTAACATCAAAAATTATGAAAAAATTAATTTTAATTGGGTTTAAAGGGCAATGGTACAAATGTAGAGATCTGACTGAATCAAGTGCGGCTGCCCCAGCTATTAACATCAAAAATAATGTAAAAATTAATTTTAATTGGGATTAAAGGGCACTGGTAAAAATGTAGAGGTTTGACTGAATCAAGTGAGGCTGCCCCAGCTATTAACATCAAAAATAATGAAAAAATAAATTTTAATTGGGATTAAAGGGCACTGGTAAAAATGTAGAAATTTGACTGAATCAAGTGAGGCTGCCCCAGCTATTAACATCAAAAATTGTGAAATAATTAATTTTAATTGGGTTTAAAGGGCAATGGTAAAAATGTAGAGATCTGACTGAATCAAGTGCGGCTGCCCCAGCTGTTAACATCAAAAATAATGAAAAAATTAATTTTAATTGGGATTAAGAGGCACTGGTAAAAATGTAGAGATTTGACTGAATCAAGTGCGTCTGCCCCAGCTATTAACATCAAAAATAATGTAAAAATTAATTTTAATTGGGATTAAAGGGCAATGGTAAAAATGTAGAGATTTGACTGAATCAAGTGCGGCTCCCCCAGCTATTAACATCAAAAATAATGTAAAAATTTTTTTTAATTGGAATTAAAGGGCAATGGTAAAAATGTAGAGATTTGACTGAATCAAGCGCGGCTCCCCCAGCTATTAACATCAAAAATAATGTAAAAATTAATTTTAATTGGGATTAAAGGGCAATGGTAAAAATGTAGAGATCTGACTGAATCAAGTGAGGCTGCCCCAGCTATTAACATCAAAAATAATGTAAAAATTTTTTTTAATTGGGATTAAAGGGCAATGGTAAAAATGTAGAGATTTGACTGAATCAAGTGCGGCTGCCGCAGCTATTAACATCAAAAATTATGAAAAAATTAATTTTAATTGGGTTTAAAGGGCAATGGTAAAAATGTAGAGATTTGACTGAATCACTTTTTAAAGGGCTAGTCTTTTAATATAGAAGTTAACACTTTCGTGTTAGACTGAAGTGACAGATATTATATCAAAAATGTCTTTGCGAACAAAGACCCAGAAGGACATGTTATGGCCTTGAATGTCTGAAGTGACAGATATTTAATTTTCTTTTAAAACATGAAATTTAAATACAATTAGATTTTCTTTTAAAACGAAATTTAAATATAATCACAATCTGGCACGATTTAGAGTTTCAAATTTCAATACAACTGATTTTATTCACTCGGAAATATTTAAGAAAAACATAACAGACGATTTTCTCCCATTGACGCTTAACATTAAATTTCGATAGAAAAATATACTTAATTTAGCTTTGGCTTTAGGCATAGACTCAAAGTTCTATGATCTGATCTCATACCTTAATTGGATAATGTTTTCTATGGATAATGTTTTCTATGGATAATGCTTTATTATAACTCTTCGACTTTAGTCGAGGCAATTCGTTCTCGTTCATGTTAGCTTATGAATGCTTATCAAGGAATTTAAAGGGAAAAAAATTCCCCATATTTTAATTTTTAATCTAGGTTGCAAACGAACAAACCTAATCCATGGATAATGTTTTATTACAACTCCTCGACTTTAGTCGAGGCAATTCGTTCATGTTAGCTTACGGATGCTTATACAAGGAATTTAAAGGGAATAAAAATTCACCATATTTTAATTTTTAACTTGGGTTGCAAACGAACAAACCTAATTCATGGATGTTTTTTTATAACTCCTAATAACTAATTAGTGGTCCCTTATGGAAATCATCATTTTAATTGTACGGTTTTAATGAAAAGAAAAATGAAAGTATTACAATTTATTTAAAAAGCTTATCCGCTCTAAAATTCGTCGCTTTGAAATTCTCTCCGCTTGCGCGCGCAATATAGCTTTGAAAGTACAAATTGTTATGGTTTGCGTCGTCTGCTAAGCTAGAAAAGAAGGTGACTTTAAACGGGCTTTAAAAAACACATTTCCCTTTATCATATACCCATTCCAATAAACCGGCGAGTATTTTTAACGATCCGTTCAATTGCGAGTCGTGGAAATTCGGGTTAAACTAAGAAAACATAAAGTGGACTCGCGTTATACTGAAAAATAACAGTTCAATACACGTTTTCCCTGAAAAATAATTAAGCGAAATTTAATGTTAAGCGTCAATGGGAGAAAATCGTCTGTTATGTTTTTCTTAAATATTTCCGAGTGAATAAAATCAGTTGTATTGAAATTTGAAACTCTAAATCGTGCCAGATTATATTTAAATTTCGTTTTAAAAGAAAATCTAATTGTATTTAAATTTCATGTTTTAAAAGAAAATTTAATTGTATTTAAATTTAATGTTTTAAAAGAAAATTAAATATCTGTCACTTCAGACATTCAAGGCCATAACATGTCCTTCTGGGTCTTTGTTCGCAAAGACATTTTTGATATAATAGTATTAATGGTGCTATTAAGTAGTTTGTCAATTATTAAAGTCTGGATCTAAAGCACATCCTAATCGCAAAACTCATGTATATTAAAAAATAAAGCAGAGATTGAGAACTGTAAACTTAAAATTTCATGTGTAGTTGAGCATTTGGCATGATATGAAGTCCAACTCAAGCGATATTTATTTCCTAGATCTTTCATTGTGTAATGTTCTTAAACAGACATAATAGATTAAATTATTCAACCCAAAAGATCGTTAGAAAGAGGTCTATTATCACCGAAATATAGATGAGAAACGCATGCCAAAACAATCGCTAACGTAAATCACCCATTGGTGCAGTGCATCTATGAGTACCGAATCTGTTAATCTCGCTTATATAGGCCGATAAGAGATATAATTTAAAAGTTAAAAAATACTTTTTAATTACGGTGAATTAGGATGAAATTAATGGTATACACATGATAAAATGTAATAGTCAAAATTAAACGGCTGAAGAGGGCTAATCTAGTAGAAGAACCCAGCGAATGTAATTTTCAGTTACCGATAAAAAATACCATTAAAAAAAGGTTTGTTTTAACCTATTCGTAACCCATTTAGGCATCTTTCTCCCTATTACTTCATATACCTGATCAATCTATCATTATTGAAATATTTGTTTAACCAAGAGAAGCACTCTTACTCGATAAAAACTTTACTTTCTCTCTATTAACACGAATTCAATCGATATTCCTTATCATTCTACTGTTTAAGAAATGAAATTTTTGTTTATCTTTTTGAAGCAATTAATAATTCTCGGCTAAGCTTAGGTTTTCTTCCTTTTGTAACCCATTTAGGCACCTTACTTTCTATTATTTCATATACCTTATCAATATTTCCTTATTTAAATCTGTGTTTAACTAGAGAAACTTTTGAACCCGAAAGAAATCTTAGCAAATTTTGTCAAAAGTATCTTTGTGTGTATTAACTCGAATTCCGTGGATGGTAGAAAGAGGAATACGACGACGACGATTTCAGTTATCAAGCCCCGCGGATCCATTATAAAAAATTACTGTTTCTGATAAAATTCTAGTTAGATAAAGGTATACACACTACAGTGTGTACACTAATATCGCGTCGGTCGTTTAGGAGAATACTAAACCCGCCGTTTGGCTAATTTGATCAAAAACTTTGGCGGAATTCGGTCCAATAGGAATTTGGTCTAATGGGATTCGGCGCAATAGGAATATACCCCAACTAGGTAATCCCTTGCTTAGGCTAACCCGTTCCTCTTGTAATACTTTAGGTAAGATTAGATTAGGTTAGTTAATCCCTTGATTTAGCCAATCCTTCCTTTACTACTTTAGGTAAGATTAGGTTAGTTAATCTCTGTGTTTCGAGATTTGTACCAGGGTCTCAATTACGAATAGTTTGAAGACTCAATTAAACGCCTTAATTTTTTTCAGCATTAGTAAGAATTAGGGTCGAATAGATCTATAAAGCATAATAGTGAAATGTGGCAAATGTATATATTTTTGGTGAAAAAATTACAGAAATTATACAAAAAAGAGGTTGCTTCGCAGCCTTCAAAAAGGCTCTTTATCTAACTCGAATCAAACCCGTGAAGGGACACAAATTAATTGTCAGAGAAAGAGCGATTTCATATCTTTAAAATTATCGTTAGGAGATTTAATCTACTACTTCAAAGATTTTATTATTATTATCTATTTTCCAAAAAACCGATAAAGACGACCTAGGACTAATGGTTAATACATATACATTAAAGGAACATTATTTAGCTAATTTTATTAGTGATACTGATAGAATTTAAAAATAAATTCATTAAGAGAGGAAGGTTTCGTAGGTCGTCTTTATCCGTTTTTTGGAAAATAGGTAATAAAATCTTTGAAGGAGTAGACTAAAACTACTAACTATAATTTTAAAGATATGAAATTGCTCTTTCGTAACAATTAATTTGTGTCCGTTCACGTGTTTGATTCTAGTTAGATAAAGGTCCCTTTTAAGGGTGCGAAGCAACCTCTTTTTTGTATAAAATATTAAAATTTAATTGGCTAGCGACAGCGGTGTATAAAATATAACTTATCCCTTTATTAATGAATTGCGATTATGTAACGGAATTTTGACGCGATTTTAATGCAGTTTTGACAATAAATATTTAATACAATGCAGTTTCTGTAAGAATGGTTCTTACAACGCCTAAATGCCTTCCAACGCCTGAATTCCTCACAACGCCTAAATTCCTCACAACGCCTAAATTCCTCACAACGCCTAAAGTCCTGACAATCCCTAAATTCGTCCCAACGCCTAAATTCCTCACTTCGCCTAAATTCCTCTTAACGCCTAAATTCCTCGCAACGCTTAAATCCTCACAACGCCTAAAGTCCTCACAATCCCTAAATTCTTCACAACGCCTAAGTTCCTTCCAACGACTAAATTCCTCACAACGACCAAATTCCTCACAACGCCTAAATTCCTCCCAACCCCTAAATGTTTATGAACTTGGTACGAAAATACTAAAAACGTAAAAAATTAAAGGTTTTCTATTTAAATCTAGAATAATTGTAGTATATCATGAATTGGTAGTTTAACCAAAAAAATTAAGTTGCATTCTCCCTTTAACCCAATCGTGTATGATTTTGGTACTGAAAAGCTAAAATATAATGCATAGCTCTTCGGTACAAGAAAATAGTTATTTTAACGTTCGTTCTTATCGTATCAAATGTCATAACGATAAGATTCCTAGATAATGGAATAAAATTATAAGTATACTTATGATCAATACAAGCTGGTGTAGCAAAAATTTCAAAGGCAGATTGATAAACGATGTTAAACCTCATAGAAAATAAAATAGTTTTAAATGAAAAATGTCCTTCAATCAAAATGATGCTTAACCAATTATGATATGGTTAAGGTTTCGTAACCACCTCATTTACAATAAAGGTTCACTTCTAATAAAACATGGCATCGATTGAATCCGCTCTTGACTTTGAATTCATTTCAAATAATTACAGTTCCGAACTAACAGTAGTTTGTTTGACAATTTTAACCGCTTATGTTTTACAACTGTTCTACAGACGTTGGAAGAAACCCTTCCCTCCTGGACACTGGGGATTACCTATTCTTGGATATAGACCTTTCATGGGTCAATTTCCTCACAAAAATTCAAAGAATTATCAAAAACCTATGGACCAATAATGGGGTAAGATACGTCTTATATATTCTTGCACCGATTAGTCGAATATAAAACTAATTACATTCCAGGGGCGTAACAACTAGGGTGGCACAGGGGGCATTGCCCCCTCCAATGATAATCTTGCCCCCTGCAATAAATTATTTTGCCCCTGCAATGTCGAACTTGCCCCCTCAAAATGTTTAGATTGCCCCCTCCAAAACCTTTAGACTGCCCTTCCGAAATGTTTAGATTTTGTGGAGTAGAACATTTTTCCCTGCTAAACACCCAATAATTATTTTAAAAAATACTTCTACTTATCCTATATTGGGAGAAATAATTTATATCAAAATCGTGTAGCTCTAAACATGTATTTCTTTGGTTACTACTAGACCTAGTTCATTATGCTCATATAGAAAATTTTTACTGTTATTAAAACACACCGTAGTATAAAGAGTTGGCTACTCATCGGCTAAGACCGCGGAAAAATTACTAAGGTTAGGCTTTAAAGTTGTCAAAACATAATGCACAGATATTCCCACGCTTCGCTTTAATCGCTTAAAATCAAACAAAAAGTATACTTCAAAAACATAATGGCGAAAACTAAAATTAAAAGTTAAAAACATAAACTCCCGAACCTTTGCCCTGACTAGACTAGACTGGCCGTTGGGCTGTTGTGTGAATTCTCTACGTTAACGTTTTAACTTAAGTAACGTCTAAAAAAGAAAACTGACGGACTATATTGAGGACATAAAATCCAAATATGAAGGTAAATACAATGTATGGGCCTTTACACAAAATTTGTTGACCAACTTGACCATGGTGAAAAACGTATAATAATAACAAAATAATTTAAGAGTCAGCTTCTGCATAATTAAAAGAAACAGTTTATTAAATGGATATGAGAGCTTTCGGACCTGCTAGAGTAGTGACTCCCATTTGATTAAGTTTCTCGGAGGGATAATTATTTGGTTTCCCAACTTCTTAATACAACTTACAATGATACGTTCACACTTGTCACTTTGCATGAAAACGTTTTCAAATTTTTTTTCAACATTAAAATATTTTCCAACGCAACTATAATGTTTATTGACAAACTAACTCTAAAGTTCACCCAGACTACTTTCTACAAAGGGTCAAATATTAGTTGAAAAAGCATGTTGCCAAGGCAACAAGAAGGAAAAGGTTATCCTTAACATAAGTACTACTTTCACAGTTGTAATTACAAATTTGAATGGACATATATGATTATCATTCCGAGAACACCCATGACAACTTTCAATGGACATATATTATCATTTTAAATGGCAGTGTCATTCATACAAACCTTTCACTCCTTTTCAATCCTTTTCTACTCTAACTAAACAAAATTTACAAAAATAACAAATATACGTCCGAAAGCCCTCCTGAAAACGTGTATTTAATAAACTGTTTATTTTGAGCCATGGAGTAGCTGTCTTACTCTAGTGATTTATTTGAAAAGTATTCTTCAATACTTGTGTTGTACAATACCTTTGGGTAGGACTAGGACGTATGTATTTGAAAAATGAAAATACCTTTTAGTGTAAAAAGAAAATTATGTTATTTGCCCCCCCCCCTCCCATCTGAAAAAGGTATGCATTTGAAAATAAATTTCTATGTAGGAAAAAATGCCAAACCATTATCACATTTGCGTATTTTGCCCCCTCCAATCTGAAAAACGTTCCTACGCCCCTGTTACATTCATTAGTAATGATAAATAAATTTTTAATTACGTAATCAATTTAGTACAGTCAAAGCTAAAGGTTTGTAAGCCCATTATGAGGAATGATCAACCCTCCGTTTTGCGTTGATATTATTTAAGGGAAAGCTACAAATGGAACAGCTTTTGAAATTATTTCGGAAACACCATGCCAAAAAAAGTATTCAAGCGATTATTAGACACGTTTTTGGTGTTTACATTAATTTCTAAAGTTTGATAAAATTTGAATAAAAGTAAATATAAATTCGGGCTATCATATTATTTCAGCCTTCAACAGCGCTTGTAATGTCCTAATGGGTAAATCTTTCCCAAATCGCCCAATTTTGGAAAATCTTCCCACGGCACCGATTTCGATTTTGTTTAAATTTTAACCACTTGAAATATAGACCTTTTGAGTGGGAAAGCCAAGTTTTTAGCTCAAAACATTTAGTATTTTGAAAGATACAATTTTTTGAAAAAACCTTGTAGAGAGTCGACTAGTTTTAACTCCAAAATTGTGGCGACTTTGAGCGAAGATATCTAAAGACGGGTTAAAGTGACCCACTCCCAATTTTTTCTCTAGTTTATATTAGTGGTAGAGACCACTATGCGCCTGCGCAAACGTTCGAAATTAGTTCCCTTTATTTTATAAAATTCGGTAAAGGTGTCGTAAAATCTTGCAAAACCGGTAAATAGAGACTCTTCAGCGGTCTCCCAACCATCGAAAACACTTTCTGTTTTGGAAAAAAATATCAATTTAGGGTAAAATGAATCGTAGGAGCTCAAAAAAAAGTGAAAAGAATCGAGCGAATTATACTTTCGAAGATACGGGGCCTCGAAGTTGGCGTTTTTCGAAAAATCTCAAAAACATGGTTACTAATTGTAGCTTTTTTAGCCAGGTAGGACACTAAAATATAAAATAATCTTAATATCATCTGAAAGCAGAGGTTTCAGTCTATAACATATCAAAATTTCATTTTGTGTTTCCAACTCCTTCACGGTCAAACCTTAAGAAGAAATCGACAGAATCTGAAGTTCAAAATTAACGGTTGTTTTATTGATTTGTTGCTTGGCTTAGTATTGTTTTTTATGAATATGTCTGGGGCTCTGGACCTCTAGTTATAAGTGTCGTATGCTATAACTTCTGCTGAAGCAAAGTAGTTTTTTCATGGAGGTAGGGTATCGTTCTTGATTATTAAGTATATTATACAATGTTATAATGACACATTTACAGGACTGCTAAATAGTTGTCATTTATATTTAAGATGGAGAGGGATAGTACTATGGGCGAACTTAGTACGCCGAACCTTGGCCTGTGCTCATTAGGATTAATTTTGAAAGAAGACTGTCATGTTCAGCTATTAACTAAAAAAACTGGTCTTATGGAATTTTCTTCATTTTCGGATGAGGACAAGAAACTCCTTCTTACAAGAACTGTATTACAAGACACCGCTGCTGGATATTTAGAGAGTATATGCTTGCACCATGAGAAAAAGTATTTGTCACGCTATGAAAGCCTACAAAAGGCATGCTGTGATCCTTTTAAAAAACATAAAAGAATGGTAAAAATTAGCTTAAGAGTGATGGACTCTTTAATGGTAGACTGTCTGAATAATTTGGTTGATAAAACCGTTTTTCCTGGACAAAAACTATGCAGCAATTGTTTTAAAGAAACTTCAAAAATTATGGAAGAATCTCAGTCTGAAAGTAAGGAAAGCGAAGAGTTTTTTGTACCCAGCCAAGAAGAAAAACTTGAACTAAATAAAAGTTTAGCATCTGTGGGACAATCTCCGCTTAAACGAGTGAGCGAGAGGAACAAACGAGCTTATATCAAATCGAAGGTGGCAAAACTTTCTTCATCTTATAACGAAACTATATCAAAACTAGTTGGTGTCAGTAACTTACCATTGTCGGAAATGGAAAGTGAGAAAAATGAATGCAAAACATGTGAGGGTGTCAAGAAGATCTTTGATGAACTAAAGAAAAAAATAAATAGCCCTAATTCAACAAGGCAAGAGAAGATTAACTTGTTGACACTTTTACCCGAATATTACAGTAAGGAGGTAATAATGAGAGAGTTTGGTGTAACACATCACATGATTAGAACTAGCCGCAAACTTAAACTGGAGAAAGGGATTCTTCCTGGATGTCAGACAAAGCTTGGGAGAAAAATAGATGACAATTTGAAAGCTCAGGTCCTAACGTTTTACGAAAATGATGAGTATTCACGAATGTGTCCAGGAAAAAAGGAATGGGTGTCCGTTAAAAACAATGGATCACGACAACAAGTTCAAAAGCGTCTATTATTAGCAAACTTAAGAGAGTTACACACCGAATTTCTCAAACAAACCGAAAGCAGAATATGCTTGTCAAAATTTTGTGAACTTAAACCTAAGCATTGCATCATTGCCGGAAAAAAAGGAACACACTCAGTGTGTGTCTGTGAATATCATCAGAATATGAAATTAATTTGTTATGCGTTGCCAGGTAACATTGATTATAAGGACTTGATTTCTAAGTGGGTTTGCGATATCAATAACCGATCCTGTATGTTGCACCAATGTGATAAGTGTCCTGGATCAGAAGCTGTTCGCCACTTTTACAAGAATATTATGGATGATCATAATATAGATGATGATGACATTCTTCAGTGTAAACAATGGATTCACCAGAAACATGCCCAACTAGAAAACTTCAAAATGACTTCCTTTGACTTAAGCGAAAAAATTATCGACCAGTTGAAAATACTGGCACCACATCATTTTATTGCTAAAGCTCAGGCTTCTTTTTTGAGAAAGAAAAAGGAAGAACTAAAAGAAACTGAAGGAATAGTCCTCATGGATTTCGCAGAAAACTATAGTTTTATAATACAAGACGCAATTCAAGGACATCATTGGACCAATGCTCAAGCCACTTTGCATCCTTTTGTAATGTATTACCGCGACAAAGAAACTGGGCTCCTCAAAAATTTTAATTACTGCGTTGTTTCTGATTACTTGACCCATGATTCGAACACTGTCCATTCGTTCATGACCAAGATGGTTTGTGAAATGAAAACCAGATTCGAACAAACATATACAGTGTATTATTTTACTGATGGAGCTGCAAGTCAGTACAAGAATTTCAAGAACCTGAGTAATGTGTGTGTCCATGAAAAAGATTTTCATCTGAAAGCCGAATGGCATTTTTTTGCTACTAGTCATGGGAAAAGTCCTTGTGACGGAATTGGTGGTACTGTGAAAAGACTAGTTGCGAAAGCAAGTCTGCAAGCAACAAAGGACAACCAAATTCAAAATGCTAAAGAGATGTTTACGTGGGCTGCAAATAATATAAAAAACATAAATTTTACTTTTGTATCTAAGACTGATGTACAAAATCACATTCTGGAATTTCAGCTTGAAGAACGATACAAGAAAATCAAAACCATACCAGGAACTCGTTCGCATCACGCGTTTATTCCAGAATCTGAGAGCAGCTTAGTTATAAAAAGAGTGTCAGCAGATAATTTCTACACCCGTGTAGTGTTTTCACGTCCCGCTCCTGCCCATAAGAATGTTGTTGAAGATTGCCATCCAGGAACTTACATTGCCTGCACATATGATAATGAATGGTATATAGGGAACATTATCGAACGATCTGAAGAGCAACACGATGTCTTGGTAAATTTTATGAGAACATCAAAACTAAACCTTTTCTGGCCTCGTAAAAAAGATGAATGCTGGGTACCATTTCAAAATATTTTAACCATAGTTCAACTAGATTTTGACATGGAAGAAAATAAATATCGTTTAACAAAAGACGACCACCAAAAAATTATTTTCTGTATATCAGATCAATAGATCATTCCATATGTTAAAGAATAAAAACTTAATTTTGAACTTCAGATTCTGTCGATTCTGACCGTGAAGGAGTTGGAAACACAAAATGAAATTTTGATATGTTATAGACTGAAACCTCTGCTTTCAGATGATATTAAGATTATTTTATATTTTAGTGTCCTACCTGGCTAAAAAAGCTACAATTAGTAACCATGTTTTTGAGATTTTTCGAAAAACGCCAACTTCGAGGCCCCGTATCTTCGAAAGTATAATTCGCTCGATTCTTTTCACTTTTTTTTTGAGCTCCTACGATTCATTTTACCCTAAATTGATATTTTTTTCCAAAACAGAAAGTGTTTTCGATGGTTGGGAGACCGCTGAAGAGTCTCTATTTACCGGTTTTTGCAAGATTTTACGACACCTTTACCGAATTTTATAAAATAAAGGGAACTAATTTCGAACGTTTGCGCAGGCGCATAGTGGTCTCTACCACTAATATAAACTAGAGAAAAAATTGGGAGTGTGTCACTTTAACCCGTCTATAGATATCTTCGCTCAAAGTCGCCACAATTTTGGAGTTAAAACTAGTCGACTCTCTACAAGGTTTTTTCAAAAAATTGTATCTTTCAAAATACTAAATTTTTTGAGCTAAAAACTTGGCTTTCCCACTCAAAAGGTCTATATTTCAAGTGGTTAAAGTTTAAACAAAATCGTAATCGGTGCCGTAGGAGCCCCTGGGCGATTTGGGAAAGATTTACCCTAATATTAAAAGAAGAGGCTGGCGTTTGATTCTAAAAATCAATCTTTCGATTGCAGGTATTTCTAACATGAATGGTTCAAAATGGAGGGAACATAGGAAATTCTTTTCAAGATTTCTTAGGAATTTATTCAGAACGGACGACGGAATCTTAAGTCTTCAGAACGTATTTGCGCTACGATTGTAAAGGAAGGTTTAATAAGGGGGGGGGGGAAGAAAAATTCAGTGATTTATTTATCGATTTTTATATTAGTAGAGCTCGCAGTCAGATATCCATTATCTTCTGTTATTCGTATATTTTGAGATTTCTATATTCGTATAATTGTTAAACGAATAAGGTTTAATAGAAGAAAAGCGCTTGGCGCTTTATCTTCTTCGCGTTTCCACTAGGAGGCAATTCTCTAACGCGATTGAAAAAATTCATTCGTTTTCGAGTTCTGAAAATTACGATACCTCGGTTTTGAACGCGATCGCTCGTTTTCGTTTAAGACAATTCTGTAATCTAAAACGTACGTTTTCGAGATAGACAGTTCCTGAGAAAACTAAACCAGTCGGATCATCTTCCTAACCGTTCCGACTTCTGAATCTAGAAAACGACAGCCCGACATCTATATAATAGCCGAGTCGAAATTTTTCTTGCGAGATTTAAAAACTTACAGATTTGGATTTCCGGATTTTCGCGTTCGTGATCGAAAACATTTACCGAAATGAATGTCGAAACGAACAACAAAAACCTTAGAGAATTTAAGTGTTTCTATATTCATCGTTTCTATATTCATATAATTGTTAAAAGGTTTACCCGACGATAAGCGTTTGGCGCTTTTTCTACGAACAAATTACTCGTTTTAAAACCTTTAACGATGGATAAGAAAATTCACGTTTCCAGAATTAGTCTAAAATAGAAAAAAATATTTCAAATTGACTTTTAATTCGAAGAATATAAATAAAACGACGAAACTAAGATTTTAAATCTTCTTTTTGTTCGTTATTTTTCACGAAAACCATTTTTTTTTATTTCCAGCATATAACGCGGATAATATTCTAAGCTAAGGTCATTTTTGGATAAAAACGGATATGGATTACGTTTGTTACTTTATCTTCGAATAAGTTAACTCGAATGAAAAATAGTCTATTTTTAATCAAACAGATAATATACATCAGAATTTAGTAGATTTTATTCAATTAATAAAAATTATACGAATTCCGAGCTCTATCTGTTAGTTATAAGACATATCAGCGTAGTTAATCATTCGAAAAATAAATCCCAATGATTTTAAAAATCAAAAGAGATCCAGAATTGAAACACTTCAACTAATTCAGATTTCACTATTCTTTGAAATTTAAACCCTCCAAACAATCTTGTGAATGAAAGAATGTTTATTTGTTTTCCATTTGCAAAAAAGGGATCCCTTTTAGATCAGGGAGGAACAATGGTTCGCAAACAATGTAAAATAAAAGAGTAACAGTTAAAAGTTTTTTAAGAGTTTTACTGATCGAAAGCCGGAGGTTAGACCAAAACCAAGAATAGCCTTTGCGCACTCGAAATAGTGTTCGTCTCCATGGTCGCTCAGCCCCAACATTGTTGGTATTGCCTTCCCCTCGAGCCGCACCGAAGGGAAGCGCTCTCTGATATCAAGTAGAGCCGTGCATACCAGGAGCACGTGTTCATGGCAGAGCGGGCAGGCTTCGTCGCCACCAAATATCGTGGCGACACGTTTGGCTGTTAGTAATGCGCCTGTACGGGCGAGAAACATCAAGTGACTAGATCGACCATTTGTGTACATTCTTTCGAACGCCGGTTGATCTTTGAGACGGTAGAGTGTGAGGCTCTCATGGCTTGCTACTGTCTCTATCGAGTCCGCCGTGGAGTTTTCTCTTACAGCCTTGCGGACAACTATCGACCAGTCTCTGTAGGATGTTATTTCCCCCCGGGGATGACCTTTCCTGAACTTGCCGTCCAGGAACAGAACGCGATTTATCCATTTTGTGCGATGTCCCATACTTCTTAAGCAACGCCATGCCTTCCAGCGAACAAAATACTCGCGGCACGGGCAATTTCGCGGGATATTTTAGCGCGAGATGTGATAAATATTGCGCGCTATATGATAACGTTGGACATGGATCGTGCCACGAGTATTTTGTTCGCTGGAAGGCAGGGCGTTACACGATTGGTAGATGGAGTTTCAATTGAAAAGAACAGAGATCTATTTTGATTTTTCAAATCATTGAAACATATTTCCTGAATGATTAACTACGCGTATTTGTCTTATAATTAGTAGAAGAATTCGCAGACTATGGAGAGATATCATAAAGCGTAAGACAATCAAAAAGTAAAATTCTGATTGGCTGGGCTCCATTTTTTTGTTACTGCGCTATCAACAGTATTAGGGCTTTTTATTTTTCCTTCAGACTTCCTTTAAGGTGACTAATATTGTAAATTATTGGGAAACTAATCTTTAAATGAAAATTAATTCATTTTAAAAAGAATAAATTTAAATGTTAATCTTTTTTTATAATTAAATACTTAGGAGCAAACCGGGTACTTATTGTCACAAATAAACAATGTGAAAAATGGCACGGAAGTGAACATTAGAGAACTTCTACGCCAAGTTACGAATAACACTATGATGAAAGTTCTTTTTGGAGTTAATCTAAAGGATAATCATCCTATTTTTCAAGCCATGTTAGTGCAGCAGGATGGACTACTGAAACAAGCCATGCCCACTGACAGGACCATGTGTTTCCCTAAACTGACCTGGTTAACCAGGAATGTTTTGCCTCAACAAAAAGAACTAAAAGAGTCATCCAAACTTGTTGCTGATTATATAAGGTAATATCATAAGTTTAAAACTTATCTTCTATAAGTATGTCTCTTCTGATTTACACGCATTTTTCTTGCTAAGACCTTGTCGCGAGATCGACCATAGAATATGGACCAACAAATCGTGCTAAAACCCAGACCAAAATAATTATTTGCGTAGATTTTTATTGGCTACTTCGGGGTTACGTGTGGTCTTTACATATTTTGACATACAAGTCTACCTCTTGAGACAAAATTTTGAATGGCTATTGCAAAAATATGGCGTATCCCTCCGGCGTAGCTACGCCTACATAGTTCCAATTTAGACATTCACTTTTATCTTATTAATATTATTGTAAATACAACTTTCATGGTCCATGTATTAATTTAATCTATATCATCCAATACTTTATTTTCCTACAAACTTGAATCCGCTTGAGCTATGGTAACACTAGCATTTATTAATCGCCTGGAATCGTTATAAGCGTCACGTCTTCACGCATTATCTTTATAAATCGATTTATCGTAGCTTCGTCTATCGATTGTTGAAACCGAATCGGTAAGAAACTGGTTCCCGAAGCAGTTTCGAAAAATCGAATTATATCAATTGGAGAAAAGAGGGTCTCCTCTATGAAATGTTTTGAAATGGTTTAAATCTATTCCAAAGCCTAGTATGAACGCGGCTTTTTTGTTGTTGGACAATTTATAGAAGGTGTTTATTTACTTGGGCTTGTTTTTGTTTAAAATATTTTTAGAGATCAAATTGAAAGTCATAAGAAAACCTTGGACCCGGCAAATCCTAGGGATTTCGTTGATCATAGTTTATTACGTGGAAGAACCCTCGAATATAAAACTCTCTATTCAGGTAAAAGACGTAACCTACAGAACTCTTCGGGAAAAAGTGTGTTAGCGAGACGGCCGGTCGCGAGTTGCGGAAAATCGGTGAAAAGACTCAGAGTTCCTTATAAAGCTTCTATCACTGACCGTCAATTATTCGCTACAATTAGAGACTCGTGAATTTTTGCAATTTCTTGTGATTAAATTCGCGAGCTTGGCGCGAGATCAGTTGTACAGAGCCCGAATCGAGTGGCAGGTTGCGTGTTAAGTATATATATTTGATTACGCTCATTTTCAGATCACATTTTAAATAACAACATACAGATGATTTTGGCGGGTGGTTCAGATACCACACGAACTTCGTTGGAATGGTGCTTCATGTTGATGGCAAAATTTCCCGAAGTCCAGGAAAATTATTAAAAAAATATTTCCCAAGATTTTTTGGGATAAACAGAATTTTACGGTGTAAGGCTGAGCGCAATTCCCTTAGGGAAGGTTTTCGAATTTTCTTTCTTTTACTCAAGTTTCGTTAATAAAACATCGGTGAGGAAACCTCCATTGGAAAATTTATTTTATTTTCCTACTCTTTAAAACTGACCACTCCCTCAAAATCAATTATTTAGCCTCCCTCAGCCAACCGCACCTTAAAAAAGTCAAACTTAAGAAGCTTATAATGATTTATCTATCTTTATATATAATGAATGAATTGTATTTAAAGGAGAGTAGCACGTAGAGCTATGAATCAGATATCCATTAGTATATTTTCAGATATTTTATTTTAGGAAAAAATTGTATGTAACTAAAAAATGAAATTTGTTTATTCGTATAATTGTTAAATGTATGAGGTTTACCCGAATGGCAATTTATCTACGAACAAATTATTCGTGTTTAAACATGACGATGGATACCAAAATTCACATTTCCAGAATTAGTCTAAAATATAAGAAAAATATTTCAAATTGACTTTTAATTTGAAGAATATAAATAAAACAACGAAACTAAGATTTTAAATCAATTTTTTCTTCATGATTTTTTACGAATATAAATTCAGAATTGTTTTATCCTAACGTATAACGAGGATAATATTCCAAAGGCCATGTTTTGGATAAAAACGGAAATGGATTATGTTTCATAGATTATTTTTGAATAAGTTAACTCGAATGAAAAAAATCTTTTTTTAATCAGACAGTTAATATACTATATTGCAGAATTAAGTACATTTTATCCAATTAATAAAAATTATACGAACTCTAGTACCACGATCTGATCAAAATTTTATTGTGACGAGACACGTTTCATTTTACAGGAAAATATTAGCGGAAATGTTAGGTATAGTTCCTTGTAAGTACACCGCAATTTTTGTGTTTGCCAAAAAGTGTTGGATATATATTTCTACCATCATCTTAGGCACCTGATAATGTATGTTAATTGGCACCGCCGTACTAGAGAGTATTCTGTCGAATGGGAATCGGCCGCCTAACTGACTTTTATCTTGATCCTCGAAGAGTCACCTACACTTTGATAAAAATAAATACAGAGAAAACCACGTAGTATATTTCTAAAACTGCTTATCGTACGAGATATTTTGGATCGTGACCCTTCTTAATCGGACGTAATCGTAAGATAAAAATCGCTGGAAAATAAACATTGCGATATCAAATTTTAAATGCAACAGAAAGCCTCGTGCCAATTACTAAAATTCCGTTGCCAGTTATTCCACTCTAATACAAGTTGGGAAACCAAAATATAACCTCCCCGACCCCGACGTTAAGGTAATCTAACCTAACCTAACCCTACCTAAAATAAAAGATGAAAAGAAATGTAGAGTATTGGATGAGTAGAGGAAACAGCGTGCATTTCAATCATTATTCTCTATTTTACGGAGTATAGGTATTTTCCCTTAACCTCAAGGATACAGAGAATGCAAAAGAATGTCACCCATAATTATATGCGGCAGGTCGTAGACTCTTTATTATACACACCAAATGAAATGTCCTGTGTTACCCATAATTATATGCGGCATGGCGTGGATTTCATAATTGACACACCAAATGAAATTTATTTTCTAAATAAATATGTAAAATACATGTTCTTATAATATAAATTATCATTAGAGCATAGGCTGTACTGTGTGATTATCTTTGAGATAATCCACTGATTTGATAAAGACGAAGGATTTAGTCTGGGATGGCAATGAAGACAAGGAATTAAAACGACGAAGATTTTGTAGCAAGTTCCTCTTAGACAAACCAAGAAATATTGTAGACTGAATGTTCCATTTACAACCCATTTTCGGTAGATGATCGGCAATTACTTCCGGTACAGTTTTCGTCTAAAATTCTTGTTTTGACGTGCTAATAGAGGACCATTACTGATATTTTCATCATGCAAGTGATCCCAGTCATTGGAAGAATCAAAGGATTGAGCTGGTCGAGTTTATTTTCCAAACCGGCTGACAAGACGTTAGCTTCCACTCCTATGATAAAAAAAAAATATCTTGAATACTGAAATAGACTAATTTCCATACCGTTAATATTTATGCTTGAATAGCTCCTTTTATGTTTAGAATAACGAGGCCGTATGAAGAACTGTTGAGCTTTTACTGACTGTAAGAATCTCATATGTCGAGTCCGAAAACACTCACTGCTTGCGTGTTTCAATTCTTCGTAGCCAGGCCGTCTCTTTCTGGTGATAAATGAAAGCCGTGTCGCTGCTCTGTTGACTTCAAATGGTGATGACATTCTGCGCTGGTTGATTTTCTCACTTAAGTCACTATAGCTCTCTTTCGTCTGGTCTCGTCTTGTCTTGTCTCGTCTCGTCTCGTCTCGTCTCCTGGTCTGCTAACGAAGTTCACTCTATACGGCTTCTTTTGATTATGAAAATAATCGGAAATGTTTCTTGGTTTTATAGTGGAGAAATCTGAAGCCTATTTTTTACAACATCAGATAATCATTTTTTATTCAAAACTGATGTTTTTTTAAACACGGGAAACCTACTGTACTTCTGTCCAAGGGGAGTTTTCACGACTATAATTTTTCTTAAGAGGTTTAACATTTTGTATCAATCCGCCTCAGCTTTAAATCTTATGTCGTTTCTATCTTGGATGCCCGTGTAAACGTACCTTTATTTAGATTCTTCAATCCACCCCAAGTTTGCAGCAAGACTAAGCCTATACTGCCCGTTATACCTTTGCTTTTTGGACTAAATGATATATGGAAAACAGCTAAGCGCGTGTTGCCAACTCAAGCTGGTATTAAACGGTCACATTTCATTAAATTTTTGGGAAATTTCTTAAATATCTTCTAAACTATCTCGAATTTTTAATTGATTTTTCAGCTTCTTTATTAATTAGATTCAGTTTAACAATATTATTATATTAAATAAAAATTTAAATGAATTATACGCTTCAATTCACTAAAAGATATCGCGGCATAAGGCCAAAATAGTTAGGGCATGGAAAAGGGGTATATATAGCTTTCGCTAACCTTTATCCACCGAGCGAGTAACCGAGAAGAGTTGGGGAAAACCCCCCCTTCTCAACGTCTAGACGTTGATCGTAACCCTAGGCATTCGGTAACTGCACCACAAAGACCCGTAGAGGGACGAGATGACTGGAGTGGAAGGTTGATGTGGACTATATTAGTGAGGGACGCCTCGCTAATATGGCCCGCTGAGATCGGACACATTGGACCTTGGTGTGAGGATGGTCGGAGGTGATTATAACAGTGGGAGACGTCCCATTGCGTATAATCGCCTTCAACTGTCCAGCATCGAGGTTTGACCGTAAAGTGGATGGTGGCATGCGATAATATACAATTGGAGACGTCCTGTTGTATATAATTGCACGACACATGAAACTCATTGTGGCAGCCACGCTTAAAGGAGGTAATTCCCGTTAAACGGAATTGAACGATGATGATAATGTCTCTAGACTTTTGGCTCCACGAGCTAGGTCCGGTTACACAGGATATCCGCTTACACAGGAAGTGACACACACACAGACACACAGACACACACACAGACAGACAGACACGACCAGTGTAAAACCTCCCCCTGAACTAAAGTTCAGTCGGGGAGGTAAAAAATAATTCTTAAATGTCATGGTACCCAGGTGTATAGCCAATGGACAAAAATCTTAATTGATTAAGATGAATAACTAATCGTAGCCTTTATAAGCGTCTTCTAACGGCCGACAATGGCAAAAGTAGGAACGCCGGTTATTGACTTCTACTGTGTAGCACTGTTTCTCACATAACAGCATTTTCCGCCGGTCATCTCATCGCGTGATCATTAGACCGAGATGGTCAATTCCAGCCACACAACAGCCAGGGGTTTATGGGTGTGGAGCAGAGCGAACCAATCACGCGCACTGAATGAGCCTGTCGTCTCGTGTTAGGCTAACAAGAGGATCGGAGGGTCCCCATCGGAACAGTTGCACCGTGCCCTCCATATCTCCACTATCATAGCCCTGGACATGAGATACCAGTTCAGTACTAATTGGGACTGTTTAACGAAGGGCTGATTCCTACTTTCAACAACTGGCACGCCAGAAACCGTTGATAGGGGTTGGTCACTCTTGGTCATGATTCTCGTCAAGCGCCATTCGGCTCTCGCTCGGGTCGATCCAGAACAACCTCCTCCACCCACCTCGTGCGTGTCTGCTACGGGTAAAGAAGAGGCAGACACGTACGAGTTACTACTTTTGCCATTGTTTGGCGAAAGATGACGCTTATCAATGCAAGGTTTTGTTATATATCTGTATCTTTTAAGATATTTATCCATATTGCTTAACGGTACTATCCCTTTTAAACATTATCCACTATTCTATTGTACTCATTTGATATGTTTTATTTACTTTCTTTTTACAGTGTCGTGTTGCCTTCCAATTCATAACTTTAAATAAACGACGTATCGATTAAAATAGGTTTATGTTATAGGTTATCGATCAGACTCGAAAAAAATTAAACATTCGTAACACACTAACACGCGTTTTAAACTGACCACAGTTCTCTCTACGTTGTACGTACATTATTTTATGTCTTTAAAAACGTATAAAATTCGTCGACCTCGAATGCGTATCCCTATTCCGTATCAGCCAGAATTCGCGATGTCCAAGGTTTCAGTTTTACCAGGTATAACCGTTAATTATCACTTATGCGATCTGTTAGGGCCAACCTTGCGAACCCTTAGATTTTTGGGAATATCCGTTTATAAATGTTCACCGCGTGAAAAAGTCTGCAGCGATAGATTCTCCTTCACATCTTGTTACCATTTTTTCGTCATGATAGTTCTATTTTTAAACTTTCTTCGCCTGTCAATTTCAACATTATACGAACCTCAAGCTTCTATCGAGCTTTGGGGAAATTTTTTCGCGACTTTTAAAGGATCCCGGACGGTTAGTGTTGTGAATTCAATCTCTTATACCGGGATTTGCAGCGTTCTTAGCATCTTGTTTTACGTTTTCTCTCTGAAACGAGTTGATTTCTATAAAAAACTGCACAAACGTTTCGAGGAAGTTCAGAAAGATAGAAGTGAAGGTGATGAGTGCGATGATCGATGGATCAAAAGATTTCGCGAGGCGCAAGTAAGTTACTTTTAAATATTCCATAAGAAATTAATCGGTGGGGCCGAAATGCTGCATTAATTTTTCCCAACAAAATTTTTTTTTTTATTGTATTTTAAAATATTTAAAACGATTTTTAATTAACTATCATCAACGATACTGCCTGGTTTAAAAGGTCAAAGTTTTCTCTTGAAACTAAATATAAGTTAAGTAGCAATTTCGGAAAGATAAAAACGACAGTCAAATTCATATATATGACACATAACTCTACAATAATTCACTATGGTTGCTTCACTAATTAGGAAATATCAGCTTAATGATTCTCTGAATCTTTTCAAAGAATTTTCTTTTTAGTAGAAATACTTGACAATCCCGTTAAAATAAATTCAAATTTGTATATTTTTTGGCAATTTTAATTTAAATTATCCAAAATACGCATCAAGCTTCAGTTTAAAATAGTATATAACCGCCAAAAAATCAAAAATCCTTCGATAAAAAGATGGGATAGTCACAGAGCATCTTAAAAGTGTCTTACTTAAAATATTCCATGTCTTCTTAAAAATGGAGACAGCCACACTTAAATAAATGATGTCATCTAAACTTTCTTTCTCTTTAATCAAGACTATTTTCTTGGTAATTTTCGTTTGCCTGACGATTGTCTTCATGTCAAGCCAAATCGTGCTCAGTGGCATGGCTTTAAAGTCTTCGATAGGTGGTACCTTGCCCTACGTCTGGTTTGGCGTGAACTGTCTCGCTGCCCTTTACACTTCCGCCGTGTGGTGTTTGTCACTTCATTGGTTTCTTATATTGGGATTTCTCGTCAAGATTAAGTACAATGACATCAATCGTGTCATGAACGAAAGCTTCGATGACCACGATTTTCGGATCAGCCCAATCCGCGCCATTACTGACGTGATGCGACATCATTACCGCGTAACAAATTTGTGTGGAGAAATGAACGCCTTTATGAACTACTACGCTGCCTCTATTATTACCATCCATACTCCGCTATTTTGCTTTCTAATCTTTCAGTTAATGTGGGTAAAAATGGAAATTGTGTCCAAAGTAATCACTGGCTTGTGGACGATTGGTTTGGCCATTTACCAGTGTATTTTACTCTTCAGCGCAGCAGCTATACCAAACAATGTAAACAACTCGGATGGTTCTTCATATTTTACCCAAAACGAGATTTAATAATGGTTATCTTTTTACCCAAAGTATTATTTCTCGTTTCACCCAAATACATAAGACCCAATTCCCGTTCAACCAAAGCCACTTTCAAAGAGAAATTTTAGCCTTGAAAATTAGTTTCACATTTTGAATTGCTACTACAAGGAACGGAAAAATATTTAGTTGTACGCCAAACCATACTTTCTCATTATATATAGTCTATTTACACTGTATATATTAAATTTCAGTCATTTTAAGGGAAATGTAAATGGGTTAATGGGAATTGGGTGAAATCATGGGCGACCATCAGGAGTACATAAAACGTAGTTCTAAAAGGACCATGGAAACGGTAAAAAATGATTCTTAAAAAATAATTACGGGAAAAGGTTTTACCCTACTTATATTGAATTATGCCCATTAGCGCAGTTCCCACTTGCACAGTTCCTATAAGCGCCGTTCCCATTGGCGCAGTTTCCCATTATAATGTCACCATTTAATGTCCCAGAAGAACTAACCTAACCTTAACCGCTAAATCGCATTCAAAAACGAAGTTTTCTAAAAGATAATTAACAAATGAGCATTACCTAAATGGAAAATTTGTAATTTAGTAGTAACACTTTGTCCTTTATTTTAGCATAAAAAATTAAGCCTTATTAAAATAAATCTTTAATAAAACCGCCGCAAAATTTACAAAACTGACCCACAACACGGAAATTAGCAAAATCATGCCAAACTGTACAGAAACACGTAGGCAAAAATGACCTATTTCGTTTTTTTCAATATAATCTGAATTTGCTAACAACAATTAAAACCAAATAAATCGAAAACTATAACATACCATTTTCCGAAAGTAGGCTCGAACTCACTATCTTCTGGTTAAAAACCGTCTATGATAACCTCCCCGCTACGAATCACGGCTACTCAACTAAAAAAACGTTTATCTCCCTATCGGAAACTGCGCTTATAGGAATTGCGCTAATGGGAAACTGCGCAAATGGGGATGGCGCTAATATGAACTGCGCTAATAGGCACATACCCTTATATTTCCATTTTCTAACCGAAAAGCTGGAAACCTACACCTGAGTTCACAGTAGTTCCTGGAGTTCGCGTGAGTTCTTCGAATTCATTCCAATTTTTTGAGTTCTCCCAAATTTCTAAGAACTCTTACAGATTCGAAAGAGTTGGGGCGAATTCGAGAGTTCTCGCGAGTGGAGTTTGTGGGAGTTTCCAATATTTCCCAGAGTTTTGAAAATTTGGAAGACTTCGCATAAAAATTATGAGAGTAGAAGTGAGTTAGCGTAAGTTTCCAAGAGTTCGCGGAGTTCTGACGAATTCCCTAAGTGTCAGTCCCCTCGGTTTTAACTTATGTAACTCTAAAAAATTAAAAATTAAACTGACATACTATTTTGCCGAAATAAAATCCAAAAATGAAGGGAAATACAATGCATGGGCCTTTACACAAAATTTGTTGACCAACGCTGTGTCGAAGGCCGCAACGCGAAGAGGAAACACCGCGACGTTACACGAAAATATGCCCTTTTTAAGGAGCGACAACAATTGGAACAAACGCGTTGAAAGCTACGTTCCTTCCCCCAACTAAATCTGTATTTCGAGGCATCTATTTAAGATACTGCGATATTGAAAAAAGTACCGGATGAAAGGCAAGAGTTAAAATAGAGCGAGGTTATTTGCCCACATGATAAAGGCGAAAAACACACATTTCTTTACTTAATATTTCATTTGATTGACGAATTTTTCTTTTCATGAAGTTTAGCATTGTGCACCAATAAACCTAAACTTTATAAATTTGGAAAACTCTCTTTGCTCAAAAATACAGAGAGTGTTTATGCATGTGTATGTAGATATTATATAAAATAATTATTTCCACCATGATTTAAAAGTACATCTTAGGCTAAGAGACTATGGAGCCTCTTTCTTTCCCTTATCGGGAAAACATACGCAAATAAGGGGTAAATTTTAATTACTTTCGTTTATGTACTCCTGAAACTATGAAAAGAACATTGTCCCGTGGGATTCCTACCAGATTATTAGACATGTCTGTTATAAAAGATAATATTTGTTTTATTTCAGGCTCAGAAGATAAGTTTTAAACTTTATGGAATATCTTTGATTCCCATGAAAGCGGAGCATAAACTTACAGTAAGTTATAAATTTACGGGATCGACGCGTAAAATGGTTCTTATGATTGATTTAATATACGCTTCAAAAGGAATTTTAGTTAAACCCGAGTTATATTTCAGAATAAATTTGTTAATAAAACTTTGATATTTTAGGATAAAATCAGTAGATCGCTAAGAAATCACTTGTTTTTAGGTTCCACTCTCCTTTTAAATAGTTAGACCAGTAGGAAAAGCCTCTTTTCGCCAAACTTTGAGTGATAATTGAAAAAGATGTCTTTATACAGGGTGGTAAAGATCAGACCAACACCCATCTTTGTGGACGTCCCCCAATAATGCCGTCGGATGACGTCACTATGCTAGAGTGTAGATCTCGTATACAGGGTGTAAGTAAATACGTGTCATTGAAAACAAATGAGATTTTTCTATGGGTTTAACAGGGTAAATGCATGATGTCTAGAAACATTGTAGTTGCACAGATCTAAGTATAGTAATTCACTAGATGACTTAACTCCGAGACAATTTATTTAACCACTTCAATAATAAGATAATGGTTCAATTGAATCGACACGAGCCCTGAAAGGCCAAAACTGAATCCGTCCGATAAGTACATAAGCGTAAATTTTCGATGTGTCTACCATCGTGGTGTAGCCACTCTTCAAGGCGACTTTCCAGATCTTGCAATGCATTTGCCAGCCTTTGAGGAGTGATTCCATTGAATGCGGCTCGAATCTTTTCCTTTAAGTCTTTTGCGACCATCGGTTCTGCTTCGTAAACGACGCCCTTAACATAACTCCATAGGGTAAGGTCAGGAGACAGTGCTGGCAACGGAATTGGTCCACCTCTACCTATCCAACGGTTAGAAAAGTGGTCGTTCAGCCATTTGACGAACATCGACCGCCCAATGTGGTGGGGCTCCATCCTGTTGGAACCACATGTCGCGAATCACTTCTAATGGCACTAAACTTGTGACGCAGGAAGTTCAAGTACAGTACTCCAGTAATGTTTGCATCAAAGAAAAAGGTACCGATAATTCGGTTCCCAGAATGCCAACCCAGACATTTACCTTCCCTCGAATTTGATGGTAATGGTGTCGTAACCAATAGGGATTGTGATGGGTTCAGTAATGCGTGTTATGACGGTTTACCGTACCATCCCTGTGAAATGTAGTCTCGTCCGAATACAGCATCTTTTGCAAAAACAGTGGATCGGCTGCAATTAGGTCACGCATGGTAAGACAAAGGTCTTGCTGTCTTAGGTAATCGTCGTCTGTTTAGATTTTGATGGAGGTGGATATGATAGGGTCGGTAGTGGAGCGATGTAAAATAGCAAGAACAGTAGCATGGCTGATTAAGATTGGCTTCTAAACGTACTACAATATCCACTTCTCGGTCTTCATTACCGAGTACACGGTCTCGCCTACGTTCACGGTAATGCATGACGAACCCAACGAACTCGATAAGGTTGTCTCTAATGTCGGTGAAGGTGCTTCGAGCCGGATGGCGTCGGTGGGGGAAGCGTTCTGCATATAGCACTGCCGCTCGACGTACGTTACTTTGACATTCACCCAAAACAAACATTATGTCCAATTTTTCGTGGTTCAAATAGGCTGGCATTCGAATACAAAACTAGTCTTAAGATGAAATGTTGTAGAAAACATACCTCGTTTGATTTATTTATCTCCACCAAACGTGTTTTATTATTGGTCACACATTATTGCTACAGTATTTTTTTTTACAACATCTGATCTTTAGAAGGCGTGTTGTAACAAACATCACTGCAGAAAAAACTTAGTCCAATAATGAGTGGCCAATAATAAAACACATTCGTTAGAAAGATTTTTGAAGTAGAAGGCCAAAGTTCCGTTTGACGCGAAGAAAGAACATCGTTAATTCAAACGTTTGCTCGCTAAGGTATCATCTAAGATCGTGTTACGATAATAAGACTCGTGTTATAGTCGAATACCAGCCTATTCCAACCAGAAAAAATTGGACATTATGTTTATTTTGGGTGAATGTCAAGATAACGTACGTCGAGCGGCAGTGATTTATGCAAAACGCTTCCACCACCGACGCCATCAGGTTCGAAGCACCTTCACTGACATTAGAGACAACCTTCTCGAGTTCGGTGGGTTCGTCGTGGAGGAATGTGAACGTAGGCGAGACCGTGTACTCGGTAATGAGGACCGAGAAGTGGATATTGTAGCAGGTTTTGAAGCCAATATTCATACCATTAGTAGAACAAGGTTGGACGGAGCCAAGCTACTGCTCTTGCCATTTTACATCGCACCACTACTGGCCTTATCATATCCACCTCCATGAAGCCTTAACAGACGACGATTAACTAAGACGGCAAGACCTTTGTCTTACAATGCGTGACCTAATTGCAGCCGATCCACTATTTTTGCAAAAGGTGCTGTTTTCGGACGAGGCTAAATTTCACAGAAATGATACGGTAAACCGTCATAACATGCGTTACTGGACCCATCACAATCCCTATTGGTTACGACACCAGTACCCTCAAATTCGATGGAAGGTAAATGCCTGGCTTGGCATTCTTGGGAACCGAATTATCGGTCTCTTTTTCTTCGATGCGAACATTACTGGAGAACTATACTTTGACTTCCTGCGTCACGAGTTTAGTGACGCGATAGACGCATTGACATTAGCAGTGATTCACAGCACGTGGTTTCAGCAGGATGGAGCCCCACCGCATTGGGCGGACAATGTTCATCAATGGTTGAACGACCATACATGGAACATTTACGATGTTGTGCTTACCATACGGATTCAACTTTGAGTTTCAGGCCTCGCGTCGATTCAATTCAATCATGATCTTATTATTAAAGTTATTAAATTGTTTCGGAGTTATGTCATTTAGTGAATTACGAGACTTAGATCTGTGGCACTGCAATGTTTCTAGCCATCAGGCATTTACGCTATAAAATCCATAGAAAAATCTCAGTTCGTTTCAATGACACGTATTTAATTACACCCTGTATACGAGGTCTACACTGTAGTATAGTGACGCCATCCGACGGAACTATTGGGGGACGTCCACAAAGATAGGTGTTGGTCTGATCTTTACCACCCTGTATGTAATCATCAAGGTCGATCAAGGAGACCATTTTTTCCTGAACCTGGCTCGTCGGCGTTGTTTACATATCCACCTTGTATTCGTTAGGCTGGTATTGCATTTGTAGAGAAATTATTTTACCAACTCTCAATTCGAACGATTAATATTAGCCACAATAGCAGTACACTATGAACGTCACAAAAAAGTTACGTCTTTGTTTTCAGATAATTTCGGGGATGACGAGCCTCTTGAGTGAGCCCCCCGGGTTTACTTTTCTTCACATGTTTGTCATAAACAATTCTTCAATTATAAATGTAAGTCTCTACGGGTTCGTTGTGAAGCTTACAAATCTTGAAATTATTATTTTTTGCAGATGTTTAGTGCAGTGGTTTCTTACATTGTAATTATTAGTCAACAACTTGAAAACCAAAACTAAGAGGATGAGTCAAGCATATTAGTTAGAAATTTCACGGCTATTCGGTTTACAACAATCTATTTCAATAAATAAACCAACTAGAGGGGGCACAGGGGCCATTGCCCCTGCAATAAATTCGATTGCCCCAGCAATGTAGAGATTGCCGCCTTTATGGATATTCCACCCGCCGCCGTGGAGAGCGGTGTCTCCCACTGACATTTTATTTTAGATTAAGATATCAAACGGTGTTTTGATTTCGCTATGGCAAATTTCTGTGCTGGATGTAACGACTTATTAACGACTGCCTCTGTTAAAGATAAGCTTCAATGCTCTGGTTCTTGTCAAGAATTCTTCCACGCAAAATGCACTAATCTCAAAAACGAAGAAAACCTACGAAAACTGGGCTCCAAAAGGCAAAGCTGGAAATTCGAAAGCTGTAAAATAGCCGCCAAAGAAGACGACCTAGTAAGTCAACAACCTACATTATATACAATAATGAACTTAATTACGAATATTTCTCAGAAATTGGACAAATTAAATTCTATTGAGAAAAATATTACTGATATAGAAGAATCGGTTAAATTTTGTTGTAACAAAATAGACGATTTTAATGAAGGAATGAAAGACACGACTCACTCTATCACAACCATAAAAAACGAATTACAAACAATAACAGCGAAGAATATTGAATTAGAATCGAAGGTAGCTTATTTAGAAGTAAAAGTAGCTGACCTTGAATTTCAACAAACTGAAGATTCGCTTGATTTTCTGGTATTCCAGAAACCGGAAACGAAAATCCGATTCAGATTGTTGAATTGCTAGATCCTTATCTTTATCCATAAAACCTAATGATATTATAAAAATTTATCGTAAAAAAATTTAATTAATAGTACTAATTCTAAAAAAAACGATTAACCCGATTGAAATTAAATTTCGAGACATACTAATCGATGCTGCAAAAAATAAGAATAACCTATTTTGTGATAAAATTCATCAAACTTTTAAAAATGAGAGATAATATGTTCTCTTTATATCTCAAAAAATTGCGATTTGAAACCAAAATGTATGCTAAAGAATATAATTTCAAATTTGTCTGTGTAAACGATTGTAGAGTTTTGCTTCGGAGGAAAACGCGAAAATACACAGAATTACGTCTATTAAAGATCTTAAACAAATACGATAAAAAAAAAATAATAATAATAATGATAAAAAAAAATTATATAATTTTATGAACTTCGTTTCAAACTTTGACCTCTCAAACCATATAAATTTCCATACTGCAGAGCTTTATCCTCACAATTTAAAAACAAATGATTGCTGTAAGAAAATACAAGTTGGGAAACCAAAATATAACCTCCCCGACCCCAACGTTAAGGTAACCTAACCTAACCCAACCCAACCTAACCTAACCTAACCTAACCTTACCTAAAATAAAAGATGAAAAGAAATGTAGAGTAGTGGAAGAGTAGAAGAAACAGCGTGCATTTCAATCACACTTCTCTATTTCCCATATAGGTTACGGAGTATAAGTATTTTCCCTTAACCTCAAGGATTCAGAGAATGCAAAAGAGTGTCCTGCGTTACCCATATATATGCGGCAGGTGGTAGACTTTTTAATATACACACCAAATGAAATGTCCTGCGTTACCCATAATTATATGCGGCAGGGAATAGATTTCTTAATAGACACACCAAATGAAATGTCCTGCGTTACCCATAATTATATGCAGCAGGGCATAGATTTCTTAATAGACACACCAAATGAAATGTTTATTTTATAAGTAAAAATGTAAAATACAAGTTCTTGTAATATAAATTAACACTTGAGTATAGGCTGTACTGTGTGATTATCTTTGGTAATCCACTGATTTGATAAGACGAAGAATTTAGTCTGGGATGGCAAGGAAGACAAGGAATGAAAACGACGAAGATATGGTAGCAAGTTCCTCTTGGACAAACCAAGGAATATTGTAGACTGAATGTTCCATTTACAACCCGTTGTCGGTAGATGATTGGTAATTACTTCCGGTACAATTTTCGTCTGAAATTCTTGATTTGACGTGCTAATAGAGGACCATTACTGATATTCTCATCATACAAGTGATCCCAGTCAATGGAAGAATCCAAGGATTGAGCTGGTTGAGAGGTTATTTTCCAAACCGGTTACAAGACGTTAGCTTCCACACCTATGATAAAAAAATGTCTTAAAAGACTGAAAGTAGACTAATTTCCATACCGTTAGAATAGCTCCTTTTATGTTTACAATTACGAGGCCGTATGAAGAACTGCCGAGCTTTTACTGACTGTAGGTATCTCATATGTCGAGTCTGAAAACACTAACTTCTTGCACATTTCAAATCTTCGTAGCCGGGCCGTCTCTTTCTTGTGATAAATGAAAGCCGTGTCGCTGCTCTGTTGACTTCAAATGGTGATAACATTCTATGCTGGTTGATTATCTCCCTTAAGTCACTATAGCTCTCTTTTGTCTGGTCTGGCCTCGTCTCCTCTCGTCTCGAAGATCACTGTACACGGCTTATTTCGATTATGAAAAAAATAGGAAATGTTTCTTGGTTTTATAGTGGAGAAAACTGAAGCCTATTTTTTTTTCCAGCATCAGATGTCCATTTTTTCTTCAAAATTGTTGTTTTTTAAACACGGGAAACCTACTGTACTTTTGTTCAAGGAGAGTTTTCACCACTATCATTTTTCTTAAGAGGTTTAACATTTTGTATCAATCCGCCTCAGCTTTAAATCTTATATCATTTCTATCTTGGATGCCCGTGTAAACGTACCTTTATTTAGATTCTTCAATCCACCCCAAGTTTGCAGAAAGCTTTAGCCTATACTGCCCGTTATACCTTTGCTTTTTGGACTAAATGATATATGGAAAACAGCTTAGCGCGTGTTGCCAACTCAAACTGGTATTAAACGGTCAAATTTCACTAAATTTTTGGACAATTTCTTAAATATCTTCTAAACTATCTCGAATTTTAAATTAATTTTTCAACTGAATTATTAATTAGATTAAGTTTAACCGTTTTGATATTTTTAATTATAAAATAAATTAATATTGCGTTTCATTTACCTAAACGATATCACACCATAAGGCTCATTTGCATTCACTTCATTAAGGTAGTATATAAACACTTCGAAGGGCTTTGTTAATCGAGCAATGTGGCCATGAAGTTGGGAGGAAAACCCCCTCCCTTCAATGTCTTGCTGATTCTTGATCTCTAGGCGCTTGGTATGCAAAGCTAATTTACCCATTGGTGGGGCGATGTTTGGAGAGTGGAAGGTTGATGTTGACCATATTAGTGAGGGACGCCTCGCTAGTATGGTCCGCTGAGATCGGACACTGGAAGTTGGACCTTGGTGTGGAGATGGTCGGAGGTGATTATAACAGTGGGAGACGTCCCATTGCGTATAATCGCCTTCAACTGTCCAGCATCGAGGTTTGACCGTAAAGTGGATGGTGGAAGGTGATAATATGCAATTGGAGACGTCCTGTTGCATATCATTGCACGACACTTGAAACTTAATGTTGCAGCCACGCTTAAAGGAGGTAATTCCCGTTAAACGGAATTGAACGATAAGCTGGTATGATAATGTCTCTAGACTTTTGGCTCCACGAGCTCGGTCACGTGATATCCGTTTACACAGGATATCCGCTTACACAGGAAGTGACAGACAGACAGACAGACAGACAGACACGACGAGTGTAATACCTCCCCCTGAACTAAAGTTCAGTCGGGGAGGTAAAAATTACTACAGAGAAAAATGAGTCAGAAAAAAAAACCTTTTGATTTCCAAACTAATATTTCAGTCACAACTCAGTAATAAAAATTAGAGTTCAGGTCAATGAAAATATACCAAAAATGTCCAAACAAATAATAAACGCATCAAATAAATGATTCAAATTCAAAATTACTTCCTTACCAATAAATTGTATTCAAACGAATGAAACTTAATTTAAAATTTCAACGAGTCAAATCTCTAGAGAACAAACTTCGTCGAAGATTTCAAAAGAAATGAAACGATTTTACGTTCAATAAATTAAAATTTAGATAAGCAAGGTCAAGGTCCCTCAGTAAAATCATATCGGCGTTAAGAAAACTAGAGTATTTGTAGACCAAGTAACGTCATTAGGCAAAATATTTGATCAAAATCAAGTTATGACCTCGGTATCGTCATATAACCGTAAATAAACATATTCAATAAACAATTAACGAATAAGCTTTCCGCATAACACGCTAAACTACGAACTGTGACGTACAATTTCGCTTTTTGGTGCTACACGACCTACAGATACCTTATAAGCCTACGTCTAAAAACACGTTTTTTGGTGATAATGCTGTGAGTAAAGAATAGATGTTTCTCTTTTGGCCCTACCATAAATTTTTTATATATTTTTTTTCTGACAGGGCAGGCCTGAGTAAAAATATACCAAGTTGTGAAACAAACGTCATTTTACGTGACTCCACACTAGCTAAAATGTTACCGGAAATACACGACAGTAGGCATTAAAAGCCTGGTTCTATTATACTTAATTGGGATTAACATTAAATTCATGTATGAAAAAGTGTGAAACTAAAACTAGCAGTCATCACGAGATCCAATCACGTGATTCTTTTCCTCACTCTGTCTACATTTCACTCTTGGGTCAACCATATCATACATGACTATTAAAACACGAGAAATTTCAATGTCAATCCGGTTTAAGAAAGTTCGTCAATTGTTAATTGTGGCATGACTAGAGCCGGATTCACACAGACCTATTTTCACGCTTTTCACGGTCACGCGCGAGGGGCAATGGGCAAACCACTCTTGGAATCAGGTGTACAAACTAAATGGAATCACGCGAATCGATTCGGAATCAGGAGAATCGATACGGAATCACGCGAATCGATTCGGAATCACGCGAATCGATTCGGAATCAGGAGAATCGATACGGAATCACGCGAATCGATTCGGAATCACGCGAATCGATTCGGAATCACGAGAATCGATACGGAATCACGCGAATCGATACGGAATCACGCGAATCGATTCGGAATCACGCGAATCGATTCGGAATCACGAGAATCGATTCGGAATCACGCGAATCACGAATCAATTCGGAATCACGCGAATTGATTCGGAATCACTGACAATCAAATGAATCTGGAATCAGGTGTACAAAATTTTTCTAGAGTGGTTTGCACCTCGCTCGCGCGTGCTAATGGTACTTCTATGAGTTCACGAGCGTGAAACGCGTAAAAACAGGTCTGTGTGTATCCGCGTTAACCTGGTTCGCTCTGCGCATGTACACAATTTCGCACGAAATACATTTGCGAAACGCGCGAAAATTATAAAAAAATTAATTTGAAAATCCGTGCCAGTAATTAAAACCAAATACGCCACTGTTTGCAAGTTTGCCAGAAGATTACGATATTTCCCCATACATGAAGCTGATTCTCCCAAGAATATCAAAAAAAATCACATTGATATTTTCCATGCGTAAAGAGGTTTCCGACTTCAAATTTAGTGGTCTACACATACTCGCGTGCTGGCGAACTCGATTTTACACGTGTCACAAATACACTGGAAACCTACTCTACTTCTGTTCGAGGAGAGTTTTCACGACTATCATTTTTCTTAAGTGGTTTAACATTATGCATAAATCCGCCTCAGCTTCAAATCTTATACACCAATTCCCCTTGAACTGGTTAAAAATTCACCGAGTATAATCGAAGTTATTATTGTCTTATCTCTTATCTAAATTATGTTGTTTCAATCTTCCATACCCGTATAAACGCACCTTTATTTAAGTTCTTCAATCCACCCCAAGTTTGCACCAGAGATAAGCCTATACTGCCCGTTATACCTTTGCTTTTTCGAGTAAATGATATATATGGAAAATAGCTTAGGCGCATGCTGCCAACTAAAACTGCCATTAATCGGTCAAATTTCTTTAAATTTTTGCATAAATTCTCAAATAACTTCTAAACTATCTAGAATTTTAAATTAATTTTTCGACTTTCTAATTAATTAGATTAAGATGAACCATTTTAATATTTTTAATTATAATATAAATTAATATTGCGTTTCATTTCCCTAAACAATATCAAACAAAATCACCCCATGAGGCTAATTTGCATACGTTCCAAAAAGATACTATATAAACCTTTCGAAGGGCTATATTAATCGAAGTAACCGTGCGTGATGGCCATGAAGTTAGGGGGAAACCCCCCCCCCCCCTTTCAATGTCTTGTTGATTCTTGATCTCTAGGCGCTTGGCGACGCAATTTACCCATTGGTGGGGCGATGTTTGGAGTCAGTGGAAGGTTGATGTGAACTGTATTAGTGGGGGACGCCTCGCTAGTATGGAACGCTGAGATCGGAAACTGGAGGTGCGGGGATGGTCGGAGGTGATTATGACAGTGGGAGACGTCCCATTGCTTGTAATCGCCTTCGGCTGTTCAGCATCGAGGTTCGACCGTAAAGTGGATGGTGGAATGCGATGATGTGCAATGGGAGACGTCCTGTTGTATGTCTTTGCACGACACTTGAAACTCAATGTGGCAGCCACGCTTAAAGGAGGTAATTCCCCGGAATTGAACGAGAAGCTGGTATGATTACGTCTCTAGACTTTTGGCTCCACGAGCTAGGTCACGTGACTTCCGTTTACACAGGATATCCGCTTACACAGACAGACAGACAGACAGACACACAGACACGACCAGTGTAACACCTCCCCCTGAACTAAAGTTCAGTCGGGGAGGTAAAAAAATCATAAATTTGGGTTAAAAGTTTTTCATCATAACATTCTTAGCATCACAAAAAATTTTGATGAACTAAGACTATTTTTAAACAACCTCGGTCTCGACTTTGATATCATAGTTTTGTTAGAATGCTGGCTAGAAGGTAAAAACCTAGATTTATTTAAATTAAATGATTATCAAAATTCCTATACATAAAAATTTAATAATCAAAATGATGGAATATTAGTTTTTACAAAAATCCATTTAAATATAGAATCCACCGAAGTAGACATAGATGGAGTAAATGCTATTTACCTATATATTAGACATAATAATCGTATAGCTTACCGATTTATCTATGCATATCGCTCACCGACCAGTAACTTTTTACCGAAGCTAGACCAACTGCTAACTGACTGTAATAAATTCAACATATTATATACGTATTTGATAGGAGACATTAATAAAAATATTATCTCACCAGAAATGAAGGATGGCAGTATTGAGTATCTAGATATTTTAAGTCTACATGGCTATGTACCTCTTATTTATAATTATACTAGAGTTTCGGAACATTCAAAAACATTGTTTTTGTGACCATTGTTTTGTTAAATCTAAAAAAAATATTTACTTTAAGAGTTTTGTACTTGAAACGAATATAACAGATCATTATCCAATCATTATTAATGCAAAATGTGATTTAGAATTACCACGCGATTGTAATAAACTGAAACATATTAAAATAGATTACGATAACTTAGCCAATTTTCAAACTGGAGCAAAAAGTTAACTGTTTACAAATCGACAAATGTAAACTTTGCCCTGGAAATTTTTTTGGATACACTCAATCTCTACATAAAATTAGCCTCAACTCTTAAACGCGATATAAGAAGAAATTTAAATGTTAAATTTAAAGAACCCTGGATGACATTAGTATTGGTAACGTCGATAAAAATTAGAGATAAATTAAAGCTAAAATGTTTAAAAGAACCATTTAATACTAAATTAAAGTTAAAATTTATTAAATTTAGAAATAACTTAAATACTTTAATAAAAGTTATAAAAAATAATTATTATCGGACTAAAATTGAAAATTTTAACAAAGACACTAAAAAATATGGCAAACGATAAACGAAGCCTCTGCGAGGAATAAACCTAAAATCCCCATAACTAAAGTAAAAAACAGTTCTGATAACAATATTGTAATAGACGCGATTCGAGACCCTGTAAAGTATGCTACTATGTTTAATAATTATTTTTCTACGATAGGTGAGGCTCTCGCGAACAATATCCTAACGAATCAAACAGTAATAAATACTCCAAACACTGAAGGGATAAAACTTAAACAAATTCAAAACTCTTTATTTCTTGCCCCGGTAGATGAATGCGAAGTACGTTAAATAATAAACTCTCTTAACCATAATTCCGCTATCGGTCATTAGATCCGCAATTATAAAAACTATTGTTAATTATATTAAACCGCCATTAACTTACATAATCAATCTGAGTTTCACAACAGGGATATTCCCAGAGTCGTTAAAATTAGCCATTGTCTCACCTATAAATCAGGTGATCGTTTGGAACTTTGTAATTATAGACCAATTTCTATTTTAAGCCACCTTTCTAAGCTTTTAGAAATGGCGCTAATGGGAAACGGCGCAAAAGGGAATCGGCGCTAGTGGGAAACGGCGCTAATGGGAAACTGCGCAAATGGGCACCGCGCTAATGGGAAAATGAGCTAATGGAAAAATGCGCTAATGGGAACTGCGCTAATAGGCACATACCCCATCTTTAACCACCCTCGAACAATGACCTCAATCAGGATACAACGATGGATACTTCGGTTAAAACAATCCGTTTTTAATGTTCAATAACATCCTGGAAAAACTAACCCTGTTGATTATATTTCACGACATCCTTGCAAGATACACACTCTTATTGTCGCCTATCCGATAGCTACAGTAACACCATTTGGCTCAATAACGATCGCGGATGTAAAACAGGCGACACTCAAAGATGAAACCCTGACCCCATAATTCAACGCAATTCGAATGTCTCTCTTTGGGAATCATACGTTCTTTATCCCGATAAAGATAAAGCCTTGTAGGAAGCTTTCAAGAACATAAAATATCAACTAACTGAAAGTGAAGAATTGCTTCTGCGCGGCACCAACATAGCTTTTGCCATAATCACTAATTCCTGCGGCAATCGATGTTGCTCTCGAAGAACATCCTGGTGTAGTGAGAACCAAAAAACTATTTCGAGATAAATTATGGTTTACAAATATCAACAAAGTGATCAAAGAGAAAATCAACACTTGTATACCATGCCTGGCCACAACACCTAATAAGCAATGTGAACCACTACAAATGACCATATTACCGAAATACCCTTGGCATTCCATAGCGGTAGATTTTTTTGGGCCCACGCCAACAGGTGAATACATCTTAGCTGTTATAAACGAATACAGCCGATATCCTGCAATTGCCATTGTTTCTTCCACCACCGCTTTATCAACAATTAAAGCCTTGAAGAACATGTTTTCAATGTTGGGAAAGTTAAAATCAGACAATGGTCCACCTTTTAGTAGAGTAGACTTTCAGAATTTTTCCAAGCAGCTGGGTTTCAGTCACCATAATACTACCCCTAGGTGGCCTCAGGCCAACGGCCTGATCAAAAGACAGATGCTTATTTTTGCAAAACTATTCGTACCGACTTAATTGATAGGCTACAATGGAAAACACAACTACTAACTCATTTGATGAATTACCTTTCAGCCACACACACAACAACCGGAAAATCACCAGCAATGCTATTCCTAAATAGAGACGTCATTAAAACTAAATTACCTACTCTTATATTCCCATCGCATCTAGATGAAAATGTGCGACATCATTATGAGGAAGGTAAATTTAAAATGAAATCATACAATGACCAGCGAAATAACGCCAAAAAAAACACTCTTTAATTCCTGGAGATCTAGTTCTAGTACAAACATAACTCTACCGAAATTTCAACCCTTTTTCGATCCAACTCCACGTAAAGTAATCGCAGTCCATTGCTCCCAAATAACTCTACAAGCTGATAAAGGCCGAATTTTGTTCAGAAACTCTTCAATGGTAAAAAAAACTCAGGAACACAAACAACATAGAGTCACCAGACACTAAAAACGACATTTACTCCAATATCTTACCAATACCCCCAAAAGTCCTTTGAAAACCCCTCACAATAACAACAAAAATCAACATGCTGCTATGTCTAATATCATGAACAACAACAACTCTAACAAAAGCAACAACAATAACGATTCTATCGCAGCACAAAACAATGACATCATAGCCAAACAAAGCAACACTGCTGAAAACATAATCACTATCGCAGATCAAAACCACGCCAACATAACTGAACAAAACAATACTGCTGAAAACCACATTACTATCGCTAATCAGAACAATCACTTAACCGCTAATACCAATAATGTGGATAACACCAAAAGAAAAAAAGGAAGGGTAAGAAAAAAAATATATATATTTCTCTATCAATTACTATGTCTAAATTTGTATTATATCTACCTTTAATATTTTTTTTTTATTGTAGCGAGGAATATAATGTTTTGATATTATCATAGAGGTTAGAAAGGAGTAAAAGGCTTGGCTTGGAGGTTTCTCGCTTGAAAATTTACATCTCAACTTCCGGTATGCGCGCGACGTTTTCTATGACATCATAGAGGCTCTGATTGGTTGAAAACCATTAATGGCGGATGAACCGGATGTAAAGGGACAAATTTTTAAAATGAAAAACACAAAAAAAGCGAGAATTCTAAAACTGCCTTGCCAAAGCCAGGCCTTCATTGACAATACCCCTAAACTCCGCCCCCGTCGCCATAGTAACAGAGACGCTTTCTCTCGGTTTGAAAAGGTGGAGGACCAACAGATTTTTAGCAGTCGAGAAAATAGCATTTTAATAGGTTAGTGGTTTTCCTTATACTCACATTAATTTGTATTAATTAATTATTTAGGTAGCTAACATATTTTCAGAGAGTTGTCTAAGTCGAACAAAGGTCCCGAGAAACGTTATAGCAAAAAAATTTAAGTTATCAATGATTTAGATCCTTATTTATTTAACCCTAAGGATAGAGTGTAGAACTATCGCTATAACCAGAAATATCTTATCAAGTTATTTTTATTTACCAAGCTCATCTAAATTAGTTAAATCCAAAACCTTTTGTTCTTGATTAGGCTACAAATCTATATTTTTTCTTGCAGAGTAGACTACGTTTAACAATCATCGAGGAGTTGGATAACTCGTTGTTAACGAGTTTCCGGCCAATCTCGCTATTCAAGGTACCTTAGTAACCAGTTATCAAACTCCATGGATTATTTATAGAACTACTTTGCAAGTGAAATATTGAATTCTAGCTTAATACTGAACCTTCTACTTTGATTATCGCCACAATTTTTCACCTTTGAAAGTTCCCAATCTTTTAGGTATGTGCCTATTAGCGCAGTTCCTATTAGCGCAGTTTCCCATTAGCGCCGTTCCCATTAGCGCAGTTTCCCATTAGCGCCGTCCCCATTAGCGCAATTTCCCATTAGCGCCGTTTCCCATTAGCGCCGTTTCTCATTAGCGCCGTTTCCCATTAGCGCCGTTTCCCATTAGCGCCGTTTCCCATTAGCGCCGTTTCCCATTAGCGCCGTTTCCCATTAGCGCCGTTTCCCATTATCGCCGTTTCCCATTATCGCCGTTTCCCAATAGCGCCGATTCCCATTTGCGCAGTTTCCCTTTAGCGCAATTCCCATAAGCGCCGTTTCCCAGATGGAGATAAATGTTTTTTTAAGCGAGTTGCCTTGGTTCGGTAGCGGAATGATTAGCATAGACGGCTTCTAACCAGAAGATAGTGAGTTCGAGCCTATATACGGATAACGATATGTTGTAGTTTTCGATTTATTTGATTTATGTAAATTTTTAAAAGTAATTGTGGTTCATTTCAGTTTTAATTGTTGTTAGCAGTTTCATATAATGTAGGAAAAAGTGAAAAAAAAACGAAATAGATTATGTGGTCAATTTTGCGTACGTGTTTCTGTTAAGTTTTGCATGATTTTGCTGTTTTCCGTGTTGTGGGTCAGTTTTGTAAATTTTACGTCGGGTTTAATTACAGATTTAATTTTAATAGCGGTCAAGTTATTTTAATGCTAAAATAAAAGACAAAGTGGTACTACTAAATTACAAATTTTTCATTTAGGTAATGCTCATTTGTTAATTCTCTTTTAGAAAACATCCTTTTTGAACGTGATCCAGTGGTTTAGGTTAGGTTAGTTTTTCTGAGACAATAAATGCTGAAACAGGAAACCCTTTAGAAGGTAGGGTTAAAAAAAGTTTTAGGAAAGAGGGGATTGCGCGTCTAGGACATAGCGGTTATTGGGAAGCTGCGCTAATGGGGAACGGCGCAAATGGGAATGGCGCTAATGGACATAATTAATCTTTTAGGAGGTAGCCACACGTTTCGAGAGATGGAACGAAGCGGGAATTATCCGCTTCGGCCAGTAAAGCTTCGGCTTTGGCCGCATTTTCGGCCGAATATTAAATTATTTGTAATTTGCTTGTGACTATTATGAGCATCGCATTTCTTTACTTTATTTTGATATTTCTCTTTCCACTCTTTTATTGGTATTAGGCCTATTAAAAATAAAATGTCCTTTTAATTTCTTTCCTTCTCTTCCTCGCTCGCAGAACCTTCCAACAAGCTACTTCTTCTACTATAATTTAAATTAAAGATCCAATTTCAAATAGTTCAACACGTTTGAACTTTTATCGTTATTCGTTTTCAAAATCTTTTCGATTAAGGACTTAATTCAAAAACTCTAATTAAACCTACTCGATCGATAAATATATAATTGTATTCAAGGTACTACTACTTCTGCTAAGCTTTCTTTTTACGTTGACACGGAGAGTTATCTTGACCAGTCCATATCAAAAGTAAAACTAAAAGTAAAAACTTCATTCTTCATAAACATTTTCGGTCTCCTCGAAGAAAAAAACCTGTAAGGGAGACTGGGAGAGTAAAACTAAAAGTAACAAGATAGTCAAGCCCATAGAATAGCTAGACCCCTGACATTGTAAAAGAGGCAGAAAGGAATGATTCTATAGCAGGGGTGTGTTATGCAGGCATAAACGCTCTTTAAACAATTTGAACGGCCTAATTTGCAGCCATTGATTTTTAAAAACTCGCTATACCACGCTTATTTCAGCGTAAGTGTGGCTAAATTAAAGGGGCGCTGGGGGAAGACGGAATACTACGCAAAAACGTTCTTCGGTAACTGCCCAGGGCCAAGTACGTATTCTAGAATTTTCAGACAATTATTAGACACGTTTTTGATGTTTAAATTAATTTCTAAAGTTTTATTAAGTTTGCATGAAAGTATTAATTCTGGTCAATCATATTAATTCAGTCGCCAACAGCTCTATCACGATAGTGTTTGATAGAAACCTGGCTATCCAGATGTCGGAAAAAAATGTGATATCTGTACCGTACGTTGAAGTTGGATGCTGTTGGATTCTTATGATTGGTTCGATTCTTTACTTCACTTATATTCAAACTTAACCAATCTTTATAAATTAATGTAACACCAAAAACCTTCATAGTAATTGTTTGAAAATTCTATAGTACGTTTTTTGGTATGGGCAAATCTGCGGAAAGAAATTCAAAAGCTGTTCCAGTTTTAACTCCAAGTTTCCCTTTCAAGTCGCGTTTTCAATCTAGGTTCACTGAACAATGGGTCAATCTTATCGGGGAGATAAACATTACAAAATAATTATATTAGGCATAATGGGAAAATATTATTGGGCTAGACTAATTATAATGTATTTTATGTTATATAATTCCGACAACAAACGGTACAAGCTTAGATTTTTTATTAAAGAAAGTGGAAAACGTCGAAGAAAAAGCACTGTGGCGACAAGTAGAACGAACTAAAGGTCTATTCGAAACGGACAAGTTGAAAGATTTTCGCCACGACATTTCTAGTGGTAAAAGCGTATTGGTCGCGGATCCCGTTAGCTTCGGAGATGCGTTACCGGAGCTGTGTCGCGATGCGGAACCTAAACCTCGTCTTCATATTAGTCGCCGACCAAGTACTTGGTTCTCCAACGCTTTTCTAGTTTCCCGTTCGTTTCCCAAGAAACTCCTTCATGAATTGAATATTTCGTAAGTAACATAACGGCTACTTTCAGTAACTCTCAACGGGAAGAACACGTTTTTAGAAAATAAGTTTCCGTTGAGTATTTTGGGCAACGCTACGTCAGAAGTTGTTGAACGAATATATTGATACGATGTAAAAAGGCGGTTTCTACCTCGTGGCAAAAGCTTAAAGAATAATTGCTAATAGCGATCGAATCTAACCAAAAAATATAAATGAAGCTTGCTACGTAACAAATTTAAAATAACTAGATAGCATTCGTCAAAATATGTTAAAATTTCAGTTATAATATTTCCCACTTAAATATAGTTAATGAATTTTGAGATCAATATATCAGAACTTCATTCCTACGTCCAGCGGATGATTTCCTTGACTGCCTGATGAACATCGTGACGTTGAAACTGGAAATTCAAAAATACCGTTCAATGAAAAATCGCTCTCCGATGAGCTCAGCGCTGAGTCCGTTTAGTGTTACTGAACGTAGTCACAATCGGTAATTATAGTTTTCGTTTAAAGACGTTAAATTTAAGGATTTTTTTGGCCAGAATTCGGCGTTATGTGGAGTTTTCTCACATTGAACACGTCACGGGAAGGGGGTTTTCCGAATATTCTTTTTGTTTATGGAAACCATCGGAACCTAACACGTTTGAGCAAAATAAGAACGTTAATTTCCTATTGTATCTGTGGAGCAGCTTCACTTGGATCTCCATTTTGACATTCGTCATTGAGTTGATAGTATTTTATTTCAAAGGAATGCTTAGAATCATTTCGATGTTGGTAATATTTTGCATTATTGGCACTTTTTTCTGGTCCCAAATTGCTCTATCTTGAATTGAGATGTTGTTGATGATTGGCTAAAACTACGGGTGTACCGCGTAGCTGCGGTTTCCTAAAATGTCAACCGCTAGCTGTTTTGCCGACAACAGCGGTTTTTAAACGGGCGGAAATAAAACTGAGATGTATTATGGCGTTAATAAATGAGAAATTAGCAAGATAACCCGTCGCAATGTCAGCAATTATAATAAAGTTCAATTCTATGGAGTTGTTTTGATTTTGAACGTCGTGAAAATATCTGTTGCGCTTAACCCCCGTTATGTGACGTTAATGATAATGATATATGATTTTATTTAAAGTAGGGTAGAAATATACAGTACCTTTAAATACTAATAATCGGGTTGGTACTCCCTCGGTGCTATTGAATGTTTGCAACCGCAAATAAAATCAAATTTTATTTTTTAACAAAACGCATTAATATGAACAATTATTTCTTCGTAGTTTCTTACGGGCGACCTGGTTTTTTGCTTAGCTTTAATAACCGAATGAATATTGAAAGTCTCGGAACTAAAAGCGTGAAATTTGAAATTAATAAGTTGAGTATATGTCAATAATGTTGTGCCTGGGAATAAGCTAGTGTCTTTTTGGTTTGTTGGTCGGCTGCTTTTTATGGATTATGCGATGGCCTAGTTGGAATTATTACTCTTAAGAGTTTTTACCTCCCCGAGTGAACTTGTTCACGGGGAGGTTTTACGTTCGTCGTGTCTGTGTGTCTGTGTGTCTGTCACTTCCGGTGTAAGCGGATATCCTGTGTAACCGAATATCACGTGACCTAGCACGTAGAGCAAAAATCTTGGGACTCAAGACGTAAACATGCCATCTTATCGTTCAATTCCGTTCAACGGGAATTCCTATAATCAGGCTGCCACATGGATAAGCTTCAGGTGTCGTGCGATTTTATGCAACCGTGGACGTCTCCCATTGCATATTATCGCCTTCCACCATCCACATCAAACCTCGATGCTGGGCAGTTGAAGGCGATTATACACAATGGGACGTCTCCCACTGTTATAATCACCTCCGACCATCCTAACGCACCAAGGTTCAACCTCCAGTTTCCGATCTCAGCGGGCCATATTAGCGAGGCGTCCCTCACTAATATGGTCCACATCAATCATCAACTCGCCCCCTCTACGGGTCAGATTTTCGTTCGTAGCTACACTGAGCGCCTGGTGTAATAACTACCTCCAGACATTGAACAGGGGGTGGGTTCCCCTTTCTTCACAGCTTTAAGTTACAGATACCTAATAATGTTTTTCGATCGCCTTATATACCACTTTTTTTACACTAACGCGTTGTAGCCTTATGGCGTGGTATCTTTCAGTGAATTGAAACGAAATGTTCATTTAAACTATAATTAAAATTTCTTAAATTACTTAACTTAGTCTAATTAATAATTTCGCTGAAAATTAAATTAAAATTAAATGTTATTTTAGAAGATATTTAAGAAATTGTCTAAGAATTTTGTGAAATTTGTGTGTTCAATACCAGCTCGAGTTGGCAGCACGCGTTAAGCTATTTTCCATGTACCATTTAGTCCAAAAACATAGGTATAAAGGTATTGTAGGCTTAGGCTTGCTGCAAACTCAGGGTGGATTGGAAAACTAATACAGTTCAACTTCTACGCATATGGAAGTAGTCTTGTTTTTTACCTATTTTAATTGATTGATTTAATTTTTTAGCTTAGCCTCAGTTATTAAAATGTGTAGGTGTTTTTTTTTATTTTGTTTATCGCATATATAAAAGCGTGACATACTATTTCGGCCGTCAGAGAAAAAGCTGGGATCGAAGAGCTGGTTACCTTTTCGCTCGCCGTACCAATTCACTAGTGTGATGGTAATTCGACAGCGGCTCTTAGCTGCTTCGACTGGCGTTTCTCTCCGTGGAGTGATACCTCCTTTACCTCGGTGTCGAGGAGAGCTAATACACGTGTGTTTGGGCTTCGTACTTGTACATAACCTTAAGGCCTGCGTAAAAGCCTCATATAATGTAAGGTCTTATGGGTGATTTGCACTTGACTTTTGGAGCGAATGTACCCGTATATCTAACTTAAACTTCTCCATTACCTACTTTGATTTTCATGTACTTGAGTTCCGTGACTGAAATGTGCTTTAAACCCAATCTTTAATAATTCGCCATTGAATAACAAACCAACTATTACCACGTAGGATAGGAGACATGATAATTGAGGTCTACATGTTGAATAACCTGCCACAAACTTGTATTTAATAGAATAACCGGCCGAGTACAGGGACTGGAAGTCTGCAACAGACTTCTAGTATTATTTTTTTCTTTTCGGCTGAATATTGAGAGAATTAGCTTTATGTACCGGGATAAACTTACTTCCTAGCGAAGCTGGAAACAATGTATTGGGACTTTGTTATAAGAACAAGTTTCTAGCACGCGCTTTCAATTTCATTTTTTCAATTGCTCGCGTGTTTGCTATATTTGCGAATTTGTTTCGCACGAAAATGCCGTGTATACGCAAGGGTATAATTCACAAGAAACGCTGGATTTGAAGTAAATTCTTCATTAATATTTGCAATTTCTCGCGCAAAACGCCATTAATGTCTAGGCGACTTCCTTGCATCTATCGCGTCTAATGCGCTCTCTTAAGGATATTAATTGGTGCATTCACGTCATCAGCGTAAAGATATAAATAGATTTACGAAGAACGCGTGCTGGTATGTTTGGTAGATCTAAATGGCCAAAACGTTAGAGTTCTAATTTTTTTTTTTCAATTTCTCCGAATGTCTAAAGTAAATAAGTGCGTGTAAACAAGCTAAGCTTCAATTTTGCACACCTTTAAAGCATAATAACGTCATTTAAGCAAAGGAACATATGTGTATTTGTGACTTGCGTAAAATCGAGTTCATCAGCACGCGAGTATGTGTAGCCCACTAAATTTCAAGTCCGAAACCACTTTACGCGTGCAAAATATCAAAGCGATTCTGATATTCTTGGGAAAATCAGTTTAATGTATGGGGAAATACTGTAATTTTCTGGCAAATTTTCGAACAGTGGCGTAAGAATTGGTTTTAATAACTAGCACGGGTTTTCAAATTAATATTTTATAAGCCTCGCACGTTTCCAATTGTATTTCACGCGAAATTGTTGCGTGTACGCATGCGCAGATCGAACCAGGTTATTTATACCACAATTTACAGTTGACTAACATTCTTAAACCGGATTGACATTGAATTTTCTTGTGTTTTAATTGGTATATATGATATGGTTCACCCTATAGTGAAATGTAGACCGAGTGGGGAAAAGAATCACGTGATTGGATCTCTTAATGACTGCTAGTTTTAGTTTCACACTTTTCCCCACATGAAATTAATGTTTATCCCAATTAAGTATAGTAGAACTATGCTTTTTAATGCCTACTGTCGTTTATTTTCGGTGACGTTTTAGCTAGTGTGTAGTCACGTAAAATAACGTTTGTTTCACAACTTGTGTTGTATACTGAAGCCATGTATAGGTTCAATTTGATATAACATTTTGCCTTTTCACGTTACTTGGTCTACAAATACTCTACAACCGTCAAAATTCTGATATGGTTTTAAAAGAAGAACCTTGACCTTGTGTATTTAATCTCATATCGAGATTAAATGTTTTTCGCATCTAATTTTAATTGGTTTATCAATATGTTATTTGAATAGATATTTTTTTTAAGATTTTATATTTTTTAGATTAAAATAAATTTATTATTCAGGAAGATTTTGTAGAATCTAGTTCTCAGGATTACCGGTGTTGAAAATTTATTTTGCTAATGTTATCTTGATGTCTGTGTTTTCTGCCCGCTATTTGGTAGTGGTAAGATTAATATTTTTAATTTTAATTAATTGACTGATTTGGCGTTTATTTGATAATTTGCTTTACTTAAATTGTTCGTGTAAGGGCTATTTTACATATTACCAAAGATTGCTAATTTCAGTTGTCTTAATTCTGATTTTCTCCACTATAAAACCAAGAAACATTTCCGATTTTTTTCATAATCGAAATAAGCCGTGTACAGTGATCTTCGAGACGAGAGGAGACGAGGCCAGACCAGACGAAAGAGAGCTATAATGACTTAAGGGAGATAATCAACCAGCATAGAATGTTATCACCATTTGAAATCAACAGAGCAGCGACACGGCTTTCATTTATCACAAGAAAGAGACGGCCCGGCTACGAAGAATTGAAACGTGCAAGCAGTTAGTGTTTTCGGACTCGACATATGAGAAATCTACAGTCAGTAAAAGCTCGGCAGTTCTTCATACGGCCTCGTAATTGTAAACATAAAAGGAGCTATTCTAACGGTATGGAAATTAGTCTACTTTCAGTCTTTTAAGATATTTTTTTATCATAGGAGTGGAAGCTAACGTCTTGTAACCGGTTTGGAAAATAACCTCTCAACCAGCTCAATCCTTGGATTCTTCCAATGACTGGGATCACTTGCATGATGAAAATATCAGTTATGGTCCTCTATTAGCACGTCAAAATAAGAATTTTAGACGAAAACTGTACCGGAAGTAATTGTCGATCATCTACCGAAAATGGGTTGTAAATGGAACATTCAGTCTACAATATTTCTTGGTTTGTCTAAGAGGAACTTGCTACAAAATCTTCGTCGTTTTAATTCCTTGTCTTCATTGCCATCCCAGACTAAATCCTTCGTCTTTATCAAATCAGTGGATTATCTCAAAGATAATCACACAGTACCGCCTATGCTCTAATGATAATTTATATTATAAGAAAATGTATTTTACATATTTATTTAGAAAATAAATTTCATTTGGTGTGTCTATTAAGTAATCTACGCCATGCCGCATATAATTATGCGTAACGCAGGACATTTCAATTGGTGTGTATATTAAAGAGTCTACGACCTGTCGCATGTAATTATGGGTAACGCATGACACACTTTTGCATTCTCTGTATCCTTGAGGTTAAGGGAAAATACTTATATTCCGTAAAATAGAGAATAATAATTGGAATGCACGCTGGTTCCTCTATTCATCCAATACTCTACATTTCTTTTCATCTTTTATTTTAGGTAGGGTTAGGTTAGATTACTTTAACGTCGGGCTCGGGGAGGTTATATTTTGGTTTCCCAACTTGTTTAGCTTAGCCTCAGTTATTAAAATGTGTAGGTGTTTTTTTTTATTTTGTTTATCGCATATATAAAAGCGTGACATACTATTTCGGCCGTCAGAGAAAAAGCTGGGATCGAAGAGCTGGTTACCTTTTCGCTCGCCGTACCAATTCACTAGTGTGATGGTAATTCGACAGCGGCTCTTAGCTGCTTCGACTGGCGTTTCTCTCCGTGGAGTGATACCTCCTTTACCTCGGTGTCGAGCAGAGCTAATACACGTGTGTTTGGGCTTCGTACTTGTACATAACCTTAAGGCCTGCGTAAAAGCCTCATATAATGTAAGGTCTTATGGGTGATTTGCACTTGACTTTTGGAGCGAATGTACCCGTATATCTAACTTAAACTTCTCCATTACCTACTTTGATTTTCATGTACTTGAGTTCCGTGACTGATATGTGCTTTAAACCCAATCTTTAATAATTCGCCATTGAATAACAAACCAACTATTACCACGTAGGATAGGAGACATGATAATTGAGGTCTACATGTTGAATAACCTGCCACAAACTTGTATTTAATAGAATAACCGGCCGAGTACAGGGACTGGAAGTCTGCAACAGACTTCTAGTATTATTTTTTTCTTTTCGGCTGAATATTGAGAGAATTAGCTTTATGTACCGGGATAAACTTACTTCCTAGCGAAGCTGGAAACAATGTATTGGGACTTTGTTATAAGAACAAGTTTCTAGCACGCGCTTTCAATTTCATTTTTTCAATTGCTCGCGTGTTTGCTATATTTGCGAATTTGTTTCGCACGAAAATGCCGCGTATACGCAAGGGTATAATTCACAAGAAACGCTGGATTTGAAGTAAATTCTTCATTAATATTTGCAATTTCTCGCGCAAAACGCCATTAATGTCTAGGCGACTTCCTTGCATCTATCGCGTCTAATGCGCTCTCTTAAGGATATTAATTGGTGCATTCACGTCATCAGCGTAAAGATATAAATAGATTTACGAAGAACGCGTGCTGGTATGTTTGGTAGATCTAAATGGCCAAAACGTTAGAGTTCTAATTTTTTTTTTTTCAATTTCTCCGAATGTCTAAAGTAAATAAGTGCGTGTAAACAAGCTAAGCTTCAATTTTGCACACCTTTAAAGCATAATAACGTCATTTAAGCAAAGGAACATATGTGTATTTGTGACTTGCGTAAAATCGAGTTCATCAGCACGCGAGTATGTGTAGCCCACTAAATTTCAAGTCCGAAACCACTTTACGCGTGCAAAATATCAAAGCGATTCTGATATTCTTGGGAAAATCAGTTTAATGTATGGGGAAATACTGTAATTTTCTGGCAAATTTTCGAACAGTGGCGTAAGAATTGGTTTTAATAACTAGCACGGGTTTTCAAATTAATATTTTATAAGCCTCGCACGTTTCCAATTGTATTTCACGCGAAATTGTTGCGTGTACGCATGCGCAGATCGAACCAGGTTATTTATACCACAATTTACAGTTGACTAACATTCTTAAACCGGATTGACATTGAATTTTCTTGTGTTTTAATTGGTATATATGATATGGTTCACCCTATAGTGAAATGTAGACCGAGTGGGGAAAAGAATCACGTGATTGGATCTCTTAATGACTGCTAGTTTTAGTTTCACACTTTTCCCCACATGAAATTAATGTTTATCCCAATTAAGTATAGTAGAACTATGCTTTTTAATGCCTACTGTCGTTTATTTTCGGTGACGTTTTAGCTAGAGTGTAGTCACGTAAAATAACGTTTGTTTCACAACTTGTGTTGTATACTGAAGCCATGTATAGGTTCAATTTGATATAACATTTTGCCTTTTCACGTTACTTGGTCTACAAATACTCTACAACCGTCAAAATTCTGATATGGTTTTAAAAGAAGAACCTTGACCTTGTGTATTTAATCTCATATCGAGATTAAATGTTTTTCGCATCTAATTTTAATTGGTTTATCAATATGTTATTTGAATAGATATTTTTTTTAAGATTTTATATTTTTTAGATTAAAATAAATTTATTATTCAGGTAGATTTTGTAGAATCTAGTTCTCAGGATTACCGGTGTTGAAAATTTATTTTGCTAATGTTATCTTGATGTCTGTGTTTTCTGCCCGCTATTTGGTAGTGGTAAGATTAATATTTTTAATTTTAATTAATTGACTTATTTGGCGTTTATTTGATAATTTGCTTTACTTAAATTGTTCGTGTAAGGGCTATTTTACATATTACCAAAGATTGCTAATTTCAGTTGTCTTAATTCTGATTTTCTCCACTATAAAACCAAGAAACATTTCCGATTTTTTTCATAATCGAAATAAGCCGTGTACAGTGATCTTCGAGACGAGAGGAGACGAGGCCAGACCAGACGAAAGAGAGCTATAATGACTTAAGGGAGATAATCAACCAGCATAGAATGTTATCACCATTTGAAATCAACAGAGCAGCGACACGGCTTTCATTTATCACAAGAAAGAGACGGCCCGGCTACGAAGAATTGAAACGTGCAAGCAGTTAGTGTTTTCGGACTCGACATATGAGAAATCTACAGTCAGTAAAAGCTCGGCAGTTCTTCATACGGCCTCGTAATTGTAAACATAAAAGGAGCTATTCTAACGGTATGGAAATTAGTCTACTTTCAGTCTTTTAAGATATTTTTTTATCATAGGAGTGGAAGCTAACGTCTTGTAACCGGTTTGGAAAATAACCTCTCAACCAGCTCAATCCTTGGATTCTTCCAATGACTGGGATCACTTGCATGATGAAAATATCAGTAATGGTCCTCTATTAGCACGTCAAAATAAGAATTTTAGACGAAAACTGTACCGGAAGTAATTGTCGATCATCTACCGAAAATGGGTTGTAAATGGAACATTCAGTCTACAATATTTCTTGGTTTGTCTAAGAGGAACTTGCTACAAAATCTTCGTCGTTTTAATTCCTTGTCTTCATTGCCATCCCAGACTAAATCCTTCGTCTTTATCAAATCAGTGGATTATCTCAAAGATAATCACACAGTACCGCCTATGCTCTAATGATAATTTATATTATAAGAAAATGTATTTTACATATTTATTTAGAAAATAAATTTCATTTGGTGTGTCTATTAAGTAATCTACGCCATGCCGCATATAATTATGCGTAACGCAGGACATTTCAATTGGTGTGTATATTAAAGAGTCTACGACCTGTCGCATGTAATTATGGGTAACGCATGACACACTTTTGCATTCTCTGTATCCTTGAGGTTAAGGGAAAATACTTATATTCCGTAAAATAGAGAATAATAATTGGAATGCACGCTGGTTCCTCTATTCATCCAATACTCTACATTTCTTTTCATCTTTTATTTTAGGTAGGGTTAGGTTAGATTACTTTAACGTCGGGCTCGGGGAGGTTATATTTTGGTTTCCCAACTTGTTTGTTAAATGCTTATTGGTTGAAATTACAAATAACGTCATAATAGATTTAACTTTGTCGCGTCGTAATAGTGAACCTAACACATTTCGCTATTTTTTACCTCCCCGACTGAACTTTAGTTCAGGAGGAGGTTTTACACTGGTCGTGTCTGTGTGTGTGTCACTTCCTGTGTAACCGGATATCCTGTGTACGCGGATATCACGTGACCTAGCTCGTAGAGCCAAAAGTCTAGAGACATTATCATACCAGCTTATCGTTCAATTCCGTTTAACGGGAATTACCTCCTTTAAGCGTGGCTGCAACATTAAGTTTCAAGTGTCGTGCAATGATATGCAACAGCACGTCTCCAATTGCATATTATCACCTTCCACCATCCACTTTACGGTCAAACCTCGACGCAATGGGACGTCTCCCACTGTTATAATCACCTCCGACCATCACGCACCAAGGTCCAACCACTAGTGTCGGATGTCAGCGGGCCATACTAGCGAGGCGTCCCTCACTAATATGGTCCACATCGACCCTCCACTCTCCAAACATCGCCCCCCCAAGGGTAAATTGGCCGACACGTGAGCACTCAGGGTTACGGTCTACCCCCATTTCGCCCAATTTATTTTCGCCCAATTTCATTTCGCCCAATTCCCATTTCGCCCAGTTTCTTTTCGCACAATTTCATTTCGCCCAATTCCCATTTCGCAAAATTTCTTTTCGCCCAAATCCCATTTCGCCCAACCCCATTTGGCCCAATTTCTTTTCGCCCAATTTCTTTTCGCCCAATTCCCGTTGGCCCAATTCCCATTTGGCCTAATGTCTTCTCGCCCAATCTCGTTTCGCCCAATTTTGATTTGGACCGATCTCATTTTGCCCAAGTCACATTTTTCCACTTTTTTCCCCCCAACCTAACCAAACCTAACCTAACCTAAATTAAATAAAAGTCACTTTTTTGGCCTACTAAGACTTTAAATTTTAAAAGGTTTAAGCTTTAATCGTTTTAGGCGAAAAGGGAAGAGAAATTTTTGGGTTGGGCGAAATGGGAATAGATAATTCTAGGCTAACTGATAAAACGATTGGGCAAATTGGGATTGGGCGAATTGAGAAAAGGAATTTTTAGTTTGGGCAAAATGGGAAGAGATAATTTAGGGCCAAATGATAAAGCGATTGGGCAAAGTAGGATTGGGCGAAATGGGAATAGATAATTTTGGGCAAAAAATGCCTTGGGCGAAATGGGAATAGATCATTTTGGGCGAAATATTTTGGGCGAAATGGGTACATACCAGGGTGACGACAAACGTCTGAGCATTCATAAGGTGGGATCTCCACCAGATCTTATCACAATCGGATACTGTATAATGGCATTCGATTCGCTTATATAGTCTCTTTTGAAGTATAGTACATTGTAGCATTATGGCGTGATATCTTTTAGCGAATTGAAACATAATATTAATTTAAAATATAATTCAAAATATTATAATTATGTCTCTTAATGTTATTAATAATGTAGCTGAAAATTAAATTTTAAATTGGCCATAGTTTTGAAGATATTTAAGAAATTCTCTAAATATTTGACCCTTTAATAGCAGCTTGAGTTGACAGCACGCGCTAAGCTATTTTCCATATATCATTTAGTTAAAATAGCAAAGGTATAAAGGGCCGTATAGGCTTAGGCTTGCTGCAAACTCGGGGTGGATTGAAAAATTTAAGCCAATTTCTATACTAATACCAGCTTGAGTTGACAGCAAGCGCTAAGCTATTTTCCATATATCATTTAGTAAAAAAAGCCGAGGTATAACGGGCAGTATAGGTTTTGGCTTTCTGCAAACTCGGGGTGGATTGAAGAATTTAAATAACATTATAGACCAATTTGTATACTTTTGTTTTTTATCTATTTTTGGTTAAAAAGTAGACTAGATATATTTTTTAACTTTGTATAAGCATCGCTTCTCGGGGTATAAATAAGCGAGATTATCATTTTTCCCACTCAATGATAACCTTGTGTAGGGCGAGGAGAGGTTCACGTTAGGCTTTCACGCTAGCGGTGTTGCCTCATTGATTCGGCAACGGCTCTTGGTTGCTAAGGCGGTGGTAAAACGCACCTATTATCACATATTTTGAGTAGTGTGTTTAAATAAGGCACGTACTTCTTGCAAGAACCCTTTGCAAGTACCTATTTTTCGGCGACTTGATTCGCAATTCTTAGACTGTAAGGCAAGTATGACTTTACAATAGGGAAAAAAAAATACGGTCAAGTTGGACATCCTACACCAAGTGCTCAATTATACTTAAAATCCTAATCTCTACTTTATTTATAAATGTATTTGAGTCCCGCGACTAGGATGTGCTATAGAGTATAGACCCAGACTTTAATAAATGGACAACTACTCAATAGCAGCCCCATTCCTACTACTAGGATAGGCTATACGGTAATTAAGGTAGGCAAGTTCAATAAGCCGCCACACACTTCCGGTCTGCAATAAGTTCACTAGAGTACTTGTTCGATTTGCGAACTTGCTTTAAGTTGTACAAACTTCGCAACTGTGATCCCGCGAAAAGATCGAGCCGGTTTACACTCGACAAGTTGCAAAAATTCTATAAGCGGATGCACATTGAAGTTGTTCGAGAAATCAAATATGCTTGAAACTCGCGCGAGGGTTTAAATTTCGCGTGTGTCAGGAGAAGCTCTGGATTTGCAGTATAGTCCGGGTCGATTTCCAAAACCGGAAGTCTAGAGACCCTCGCGAAAATTTTGGCGGGGAAAACTTTTGTCACGTGATCGTCCGCCATCTTTTTGTAGTGTGAATATAGCGACAGACTAACCAACGCCTCCTATATTTTATCATATCGGAGGTGTTGGACTAACAACTTGAATTTGGTTTGTGGGAAATAAAATTAGAAATAGTCTGGCAACCTGTTACTGCAAAAAGATGGCGGCGCGGCTATGAGACAAGCGCCCATTTCCGGCAAATCGACGAAAGTCGCGCGAAGAACCAGGCCTTAAATATATTGAAAAATATTCTAGTTAGTTTGTCGTCATATGACGTTGTTTCCCAACTTGGTGTAATTTTACTCTGATCTGTCCTGCCTTAAAAGAATATATTTTATTCTTCACTCACAGCCTTAATCCACAAAGAAGGTTAACTTAAAAAAAGGTTACTTAAAACTTTCTGTACAGACAAGTAGAGTATATGTAGACCGAGTAGCGCAAATAAGCGAAATTTTACATCGTAATTTTTAGTTTAACCTGATATACGGAAAGCCAATGCGTTAGTTGTTTATTGATAGGTTTATTAGGGTTGTGTTGTATACTGAAGCCATGAATAGGTTCAATGTGATATAATATTTTGCCTTTTCACGTTACTTGGTCTACAAATACTCTACAACCGTCAAAATTCTGATATGGTTTTAAAAGAAGAACCTTGACCTTGTGTATTTAATCTCATATCGAGATTAAATGTTTTTCGCATCTAATTTTACTTGGTTTATCAATATGTTATTTGTATATAAATTTTTTTAAGATTTTATATTTTTTAGATTAAAATAAATTTATTATTCAGGAAGATTTTGTAGAACCTAGTTCTCAGGATTACCGGTGTTGAAAATTTATTTTGCTAATGTTATCTTGATGTCTGTGTTTTCTGCCCGCTATTTGGTAGTGGTAAGATTAATATTTTTCATTTTAATTAATTGACTTATTTGGCGTTTATTTGATAATTTGCTTTACTTAAATTGTTCGTGTAAGGGCTATTTTACATATTACCAAAGGTTGCTAATTTCAGTTGTCTTAATTCTGACTTTTTTGTTTTAATACTGAATTATGGACTGGATTATTTATCTTGAAATCTATGTGGTTATATCTTATTTATTTTCCTTTTTTTCTCTAGTTAGGTTTGGTTTTAAGTAGAGAATTATTTATGGTTGTGTTGGTATACTGAAGAAATGCTTATAGGTTCAATGTGATATAATATTTTGCCTATTGGCGTTACTTGGTCTGCAAAAACTCTAGAGCCTTCAAAATTATTATATGGTTTTAAAAGAAGAACCTTGACCTTGCTTATTTTACTCGATACGCATTTATATTAAAATTAATTCATTATTCAGCAAATTTTTTTCCGACTCTGGTTCTCAAAATTTTATTTTGAATTAAGTTTGATTCTTTTGCATTCAAATTTATCTTGATAAGAAGTATATTTTTGATCTGAATTATTGGTTTAATATATTTAGTGTTTAATTGAGATATTATTTCTTTTTGCTTTCAATCTTCGTCTTCCACAAATGCCATAAATTTTAATATTTTAGGTAAGGTTAGGTTAGTTAACATCACGTGGTTGTCGGGGAGGTATTATTTTGGTTTCCCAACTTGTTTTAAATACTTTTTTTATTAATTTAGGGTTACAACTCGATGACAACCTAGCGTGTTTCGCGAGAGTGGTTCCGCGAATTGATTTTAAGGTAAGAAACATTTTCGGTTAGTTAACAATTATTTATCATTTATCTTTATTAATTGGTAAAAAAGTTTACCGAAGAGAGTATCGTTTTAAGGGATTTTGCAAAATGAATGTTTCTGTATTTCATGCATTGGTTATCTGCATAATACAAGTAAGTTCAATAAACTACACGTATAGTACGTTATACACGCGTATTTATAATATCAAAATCAATAAGTTTGTATTAACAAAAACAGATGTAAGGGAAATCACGATGTCTCTTACTAAGAATTACTACCTCTATACCCTTTCTAACCTTCGTTATATGCCTACTTTAGTACCACCAAATTGTCCCTCCCCTTAAACACCAGTCAAATCAGTTGGGTATCAAAGTTATCGGTTTCCCAAAATTACGTCATCGTGACGCGAATGACGAAACACGCGTATGTATTCAGTCTTCGAGCGATTAAAAAATCAAACAAGTTGGGAAATCAAAATAGGACCTCCCCGACTACGACGTAACCTAGCCCAACCCGACGTGAAATATTTAAATTTATAATTGCGTCTTTTCATACTGACGAAGTCAAAATTTGAACCATAAAGGCCAGTAAAGCGTAACATAACAAATCAGATATAGCCAGTGCCTTGATTTCAAAATAAAATATTCTAGCCCGAAATTTAGTATTAAAAAAATTCATATCATAATATAAACAATAAAAAAACACTTTATTTCATAAAAGTGAACAACGCCCCGTACTTTCAGCAAAGGACCAGTAAATTATACCGGCAGATTCTGATATTCGAGACACTCAAGCAGAGAGAATTTACACAGGGAGCGGAAACTACCTTTGATAGTGCAAAACACGATGCAGCTCAAAAAAGGGGTCGCTGAGGGGGATACATCCGAATAACTGGCCGGGCAAATTTCCGGTCACGTGACAGCAGAATAAAAACAAAATTTCTCCTCGATTCCCATTGGCTGATTGTTTCTCTCTTCACTCTTCAGGGAGGGATTAGAGCAGAGAGAATTTGTTCACGCAGATCGGATGTATTTAGCCTAACTTGATGATATATTTCGTTAAATTAATAAAAAACCAATGACTTATTGTTTCTAGAATAAAACCAAATTAAAGCTAAAAGTTAACTAAATATTTCTATATTATAAACAAATAAAAATTTTCGTGCAAAAATAACCGCATTTGTTTTCAGAAAAAGAAAAAAGTTTAGTCCAAGGCTTAATCAAATGTCAAAGCCCAGAACTCAATCTGATGACAGAAGTTTATTGAATCTTGACAAGTACTGTGGACATAATTCTATGAACGCGACAGCGTTCTATGTTATGGGCCCATCATAATCTGTAATGTTATTTCACAAATTCAGCCTCTAGCCAATCAGAACGCTCCATTTCCCCATTGAAATAACATTAAAATCGACTTTTTCGAGGACATGTCCCTTGCATCGCAGAACTAAAAGAGGAATTATTTGTTACGGTTAAAATCAATTTTAAGTGGTAGAGCAAGTTCGAATGTTGAACTTTTCAAGTTTCATTTAAAAATATTAAGTCTAAGTATTTTAAAATTAATTCTAAAGTTGACCCTTTTTTTGGTACTTAGCTAGTTTCGCGCATGGCCAAATTCGTAATGTTATTCTATGGGATTTGGTTTTTTGAAAGTGGCTTACCTTTCAGATTTATTTTCTAATACTTCCGGATATTTTTGAAACTTGGATTTTCCGTGTGGTATGAATTAAGATTCGAGCTTTATTTTAAGACTAATTTCATAATTTTGCACCGATTAGTTGGCCCACAATCTATTCATGAAAACGGAGGGAACAACAAGGCGGAGAAATAGATTCGCCAAAAACCTAAGCCTAATTTGACAAATTAGGCTTAGGTTTTATATGGCTTTTTAAAATGACGTGCATGAGGAGCGCTCTTGATTTGGACGCTAATGACCTAATTCTCCTCCTTCATACTTTTGCCGTTTTTATAAATAGACTGTGGCCAAAGTAATCGGTGTAAAATTATGAAATTAATCTTAAATTAAACCCGAAAAATATCTGGAAGCATTAGAAAATGAATCTGAAAGGTAAGTCTCTTTCAAAAAATCTAAATCCCTTGGATCGCAGAACTAAAAGAGGAATTATTTGTTACAGTTATAATCACTTTTAAATGGCAAACCAAGGTTCGAATGTTGAACTTTTCAAGTTTCATTAATAAATATTTAGTCTAAGTATTTTAAAATTAATTTTGAAGTTGACCCATAATTGGCTTTTTTGCTAGTTTCGGTCATGGCCAATTAGTAATGTTATTCTATAGGATTTGGTTTTGTGAAAGTGGCTTACCTTTCAGATTTATTTTCTAATACTTTCAGATATTTTTCAGACTTGAATTTTCCGTGTGGTATGAATTAAGTTTCAAGCTTTATTTTAAGACTAATTTCATAATTTTACACCAATTAGTTGGCCCACAATCTATTTATGAAAACGGACGAAAAATTTCTCAACGGAGAAATTGAGTGGGCAAAAACCTAAGCCTTATTTGACAAATTAGGCTTAGGTTTTCTATAGATTTTTAAATTCACGTGCTGGAGCGTGCTTGGGTATTGAACGCTAATGACTTAACTTTTCCTCCTTCATATTTTTGCAGTTTTTATAAATAGACTGTGGCCAAACTAATCGGTGTAAAATTATTAAATTAGTCTTAAAATAGAGCCCGAAAAATATCTGGAATCATTAGAAAATAAATCTGAAAGGTAAGTCTCGTACAAAAATCTAAATCCCATTGAATAACATTAAGTTTTAATTTCTCCGCCTTAAAACTTAAAAGTATTCTCCTTTTCAAGTCCGAACGACTTGGCATTTCGAACGGCAATGATGAAAAAAAAAAAAAAAAAAATATTTAGTTTAAAGGGTAATGGGAAAAATATGAAGATTTCGCTGCGGCTGTCGGAGGTATTAACATCAAAAATGATGAAAAAATAAATTTTAATTGGGATTAAAGGGCACTGGTAAAAATGTAGACATTAGACTGGAATCAAGTGCGGCTGCCGGAGGTATTAACATAAAAAATTAATTTTAATTGGGTTTAAAGGGCAATGGTAAAAATGTAGAGATTTGACTGAATCAAGTGCGGCTGCCGCAGCTATTAACATCAAAAATAATGAAAAAATTAATTTTTATTGGGATTAAAGGGCAATGGTAAAAATGTAGAGATTTGACTGAATCAAGTGCGGCTGCCGCAGCTATTAACATCAAAAACAATGAAAAAATTAGTTTTAATTGGGATTAAAGGGCAATGGTAAAAATGTAGAGATTTGACTGAATCAAGTGCGGCTGCCACAGCTTTTAACATCAAAAATAATGAAAAAATTAATTTTAATTGGGATTAAAGGGCAATGGTAAAAATGTAGAGATCTGACTGAATCAAGTGCGGCTGCCGCAGCTATTAACATCAAAAATTGTGAAAAAATTAATTTTAATTGGGATTAAAGGGCACTGGTAAAAATGTAGAGATCTGACTGAATCAAGTGAGGCTGCCCCAGCTATTAAAATCAAAAATTGTGAAAAAAATAATTTTAATTGGGTTTTAAGGGCCATGGTAAAAATGTAGAGATCCGACTGAATAAAGTGCGGCTGCCCCAGCTATTAACATAAAAAATAATGAAAATTTTTATTTTTATTGGGTTTAAAGGGCAATGGTAAAAATGTAGAGATCTGACTGAATCAAGTGAGGCTGCCGCAGCTATTAACATCAAAAATTATGAAAAAATTAATTTTAATTAGGTTTAAAGGACAATGGTAAAAATGTAGAGATCTGACTGAATCAAGTGCGGCTGTCGCAGCTATTAACATCAAAAATTATGAAAAAATTTATTTCAATTGGGTTTAAAGGGCAATGGTAAAAATGTGGAGATCCGACTGAATCAAGTGCGCCTGCCCCAGCTATTAACATCAAAAATAATGAAATTTTATATTTTAATTGGGTTTAAAGGGCAATGGTAAAAATGTAGAGATTTGACTGAATCACTTTTTAAAGGGCTAGTCTTTTAATATAGAAGTTCGTGCTAGACTGAAGTGACAGATATTATATCAAAAATGTCTTTGCGAACAAAGACCCAGAAGGACATGTTATGGCCTTGAATGTCTGAAGTGACAGATATTTAATTTTCTTTTAAAACATTAAATTTAAATACAATTAAATTTTCTTTTAAAACATGAAATTTAAATATAATTAGATTTTCTTTTAAAACGAAATTTAAATATAATCACAATCTGGCACGATTTAGAGTTTCAAATTTCAAAACAACTGATTTTATTCACTCGGAAATATTTAAGAAAAAACATAACAGACGATTTTCTCCCATTGACGCTTAACATTAAATTTCGCTTAATTATTTTTCAGGGATTACGTGTCAAACAAAACGAAACTTTTCGTTCGATAGAAAAATTTACTTAATTTAGCTTTGGCTTTAGGCATAGAATCAAGGTTCTATGATCTGATCTCATACCTTAATTGGATAATGTTTTCTATGGATGTTTTATTATAACTCCTCGACTTTAGTCGAGGCAATTCGTTCATGTTAGCTTATGAATGCTTATACAAGGAATTTAAAGGTAATAAAAATTCCCCATATTTTTATTTTTAATTTAGTTTGCAAACGAAAAAACCTAATCCATGGATAATGTTTTATTATAACTCCTCGACTTTAGTCGAGGCAATTCGTTCATGTTAGCTTATGAATGCTTATACAAGGAATTTAAAGGGAATAAAAATTCCCCATATTTTAATTTTGGTTGCAAACGAACAAACCTAATCCTAGGATAATGTTTTATTATAACTCCTAATAACTAATTAGTGGTCCCTTATGGAAATCATCATTTAAATTGTACGGTTTTAATGAAAAGAAAAATGAAAGTATTATAATTTATTTAAAAACCTTATCCGCTCTAAAATTCGTCGCTTTGAAGTTCTCTTCCCTTGCGCGCGCAATATAGCTTTGAAAGTACAAATTGTTATGGTTTGCGTCGTCTGCTAAGTTAGAAAAGAAGGTGACTTTAAACGGGCTTTAAAAAACACATTTCCTTTTATCATATACCCATTCCAATAAACCGGCGAGTATTTTTAACGATCCGTTCAATTGCGAGTCGTGGAAATTCGGGTTAAATTAAGAAAACAAAAAGTGGACTCGCGTTATACTGAAAAATAACAGTTCAATACACGTTTTCCCTGAAAAATAATTAAGCGAAATTTAATGTTAAGCGTCAATCGGAGAAAATCGTCTGTTATGTTTTTTCTTAAATATTTCCGAGTGAATAAAATCAGTTTGTTTTGAAATTTGAAACTCTAAATCGTGCCAGATTGTGATTATATTTAAATTTCGTTTTAAAAGAAAATCTAATTATATTTAAATTTCATGTTTTAAAAGAAAATTTTATTGTATTTAAATTTAATGTTTTAAAAGAAAATTAAATATCTGTCACTTCAGACATTCAAGGCCATAACATGTCCTTCTGGGTCTTTGTTCGCAAAGACATTTTTGATATATTTAAAATAGAATTGTAAATAAATGTTACAGTATTATGTACTAACATTCTAACAATAATTTGGACAAAATAATAATAACCACATTTAATTCCTAGGTGAAGTCTCTAATAATAAAAATGCCCCAGCGAATCGTTTGCAATTATGGTTCCTGCCCTTCAAAGCAAAATTGTACTACAAGAGAGGTTAATGGAACTCCTGGGGTGTTATTCGTAAAGTTTCCTTCTTGCAAAACGGATAGAGAAAAAAGTCAACGGTGGGTTCATGCCTGTGGTCGAGAAGAATTCAACATATCAAATGTTTCTCGTGGCACCTATATGTGTTCAAGACATTTCTATGGTTTGAGAGGACCAACTGAAGAACATCCAGATCCAATTCCCCTAATTGATCTCTTAAATCCCAATTTTAACTTTTCAACTATAAAAAATCAAGTAGGTTTGATTGAATGTTTTTAAGTGGTTTAAAATAAGCCCGTGATAAATTAATTGGCCATCGTAGAAAGAACCCGCGGAGAATCAAGAAGTACTCTGTAACGAACTTTTTCGTTACGACATTATTTAAATTATATTTTATATATAATTGCTTCTGCTAAAAACCCAAGATCTATTTGTAGACTCGAGGTCGCCTATTTTTGTTAAGCCTATAGAAAATCTTAACTATCCCTTTTTGTAGTAATGGGCATCCAGGGGTTTTTACCTAGTTCCTTAAAATCGGCCAGTTGAATAGCGTTGCCAATAGTAATCCCCATCCCTTTCCAAGCGGTCCGAACAAAGACGAACTCGCCGCTCGCGACCCTCTTTTTCTTTTACAAAAAACCCAAGCCATACCGGCAGTCGTATTTCCCCCTCTTAGGGGCATTCATGAATTTATCAAATGTCATAGATGTATTTTGTTTTGTAAGGATAAAGCCTATTCGCTTTATTTCCTGTTTTTATATGGGTACATTATATCATAGTATGCATGTTCCGCATGACTCTAACCATTGCCAGAACTTACTGACCAAATGCCAATCTATATAGTAGTTTGAATAGATAGTATAAATAGTAATTACGCTGCCGTGTGAAAGTGCGCGTCCGCCTAAACTTGAATGAAGAAGGGTTAAAATAAAAAACCCCAACGTCATCGGTTTTTCACCAAGGCGAGTCGAAATATTGAAAACCCAAAGCATCGTTTTCTGATTGGTGTTCGAAGCCAAGACCGATGTTGGAAGCCACGTGACCGAAGGGTTTAAAAACTCGGACACACCATTGTAAATAAAAAATTCCGGATCCAGCTCTTAACCTGGAACCACCGAAAAGCAGACGAGCCATAAGGAGGACGAGATGACCCTTCATCCCTTGGAAGCCACTTTGGGAAATAGTCTCCGCGCTGGCCGCAACTATTACCGAGATGTAATCAGGGGTTATTGAAGTCTCCGTCCCGGACTTTTGGCCGATCGTCATCGCCACGTCTATAGCCGACGTATTTCGTAGAAGCCTCACGCATCGTCTCAGCCTTAATCTTCTCTTCTTCAACACTATGGACACCTTCCTAAATTCTACGTTCTTCATCTTCCAAGTCTCGAGACCAACAACAAAGTGATGAGTACATTAAAACGCGTTTATATAGTATATTGTAGATAGTAGGAGATAGTAGTTATTTAATCTGGCATTGGTCGAGTATTACGCGCCGCATGTTATTATTTTGGGGGTAATGTAATTTAGTAGTAGTGTTTTTAATTATTTATGTCATTTAGTAGTATCGATGAATTAGTAGTGTCGATTGATTAGTAGTGTCGATTAAATAGTAGTATCGATAATTATTATTATCAATGATTAGTAGTTTTGTTAATAGTATAATGTGAATAGTGACGTATGTTTTGTTTAGTTTGGTTATTATTAAAATATGACTCTTGGTATGGCAATAACTTGTCCCTAATTATTATTCATCCTTAAATTTCGTTTAATCGTAGTAGTTGTAGTAGCTAATGTCAACGCTTGGCTTAGTTAGGCCGTTAGTAGTAGCAAAAGCGCTACATTTTGGGGGCCCTTCGCCGGTGATGTTTTCATATGCTAGTTTAACTAGTAAGGAAGCATTTAGAACCGTAATTAAATTAGTTAATTAGGATGATAATATTTTTAAATATATTGGAAATAGTAGGTAATATGAGTTATTTTGTAGTTTAACTTATGAACAGTCAGGTTGATCACTCAAATTGTAAACCCCAATTAGGAACATTTTCAAGTTGCCTTGATTGTTTTAAATCATTAAAAGAAACCCAAGCTATAGCTAGAGCAAAAAGGGTTCAGGGCAGAGATAGTAGGAAAATGGACGCTAATGGAATTCCTTTAGCCGGAGTGGGAGCTAGTAATATAGTAGTAACTACTAGCGCGCCCATTATTCCAATAGTAACGACATCTAGTAGTAGTAGTTTAATCAATTTGGGTACTTCAACCTCGACCACTTCTGTAATTAACACCATGCCAACAATTAACGCCATACCACCCGGTATGCAGTTAATTTCTTCAGTAGATTTAGCGGCAATGCAAAAGCAATTATTAGATATGCAAACGCAATTAATTCAAATTTTACAAACTCAAAATTTAGTAACCTCACTTCCTAGTAGCACTCAAGCTTCGGGGGCAAATAGTCAACCCCCACCTAGTCCAATTGTTCCTATAGTAGTACAAACAAATAGTGTTGGTAATAATTTAATTAGTAGCCCGTCACAACATAGCACCCATTCGTCAATAGTAGGATCTAGCACGCATCAATATAGGATGCCCAAAATTAATTTGCCCACTTTTACAGGGAAACCTTCGGAAATAAGTACGAAAGATTTCTTAGTTAAAATTCGGCAAATTAGGGAAACTTTAGCTATGCCAGATGACCTTTTCATTCAATCATGGGTACCGCAGATGTTTTTAGGACCTGCGTTAGAATGGTGGCAATCTTTGGAAACGAAACCTATAGAGTTTGCAGAGTTACAAAGATTAATTAAAAAAGAATTCGCTTTCCACGTAAATGACGCGGTTTTGAGTGAGCGAATAATTAATCGGAGGCAAGGGCATAATGAGGGAGTTCGAGAATACGTTAATAGCATGCGTGAACTATTGTTGCAAATGGAAATCCCATTGCCCCTCTCCCTTCAAGTAGATTATATTTTTAGAAATATGTCCCAAGGAATTAAGCCTTATTTGGCGACCGCTTCGTTTAAGAACGTTAGCGAGCTTTTGGAAGCCGCGGTGCGCGTAGAACTCTCTAAAGGGATAGGGGGAAGTCAAGCCCGAGATAGTAGCGGGAAAGGGGAATATAGAAACCCCACAAACGGCCATAGTAGACCACCCCGAAACGGCGACTCTTACCAGCGTCCAAAGCCATCGTATGGTTATAGTAGTAACAGTGGCTACGTCATCAAGTGTTTTCATTGCCAAAAGGAAGGGCACAAGACACCCGACTGCCCGATTGTAACGTGTTCTATTTGTAAAGAAAGGGGGCACGTACAAAGGTATTGTCCGAAAGCGGGAGCGGGAAAAGGAAACTGGGGAGGACCCAAAGGGGAGGGTGCCCCCCCAAAAGCCAAGTAGTAGAACTCGAGAATAGCCCCTTCTCAGTAGATTGTCTGCACGTGTCAAAAGATAGTGATAAAAAGAAATGTCTGGTGGAAATTAGGGTGGCGGGAATTCCCGCAATAGCTTTAGTAGATTCGGGAAGCTCCGTAACCTTAATTGATAGAACCCTTAGTAGTAGTTTAGAACAATTAGGATTTAAAATTTCTCCCATTAATATTAAACTTAGAGTAGTGAATCAAAATTTAATTAGTGTTAGTGAATCAATTAAAACCCCGTTAGAATTTCCAGGAAAACTTTTGACACATGAAGCGATCGTTCTTGACGACCTAGCCTACTCTTGTATTTTGGGGTTGGACTTTTTAAGGACTTCCGGTATGACAGTTAGCTACGGTCAGTTAAGTTATAGTTGGGAAAATAATCCTTCCGTCTTTTACGAATTTTATAATAGTGGTAGTAACTTCGATTTAGACGAATGTAATTTATTCGAGGACGAGGATTTTGATAAAGAAGCTATAGAAAAGGCATTAGAAGAAGCTCCTATAGATAGTGAAAAACGTGAGAAATTAAAGGCTCTCGTTTTCAAATTTAAAAGTGTGTTTTCAGTCAACCCCGGTTTAACCAAATCTGCGGAGTTTTACATAGACGCGGGCGATAGTATGCCTATAGCGTGTCCCCCATATAGATTTTCTCCCCACAAAAAGGAGATTATAGATGGGTTAATTCAAGAAATGTTAGACTTGAATTTAATTGAACCATGTAATAGTCCATGGTCAGCTCCCACATTAGTAGTAGGTAAACCTGACGGAAAACACCGCTTAGTGATAGATTATAGGAAACTTAATAACGTTACTCGCAGGGATTCGTACCCCTTGCCAAGAATTGAGGATATATTAGAATCCGTAAAAGCGCCCAATTATATTACAGTTATGGACATGAGGGCAGGGTTTTGGCAGATACCGTTACACGAGGGCAGTCGAGATACTTGCGCCTTCGTAACTCATAGTGGGATTTATAGACCCAAAGTTTTAATGTTTGGTCTAACAAATGCTCCGGCGGTATTCCAAAGACTCGTTAATAATTTATTCTGTGGATTAGCAAGAGAAGGTGTATTTGATTATTTTGATGATCTATACATAGTCTCTGACACATTTGAAGAACACCTCGATAGTTTAGAAAAGGTCCTAACGATATTGAAAAATGATGGTCTAACAATTAAATCGTCTAAAACACAGTTCTGTAGACAAAAAGCACATATATTGGGACACCTTGTTTCTAGTCAAGGTATAGAAGTAGACCCGGAAAAAGTGCAATCAATTAAGGAATATCCCAATCCTCGTACAGTTCGTCAACTTAGAAGATTCTTAGGGATGGCTGGTTTCTATAGACGTTTTATACCAAAATTCGCCGAAATAGCAAACCCATTATATCATTTGACTCATGACAATGTTAGTTGGCAGTGGGGATCTGAAGAACAAGATGCTTTCGATGCATTAAAGAATAGGTTGTGTACCGCCCCCATTATAGCGTCGCCTGACTTCAAAATACCGTTCACCCTTCACACTGATGCCAGTGGTGTCGGTATGGGAGCGGTATTAACCCAGTCACATCAGGGCAAGACTAGAGTAGTGCAATACGCTAGCAAAACTTTGGCCAAGGCAGAAAGAAAACTGTCAGTCACCGAAAGAGAATGCTTGGCTATTGTATGGGCTATAGAAAAATTTAGGGTTTACCTGGAGGGGGGTCCTTTTGAGGTTATAACGGACCACAAATCTCTAGAATGGTTGAAAAACGCGAAAGATCCAACCGGAAAATTCACAAGATGGAGTACTAGGCTCCAGGCTTTTAATTTTAAAATTGTTTACATTCCCGGTAAGGATAACGTAGTCGCGGACGCCCTCTCCCGTATCCCGGAAGCGTTAGAAACGGAAGAACCCGTTATAGGTTTAGTAGAATTAGAAACCGGTGATCCGGAAGCTATAATATTAGATAGCGAATTAATAGTAGAACAACAGCGCTTGGACACTAAAATTAGTAGACTTTTGACTTTTCTGGAGGAAGGTTCATTAGGCGCTAATGACAGTATAGGAAACTGGGTAAAACGAGTAGCACCCTCCTGCAAATTAATTGACGGAATTGTTTATAGAAACGTTCTTATAGTAGGTCAAGTAGGAGTTGGTCATAGTAGTAGCAATAGTAGTAGCGATAGTAGAAATAGTAGTAGCAACCCTAAAGACAAAGGTGATAGTGCCGAAAGTCAAAGGATAGACTCGTATTTAATAGTAGTTCCCAAAAACCTAGTCAAAATAGTAATGTCCGCCTGTCATGATATTCCATCGTCCGGTCATCAGGGAAATAGTAAAACGTTAGAGAGAATTAGAAAATATTACACCTGGGAAGGTATGACTAAAGACGTTTATAGATACGTCAAGTCATGTTTAGTTTGCCAAAAACATAAATCCCCGCCCGTTAAACAGGCCGGATTTATGAAATCTGCAGAACCTTCTCAGCCTTGGGAAGTAATCGGAATAGATTTGAAGGGAGAATACCCCAGAAGTAAAAAGGGGAACACCCATATTTTAGTAGCAATCGATTATTCGACAAAGTGGGTAGAAGCTTTCCCATTGAAGAAAGCGACCACTAAAAATATAGCAACCATATTGGTGAACCAAGTGTTTTCTCGATTTGGCGTACCAAAAAGAATTGTTAGTGATAATGGTCCACAATTCGTTTCAAATCTCATGAAAGAAGTTTGTAACCTGTTTAACATTAAACAGCGCTTCACTTCGTTCTACAGCCCTCAGAGTAATCAAACTGAGCGAGCTAATAAGAACATAGGCATGATGATAAAGTGTTACGTCAAAGAGAGTCACCAATATTGGGATGAAGGTTTACAGCAGTTCGTTATGGCGTTGCGCAGTTCTAAAAACGAATCCACAGGGTTTTCACCCGCATTTTTAAATTTTGGTAGAGAGATTCGAGAAGCGCCTATAATGAACGTGAACAATAACCAATTATCAAACGCCTGCGAGCAGATAGGCCCGCTTAGCAGAGCGAAATTAATTAGTAGCGCCATAAAGAAAGCCCAGGGAAATTTAGTGGAATCCCAGAAAAAGAACGCGGCCCTTTATGATAAAAAGAAGCGAGAGTTTGAATTTATAGAGGGAGACATAGTTTTGAAAAAAACCCACTTCCAATCGTCGGCAGGTGACAGGTTTTCCGCGAAGTTAGCACCAACATGGGAAGGTCCCTTCGTAATAGCATCAAAATTGTCTCCCTACACATACAAACTACGCCCAAAGAATAGTAGCCAGGAGTTGAAGGGGACATTTAACTTAAGGGAACTTAAGCTCTATACCGAGCGTGACCAAGTTAATGAGGAGCCCCAAATACCCAAACCAAAAGCGAAACCCAATATTGTTCGTCCTCCAGCCGACAATAGTTTCCACATGAATTTGCGTTCTCGCAAATAAATTTACGGCGTTAAAGGACTCTGTGTGAGAAGAAATTTAATTTCGTACGGTTTGCAGTCTGGGAAAGGTACACTCCCGGTTATTGTATATATCGTCGTAGCATAGTTTACCCGAAGCCATTCTTTTAGTGTTTGTGTATATATATATATTTTTTTGACAGTGTAAATCTTTTTGTTAGTGTAATTTTTGTTTTTGCCTTTCGAGGTCGTTCGGCTCTAAGAAGTGGGGAGTGTAACGAGCTTTTTCGTTACGACATTATTTAAATTATATTTTATATATAATTGCTTCTGCTAAAAACCCAAGATCTATTTGTAGACTCGAGGTCGCCTATTTTTGTTAAGCCTATAGAAAATCTTAACTATCCCTTTTTGTAGTAATGGGCATCCAGGGGTTTTTACCTAGTTCCTTAAAATCGGCCAGTTGAATAGCGTTGCCAATAGTAATCCCCATCCCTTTCCAAGCGGTCCGAACAAAGACGAACTCGCCGCTCGCGACCCTCTTTTTCTTTTACAAAAAACCCAAGCCATACCGGCAGTCGTATTTCCCCCTCTTAGGGGCATTCATGAATTTATCAAATGTCATAGATGTATTTTGTTTTGTAAGGATAAAGCCTATTCGCTTTATTTCCTGTTTTTATATGGGTACATTATATCATAGTATGCATGTTCCGCATGACTCTAACCATTGCCAGAACTTACTGACCAAATGCCAATCTATATAGTAGTTTGAATAGATAGTATAAATAGTAATTACGCTGCCGTGTGAAAGTGCGCGTCCGCCTAAACTTGAATGAAGAAGGGTTAAAATAAAAAACCCCAACGTCATCGGTTTTTCACCAAGGCGAGTCGAAATATTGAAAACCCAAAGCATCGTTTTCTGATTGGTGTTCGAAGCCAAGACCGATGTTGGAAGCCACGTGACCGAAGGGTTTAAAAACTCGGACACACCATTGTAAATAAAAAATTCCGGATCCAGCTCTTAACCTGGAACCACCGAAAAGCAGACGAGCCATAAGGAGGACGAGATGACCCTTCATCCCTTGGAAGCCACTTTGGGAAATAGTCTCCGCGCTGGCCGCAACTATTACCGAGATGTAATCAGGGGTTATTGAAGTCTCCGTCCCGGACTTTTGGCCGATCGTCATCGCCACGTCTATAGCCGACGTATTTCGTAGAAGCCTCACGCATCGTCTCAGCCTTAATCTTCTCTTCTTCAACACTATGGACACCTTCCTAAATTCTACGTTCTTCATCTTCCAAGTCTCGAGACCAACAACAAAGTGATGAGTACATTAAAACGCGTTTATATAGTATATTGTAGATAGTAGGAGATAGTAGTTATTTAATCTGGCATTGGTCGAGTATTACGCGCCGCATGTTATTATTTTGGGGGTAATGTAATTTAGTAGTAGTGTTTTTAATTATTTATGTCATTTAGTAGTATCGATGAATTAGTAGTGTCGATTGATTAGTAGTGTCGATTAAATAGTAGTATCGATAATTATTATTATCAATGATTAGTAGTTTTGTTAATAGTATAATGTGAATAGTGACGTATGTTTTGTTTAGTTTGGTTATTATTAAAATATGACTCTTGGTATGGCAATAACTTGTCCCTAATTATTATTCATCCTTAAATTTCGTTTAATCGTAGTAGTTGTAGTAGCTAATGTCAACGCTTGGCTTAGTTAGGCCGTTAGTAGTAGCAAAAGCGCTACAACTCGACCTCAAAGAATTATCACCACCAAGTGGATGGTCAATGGAGAGCTTCGACGGGGGAGTTGCCTTTACCAAACATAGAAATAATCAGATAGTTTTAACTTGTGTATTTCGGAGACACAATCTTATTGGTGAAGAATTTAAGAATGAGCCCTTATACGTGACTATTAATGCGCTGGGTAAATGTGTATCATGCCACATAATTGAGAAAAACCCAAAACTTGAGACCAATTTGGACATATATAACTTTTTAATAAGCATGAGTAGCTTCGAAATCTGCCCTTCCATAATGATGAAGATCTTGTTCAGCTGCTTTACAAAGAGAGACGCCCAAACAATTATAAAACTAACAGCCATTATGTGGAAAATCTTAAAGCAGTATATAGTAACAGATGTGAAGGACTCATTGGAGCTCATAAGAATCGATGTGTTGCCTGCCAACAATTTCGTTCCAGTTTGCGAATCATGCGCTTGCGGAAGAACCTAAAAGGAAAATTTAAATTGGAAAAGAAACCAAAAAAGAAGCCAAAAACCAAAACTGTTTTAACTGAAAAGAATAAGAAAGACATTTCTGCGTTAAAGCAGCTTTAAAAAGCAAAAATCAAAAAGGAGAAGCCTGGATCTTTCATGTCCATTTTCATAAAGCAACAATTAAGAGCTTTGGAAAGATCTAAATATGGTATGCGATGGGACAGCGTCTTCTTAAAATGGTGTTCTTATATCAAGAATAGATCTAAACGGCCTACTTAGCATTAAGAAAATCTGGTGCGATAAATTTGCCAACAACAAGAACCAGGTTGAAAAACCAATCTGGTTTTCATGAAGATGTATTTAATGAAATGAAAGAAATAACAAATGTTGAAAATCTTCCTGAACACCAAAAATATTTTGTGCTGTTGTTGGATGAAATGTCAATTAAGCCTGACTTACTTTGTCATAAAGATACAGGATACTTAACTGGCTTTATTGACATTGATGACTATCATAATTCTCTTGATGATATTGAAAACGAAGCAAAATGTACAACGTCACCACCTTGGTGATTTTGTTGTTTTCAATATCAGAGTTATCTGCATATTTTCTTAAATTTTCATATAAATATTTCTTTATATTTAGATCAAAACAATGTGCCGAACTTTAGTTTATTCCAAGCCGTGTCAAAGAAAATTACTATAACATGTTTTTTAACCTATCATCAGAACTAGATGTCCATCCGGTTTTGGTATACAAAGGACCTCAAATATTCAATAATCGCTATTTCGCGTTCAATAATATATTAGCGGGGGAGCGGGGAGGGGGTGACCCGGGGGTATAAATCCGGCACACTTTTAGCCTCGGCTCCATTTTACGGCGAACAACCAACCAAGATCGTCATGATTCCGTTTTATCACCCGTTTAACGCCATCTTGGTGGGACCCTCTCAATCAGGGAAGACTCAACTAGTTTTAAAACTACTCGAACACAGGTCCGTAATGTTCTCACCGTCATTCAGCGCGATTCACTGGTATTACGGCGAATGGCAACCCTTTTTCAACACTTTAAAAGAAACAGTCACTTTCAAGTCGGGATTACCCGACCTAACCGAATACAATGGTAGCAAACCGTGTCTTTTAATCATTGATGACCTAATGTCTGAGAATAAGGGACAAATCGGAGCGCTGTTTACGAAAGGAACGCATCATAGGAACCTAAGCGTGATCTTCATTAGTCAAAACTTATTCCATCAGTCGAAGGACTCACGGGACATATCTCTGAATGCTCACTACATCATCTTAATGAAATCGCCTCGAGACAAGCAACAACTGGCCACGATAGCTCGCCAAATGTTCCCGGATAACTGGCGGTTCGTAGTCGACGCGTACCGAGACGCTACGGGTCACGCCTTCGGCTACTTTTTAATGGATATGAAACAACAGTGTCCAGAAAACCAAAGGGTTAGAACCTTGATTTTTCCGGGGGACTCGTGCGTCGTGTACGTCCCGAAGGTATAAAACGGGGGGGTAAGCTGTCCGCTACCGTCAATAGTGAAGCATGCCTTACTCGGTAAAGTCGCAAAGAGATTTGCTCTCTGTCCTGGCCCATTCGAGACTTGCTCAACGTAGGACTTTATTGAAAAACGCCAAGAAATCGCTAATCGACGCTATAGCCGAGTGTGTTCATAATACCTTGTACGGAAACGTAACATTAAACCAGGCCCAAGTAAAGAAATTGGCTAGACATTCGACAAAATTAAGAAAGATTGCTAACAAGAAACTAGCGTGGAAAGTTAAACGTGACATACTAGTTCAAGAAGGCGGAGGTTTTTTCTCGCTTCTCTTCCCTATCGTCTCGTCCCTGATCGGCGCCATCGCCGGAAACCAGTCTTAATCATGCAGTACGCTTAGAAAATGTTACTCGTGCCAAACTCGGCTCTCAAAGACGATCCTTTCCCGCACCAACAAAAACAAGTCGTAACGGCGTTAGACGGCGAAATGCACTCCATTTTGGATAGAAAGGATTTGGACGATAGTTCGAAATGGCGTTTGTACGAGCAGGCGCTGCAAAGACATACCAACTTGCATAATATCGCTAAACAACCGAAACAAATATTGATAGAGGACGTCCCTAGTAAGGGTTTGAATTTAGCTTGGCTGGACGACATTCCTCTTAGATATATATCTAGTGTTCAGAAGCTCGTGGATCAGATCGATGATATTCCCCACAAGATTAGGTGGTCGGAGACGGATGAAGTGATTGTAAACAACGCGGTAATACCGGGTTCTAACATTAGGGATTTTGCCCTGGAATTTGTCAGACCAACGTATGGCACGAAACCCCGTGGTTATTACGCGTTCACCAACTTACTAGCTAACATCATTCCTCAGCCACCAAAACCCCTCCATAAAATAGCCCTATCAGGTGTGAAAAAATTGACACAGTCACCCCTATCAGGCGTGAAAAAAAGGACCCAGTCCCCCCTATCTGGTGTGAAAAAAAGCCCACCGTCACCCATATCCAGCGTGAACAAAAGGACGCCATCCCCCAAGATCAAATGGTCGCCGTACAGGACAACTCCGACGTCCTAAGAGATATTTACTTTACCCCCGACCACGAAGGTAGTTTTGGGGGTGTGGAAAAACTGCATTCAGCCGCAAAATCGTTTGGAATTACGAGACAAGAAGTGAAAGATTGGCTCATGGGAGAAGAGGCGTATACCCTGCACAAAAGAGCTTTTAAAAAGTTTAAGCGAAACAAGGTGTTGGTGAATAATATAGGCGATCAATACCAAGCCGACCTTAATGATATGCGGTCATTGTCCAAACTTAATGACGGCTACAACTACATTTTGACAGTAATCGATTGTTTTAGTCGAAAAGCCTGGGGTGTGCCCCTGAAAACTAAATCCGGTACAGCGATAGTTGAGGCATTCAAGAAAGTATTTAACGACAAAGTTCCCTTAAAGTTACAAACTGACAAGGGGACTGAATTTAAGAACAAACTTTTTCAGGCCTATTTAAAAGAAAAGGGTGTAAAGTTTTTCACAAGCGAAAACGATGATATTAAAGCGTGTATGGTCGAACGATTAAACCAAACCCTGAAGGCTCGGATGTATCGATATTTTACTAAAAACAACACCAAGAGATACATTGACGTTTTAGATGATCTGGTTAAGGCTTACAATAGCTCGAGACACTCGACCATCAAAATGGCCCCCGATGAGGTTTCAGAAAAGAACATCCTTAAAGTTCTATATAATATATATGGGAAATACTACAACGAGAAAAAACTTTGGAAAGAAGGTCAGAAAGATAAACCAAAGGGGCTGAGAGTGGGGGGATTACGTTCGTGTTAGCCGAAACAAGATGATTTTTGAAAAAGGGTATGACGAAAATTGGACCTTGGAGATTTTTAAAATAACCGCGTTAGTAGAAAGATATCCACCAGTATACAGGCTAGAAGATTTAGCGCGAGAACCTATAAAAGGAGTGTTCTATACTCAAGAGCTTCAGTCAGTCGACAGACCCACGACTTATAAGATAGAAAAGGTTTTACGAAGGCGTACGAACAAAGGACAGAAAGAGTTGTTCGTAAAGTGGTTAGGTTACCCCGAATCAATGTCCAGTTGGATTCACGCTCAAGATGCAGTCTCCCTTTTACCTAACGCTTCCTAGTAATGCTAGTATGAAAATTTACTCTGATAACACTACCGCCCGTTACTCTACCAAACTATCAAAAGCCATACAACTGGAGGGGGATGAATGGGAGGTGGCCTTTAGTTGAGATTATATACCCCTTGTCCTTTCACAATATTAAGGAAGGCGAAGGTCACGTACAGCTAATGGTGACTGAGCCCGGTCCTCCTGCCGGTCAACCAAAAACCAGAACTATCATAAGAAACGGCGGTGCCGTCACGTATGTAGAGACCCCACCCAAACACCCCATAGTAGGCCACACTTTTACGATCCCCGGGGGTTATTACTCGAGTTTGCCCGTATTAATTAAACAACTATACACGAGTTTTGAAACGTGGAAATACGGTAGTCGGTTTACTTTTCTCGATGATCCTCTTTCTAATCACACGAGCATATTTATCAGAAATTTTTCCGAACTAGCCTTATCTCCAGTTCTTACCCGTGTCCTAGGGTTCAAGGATGAGTTTAAAACCTTTAGTTGCCCGCCTGATAAGGCTAAGTTAAATTTCAGAAGCGACGTCCCTGCTAGGTTAAACTACTTTGTTTCCGATCAGCTGTTTGTCTACTTTGATATCGTCAGCAATGAGTTGGTGGGTGATACGGTAGCCCCCTTGCTCCGGATCGTTAGTGTCGAGGATAGACCCCATGGTTCGGTAATCACGAAAACATTCGATTCGCCTCATTATGTTAAAGTTGCGAAACGCTATTTCGATACGTTGGAAATGGATATAAGGACCGGTTTGGGTCTAGTTGCACCATTCGAGTTCGGACAGAGCACGTGTAAACTACACTTTAGACCATGCCGAAACCACACGTCTTAGAATCTCGCACTTGCGCATATCGGGAATACTATCTCGACCAGGCTGGCGGTGGGGTTTCTAGAGTCTTTGTAGGCACGCCTAATCAGAAAGGCCACGGTATCGGTAGCATGCTTAAGGGCTTGTTCCGTTGGGCCAAGCCTTTACTAATTAGGGGGGCGAAACATTTGGGTGTCAAGGCTGCTACAACTGGATATAAAATTCTTGGTGACGTAGCTGAGGGTCAAAATGTAAAAACAGCCGCTAAACGCCGGTTTGTCGAAACAATGGATGAAATTGTCAACCCCCAGGAGGGATGGGGGGCTATAAAGAGACGCAAATTGAAACGTCTGTCAGTCACGAAGAGGAAGCCGAAGAAGACACCGCGTGATATTTTCTCAACCGTGAAAAATAATGTTGTCCGTCGAAGCTCTTAAGAGCGAACTAGATATTTTCGCCCCAACACCCACCCAGACCAGTATCGAACATTCGCAATGTACTTGGTACAAACCTTTATCGGCTCTCAACGATAGCTCAACGGTGGAATATCATATTCCCGGTAATGGCGACTACTATGTTGATTTGGCCCATACTATGCATTATACCCGTCTCAGCGTTACCAAGGATGATGGGGGAATACTACCCGACGACGCCGTAATAGGTCTCGTAAACAACGCCGCTCACGCGTTGTGGAGAACTTGTGAAATATATTTCGGGTCAACTTTGGTGACACCCGCCGCCAACAATTACTCTTATCGTGCCTACATTGAATCACTCTTAAACTATGGACCGACCGCTAAAACTTCCCATCTGACTGCCGCCGGATGGGTCAAAGACGAGGGGGGGGGGGGGAAATGGATGACCTGGCCAACAACGCCGGCTTTCTCGTAAGAAAAAAGGCCGTTGAAAAATCTGTTGACATTGAATTTTACTGTCCAGTATTTTGCGACGTTTTCAACATTCCCGAATATCTGTTGAACCGTATTGATGTTAAAGTATCCTTTGCGAGAAACAAGGACGCATTTATCCTGATGCTCAAAGAAACCACCACGCTAAAAGACTAAAATTAATCACAAAGAAGACGGTTTGAACGTTCGTAAAGTCAAACTTAGCCCTAAAATACTGTTAGCTCACGAAGCCGCTCTCGCTCAGAGCGCGGCTCAGTATAATTTCACCCGTACGGAGATTAAAACGAAAACCCTAGCGGCGCTTACTCAAAGTCAGAGTTTCGACAATATATACTTGGGCGCTTTACCAACGAGGGTCATAATTGGTTTGGTCTCCAACAAAGCGTTCAAAGGTAGTTACGCCGACAACCCCTTCAACTTTAAACACTACGACTTAAATCATTTGGCCTTGTACGTTGATAACGACCAGGTTCCTTCGAAAGCCTTGTCCCCAAATTTTACTAAAAAGTTGTTTATGAGAGAGTATTATACGATCTTTTCGGGCTGCGGAATACATTACGGTGACGACGGTAACGACATTACACCGTTCGAGTACGCCAATGGATCTACTTTTTACGCGTTAGATTTGACTCCGGATATTTCTGCAAATAACAGTAATCATTAGGATAAACACGTTCGTGTTTATCCCTTTATCTAAACTCGAATTTCATCAGAAACTGAAATCATCGTCGTCGTCGTCGTCGTTTCCCTCTTCCCACCGTCCACTGAATTCGAATTAATACAGACAAAGGTACTTTTGAAAAAATTTGATAAGACTTCGTTCGGGTACAAGAGTATCTCTAGTTAAACACAGATTTCAATAATGAAATGTTGATTAAGTATACGAAGTAATAGAAAGTAAGGTGCCTGAATGGGTTTGCAAAAGGGTGAGATCTTAAGCTTAGCCGAGCTTTACTAATTGCTTCAAAATGATAAACAAAAATTTTATTTCTTAAACAGTAGATTGATAAGGAATATCCATCGAATTCGAGTTAATAGAAAGAAAGGTGCCTGAATGGGTTACAAAAGGGTGAAATCATAAGCTTAGCCGAGCTTTATTAATTGCTTCAAAATGGTAAACAAAATTTTATTTCTTAAACAGTAGAATGATAATGAATATCCATCGAATTCGAGTTAATAGAGAGACAGATGGCTGTATGGGTGACGAAAAGGGTAAAACATATAACTAGCCGAGCTTTATTAATTGGCTTTAAATTGATAAACAAAAATTGATTTTATTAAACAGTTGATAAGCTTTTTTTAATGGCATTTTTTATCGTTAACGGAAAATTGCATTTATTGGGTTCTTTTACTAGGGTAGCCCTCTTCAGCCGTCTAATTTTGACTATTATGTCATATCATGAGTATCCCATTATATTCACCCTAATTAAAAAGTTGGCATGATTTTCTTATCATTTGATTTTTTAACTTTAATAATACATCTCTTCTCGGCCTATATAAACGAGATTTGCAGATTCAGTACTCACAGATGCACCGTACCAACGGGTGGTTTAAGTTAGCGTTTAAAATTGTGGCGAACCCTCTCGTTTGTGCAATGGTGACGTCTTTGATTGTTTAGGCAATCGTTTCTCACCTATATTTCGGTGATAAGAGACCTATTTCTCACGATCTTTTGGGTAGAGTACTCGAATAAAGCGAGGCGATTGAATGTAAATCGCATTACCTAGCAATGTGGCCAATTTAATATATTTAGTCACTGTAAAAACATTTCACAATGAGAGTTCTAGGGATTAAATATCACTTGAGTTGGACTTCATATCCTGCCAAGTGCTCGATTACACATGAAATTTATTCGTTAACGTTCTCAATCTCTACTCTATTTTTTAAAATACTTGAGTTTTGCGACTAGGATGTGCTTTACATCCAATAGCTTCGTCATTACTACTACGTAATAACGTTGCTATTAAGTAGTTGGCCAATTATTGAAGTCTGTATCTAAAGCACGTCTAACTTAAGTATAATAAAAAATAAAGATTTAGAATGTTAAATAGGATGTACGAAACGGAAATTGATGTCGGCGAGTTAAATAAACGGCCACATACTTCTGGTCTCCTGAATTATGTTCTCTTGCTTTAAAGAATTGTTTCGCTTTCCATGCTCATATTTTGTCGATGCGATTCAATATTATAAATTTAATCTCTAGCTCGGTCTAGCCCGTCCCTCTTGTAATATTTTAGGTAAGGCTAGGTTAGTTAATCCCTCGACCTCCCCCGTCCATCTGGTAATCTTTAAGGTGAGGTTAGGTTAGTTAATCCCTCTAATTAGCCAATCCCTCCAACTAGTTAATCCTTAGCTCGGGCTATTTGTATTATTTTAGGTAAGGCTAGGTTAGGTTAGTTAATTCCTCGAATTAGCCCATCGTTCCAACTAGTTAATCCCTCGGGTTACCCATTCCATCAAGTAATCTTTAAGGTTAAATTAGGTTAATTAAACTCTGGAAAAACCCATCCCTCCAACTAGGTAATCTCTATAACTCGGGCTAACCCGTTCCTCTTGTAGTATTTTAGGTAAGATTAGTTTAGGTTAGTTAATCAATTGAACTAGCCCATCCCTGTTTTACAACTTAGGTAAGGTTAGGTTAGTTAATCTCTGCCTTTCGAGATTTGTACCATGGTCTCAATTACGAATAGATTGAAGCCTCAATTAAACGCTTAAATTTTTATTCAGCATTAGTAAGAATTAAGGTTCAATAAACCTATAAAGCAAAATAGTGAAATGTGGAAAAGGTGTATATTTTTGGTGAAAAAAGGACAGATATTATACAAAAAAGAGGTTGCTTCGCACCCTTAAAAAAACTCTTTATCTAACTCGAATCAAACCCGTGAAGGGACAGAAATTATTTGTTAGAGAAAGAGCAATTTCATATCTTTAAAATTATAGTTAGTAGGTTTAGTCTACTACTTCAAAGATTTTATTACTATTATATATTTTCCAAAAAACGGATAAAGACGACCTAGTTAAACTTCCTCTCCCATTGATGTTAATTTTAAATTCTATCAGTATCACTAATAAAATTAGCTAAAGATGGATTTCCTTTAATGTATATATATATTTATCATTAGTCCTAGGTCGTATTTATCCGTTTTTTGGAAAACATATAATAGTAATAAAATCTTTGAAGTAGTAGACTAAACCTACTAACTATAATTTTAAAGATATGAAATTGCTCTTTCTCTAACAAATAATTTCTGTCCCTTCACGGGTTTGATTCGAGTTAGATAAAGAGTTTTTTTAAGGGTGCGAAGCAACCTCTTTTTTGTATAATTGGAATCCTGTGCGGCAAGGCCAGTTACGTTTGGACTTGGGATTCGCCACAGTCTTACCCGACGCTGTGGTGTGCGTGGTCTACTCGGAATTTCAAAGTCTGATTCAGATTGATAAAAATAGGAACGTCATTGTCGATTATTAATGGCCGGAACAAGCACTACGGATTTGGTTTATGCTTTATCAAAAACGCCTTGCTTCTCTGGCGTTTACCCGTCAGATAGGCTACCCGCTAGAATAACCAAATACCCCGCAGCCATGGTTATAAACTTTGACCGACAACAGGACCGTGGATCACATTGGGTGGCAGTATTCATCGACGGTTTTCGTAATGGGTACTACTTTGACAGTTTTGGGTTACAACCATTTATACCGTCCATACGTCAATTTCTAAACTCCAACTGCCGTAAATGGTCGTATGGAAAAAGACAACTTCAGAGCCTCGAAAGCGTCGTTTGTGAACCGTACAGCGTCCTTTACCTCATACATAGAAGTCACCGAAAAAGTACCAAAGCCTTCTTGAGAGGATTTTCTAAGAATCAGCATCTAAACGACACGAAGATCACACGAAGATTCATAAATCATATTCTGCGGCTACGTACACGAGATTAAACCAAGTTGGACAATATTTAAGAAATAATTGTATAGTTTGTAAAAATTGATCATTAAAATGTTTTTTCCTTTAACCACTGACTTTTTTACTAGTTGAAGCCTATACTTCTTTAAGTCCGCCTATTCTAGATCGACTGAAGCCATCTAAATCTACACGGTCGCGGGAAAAACGCGGCGCGAAACCGCGGTCGCGGGAAAAACGCGGCGCGAAACCGCTGTCGCGGGAAAAACGCGGCGCGCGCGAAATCGCGGGACACCCGGCCGCGGAAGAGAGCGCGGGGCTGAGGGGGGAGAGACACCCCGCTGGTGGACATTCTGATTAATAAAATTATTGTAAAAACATAATTTTTTGCGAAAATACAAGTTATGCCAACCGAAAACTGTTGATCTGTAATGACGACCCTACACAAAAAAGTGTAAATGTAAATTTCAACTGTTTCCATTGAAATAACATTGAATCGAAACGTGGATAATGACACGAAATCGATAATTTAGAGAGGTTAAAAATAACACCAAACAAGGTTTTTGTCTAGATTATTAAAACGATTGGTTTTTGGTAAAAAATTACAACCTAAAAGTATGATATTGGTTAAAGTACAACGTGTTTATGGTTTTCTATGATGGGAGACTTCCCCCCTTTAATTGAGTGTCTAGATTTTTTAACCATTTGTTAAAACAGGTTTTACAAGGCCCGCACCCATCCACAATATTGACACCAACCTGGAATATGAAATGGACTTTAAAGACAACTTTAAGGTTCTAATAACCAATGCTTCTATGGCCGATCGGTTAGCGCGGTGGGCTAGCAACTTCATGATCCTTTTGGTCGTGGGTTCGAACCCCGGTAAATATAAAATAAATAGAAAATACTTCAGATGGGGGGAAAGCATGGGGGCGGAATACCGAGCTCGAATCGGTCAATCGCCCCATGGCGCGGAAACTCAGGGTGACTTAAAATAGCTCTCCGTACGTTCATGAGTGGGACCTACGAAAGGGGGGGGGTTAAAAATAATACTCCATAGGTTCGCGAACAAATCACGGGGGTAAAAATGGGGGATGAAAGGGGGGGCGGAAAGGGGGGGAAACCGATTCTCGAATCGGTCAATCGCCCCACTCGAGTTAGATAAAGAGTTTTTTTAAGGGTGCGAAGCAACCTCTTTTTTGTATAATTGAAACTTAAACGGGTAAAATATAAAAACCCCATTTCCTTCTTAACAAAGGACCGGATAAACAAAGTCCTTAAGGTGGCCCCAAAGAAAGAAATCACAAGGGTTTAGGTCCGGAGATCTGGCTTGCCACGCAACCGTTCCGCCACGACCAATCCACCTCAAAGGGAATGTTTCATTAAGGAAGGCCCTAATTAGGAGAAAAAATGAGGTGCATAAACCACATGTCTCGTCTCAAGACCAATGGTACGTCTTCAAGCAGCTCGAACAGATTGTCTTGAAGAAATCGGAGATATGCCTCACCATTAAGCCTTGGCTGCAAAAAGAATGTTCCAATTAAATGGTCACCAACCATTCCGCACCAGACGTTTAAGCTGAATTGAACTTGGTGAGCCCTAACACTTGTAGCGTGGTTGTTTTGTTGCGCCCACTGATGCCTGTTGTGCATGTTCAATATGCCATCACGGGAAAAATTGGCCTCATCCGTAACTAAAAGATTTTGGGGTAAGTTGATGTCTTGATGTTGAGCGATAAACCACTGACTCGTGACGCGAGAGTTACGAGAAAAAATAAAAAATGACCTTGTACCACTATTTTCTCTCTCGCTTCGGAGCCCAATGCTCGGGGAAGTTTTTTTGTACTGTGGAAGGCAGGCGAATTCTCGTCCGGTATATACACGGTCCGCGGTTTCACTTATCTCTCGATAATTAGCTTATGCACAATTAAATTGAAAAACAATAATGGTCAAAGGCACAATCTTACCTACACCTTTCGCTCGTTTTTCGTATTTTTGAGGACTATTTTCAAGGGCTCATAACTACGCAACGCAGCGCGTGAGACTATAGGTTCATAAACCTTTTTCACTCAGTCTGACCCCACGAAAAACCCCCTTCATTTTTTCCAGACCTTTCAAAAACACCCTGTATAGATATTTTAAAGAATACACAGGTGGGGGTTTTACTCATACCCTCCTGCTGAAAGGCAGAAATCTTTCGCTGTCCAAAGAATCTCAATAACCCATTCTCGTTTCGACCCCCTTGATTCCTTATTCCATCGTTTACAAAAGCAAAAGTTGGTTTTTGCTCAAAATACACCTGAAAAACAAATAAACAAGATGGTTGGCCGCGTGTTAAGAGGAAGGGATAAACCAGGAGGTCACGTGATTAGCAGAACAAACCGCAGTGCCACGTAGAGAAGGGTTAAGGAGTATGAGATAGTTCGATTATTTTATTGGCTAGATTAAAATGTAGTCTGCTAAATATTCTAAAACTACATGAACTAGGCGTAGACAATGTCTAAGACGCTAATATGAAGTAAATAATCTTAAAAGATTACATTAAGATTTCTTTTATCAATACTGAAGATGAGTATTAAAGAAGGTTCCGTTTGTGGCGTTAATTAATGCAAAAGTTTTACGCGAAGACTATAATAAAATTGATATAACCGAAATTGCAATAGGACTTATTATAGGAAATATTACAGACCATCTATAACAAAAGACAGATACACTCAAAAATCATTTTTTGCGCGAGACAAAAATCAGCCATTCAAGCGTTCCCTTCCTCATATTTCCCGACAAATATAGCCGAGATCGTTAGAATATTTCAAAGGAATATTTTTTCATGCGTATTTGATTGTTGAAAAATATAAATGCTAAAGGCAGCGTGTTTCTATATGAAGTAAAAATGGTACGCGAAGCCCCTATAAATTCTTAGTACGTGCCGACCCGTGCCTATTACTGGCGGCGCCACTGTTTTCAAAGCCTAACATACAGTTAAGATCATTAGTTTGTTATTAGTTCCCTTCTAGAAGAATCTCCCGGGTGACTAGACACTTTTTTGCAAATACACAGACAGAATTACCTACACAAACTCACAGTTCACTAGAAGGAATAACATAATAATATTTTTCTCTAGGTTACTAAAGGTTAAGTTTTACGAAAAAATTTATTTTACTAGAATTTCGTCCAAATTGTAAAATTCCAACAGAATTCAAATTAAGCGACGAATTTAACGAAAGTGGGCGGGAATAATTTTAAATTTTCGTACTTTTTTGTTGAATTTTGGTTTTTTGATTTGGTCTATCTTTTCAAATTTTAGAATTTGGACCATTTTTGACAAATTAGGCGATTGTTGAAGTCGCTTCATTCTTGGTTCTATCTCGCAATTCTAGCGCGTAGCAAAACACTAAGTAGAAATCAAGTGGGCTAAGATCAGGAGACCTGGTGGCTACGGAATTGGTCCGCCTTTACCAACGCAACATAAATTAATAAATTGGAACGTTGACCGCCCTATATGGTGCCGCTCAATGCTGCTCAGGAACCGCGTCTCTCTAGTCTCTGCTAATGATAATACCTCTAGCTCGTTACTAAATTTTGTAAGTAAATATCACCATTGAATCCATTGATGTTTCCATTAAGTAGAGAAATCCGACAATTTTGGGAAGTGATTATTATTTATATGGACTCCAGCAAGTGGCGCTGGAACCAAGATTGGCGGGCGCTCTAAAGCGCAATTCCCTCGTAAAATACAAATGGCACAAAATCCAACCACTCCACTTTTCTGAAAATTTACATTTCTGTCTTTGCGAGAAAACGGTAGTTTTAATTTTTGTATACGTTTTTTAGACCATACTACGGAAATTTTTTTATATGCTTTCATTTTAAAACACTGTTCTTCTCGAAAATTACAAAATTAATAAGCGCTTAGCTGAGTTCAATAGTCTTAAAACGCCAAGTAAAACTATACCTTGAAAAAAGGAACAACACAAATCCACAGTCGTATTTTCTTGATAAGGTGTAAACCTTATATATTGATTTCTCTCTGTCCGAGTTAATATCTCTGCTATTTCAGTCTGTAGTCGGTCATTTTTGAAAAGCTTTGGCGAACAATACGCCTAGAAATGTCTCGTTATTCTTTAGTTTATAAGGACAGTTTTTTTAAATACAGGTTGGTGATATTTTTTTCGTCGAAGTTGTTACTATAAATCGTTAAAGCATTATAGAAGATGCTACTTCGTGGTTAAAACAATATTTTTGGGTCATTCTATATGGTTTCATCTAAGCACGCAACCATGGGTTGGCAGATGTTACACTTCAGGATTCATTTCGTAACTCTTAAACGGCGCCCCGTACGACAAAACGTCATAGAACATTTTCGTCTTAAAATGGCCCATAGAACCCATTGGTCCTCGATCCTACCACCATTTTTGAAACACCCTGTACATATTATAAATATAAAAATTCCAACTTTTGTTTTTGATTAGCGGTTAGATACGAAACAAATACCAAGATCCAAATATATACTAGGAAAAAAAAATTTGAACTCGGGGTATTTAATAAGTCAAATAGTGGATAATATCGTTAAGCCTCGGTCACCGTAGCTTAGGCTGCTCCGCTGCCTAGGCCCTAGGCCGCTCTCTTTCCGCGAGACGGCCTCCCACTTGACTACAGCGCTTTTCGGTTTGAATTCGGTCGTATGTGTGAACCAAACGAAAATCTTGACGCAGAGGCTCTGCGAAAGAGCCTTTTTTTGGACACAGCGCTAACGTTTTCGGTCGTCATTTTCGGTCAAGTGGGAACCTAGCTGTAGAAATCAAGTGGGTTAAGATCAGGAGACCTGGTGCCTACGGAATTGGTCCGCCTTTACCAACCCAACCTTTAATAAATTGGAACGTTGACCGCCCAATATGGTGCCGCTCAATGCTGCTCAGGAACCGCGTCTCTCTAGTCTCTGATAATGATAATACTTCTAGCTCGTTACTAAATTTTGTAAGTAAATATCACCATTGAGGTTTCCATTGAAGTAGAGAGATCCGACAATTTTGGGAAGTGATTATTTTAGCATATTTTGAAGCCAACCATAAGGAGAGTGGTTGGTAACGAGGTCTGAGTAAGCCAATCTACTGTTCATGGTATTTTACATCGACACCCACTACAATATCTACGAACGACGTTTTCTTGGACTACAACACTTGTCTTACCAAGCGTCAACTAATTCAAGACTATGAATTATTTTGAAATTAATTGAATTTCTTTCGAAACGAATTTAAAGAGGCGATAGAAAGATTACCATTAGCGCTGATTAGAGGTATGTAGCTCCTACATGATAGAGCTCCAACTACACTGGTCGGCTAACGTTTAAGACATAATTCGAGGCCCTATTACTAGAATAATACCAAAAGGGGATAGAAAGTAAAAAGGGTGCTACTGGGCTTTGAGCCTAGAACCTGTAATATGGAGAACTACTGATCTCCCCTCTGAATTCCCAGCCCCCCTTATTGGCGTAAGATCTTTTTGTGCCGTAGCACTAAAATATGAGCGAAGAGGCCGAAAAATAGTGCTAATGCCAACCAAGAAGTACAGCGTCAAGTAGTAGTTTCTCTAGTGAATATATTTTAATAATCTGCAGTTGTAAAGAAATAAATATAATAATCTTAATAACATTAACTATAATTGCAATATTTTTGTCCCAAAAATAAATATCCTTATGGTAAATCCACTTGGACCACGAATGCAAAAAGCTAGAATAGCCACCAGGCGCATCATCTTCATGTTTTCTAAAGTATATTATACTGGCCATTCGTATTAATAATTAAGTTTTTCAAAGTAACTTTAGCCTCCATATGATTTAATATATTTTTCCTTAGACCAGATTGATCAATCACGCAATTATCACAATTCCTAATCACATCCCTGAGGTCGGGACTTCCATGTTTAACTAAGCCTATGCAAAATGCTTCTCTTTAAACTAGCAGACGATATTAATCTTTCCGGCCGATAGGTTCGCTACAATCGGAGAACTACTTACGGGAGAGGAAAAAAATCGATATTGTAGTGAGGTTAGAGTCATCGTGATTGGCCAAAATATAGGGGGGAAGGGGGGGAAGTATTTTGTTCTCCATATTTCAGGATCGCTGCAGCTAAAGGCTTGTAGTTTAGGGAGAGGCGCCCTTTTTACTTTCTATCCCCTTTTGATAATACCTGAAATGTTTGAAAACGTATTACAAGACCTGGAAAGTCATCTTTAAGAGTGCCTAAACACCTATGTTGGACACATCGAGCATTTACGCTGTTGTTTTTACCATGCAGATTGATTTTTTATAAGGCCTAAGTTCCGACCCTTATTTTCCGCTCTGGAATATGTCAAAGTTTGTAACATTTGGACGTTTCACTTTCTTAAATTTGTATTAACCAAATTGTATTAATCCAATTCAATGAAAAACAAAAAATCAAGTACATATTTATATTAACACCAAGCGTAACAGGTTTACAACTCACTTAAACGATTTGTTCCGTTGTCAGTATTAGGGGTAGTCCACAATGTGAGTGTTGATTTCATGTTTTTCACCATGTAGGGTAGGAGCCCCTAACTTGGTACACTTTTTGGAAAGAGGTATATTCGGAGGACGGATTGATAGTGAAAGAATTAAGATTATCGTGAAGATTGATTGATCGCGTTATCAGCCTTCTTGGACCAAAACTTATCGGGGCTACAAAACTAGCCCTAGCGTGTCTAACTAATTAATGGAGAACCTAACTTGGTGTTGCCTAGGTTCTAATTTGGGAACACACAAAAATGGGAAGGTGGAATTAATGCGTGCGAGCCAGTATTTGCGAAGTTATCGGCCATTTAAAAATTAAGCGTTGCTTGGCATAGAACCCATAAAGTAATCCTCATTTAAAGAAAATCGACGATAATTTCGCAAAAACTAACTCGCGCTCGCTAATTTCACCTTTGTCAAAGTAAATTTGGGCAAGGAATCCATTGGTATCACGCGTCTTTCGATTCGGGCTTTGGAAGTGGTTCCTTTCGAGAATTTTGTTAGTCTTACATATATTATTTAACGTAGTGACAAGGTAATTCGCAATGAATTTTGGGCCAGTTTTAGCTTTTGAGACTCATTTTGTAGCGGAGATCCCGGTCTTTCCTTATAAGTCCTTCACTTAAACGTGGGATTTTTCCTAAGTCCGTAAACATTATTTTCCGGGGACTAAAATGTAACTTTCCCTACTGGCTAATTAGCGTCGTATCTTCTTCGGATAATTTCCTACAACATCGAAGTTATTTTTACCGGAAAGCCCGATATAGGGTCTACAAAACGAGCCCTAGAGGCCTTTGAGTCAGTCAAACCAAAGCTACGAAGTTTTAAAGAAACGTTTCATTTGCAAAATTATAACAAGACAGATATTGCAAATCCAAAGTTAAGCGAAAGTATATACTCCAACAAGTGGCGCTGGCGCTTGGCAAAAATAAATGGAACCAAGATTGGCGGGCGCTCCAAAGTGCAATTCCCGCGTAAAATACAAATGGCACAAAATCCGACCACTCCACTTTTCTGAAAATTTAAATTTCTGTCTTTACGAGAAAACGGTAGTATCTAGGAAGATTAAAGGGGATAGGAACGGCCACCTCATGTTATAACTTGCGTCGTTTCAAAGTCAGCTTCTGCTTCCAATTCCCCCTTTGTTTCCCCCCTTGGCTGATACTATATTTTCTAATGCGCATCCTTTTTCGCGCACGCTACGTGTAACACTCGTGACTCCTTGCTAGAGAAGGAGCGAGCTATGGATTTTCTCAGCAGGGGTGCCAATTTACAATAAGGTTTCGATTCCACCACAGTTTGCACCGCGTAAATATTTACCTTAAATCCGTTATCCTTACGAATAGTTTATTTATTGGGATATTGAGCGCCTCGCTTTACGCGCGCTGATCATCACGTTTGGTGACCATTCGCCCGCAACTGGTTCACTATCCGTGGTTCACCTTAATTTGGCAGCGCGTATAAACCTACTCTTTCCTTTATTTCTAAGAATTGTTTACTTAGAAATGTAAGGAGGGTTATTGAAAGAGGGTCCCCAACTTCGTGTTGTACGAAATTTGTCACCCGCGAATAAAAGGATGACCTTGTACCATTACAATCCGTGAGAGAGCGGACTAAAACACTCCCCAAGCCCACTCTTCCAGGGAAATCCGAAATTATTCAGGCGCAGCTAAGTCGCCTAGGATATAGCCCGCTGTAATTTGACGCGAGATGATGTAGGTATGTCACGTGAGTGCGCACCAAAAAAGCGCAGTTAGCTTCTTTGGACACAGAAGCGAGAGAGGAAAACTACGTCATCTTCAGACATTTCACGGACGGGTTGTGCTATACTAGTGGCCGTTCCTCTCTTCAATCTTCCTAGGTAGTATATATGTTAAGTTTAATTTTTGTATACGTTTTTTATACCATACTTCGGAATTTTTTCATATTATTTCATTTTTTAGGAATTCCAAAATTCCTAAGCACCTAGCCGAGTTCAATAGTCTTAAAACGCCAAGTGAAACTATACCTTTAAAAAAGAAACAACGCTTTTTAATTAATTCTACAGTCGTATTTTCTTGATAAGGTTTAAAACTTATATATTGATTTCTCTCTGTCCGAGTTAATATCTCTGGTATGAGATAATATCTCTGCTATTTTTAGTCTGTAGTCGGTCATTTTTGAAAAGCTTTGGCGAACAATACGCCTAGAAATGTCTCGTTATTCTTTAGTTTATAAGGACAGCTTTTTTAAATACAGGTTGGTGATTTTTTTTCGTCGAAGTTGTTACTATAAATCGTTAAAGCATTATAGAAGATGCTACTTCGTGGTTAAAATAATATTTTTGGGTCATTCTATATGGTTTCACCTAGGCACGCAACCATGGGTCGGCAGATGTTAATGAAATATGGTACACTTAAGTTGGTAACTCTTCAACGGCGTCCCGCACGACAAAACGTCATAGAACATTTTCGTCTTAAAATGACCCATAGAACCCATTGGACCACGATACTGCCACCATTTTCGAAACACCCTGTACATATTATTAATATAAAAATTCCAACTTTTGTTTTTGATTAGCAGTTAGATACGAAACAAATACCAAGAACCAATCATATACTAGGTGAAAGATGTGACGTCGGGGTCTTGAATAAAGTGAAAATAAAAATTTTAAAAGTTGGGCCACATGACGTCACACGTCACAGTATAGGACCCCCCGCGAATTTAAAAAAAATTAAAAGCCAAAAAACTAAAAGAGTTGGACCATTTTCGAGATGACCATCGGATTCCTCGTCTTTTACTCTATAAACACGAGTAAATTCCAAAGAATCAACCGAAGCGCCAGTAAGATATTGATATTTTCCCAAGAGCATAATTTTTTTTCGCTGACGTTCTAAAAATCTTTGGGGTTTACTCTAAATTTCGCCAAAAATTCAATTATTTTTATTTTCATCTTAAAATCTGGGAATCCTAGTTTTTTAAGCGTAGAAACAAGTGTAACAAATTTCATTAGCATCTGCCGACCCATGGTTGCGTGCCTAGGTGAAACCATATGGAATGACCCTTTTATTAAATAAAGGCTCTAGACAGAGCTCAACCGTGCAAATTCCTTTTCAGTTGAAAAATATCTTGTAAATTTAAAAGCTTCCCAGGACGTTTACTTGATAGACTGTTTAACAACCGTGCAGTATGTCTCGTTAATGATTTATATACATATATAATTATTATAATTTTTCCAGATTTACCGAATACACCCCCGTCACATATGGGCTGATATCCGTAAGAAATTGTTGATATTCTATAGTCTATACTAGCGGGAAAGAAATGCGTGGATTTTTATAGCGGTAGTGTGCGTTAGAATTTTAGCTAAATATCTCTATCAAAGCGTTTAATTTTAATTCTCATTAAAAAAACGCCCTCAGGTCTTGGTTATTTATACCTAACTCGTAATTGCATTAGTAACGTCAACTAGATGGGCTCCGTTCAATATCTAAGAAACTCAATTATAAGAGATAGAGCGTTTAATGCGCTGCAAAGATTAGGTTCAATAATCGTATACAATTCTTCAACTAAAAAAACTTTTTTTTATACCGATTACCTTTTATAATGCGTAAAATACAATAATACCTAATACGATTATTAGAGTTTTTAACAAAGACCGTGCTGACGTGTCTAGAATAAAAGGACTATTTAGTCTAAACCTATTATAACTTAAAACTGTTTTAAATTAAGTCTAAAACATAATTTACAAAAATGGCCTAAATGATGAATAAAAGCTCGAGGTTTTGATTCTCCACAAAATACGTCAACAGAAAAAACATGAAAAATTAAAGATACCAGTCAAGCTCAGCCGAAAAATTTGTGTTCGAGTACTTACTAAGAGGAACACCATCAAAATTAACGGTACACGAGATACCAACCTGATTGTTTCTAATGAAAGCCCAAAAAAATTAACAGAGCTTCTTAAGAATAAACCGCTAACAATCAGATACTAACGCCGTTACATTTTTTTCAATTGACCAACAAAAATATTACCTTAGTAAGTTTTTATCTTTGATGACAATCTTGTAGGACAATATGTTGCCGCGATACGGGATAAAATAAGCTGAGTGGCTTAAGTCGAATAGAATATTTCTTACTAAACTTCACGAAACATTTGGAAAACCATTTTTCTCTTAATGGCGAAAGAGATAAGAAACTTGTTTCGTACCACTAAAAAATACGCTGTGTCTTTGGTCAGTCTATTGGTGTGACGCAAAAGTTGAATTTAAAAAAATTTAGATCATTTTGCTCGTTTTTAGCTACACCTCCCCTAGGGGAGGGGTTGCTTCTGATTCCCGCGTCAGTATCGGCGTCGTGCAATAAGACGGAAACATACGTCTTAAGGCGGAAGTAAAAATTCCTTATTCAGAAAAAGCGAAAAATGACATTTTTTCCGACGTTGATTAGAGAAAACCGCTACACCTATCAAATCGTGGTTTACATGATAATTAGTCGTCACCTATACTCTTTGACATGAAGTAATATGAAAAAAAAAAATGTAGTACTCCTTACTTAAGAAAAATATTAATTTGTACGAGTAGATTTTTAAATGGTTTTACCGTTGAAATAATCGACGAGGATTTCAAGCTGACGTGGCATAAAGCAATTTCATTTAAATTGGTTTGAAATCCGAGAAATCGATTAAAAACCAGGTTTTGGTGTTAGTTCCTAATTTTCCCGAGTATGTCACCCTAAGCAAAATAAATAAATGTTTTTGGTCTTCTAGCCATGGATTAATTAGACGTATAATTAATCCATGTTCTGGCTAAAAGAGGCTAGCCCAAATGCGACTTTTACGATGACGATTGAACAGGAGAGAAGAATAGATGTTTCCCCTATCGAGGAAAAGAAAAAGGAGGGAAATCGAGGGAACACTAATACATGCAGTGTACTTTCAATTAATCCATGACTAATAAAAATCAGAAAATAATAATAGTACAAGGTCGCCATCTATTTTATTTTCACCGTACTAAATAACCTTTTACTTCCGAGTTAATAAAAAGCGTGTGATTAAACCAGAAATAACGCGTAGATAAGGCTACATTCATTATTTTAAATTAATTCAATAAATTCAAAAATTCAATAACGCTCTAATAAATGTTATATATTGCACAAAGAGCGCGGAACTCAATAATGGCACTCGAAACTGGAAAATTTCCAAAATGTTTTAAAACTCGAAACTTTTTTTATAGTTAAATCATACATTTAAACTTTATTCATTTAGGGAACTAATATACTCGAACATCAATTGAAGAAATTTTTGATTGGTAAAGAATTTTCTGAACAAATTCACAATGTTAGGTAAATATTATTTATTTAAAACAGAGACGTATGATGTGTTAGAATTTAAATGTAAATACGCAACTCCCGTCGGTGGAGGCAGAAACCTTTTCTTACGTAGAAGGGTGAGATGTCGCCTAGCTCGAGGGGTAGACACTTCGTTTTTTTTTTTTTTGCGTGGAGTGATGACGTCATCACTCAAAGTTATAAAAAGATAGCTCGAAATACAGATGTAGTTGGGGGAAGGAACGTAGCTTTCAGCTCGTTTACTCCCCTTCGTGTCGCTCCTTAAAAAGGGCACATCGTCGTGGCGTAGCGTCGCGTTGTTGTTCTACCTTCTTTCTCGACAGTTGAGACATACATTAATTATACGTGCAAGTATAATTAATCCATGGTTGAGAGATGAGGGAGCTTATGGCCCTGGCGCCATCTGCCGCGGACGTACGAAGACTCCTTCATTTATTTATTTTTTGCGCGGGTAAGAACTACATTTTTACGCGGTTACCGAGTACTCGATTGACCATCACTCCACATGTTTATCCAGACTGTCTGGATACCTCTTGTTGTTTATACCTGAGTTTACGTGAGTTCCTCGAATTCGTTCCAATTTGCTATGAGTCCACCCAAATTCTTAAGAGTTCTCAGGGATTCGAAAGAGTTCGGCCGAGTTCTAATTCGAAAGTGTTCTCACGAGTGTAGATGGTGAGAATTCTCGGGAGAGCTCCGAAGAATTCGCCAGAGTTCTCGAATATTTGCGAGACTTCTCATAAAAAATATGAGAATTTTTGTAAGTTCTAGAGAGTTTTTGTAAGTTTCCAAGAATTCTCGAGAGTTCGCGGAGTTCTGACGAATTCGTGCAAGTTAATTTCCACTCGCCGAGTTCCTGAAGTGTCAGCCCCCTTGACGGTTTGACCTAGCTCCACCTGTACTTGCCTATTGCCATTTATATTCTTACCCAAGATGGAAGTCGGGCTCCTATATGCAGGATTCTCTGTATGGGATTGGTGAATCTGTCTTTTCACGAGGGTGTCTGGTGAAAACGGTGTTGTGTGAAATTTTCCCGCATATTAATCAACTTCGTTACAGAGTTGTAAGATAGGAAATTGGCGGTTCTGTAGGAAAGAGTGGATGTTAATTTTGATATGAATCAAAGGTTTTAATAGTTGGAAATTAATTTTCGATGGGAGACTTTAGGTCTAAAAATGAAAATATTTTCTAGGGGTAGGGTCGCCTATCTCTGAACGCTTTTTAAGAAATCCGAGATCTCGATTGCTTTGGAATATTTAGCGACGAAGTTAAGCATCTAATATCAAGTCTGAATAGTCGCGGACCCGTTTTAATCATTCCATGACGCGTACTTTTGACGCGGACGAGGTTTTAAAGACGGCAGTAGTGGCTTCTAATTCCGAAGCTCGTAAAATCTTATTTCCCGGACCGTGAAGGGAAACATTCCCTAATTAATTAGGCTAATTATCGCGGTTGGCTAATTAGTTTCGTACTTTCTCCGGGTCTTTTCCTAGACTGTTGAAGATGTGTTTCGCGAACAGGCCCGTTCTTAATCTACAAAATGAGCTCTTCCATCTTTAAATAGATCCAATTTAAGTTATACGTTTTTAAAAGTGTTCGGAATTAGAAGCGTTCTGATTTAGGAGCATTGACCATAATAGAAATTATAGAAAAAATTGTTTTTGGGTATCATTATCCCGTTAAGAAGCTTAATACGCGTAATACTAAGCTATTAGAGGAAAAACTAAATCTTTGAATATTATTTCTAGTGTTGTTTTTGAAGAGATTGCTTATGAGGATGCGACGCAATACCTATCGAACAATGAAACTGAGATAGTAAGTTAAATCTAGAGCAATAACAGAGATCATACAAACCAAGAAAACATCGAATTATCAAGACATCTTTATTCAAACTCTCAAAAACTTCCCTTTAAAACAGGGAAATTAGGGAAGTACTTGTTAATAAACTTCAAAGGCAATAAGTTGGTACAACCTTAATCATCTAAATTAGAGCTTGGAATCGGATCGATTCATTATCTTCTGTTATTCGTATATTTTCAGATATTTTATTTTAGGATAAATTATTTGTAACTAAAATATGAAAATTGTATATTCTTATAATTGTTAAATTCATAAGGTTTACCCGAAGATAAGCATTCGGCGCTATATCTACGAACAAATTACTCGTTTTCAAACGTATAACGATGGATAAGAAACATTCGCGTTTCCAGAATTAGTCTATGGAAACTGCGCAAATGGGAATGGCGCTAATGGGAAACGGCGCAAATGGGAATGGCGCTAATGGGAAACTGCGCAAATGGGAATGGCGCTAATGGGAACTGCGCTAATGGGAACGGCGCAAATGGGAAATTGCACTAATGGGAAACTGCGCAAATGGGAATGGCGCTAATGGGAAACTGCGCAAATGGGAATGGCGCTAATGGGAACTGCGCTAATAGGAACTTCGCTAATGGACATAATTCTATTTGACTGGATTTTTCGCGAGAAATTTTGGTTATGTAATCTTTTGGTCTGATTGTAGACATATTCACAAATCCAATTCCTAAAAACAGGCCAACATGGACGAGTCCATTTTCCATGGTAGGAAATTAGGGGCGAAATGTGTGGATAATGTTACCGAAAATGGCGCAATCAAGAAAAGATGTTTTAAGTTTTAGTGTAAATGTTTCGTACTTCTTAATGACTACCTTTTGGAATTTTTTCTCAGCCGGTAAAATAACGAGTTTCCCTGATTGGTTTCAGAATGTCGACGTCGTGTTTGCTCCGATAGACATCGCTCTAATCCATAATGCGAAGAAACTAGCAGCCGGTGGTCTTTTTGACTCTACCGACACTTTAATATTGGGACCGCCGCCCAAGATATCGTATTCCGTCTCCTTGACATTTCTATCTATGGACTTGTCGGTAAATGGGCGTATATCGTAAAGTGGAATTAGTAATATTTGGTTATTTTTGTAACAACGTTAAATGAATAGCACCAGGCACCAGGATGGTGCTGGCCCTGACATGGCGAGTTGCGCCCTGTCATGGCAGATTGTTCCCTCACGTGATCGAAAACTATGACATCGAGATTAATTCATGAAGCACAAAAAAAAAAAAAAAAAAAAAAATCGTAAATAATTTATAAATAATAATTTTTAAAATACCGACTTCTGTAAACAGATGATGTCAATTATTATTTCTATATTGAATCCACTACAAACAAAAAGTATAGGCGAATCATATTTCCATTCCTTACATTGGGATCAACGCTTCACATTCAGACAATATTCAGAAATACTATTCAGTTTATATTGCAACCAAAACTTAAATTAAAACTAAATTATAAAAATTAATTGAGACATATGTCAGACGTATTTAAGATAACTTTCAGTGACTATACACGTATAATTCAGACACATTTAAGCCAAATTACAGAAGTATAATTTTCCGCAGCTAGATTTTACCATCAAAACGGCGAAATGATATATGGAAAACAGCTTAGCATGTGCTGCCAACTCAAACTGGTATTCAACGGTCACATTTCTTTGAATTTTTGGACATTTTCTTAAATGTCTTCTAAACTATCTCGAATTTTAAATTGATTTTTCAGCTTTGTTATTAATTAGATTGAGTTTAACAATATTATTAATTTAAATTAAAATTTAAATGCATTATACACTAAAATATATCGCGGCATAAGGCCAAAATAGTTAGGGCATGGAAAAGGGGTATATATAGCTTTCGCGAACCTTTATTCATCGAGCGAGTAACCGAGAAGAGTTGGAGAAAACCCCCCTTCTCAACGTCTAGACGTTTATCGTAACCCTAGGCATTCGGTAACTGCACCATAAAGACCCGTAGAGGGAGGAGTTGAGTGGAGTGGAAGGTTGATGTTGACAATATTAGTGAGGGACGCCTCGCTATTATGGCCAGCTGAGATCGGAAACTGGAGGTTGGACCTTGGTGTGGGGATGGTCGGAGGTGATTATAACAGTGGGAGACGTCCCATTGCGTATAATCACCTTCAACTGTCCAGCATCAAGGTTTGACCGTAAAGTGGATGGTGAATATTATGTAATTGGAGACGTCCTGCGCGACACTTGAAACTCAATGTGGCAGCCATGCTTAAAGGCGGTAATTCCCGTTAAACATAATTGAACGATAAACTGGCATGATTACGTCTCTAGGCTTTTGGTTCCACGAGCTAGGTCACGTGATTTCCGTTTACACAGGCAGTGACAGACACACATACAGACACACACACACACACAGACACACACACACACAGGCTGACACGACCAGTCTAAAACCTCCCCCTACCAGTCTAAAACCTCCCCCTACGACCAATCTAAAACCTCCCCGACTGAACAAAAGTTCAGTCGGGGAGGTAAAAATGTTAACGCAAAGCTAAAAGAATGTAATGTATGGTATTCTACAGCGCTATTGAAGGTAGAGGGTGTTGTCCCCCCCACATTTTCTCTAGATATAACAGAGTAACAAGATCATTTTTTTAAATTGAGGCTAACACCATTTTTTTCGAATGCTAATACAGCTTCTCGGTCAGTCAATTCCCTGCCACTATTTTTCTCCTTTTGTCGTCATATTTTTTATATAAAAAGGGATTTGTTTATAAATAATATTCTTAAGAGTTGTTTTCTGCTTTTCTTTATTTTTGGCAGTCTTCGCTTTGCCTTACGTTGGTTCTATCGATGGTATCATTGTTTCTCGTTCGACGAATTTGGACCAATTTGTGGCTTAAAAAGTCAACCGCACCTCGTCACAGTCAACATTTATTAACAACTGTATTTGACTCGTTCTGGGATGTTTTTTTCTTAATCTTCTACGAATGTAAATTGAACCAATTTCATTCTAAATACACTTTACTCAAGTTGGGTATATTCTCTCGCCCTTAATGTCTCACTTTTATTTTTGACTCCAAATATTGCCATAGCCCAGAGTATATTATAAAAAACGTAGCTTCGCTTCGCGCTTCTAAAAAAGGTGCATTTATACCCACAGATGGTCGAACAAAGCCGTAAAGGTACAGAAATTTAAAAATTCAAATTAATATTAAGGGGGATGGAAAGGCGGCCAGTGTAGCCGAACCCGTCCGTAAAAATCTGAAGATGATGTAGTTTTCCTCTCTCCCTTCTGTATCCAAAGATGTAAACTGCGCTTTTTTGGTGCGCAATCACGAGACATACCTAAATCTCGCTTTAAATAATCTCACGAAGCACGCGCAAAAAAGGATGCGCATTAGAAAATATAGTAACAGTCAAGGGGGAAAAAAATGGGGCCCAATCCCAACTGGCTCAATTCCCGATCAACCCAATTCATTCAACCTAGCCCAAACCAACCTAACGCAACTCATTCTTAAGAACCATATTCTTTTTTAATTTTGGTAACCTAACCCAACCCAACCTAACCCAATCTACCTTAACCCAACACAATCTACCTTAACCTAACCCAATCTACCCTATAAAACTTAACCCAAATACAACCCAACCCAACTTAACCCAACCCAATCTAAAGAATAATTTACTTTATTAGTTTTGGTAACCTAACCCAACCCAACCTAAACCTACTTTAACCCAACCCAACCCAGTGGCGGCGGAACGGGTGGGAACAGGGGGACATTGTCCCCCCTCAATTAAACCAGGTGGGGACAACCAATATACGTGTCCCTCCCCAAATTGTTCAGTCAATACTCTGATTAATCTCAGAATATAATTGAATTCAATGAATTATAAGAAAAATCAGTCTAATCTCAACCTGTTTGGAGTTATCTTACAATACCTTACCAGGCTGAACTTTAGCAAGAAAAAAAGGCACATAATTATTCAATTCATAAACTAGGTGACGTTTTTAATTTCTAACAATACTCTTCACTCAGCGTGGTATCAGGTATATTGGTCTTGAGCAACTTGTTTCCAAGTTCTTTAACGAAAAATGTCCCCCCCCCCCCCAAAATAAGAACCGTCCGCCGCTACTGACCCAACCTAACAATTTTAGGCGATACGGGGAAAGGAATTTTTAGGTTGAGCGAAATGGGAATAGATAATTCTGAACAAACTGATAAAACGATTGGGCGAAGTGGGACTGGGCGTGTAAATTATCTCATGATTAGAAACAATTAAATAAAGAAAGAAGCGTATTTTTAATATATTTAAAAGATTTTTCAAAAGAACTATGGACACTTGAAATTAAAGCCAAAATATTTAGGAAAGTTTTTAGGGAAGATTTGTTTTCGTTTAAAATAATAAATCATCAGTAATAAACAAACCTGTGCCTCCAATCTTTTACAATGAATCTTCTCTATTTTGAGTGGAGGCTCTTTCGATAATCTTTCTATCATTTCGTTGAGTACGTTCTCTCCCTGATGACATTGTTTCCCTCTCAATTTTTTCCCCACCTTTAAGATGAAATTACGTGGGTGTTTGAGTGCTTCATACATTAACAAAAATACTATAAAAATGATTGCCCATATTTCACTAGATTTTTACTTTGTTTACTAAAATTTATACGTATTACCTAGGCAATTACTTGATTACCATTGGATATACGACTGTTTAATACCGTATATCATTGTATAATACCATTGTATTACCTAACTAACTAATGGTTAACAAGAGCTGTAAGGTCTGTAAACCCCTAGCTCTTCAAAAAACACTGGAAAAAAAGGTGTAATATGTAAGTTTATTACAATATAGAAATCCAAATTTTAGACCATAATCTACATTTCCCGCTTTTTCCCATAAACATATTGGACGTCCGCTAATTTACGCGAAAATATTGATAGATAGAACCACTTCGGAAATAGCAACTGCCTTTATCTCCCGTCTCTTTTTTTTTTTTCACTTTTTTCCAGCACTTCCTTCAATTTCGAACGACTTAGCGGATCGTGTCGTCTGCGCTTGTTTACTGATTGGCGTTACCTTTATGGGATTTATCATTAATTGTTTCTTGAAATCGGAGTTTTTGAATGAAAGCTATATTTATATTGAAACGTTGAATGATTTTCTAAGCCTCGAAAATATCAAAGGAGTTTTCTTAGATGACGGAATAGAACAGCGTTATCTCGTCAAAAAAGTAAGACTCGTAACTTAAGAAATAAGGGGTAAGGATCGTCGCGAGTTCTTCAGGGTTTAGTTTGCTGTAACGCTAACATAGTTATACCACCCAATGATTCGAAAATAAATTTCATCCAATTGGCTCCTATTTCCAAAAAATGCTGGTATAACGCTAGTTTCGAGCGGTTGGAGCTTACGTTATACGCGTTATGATTTTCACCCTATCACGAGCTTTCGAGGTCATCATCAGTGTGAATTGTTAAGGGGGTGCACCGTAAACTAGTACATAACACCCCCGCCAATCCACGCGACTACATCATTTGTCCGCAATAGTGCCGCACGCGAAATAACGCGCGGAACGGCAAAAAAGGCCAAAGAGCGGGATCCGAAGAACCCCAGACCAGTGCTCCCGCACACACGTGCCGAGGGACTAAGGCAGCAGAAGGAAGGGTATATGGCTTGGCGACCAGAACCCACACAGCAGTCCCATACGGCCCCTATAATGTACCCGTGACCCAACAAGACGACCCCCGCGAGCCGGCCGTGTTCCAATTCGCGGAACTAGGACGGATCCTAGAACTCGGGCTCCCTCACCACGACAAGGATGGAACACTACCCCCATCCAGCGCATGGAAAGGTGGGGGAGGGGGAGGTTTATCAAAAGCGCAGTTTGGCCAAAAGAGAAGTTTCGTAAAATCGCACTTGCCAAAAGAGCAGTTCTCATTTGCGCATAAACGCATTTTCTTATGATTGCGGCTTCTGTTTTTGGACGTCGAATGCTGAAAATTTACGAGAATATTTTAGGTAAGGTTAAATAGGATAGGTAAGGTTAGGTTAGAGTGGGTTACGATAGGGTAGGTTAGGCTAGTTTAGGTTATTTAATTTGTCATTCGAGATTATGATTTTCGAAATTATTAAACAGAGATTTAAAATTAACTTAAAAATTAACAATGAAAGATTTTATCTTATGTTCAAGATATTAGGTGCAAGTATACGAATATTTCGTGGACGTCTCTGCTTGAGAAATGATTTTGGGAACTGCGCTTTTGAAAACTGCGCTTTTGGGAACTGCGCTTTTGGAAAATGCGCTTTTGGGAAATGCGCTTTCGGGAAACTGCGCTATTGGCTAAAAACCATCGAAAAATGTCCTTTTAATTTCCCTGAGCATTTTTCGTAGAAGGGCCAATTTCTTATCGCTAGGCGAGTTTTTCCTACAAAAATATTTTCCCGAAAAGTAACGATAATCCAACACTGCAGGCTAAAGAAAATATTCGTATTGAGAAATGGTTGGCTAATTTAAAAAAGGATCAATTGCTTGATGTCATTGACCTTATTGAAATGGATCTTTACATGGATATTGCTCGAGGACACATAGCGCTACTTTTGAACTTCATGTATATGAAATTCGCTTTTGGCTCGACTCTAGCCCTGCTTACCGACGGAAATGAAGAAATGAGGAAAATGAAAGAGTATTACGGCGGAGTCTATACTTCGTCTACTCCAATTAATAGCATTTATCTTTATCTTCCGACGACTGCCGCCTTTCTCGAAAACAAACTATTTGCTGAAAACTTCAATTTGGGGTAAGTCTACGTTTCTTCGCTTTAATAAAGAAGTATGACAAGAATAAACCTTAGTCCGTTCTCTTTTTCTTCGCAGAATGCTGGTTATATTTGAAACGAAGGTGTTTGATTATCTCGACTTTGAAAGTGGATACGCCATCAATTCCGTGACTTACGATAAACCCTTGAAATCTGTTTCCCCGATCAATTTTTATTCCTTGTCCAGACTCTTTTATATCATGTTTTTAAGCCTTTTCTTCTCACTGCTAGTCTCCCTTATCGAGGTGGCTCTTGGTTTTCAAAAAAGCACGCGTACTTCGAAATAATTGGAAGAATCAGTAAGAAGGGATACCCCTTGTAAAAAAAATCTATTTTATTTTCGAATTTTGCTACAAGGGGTACCCCTTGTAAACAAATCAATTTTATTTTAGATTTTTTACACGGGGAACCATTTGTAAAAAAATTTGAAAATAAAATATTTTTTTTACAAGTTGTATATTGTAACCTCGACCCTAGAGGTCGAGGTTAGAGGTCGAGGTTTGGACAAGATAATCCAAAAAATTTTGGTTATTAACTTAATTATGAATAATAATCAGTTAAATGTAACGATTAAGTTGGATTTTCCATAGACTTTCCGTGGATAGTTTTCAAATAAGAATAAAGATAAAATAAATCTTGTCCAAACCCCGACTTCTGCTCGGCCCCATATACACCTGTTTAGTTTTTAGCGAGCACTTTTTTGGAATTTTATGCCCCAGTTTTACCGATTTTCTTTCAGAGAATGACGTGCCAAGGGTCAAGCCGTCCATCTTTGGGGGAGAAAAGGCAACTCCGGGTGGATCTAGGCGCCAGCTGTAGCTAAACTTAAGCGTTTATGGAAACACCAGTTGCCTGTTGACATTTCTATTCTTACTCATCGACGAAGGGCGTGCCACGTATATTAGCGCACTTGGAGTGCCCTTATGAAAATATGGACTACGTGACTATGGAGTTAACATTTGGTGGTTTAAGGCTTTATAATTGAATCCCCTCTCTGATATATACACCCTAAAGTGTCCGCATTAATCTTTCTGGAATTGTAAGAATTTCAAGGAATTGGGATTCAACTATACTCTATTTAGCATTTAAATATTGGGAAATTATTTTAAGATTCTCTCCTAAGACTATTACAATTATTAAGATCAGCGCGCTAATCGATAAAAATTGAGAATCCAGAACTTTAACTTTTAAATGTAACAATAGTCGCGTTCACTCTAGAGACTTTAAAAGCGTTTTTAACCGTTTTGGAAAGGTCAATTCATAAAAATTTTGGGATCACCCGTGTAAGTCAACGATGAAGATGCAAAATTAATATCTTGTAAAGTATATTTCAAGGGATTCCAAGCGGTTTTAAAACGGTTCGAAAGGGTCAAGTGTGAACTAGACTCCGACGCTGCCGGTTACACGCAGGCGCGCCGTTTAACTTTGCAATATTTTTGACGCCGCCGCCGATATCTAGTATTTTCGGCGCGCCGCCGCCGTCGTTTAATTCTTGGCGCGCCATGATCCGTAAGACTCTCAAGAGTCGAGTGTGACTCTGCCAACAGGGGTCAGCAGCTGTCGAATGGCCACTGCCACGCAGTGCAGGCACGGTGAGAGCCCGTGGTCCGTGGGAAACCACGAAAGTAAAAGTAAAATTTCTGCCCAGGCAAGGTTAGTAAAGAGACAGGTTAGGCAGATTCTGACGTCAGCCGGAAGTTACCTAGCGCGCAGCCATCTTCCAAATTCCTCTGACAATTGCTAGATGGCGGTTTATATTGTAATTACGGCAGGAATTTCAAACTAATATCCAATATGTTGTTTCCAATGAACGTTGCCAGGTGGCATTAAGGTCAAGCCGACTCAAGCGACTGAGTGGAATACGAACTGAACTGAACGACCGGCGTCTGCTTTAAAATTATAATATAGTGAAATTTATGCTTGATTATAGTGAAACGTATGTTAAAGCGTTACCTACGCTCTATGACAATCGACTTACTAAGTGCCACCTGGACCTGGCAACGTTCATTGGAAACAACATATTGGATATTAGCAGAGGTATATAATTACCCCCTTCGGGGGGGAAGTATGAAAGCCCCTATACTACCAATGCTAAAAATCACGAACAACAAGAGCCCGCTGCTGACTATCTAGGCCACTAGCTCGCGCTGGACTTCTCAATGTCGGTACTCTAGTAAATGGTCTTTGTATAAACAAGACGGTTCGATTTGTGTTTAGAATTTCCAGTCTCAGGAGTCAGGCTGTCTGTTAAAATGGAGTCGAAGGTTGACTTCAGCTCGCAAGTTCCGGAAGTGTGCGTAGGGAAAATTAAGTGAGGTTCAAAATGGTGTAACTATTTTTTGGGAGTTAAGCGGTGTGTCGATCCGCCGCGATTTACGCCGGGCACTTGTTGTTCGTCGATTTTGCCTACCTTTCATATTATTATATACCTCTGATATTAGTTTGAAATTCCCGCCGTAATTACAATATAAACCGCCATCTAGCAATTGTCAAAGGAATTTGGAAGATGGCTGCACGCTAGGTAACTTCCGGCTGACGTCAGAATCTGCCTAACCTGTCTCTTTACTAACCTTGGTTCACGGGAGAGCTGAAAGACGCGACATGGCAGTCGGGAGCTGACCACGTGACGTCATATGCCGATAAACGCCGCCGCCGCCGATACGCTCATGGTTTACGCTGCCCAAAGGGAAAAAACTCGGCCGCCGAAACTAAAAAAAAAAAAACACCGTCACGCCGCCGCCGGTTTTTTTTCCGCGGCGTCGGAGTCTAGTGTGAACGTAGCGTTTGATATTTAGTGAAGAGCTCTTACTTGTAAAACGGTGGAATTTCTAGATAAAAGGTCTCGCTCCACTCTAGGGCATTCCCTACCGGGTCTTAGCCCAACCCAATCTTCTTTGAACTCGGCGCTCTGTAACGCCGTAAAAATTTCTATTGTAAATTCCTCGTTAACAAACTTGGAAAACCGAAATGTTAAAGATCGTTTATCTTTCCCAATATTTCGCCAAAATGAGAAAAATTCATTTCCAATGTCCATGAAAAGTAAATTTTTCGTCGTAACTATGGGAATTCACCTTAATCATGACTAAAACGTTACTATTAGGTCAAAAATCTTGATTGTAAACGGGCACTTAAATGAATTTAAACCTTTTTTTTTTTTTTTTTTTTAATATATTTTTTCTTAATTATATTTTTCAGTTGTATTGTAAAACGCCAAATTATTATTATTATTAATAATAATAATATTTATAACTTAAACTAATACAACGTTGTATTTCACCAAATGAGCTGATTCAGTAAGGTCAACTTGCCATACGTGTTTTAGGTCTATATGTATTGCAAGTTGCAATACATATAGACAACCCGGCCATTTTATACCAAGACGGCGGGCAGTACGAAGCATTGTATTAGTAGTATCGGTGGAGGCAAACATAATCATGGATTATTCAATTCCGAAATATTACACTTGATCGTTTATTATGTCTTCTGTTGTAGGCCCAGTGTGATCGGCATTACGATCTTCCAGGTTGACAAAGGATAAATACCGGAAAAAGAGGTTCCAGTTCGTCTCACTCTCATAGTGAATGGTCCAAGCCTAGATATTACTTCCGTTATCACCTTCCCGGTAATCGAAAGTGACTGATATTCGAAATGTATGAATATCTTACTGTTAAGAGTTGTCGGAATGTATCTTCAAGGTGAAACTTCGTATCATCGGGTGCGGAGGACGACAGTAGCGTGAATTCCAAACACAAGTGTTTAAAACCTGCTCCTGCCACCGTTTCTAATGGTCTAGCATCAGCCACAACCTAATATAATACCACTTTGTCATATCTTTCCTCGGTTACATCACTTACTGATTTGGACTCGCGTCTTGGTTTCTTGCTATTAGATGGTTCTGATCCAGCAGCGTATCACGCGTATGAAATCGTAGATAGCTTGCCAGGTTTGCTGTTGTTTTTAGGAATCAATTTCTTTTACTTGATCATATTGGGCTGAGTATTTTCGGAGATTTTCTCTGCGGGGGTGCCAATTTACAATAAGGTTTCGATTCTAGGTAGCCAGCAGTCTTTCCAGCACAGTTTTCAGCGCGTACAAAACTTATCCTTACCGTTATCCTAACGAATTTTTTATTTATAGGGATATTGAGGGCCTCGCTTTACGCGCGCTGATCATCACGTTTGGTGACCATTAGCCTGCAGCTGGTTCACTCTCTGTAGTTCAACTTAATTTGATAGCGTGTACAAACCTCTTTCCTTGATCTCCAAGAATTGTTTACTTAGAAATGTAGTTAGCGTTACTGAAATAGGGTCCCCAACCTCCGTTGTTACTAAAAAAAAAAAAAAAAAATACACCGACCACTCGGGCCGTTTTAAAATATGTCCAGCCTGATTTATTTAAGTTCTCTGGCAGTTCTGAAAATACAAACACGTAACTTCTATATATTTTACAATCCCTTATTGTACGTCACGGAAAATTGGATGCCCTTTGTGAAAGGTTTGGCTGAATTGTGCTACTTCCAAATTTTATATCTGTCCATTATGAGTGGTAAAAAAACTTGTATCTGAGTGACTATGCCAAGATGTAATTTAATATCTGCTCATTCGGAGTACATAAATATATATAAGCCAAGGCTATTTTGAAACGTGATAAACAAATGAAGTAAGGAAAGGAATTTTACGGTCTTTAGTTTTTTTCCGCAAAATCAAATAATCTTGTAAAAATAATTTTTATGCCATTGAAAAAACCTTTTCATCGAATATACAAGGTTAGTAGGTCTAAAAAATGGCTTCTTAAAGAGGTAAGCTTCTACTCATTACGTCGTTGCTTAGCTTACAACGCCAAGCGTTTAATTATTTTTAACTATAAGAGTACGTGATTAAATGTCGATCAATGACGTCATTGCTCTACAGCCAAAGAGTGTTTTAAGAAGATATTGGAAGGGTTAGACCACCGTAAAATATTCTCTACGTGATTCAGGTTTGATAGCTCCATACACTCTAAAAGAAAGGGCAATGCAAATGGTTTTATATCGCTATTAAATTTAATTAAAAAGCTTCAGAAGTTCACGCCGAGAATATGTAGATTATAGGGAAGGTGAAAAAGAAGCGCATTTTATCGATCTTTGGGAAACTAAAATCTACCGGCCAATATCGCGAAGGTTGATTTTCAGCCTATAATGGAGCGGATGATTAAATAACAATTGTACAAAAAGAGGTTGTTGCTAACCCTTATAAATACTTGTCTACCATTCGAACGAATCCCAATCGACCGAAACGATATTATCTTTTCCCATTCGACCGAAAAACTCAATGGGCCGAATGGATATTATCTTTTCCCATTCAACCGAAATTCACATTTTAAATCATTAAAGTGTATATGTCGGTTCAATGGGAATATTTTAAAACCGCTTCAAAAGAACCATACAAGCTTTTTAACACACCTTTTATTTAACGAGTAAGAAAACCAATTCATATGTATTTAAAAATAGTTTTTTATTTAATGGTTTTAAAGTTATTATTATATATTTTTTTTAATTTTTTTAAGTTTTTTAATTGCACGGGGGCCGCGACTGGGTGTCAGATTTAAAAAAGTTGATAATTTTCTAACACCCAGTCGTCATACAGCTGAACACTTTCCCGCGCGCACTTCTTATTCGACCCGTTGCGCATGCTGCATTGTTTAGAGGCCCATGGGACGGTGGGGCATCCGCATTTGTCGAGGTCTTCGACCCGCGCTCCGATCAGCTCGGCCGCTAATAGTGTTTTCTCGTGCGCCTTGCGTAGAATTGTTTGAAACCTTTCAAGGCTTCGCAATGGGGCGCGAGACGTTCGTAAGGTAATAAACCCGCATTCCAATCGAGACCGATGAGGTTAGCTATCGCGAAAGAGTTTGATTTACGAACCGGTGCGGATACTTCACCCAAGGCGTAAGGTGGCTGGTATGTCGAATGATCAACCACCTTAGTGAGGTATCCATCCCCACACCCGCAATTCATAAAACTAGCAGCTGCCATCTCCTTAACACCAAAGTCTAATTGTAGCTTCCCCAGGCGGGGGTTGAATACGGGGCGACCCCGCAAGTAGATTAATTCTACTACCAGAATTTCATCCAGTTGATCTATAATAATATAAACTTATTTTTAGACTAGACGAAGAAAATTATATCAGCTGTTAAGGCGCATTCGCAAAGGAGCGGAAAGCTGATACTGAAACTAAAAGCGGGCTTCTAAAACCAGTTTTAGCTTACCATTTCGCATATAGGCTAAATCTGGTTTCTTCAAGCTGATTCTGAAAGCGGATCCTGAAAGCAGAAAAATTTTTGGTTTCAGCCAAGATCAACTGAAGTTGATCTTTCAGTTTCAGCTTCGTACCACGTGAATGAAAGATCCAATTAAAAAAAGCGATAAGGGGGTGGGACGAAGAGAAACAAGTTGGGAAACCAAAATATAACCTCCCCGACCCCGACGTTAAGGTAACATAACCTAACCTAACCTTACCTAAAATAAAAGATTAAAAGAAATGTAGAATAGTGGAAGAGTACAAGAAACAGCGTGCATTTCAATCACACTTCTCTATTTCCCATCTAGGTTACGGAGTATAAGTATTCTCCCTTAACCTCAAGGATCCAGAGAATGCAAAAGAGTGTCCTGCGTTATCCATAATTATACGCGGCAGGTGGTAGACCAAATGAAATGTCCTGCGTTACCCATAATTATATGCGGCAGGGCATAGATTTCTTAATAGACACACCAATTGAAATGTTTATTTTATAGGTAAAAATGTAAAATACAAGTTCTTGTAATATAAATTAACACTTGAGTATATCTTTGATAATCCACTGATTTGATAAAGATGAAGAATTTAGTCTGGGATGGTAAGGAAGACAAGGAATGAAAACGACGAAGATATGGTAGCAAGTTCCTGTTGGACAAACCAAGGAATATTGTAGACTGAATGTTCCATTTACAACCCATTGTCGGTAGATGATTGGTAATTACTTCCGGTACAATTTTCGTCTGAAATTCTTGATTTGACGTGCTAATAGAGGACCATTACTGATATTCTCATCATACAAGTGATCCAAATCAATGGAAGAATCCAAGGATTGAGCTGGTTGAGAGGTTATTTTCCAAACCGGTTACAAGACGTTAGCTTCCACTCCTATGATAAAAAATATCTTAAAAGACTGAAAGTAGACTAATTTCCATACCGTTAGAATAGCTCCTTTTATGTTTACAATTACGAGGCCGTATGAAGAACTGCCGAGCTTTTACTGACTGTAGGTTTCTCATATGTCGAGTCCGAAAACACTAACTGCTTGCACGTTTCAATTCTTCGTAGCCGGGCCGTCTCTTTCTTGTGATAAATGAAAGCCGTGTCGCTGCTCTGTTGACTTCAAATGGTGATAACATTCTATGCTGGTTGATTATCTCCCTTAAGTCATTATAGCTCTCTTTCGTCTGGTCTGGCCTCGTCTCCTCTCGTCTCGAAGATCACTGTACACGGCTTATTTCGATTATGAAAAAAATCGGAAATGTTTCTTGGTTTTATAGTGGAGAAAATCAGAATTAAGACAACTGAAATTAGCAATCTTTGGTAATATGTAAAATAGCCCTTACACGAACAATTTAAGTAAAGCAAATTATCAAATAAACGCCAAATAAGTCAATTAATTAAAATTAAAAATATTAATCTTACCACTACCAAATAGCGGGCAGAAAAGGCAGACATCAAGATAACATTAGCAAAATAAATTTTCAACACCGGTAATCCTGAGAACTAGATTCTACAAAATCTTCCTGAATAATAAATTTATTTTAATCTAAAAAATATAAAATCTTAAAAAAAAATATCTATACAAATAACATATTGATAAACCAATTAAAATTAGATGCGAAAAACATTTAATCTCGATATGAGATTAAATACACAAGGTCAAGGTTCTTCTTTTAAAACCATATCAGAATTTTGACGGTTGTAGAGTATTTGTAGACCAAGTAACGTGAAAAGGCAAAATGTTATATCAAAATGAACCTATACATGGCTTCAGTATACAACACAAGTTGTGAAACAAACGTTATTTTACGTGACTACACACTAGCTAGAACGTCACCGAAAATAAACGACAGTAGGCATTAAAAAGCATAGTTCTACTATACTTAATTGGGATAAACATTAATTTCATGTGGGGAAAAGTGTGAAACTAAAACTAGCAGTCATTAAGAGATCCAATCACGTGATTCTTTTCCCCACTCGGTCTACATTTCACTATAGGGTGAACCATATCATATATACCAATTAAAACACAAGAAAATTCAATGTCAATCCGGTTTAAGAATGTTAGTCAACTGTAAATTGTGGTATAAATAACCTGGTTCGATCTGCGCATGCGTACACGCAACAATTTCGCGTGAAATACAATTGGAAACGTGCGAGGCTTATAAAATATTAATTTGAAAACCCGTGCTAGTTATTAAAACCAATTCTTACGCCACTGTTCGAAAATTTGCCAGAAAATTACAGTATTTCCCCATACATTAAACTGATTTTCCCAAGAATATCAGAATCGCTTTGATATTTTGCACGCGTAAAGTGGTTTCGGACTTGAAATTTAGTGGGCTACACATACTCGCGTGCTGATGAACTCGATTTTACGCAAGTCACAAATACACATATGTTCCTTTGCTTAAATGACGTTATTATGCTTTAAAGGTGTGCAAAATTGAAGCTTAGCTTGTTTACACGCACTTATTTACTTTAGACATTCGGAGAAATTGAAAAAAAAAAATTAGAACTCTAACGTTTTGGCCATTTAGATCTACCAAACATACCAGCACGCGTTCTTCGTAAATCTATTTATATCTTTACGCTGATGACGTGAATGCACCAATTAATATCCTTAAGAGAGCGCATTAGACGCGATAGATGCAAGGAAGTCGCCTAGACATTAATGGCGTTTTGCGCGAGAAATTGCAAATATTAATGAAGAATTTACTTCAAATCCAGCGTTTCTTGTGAATTATACCCTTGCGTATACGCGGCATTTTCGTGCGAAACAAATTCGCAAATATAGCAAACACGCGAGCAATTGAAAAAATGAAATTGAAAGCGCGTGCTAGAAACTTGTTCTTATAACAAAGTCCCAATACATTGTTTCCAGCTTCGCTAGGAAGTAAGTTTATCCCGGTACATAAAGCTAATTCTCTCAATATTCAGCCGAAAAGAAAAAAATAATACTAGAAGTCTGTTGCAGACTTCCAGTCCCTGTACTCGGCCGGTTATTCTATTAAATACAAGTTTGTGGCAGGTTATTCAACATGTAGACCTCAATTATCATGTCTCCTATCCTACGTGGTAATAGTTGGTTTGTTATTCAATGGCGAATTATTAAAGATTGGGTTTAAAGCACATTTCAGTCACGGAACTCAAGTACATGAAAATCAAAGTAGGTAATGGAGAAGTTTAAGTTAGATATACGGGTACATTCGCTCCAAAAGTCAAGTGCAAATCACCCATAAGACCTTACATTATATGAGGCTTTTACGCAGGCCTTAATGTTATGTACAAGTACGAAGCCCAAACACACGTGTATTAGCTCTCCTCGACACCGAGGTAAAGGAGGTATCACTCCACGGAGAGAAACGCCAGTCGAAGCAGCTAAGAGCCGCTGTCGAATTACCATCACACTAGTGAATTGGTACGGCGAGCGAAAAGGTAACCAGCTCTTCGATCCCAGCTTTTTCTCTGACGGCCGAAATAGTATGTCACGCTTTTATATATGCGATAAACAAAATAAAAAAAAACACCTACACATTTTAATAACTGAGGCTAAGCTAAAAAATTAAATCAATCAATTAAAATAGATAAAAAACAAGACTACTTCCATATGCGTAGAAGTTGAACTGTATTAGTTTTCCAATCCATCCTGAGTTTGCAGCAAGCCTAAGCCTACAATACCTTTATACCTATGTTTTTGGACTAAATGGTACATGGAAAATAGCTTAACGCGTGCTGCCAACTCGAGCTGGTATTGAACACACAAATTTCACAAAATTCTTAGACAATTTCTTAAATATCTTCTAAAATAACATTTAATTTTAATTTAATTTTCAGCGAAATTATTAATTAGACTAAGTTAAGTAATTTAAGAAATTTTAATTATAGTTTAAATGAACATTTCGTTTCAATTCACTGAAAGATACCACGCCATAAGCTAAATAAGGCTACAACGCGTTAGTGTAAAAAAAGTGGTATATAAGGCGATCGAAAAACATTATTAGGTATCTGTAACTTAAAGCTGTGAAGAAAGGGGAACCCACCCCCTGTTCAATGTCTGGAGGTAGTTATTACACCAGGCGCTCAGTGTAGCTACGAACGAAAATCTGACCCGTAGAGGGGGCGAGTTGATGATTGATGTGGACCATATTAGTGAGGGACGCCTCGCTAATATGGCCCGCTGAGATCGGAAACTGGAGGTTGAACCTTGGTGCGTTAGGATGGTCGGAGGTGATTATAACAGTGGGAGACGTCCCATTGTGTATAATCGCCTTCAACTGCCCAGCATCGAGGTTTGATGTGGATGGTGGAAGGCGATAATATGCAATGGGAGACGTCCACGGTTGCATAAAATCGCACGACACCTGAAGCTTATCCATGTGGCAGCCTGATTATAGGAATTCCCGTTGAACGGAATTGAACGATAAGATGGCATGTTTACGTCTTGAGTCCCAAGATTTTTGCTCTACGTGCTAGGTCACGTGATATCCGGTTACACAGGATATCCGCTTACACCGGAAGTGACAGACACACAGACACACAGACACGACGAACGTAAAACCTCCCCGTGAACAAGGTAAAAACTCTTAAGAGTAATAATTCCAACTAGGCCATCGCATAATCCATAAAAAGCAGCCGACCAACAAACCAAAAAGACACTAGCTTATTCCCAGGCACAACATTATTGACATATACTCAACTTATTAATTTCAAATTTCACGCTTTTAGTTCCGAGACTTTCAATATTCATTCGGTTATTAAAGCTAAGCATAAAACCAGGTCGCCCGTAAGAAACTACGAAGAAATAATTGTTCATATTAATGCGTTTTGTTAAAAAATAAAATTTGATTTTATTTGCGGTTGCAAACATTCAATAGCACCGAGGGAGTACCAACCCGATTATTAGTATTTAAAGGTACTGTATATTTCTACCCTACTTTAAATAAAATCATATATCATTATCATTAACGTCACATAACGGGGGTTAAGCGCAACAGATATTTTCACGACGTTCAAAATCAAAACAACTCCATAGAATTGAACTTTATTATAATTGCTGACATTGCGACGGGTTATCTTGGTAATTTCTCATTTATTAACGCCATAATACATCTCAGTTTTATTTCCGCCCGTTTAAAAACCGCTGTTGTCGGCAAAACAGCTAGCGGTTGACATTTTAGGAAACCGCAGCTACGCGGTACACCCGTAGTTTTAGCCAATCATCAACAACATCTCAATTCAAGATAGAGCAATTTGGGACCAGAAAAAAGTGCCAATAATGCAAAATATTACCAACATCGAAATGATTCTAAGCATTCCTTTGAAATAAAATACTATCAACTCAATGACGAATGTCAAAATGGAGATCCAAGTGAAGCTGCTCCACAGATACAATAGGAAATTAACGTTCTTATTTTGCTCAAACGTGTTAGGTTCCGATGGTTTCCATAAACAAAAAGAATATTCGGAAAACCCCCTTCCCGTGACGTGTTCAATGTGAGAAAACTCCACATAACGCCGAATTCTGGCCAAAAAAATCCTTAAATTTAACGTCTTTAAACGAAAACTATAATTACCGATTGTGACTACGTTCAGTAACACTAAACGGACTCAGCGCTGAGCTCATCGGAGAGCGATTTTTCATTGAACGGTATTTTTGAATTTCCAGTTTCAACGTCACGATGTTCATCAGGCAGTCAAGGAAATCATCCGCTGGACGTAGGAATGAAGTTCTGATATATTGATCTCAAAATTCATTAACTATATTTAAGTGGGAAATATTATAACTGAAATTTTAACATATTTTGACGAATGCTATCTAGTTATTTTAAATTTGTTACGTAGCAAGCTTCATTTATATTTTTTGGTTAGATTCGATCGCTATTAGCAATTATTCTTTAAGCTTTTGCCACGAGGTAGAAACCGCCTTTTTACATCGTATCAATATATTCGTTCAACAACTTCTGACGTAGCGTTGCCCAAAATACTCAACGGAAACTTATTTTCTAAAAACGTGTTCTTCCCGTTGAGAGTTACTGAAAGTAGCCGTTATGTTACTTACGAAATATTCAATTCATGAAGGAGTTTCTTGGGAAACGAACGGGAAACTAGAAAAGCGTTGGAGAACCAAGTACTTGGTCGGCGACTAATATGAAGACGAGGTTTAGGTTCCGCATCGCGACACAGCTCCGGTAACGCATCTCCGAAGCTAACGGGATCCGCGACCAATACGCTTTTACCACTAGAAATGTCGTGGCGAAAATCTTTCAACTTGTCCGTTTCGAATAGACCTTTAGTTCGTTCTACTTGTCGCCACAGTGCTTTTTCTTCGACGTTTTCCACTTTCTTTAATAAAAAATCTAAGCTTGTACCGTTTGTTGTCGGAATTATATAACATAAAATACATTATAATTAGTCTAGCCCAATAATATTTTCCCATTATGCCTAATATAATTATTTTGTAATGTTTATCTCCCCGATAAGATTGACCCATTGTTCAGTGAACCTAGATTGAAAACGCGACTTGAAAGGGAAACTTGGAGTTAAAACTGGAACAGCTTTTGAATTTCTTTCCGCAGATTTGCCCATACCAAAAAACGTACTATAGAATTTTCAAACAATTACTATGAAGGTTTTTGGTGTTACATTAATTTATAAAGTTTGGTTAAGTTTGAATATAAGTGAAGTAAAGAATCAAACCAATCATAAGAATCCAACAGCATCCAACTTCAACGTACGGTACAGATATCACATTTTTTTCCGACATCTGGATAGCCAGGTTTCTATCAAACACTATCGTGATAGAGCTGTTGGCGACTGAATTAATATGATTGACCAGAATTAATACTTTCATGCAAACTTAATAAAACTTTAGAAATTAATTTAAACATCAAAAACGTGTCTAATAATTGTCTGAAAATTCTAGAATACGTACTTGGCCCTGGGCAGGCACCGAAGAACGTTTTTGCGTAGTATTCCGTCTTCCCCCAGCCCCCCTTTAATTTAGCCACACTTACGCTGAAATAAGCGTGGTATAGCGAGTTTTTAAAAATCAATGGCTGCAAATTAGGCCGATCTAGCAGGTCGCGATAATCATCAATCAAAAACGTTTTAGAAATGGCTAGTTCGGCGTTGACATTCGCTCCTAAATGAATTTTCATGATCAGAAACGAAAATCTCCACAAAACGAGAAGTAATTTTGATCGACATGATTTGAATAAACGAAGGATGTCATTCGGATCTGATAAGATTTTTAAAAATAATTAAATATTAAAAACGTTATTAAATCCATGATTTAAAGAGAGCCTAAGAGGAAAATCGAATGCACAATTTTGTTGATAAAACAGTAAGACAGTATAATAAAAAGTCCCTTACTCTAATTAAATGATTATTACAAAATCAGGATTTTTACCCATCTAGCATAGTTAAATCTTGTTCCACCAGCTAATCATAATATTGCTTTGGGAAAATCTTATTACGTGATTTGTTAGATGGCGCCACTGTCTTCAACTGTGCTTCGAGAAAAACACTTTAAATTAAAATTGAATTTTTTTTTGGAAAATGTGTTGCAACCTTTCGGGGTTTGCAGCTTATATACATAATATTCTAATAAAAAGACGAGATTTAATAATTTTAATTGGCTCGTGTTCCCCTTGTTTTCAAGCAGGGTTTAAATGGTGGTCGACAATTATATTCGAAATTTTAAAATACCTTTTTTTCGCAATTTATCTATTTTGGAAACTTTTTTGTACTAAATAACATATTATAAGGTCTAAGAAAACTAAAAAATAAGTTAAGGCGAATTACACACGATTTCCTTCAGTCTCATTTTGACGAAGAAACCTCTTACTCTTGAAGAATTCCAGTATATCAGTTACCATTCCATACAGATAATCTCCGAAAGAAAATGCAGATGTTGGACTCGAAATATTTTCAATAATTCCGATATTGACGGATAGAATAAATATTCCGAATAGAATCGCGACAAAAACCTAACAAAATATACGTATATCTTTAACAAGTAGCGAAACTACAAATAGAAGAAGACGTATACCATGGGATTAGTTCTGAAGAATTGCTCGGCGGCGCTTCAAACAGTCGAAATGGGTTCACCGGAGAGCATGGCGATCGGAGCGGTAAATATCTCCGCCGAAAACGTGAAGTACTTAATTCGTTCGTACAAGACACCAGCGGGATAAAGAATCGTATGACATTCGTCGTTATAAATTTTACCGAGGAGACCGGTCCAAGAACCATTCTGTAAACGTTGGCTTCCAGTCAGGTCGACGCATCGAAATTCGTAGCTAAAATTAGTTCTCAATTCTTAGCGAAGGAACTGAGCGCAATTGCGTAATTCCAGCGTTTAATCTTAATGAATGCCTAACTGAAGAGATAAAGATTAATTACAAAATCTAGACAAGTTCATAAGCGTCCTCTAACGTTCCAAAAAGTGAGAGCAAAAGCAAGGCTAGTAAAGAGACATGTTAAGCATACTCTGCCTAGCCACGTGACTGTTTGGAGTTCAGGCTTGATTTACAGAGCACCACTATTTTTTAAGTTCTATTGACACCTGCGCATAGATGGCAGAGATATCACATTCTATACCGTACATAATACTTCTCCTGGCGTCATCAATTGAATTGTCAGAAAAAATTTGAATGACCGCGCTTGGTAAATCAAGCCCTAATTCGAAACAGTCACGTGGCTTGGCAGAGTTTGCTTAACATTTACTAGCGCAAGGCAAAAGTAGGAAATAACAAAGTCACGCGCGCCTCCGTCTTCTTTATTCGTAGCAACCAAGCTCAAGGTATTGTTAGTTTGCCCGCACTGTTTGGCCGTTAGAGGACGTTTATAAGAGCCAGGTTTTCTTATTCATCTTTATCAATTGCCATACGGTGTTACATTGTTAATATACCTAGCGCTCGGAATTCGAGTAACTTTTGTTAATTGAATTTGAATAAGAGCATCGTGAATTTCAATCCGTTCGCGAAAGAAATATCCATTTCTTATTTGAGTTAACGTATATCCGAACTCGTACTTATTGTTAGAGGAAATTGATACGTTATACGAGTTATTCGCCGATCAGAACAATTTGAAACTCGAGTTTCTTCGCTGATTTTAACCCAAATTGAGATCTCGAAATTAGAATGTAGCAAATAAGTCGCTGTTCCTTTCAATTTAGATTAAAATATTTCCTTCTACACGAATTTTGAGAAACGTCATAATTCTATCTTCGCATTATCCGTTCGAATAAACGCGTAATTTGTTTATTAAACAAGCTTCAAAATTTTATCTCGGAATAATTCGTATCCATTTGATACTCGTCTGTTTATATAATTTGTGGTTTGATATTAACGAACAATTTATAGGAGATTAAAATATCCGAATCCGAGCTCTAAATATCCCTATGTTTAATTTAAATATAAATAAACCTATAATTGTTGGAAGAAGTGAAATAAGAGAAGAAATCAAATAGCGTTCCAGTTCTGTCAAACGGTTGGCCAGTCATTGAGCAATTGATCGATGACCATGGCGGAGACTAACAAGGAGATAAGAAGAATTATGTAGTCGTCGCGATCGAGATTTGAGCCACCACGATCTTTGAATCTTTTAACCTTCGTGCAACTTATAAAATTACAATTGCTGGATGACCATAAATAAAAACCCCCAAAACATTAGCGAAAAAAATGGGAAATTTTTCCTCGATTTATATATGAATGTTTTTAGAAATATAGAATAATATGAGACAATTATTATTGAAATTCTAGAAAATAAAGCTTTCAAATATGAAGTTATAATAACATACGCTCTTCCAAAGGAATTTTGGTTCAATAATTTCAGGGTGAAAACTGCCTTATTTCTTATTTTAAAACCAAACAAAGTGAGCGGAAGGAAACTTGACTCAATTTCCTGAAACATTTTCACTGAATTATTGTTTTTGGACGGCATTTCAATTAAAAAAAAATTAAATTTAAATTATGTAGTATTTTAGTGCTATATTCAAAACATGAGTGGAAATGCTCAAATATGGAAGAAATCTTAAAAAATGGAAGTTATAGGAACTTTAAAAGTTAAAAATAGGTTTAAATGTACGGTTAAGACAAGAGATTAAGATTAAAATATAAATAAAACTGATATTTATTTACATAATACAAATTGAGGAGACAGTTTCAACCGTGCTTATTCGTGCTTCGTTGATTGAATAACGAACCACGGCTCGAAACTGTCTCCTCAATTTGTATTATGTAAACATATATCAGTTATATTTTTATTTTAATCTTAATCTCGTGTCTTCTTCGTACATTTAAACCTATTTTTAACTTTTTAATAATTTCTAGATAATAAAAGTAATATAGTATTTATAGAAACCTATAGGAACACATTGAAAATATAGAAAAAACTGATAAAGTTATGCGGTCACCCTGCAATTGATTAGCAATGTAGGACTTACGTGTATTACGCAAATAACTAAGCGTTGAAAAGCCGAGACGTTCATCTTGTAATCTTCCTTAAACGCGTAATTTTCGTAAATAATCAGTAAAGATAACTAGAAGTACGCTACGTTCAATAAAGAGTCCTCATTTGATTCATTTTTTTTTCGTATGGTTGAGTCACTTCTGAGAAAAGTAACGGCAAATTAGAAAGATTAAGGCCCTTCCTTCAATTTTTCCTGTTTTATTCAGTGTTTTGGGGTTGGAATATGTCATATTTTAAATAGTTTTATGGTAAATTGGTTTTTGTTAATTTTAAGATTTAACAAACAGAATATGGCCCTTATACTAAAACGTAACAGAATTGGTTTATGTTAATTAATTTGGAATATAATTAATTTTAAAAACGTCGATTTTTAGGTTTCCAAGTTCTTCGTTTCGTCGCCAAATCTATCGAAATAATGTGTCAAATTATAAAATTATGGTTGAGAATTGTAGAGGAATAGTCTAATAAGAACATGTAATGATTTAAGATTTCTATATTAATTAGTCACGAATTAAATTAATGTTAAAATCTGATGAGTTATATTTCCAGTTTTTAATTTTCATTTTTCTCGGCGAATTATAAGCCAGGGACTCTGTAACTATAATATGTTTCGTGTATGGAGGTTATTCCACAATTAAGATGCTATTTGAATTTTTCAATTCATTTTAATTAGAGATTTGGCGACGAAACAATTGTCTATAGATTGTGTACCCTTTGTACAGCGCTGACAAGTCATACTAGGTTCGAATATGGTATAGAATGTTTGTTTGGCCATTTCTTAATAGGTGGCTCTGGTAAATGAACGATGGGTTGCACTTGCTATTCCCAATTTTTATCCCGCTTCCGCAATAACCCATTATCAAAATTAAAAAATAAAGTCACTCTCCCCCTTTCGGAGGTAACAGTCAGTCCCCTTCCCTAAAAAAAGAAGAGAATAGAGCACTTCGCGGGTAGAAAAGGGGGTAGGCATCCTTCAGTATCAGGCATACAAAAGGGTATTAACCCCGTGCTCTCATGCAGTGAGAGCACGGGGCTCATCCCCCTTTATATGTATGATACCGAAGGATGCCTACCCCCCTTTCTACTTCGTCCCAACCTTGAAAAAAGCCAACATCTTAATGGTTCCCATGGAAGATGTTGGCTAGTTATTTAGCGGCTCTTAAAGGGAGAATGCAACCTAATTAGTGATTTTTAATCGATTCCTTATCGTTTAAATAGGCCTAGTCCACCAGTAAAAAGTTTACAAAACAAATATTATACTAGAAATAAATTTAAAAATTATTCCGAAAATATGCTTAGCGGGATTCATGGAGATCCTGATTTCCTCACGTGTAAGGTCTAGCGAACAATCGAACGCGTGGAGATCTCGCGTGAACGACCGGTCTTCGCTCATTTGGTCGCTAGACCTTGCACCGAGGAAATTCAGGATCTCCATGAATCCCGCTAAGCCTATTTTCGGGGCAAGTTTTAAATTTATTTTTAGTTTAATATTTGTTTGTTAATTTGTTTAATGATGGATTAGGCCTAATTAAACGATAAGGAATCGATAAAAAAATCACTTGTTTAAGGTTGGTTTCAAGGCTGGCAAATTTATAGATAGATAATCTTCGACCCAACCTTGAAAAAAAGACATCTTCAATAGAAACAGGTGTCTCTTTTATTGCTGGATCCATGATTATTCTATAATACCAACTATTGTACGATTTCAATTTTCTTTGTACCAACTGTGTCACAGAGAAACTTCTATAGTGCCACAGCATAGTAGCTATAAGTATTCTATACTAAATGTTTGAAAGATGCGTCTAAACAATCTAAATTGATTAGATATAGCTAATACGTTATAAATCGTAACTCCCTTGGCAAAAAAGGGAGGAAATAGACTTTAGAATAGGTCAAATCTAGTTTTGAAAAGAAAAGGTTTTTTAAACAAACACCTGTGAGTCAGAGAGAGGCCGGCGGGACTTGATAAAATTAAAAAGACCGCCCACCGGGTCCATCCTCTCGCAATTTTTTCACTTCACTTCGCAGGCAGTTAGCAAACTATCAAAACCTTTGGGGGATTATTACACATAGTCAACCCTCATAGAGACTAAAATAACATATGCAAACTGTTCTTGAACCCGAGTACTGTGTCGAAAAATAAGCGAAATTTTATCCTTATTTTAACTATTTCTTTTTTCCGCCACCAAACGAAAAAATTCGTAACTTTTCAACTAAGGAAGGGCCTTAAGAAGCAACCACCACCATAAGACTGTAAATTAACTTTTCATACGTTAGTGACATCTATACTACCGCATTATCTGATACGTATTAAAATTACTTTTAATTATCACGTTGATTACTCGGAGATCCCTAACGATTTTAATAAAAAACAATTAATCATACTTTTGTAAAATAAGTAATGATTTGGTTTATAGCGATAATTTACGCGATAAACGGCAGCATATACAAATGAGTCTAACTTATGGTAATTATTTTTCTTAAGGTTTTGTTTCATTTTGCTCCCACTGTATTAAATATATATTTAAGCATATAATAATATAAACAAAACCACAAAGTAAATAGAAACTAACACGCATAGGCAATATATATTATAAATTCAAATAGGTACGTCTTTAAGAATGTACAGTGTTATTACAATGAAACGTTTTGTCTTCTCGGAAATTGTTTCCATTAACGTGTATTTATTGTTTTTTAGAAATTAATTTATCTAAAAAGAAAAAGATGAACCAGTCAGCTATAAATGTAAATTACTTTACTTTGCCTTCGGTACCCTCGATTTACACGCGCACGCAATCCACCTATCAGCGAACACAATTAACAATTCAAATATGATGGCACTGAAAAGCGTTTAAATATTGTATTGAAAACATTTGTAAATATTTCTATGAAATAAGAACTGAAAAGAGTGAGGTGATGGCAAGTACTAAAGGCACATTCGACGCGCGACTTTGTGAAGTTCTCCAACTAACAGTCAGAACATTAAATGTTTTTGGAATCTCTACATGAAAACCGTGTAAAACACACTCGCTTATTCGGGTTTATCATACAGTAGCTTTTATTCTTATGCTGGTACATTTCTTAAGACTAGCAGCTAGTGCTCCTGCGGACCGAGAAACAGGAATTGAGAAATTCGGCAATCTATATTTTATAATCGGTGGTGAAAGCGTTTTCAATCAAATTTCGTCAGTCGGATTTAGTTTAATATGCTTTTGCAACATTTGCTTGTTTTACCGGTTCAGCCTGAGAGAAAATGGATTTTACGCCAATGCAGAATATGCTTTTGGACAATTGATGAACTCTTTAGGCCCGATACAGAGAAAGCAATTGATGGAAAGAGTACGTCAATTCCAGGTACGAATTATTACTTTTAGGATGAAACACTAAAAATCCAAAAAACAGCTTTCATTTAAAAACTGATTCTGACAACAATATGGAAAATTGAATTTTGTCGCACCTCCTCGTTGTATTACCGGTTTGTCACTCGCTTTTCTAAATAGTAATTTAATCAAGATTGGCGCGCACTGAAAATTAAGCGCTTAAATGCTCGTTAGATAACCACAATTCTGGCAGGCTGAAAAAACTACACACTAAAGTAGCCGCACCCTTTTCTCTCACCCCTCCTCCCCACCTGTGGTGTGCGCAGGGTAAGGGTAGTGTTACTCACCTTGTCGTGGTAAGGGGCCCGAGTTCATAGTCTCGCACTGTGTTCCGCGAGTGGGTAACACGGCCGTCTCACCCCAACCCTTCCGACTCACGGAGGTCCTAGGCGTGTACTTCGTTCCCTGTGGGTCATCCTCCCCAACGGACTGCGCCCTAGCCGGGCTGGGGCTGACGAACCCGGTTACCGGTTTCCAATTTGGGGCTAAGCCAGGGCTGAACCAGCACGTAATAGGGGGGTATTCCCGTTTCGGCGGGGTACCAGCCTCGGCGTCCTCCTACACCTTAGAGTCGGTCCTTGTGGGTCACGGTTATATAATGGGGACCGTAGGGCACTGCTGTGTGCGTTTTGGTCGCTAAGCCAGCTCTTCCAACTTCAGCTACCTTAGTATCTCTGCACGTGTGTGTGGATGCACTTGCTCTACATAGCCTTGCTACCCGTTCCAGGCGTGGTTTCGCGCGTGGCACTTAGCGGACGGATAATGTAGCCACACGTATTGGCGGGGGTGTTGTCGGCCCCCTTACAAAACATTTCTTAAGAATTCTTCAAAAACAAATTGAGGTAATGTCTCAAGAAATTCTCAAGAAAATTCCTATAGAGTCCTTTGGATATTTGGCACCTTTTTCCTTAGAAACATTCCTAAAAGTTCTTTAGAAAATACTCCATTAGTTTTTCTAAAGATATTATTATATGTAGTTCTTAAGATTTTTCTTTGTAGTGATTAAAATCCTTTTTCTTTGACTCCCTCGGATTATCCCTTCGACTACCTCGGATTGCCCCTTCGACTCCCTCGGATTGCCCCTTCGACTCCCTCGGATTGCCCCTTCGACTCCCTCGGATTGCCCCTTCGACTCCCTCGGATTATCCCTTCGACTCACTCGGATTATCCCTTCGACTCCCTCGGATTATCGGCCTTTTTGTTCAAATTTCATTAGTAATTTTATTTTTATTGCTGGCCTCTTTGAAGATTTTACTTAGCTCATTCTGACCTTTTGAGTTAATTTCTTTAACAACATCTTGCATATTTTTATGCTGAGATTCATTTAGAGTTAGGCTAGCTTGTTCTATTTTCTTTTCCAGTTCCTTGATTTTTCGGTTTAAACTGCCTCGATTTTGTTTGTTTTCTTGGAATCTTTTGGTTCTTGATTTGGGTGTTAAGACGCTTATTCTGCAATGAGATGTAACAGATACTCTTCTACGTTTTGTCCTTGGTGTCATACTTTCTTTCACTTTCTTCTGTTTTAAAATGTATCTTGAACATAAGAAATATACATAATTAACTTCATATCTATAGTGGTAGCCCTGTATACAGGTTAGGGGTGGGCGAGTACTCGGCTCGAGACTCGATAAGAAAATTTTCAGATTCTCGACTAACTTCGTCCTTAAAATCAGGTTTTTAAGACTCGATAAGGACTCAAACCATAGTCTAGCTTATCGAGTCTTTCTGGCATTTTGATTTAAACCCTTTAGTAAATTAATTACCGCTTGAGATAGCGACATTTTCCACATTGATAAATTCCATCATTATAGTTGTCTTTATTCACGTTACTTGGAGGCACATACCAAACCAGGCATTCTTTAGACTGAAGTCTTTTGAAAGGATATTTAATAGTCTCCAGTTTTTTGGTATTAAAATATTTTTGCTGACTCTCATTCTAAAAATATCGAAGTTAATTTATTTCCCCTACTCTAAACCTAGGAGTTCTACATTTTAAATTATAATTTTTATTTACCAGGGTAAAACACCCAAGAATCTCCTAATTCTGAAACTGCTTCATAAACAATTTGCAAATTGACATCTACATTTTCTGAATCTGGATCAAACACTTTTGAGGCTGGAGTTTTAAATAGGATGCGTGTTGTAACTGCCCCGGTGATTGAAAATATAAGCCTTACAGGTGAAGCAAAGTAATTGGAGCTCAATCCAAGAATTTCATCTCGTGTAACTTCTATTTGAAAAAGGCTTTTGCAACGGTTTCTCAATTGAGTAATAATTATACCATCTATTAACAAGTTGGGAAACCAAAATATAACCTCCCCGAGCCCGACGTTAAAGTAATCTAACCTAACCCTACCTAAAATAAAAGATGAAAAGAAATGTAGAGTATTGGATGAATAGAGGAACCAGCGTGCATTCCAATTATTATTCTCTATTTTACGGAATATAAGTATTTTCCCTTAACCTCAAGGATACAGAGAATGCAAAAGTGTGTCATGCGTTACCCGTAATTACATGCGACAGGTCGTAGACTCTTTAATATACACACCAATTGAAATGTCCTGCGTTACGCATAATTATATGCGGCATGGCGTAGATTACTTAATAGACACACCAAATGAAATTTATTTTCTAAATAAATATGTAAAATACATTTTCTTATAATATAAATTATCATTAGAGCATAGGCGGTACTGTGTGATTATCTTTGAGATAATCCACTGATTTGATAAAGACGAAGGATTTAGTCTGGGATGGCAATGAAGACAAGGAATTAAAACGACGAAGATTTTGTAGCAAGTTCCTCTTAGACAAACCAAGAAATATTGTAGACTGAATGTTCCATTTACAACCCATTTTCGGTAGATGATCGACAATTACTTCCGGTACAGTTTTCGTCTAAAATTCTTATTTTGACGTGCTAATAGAGGACCATTACTGATATTTTCATCATGCAAGTGATCCCAGTCATTGGAAGAATCCAAGGATTGAGCTGGTTGAGAGGTTATTTTCCAAACCGGTTACAAGACGTTAGCTTCCACTCCTATGATAAAAAAATATCTTAAAAGACTGAAAGTAGACTAATTTCCATACCGTTAGAATAGCTCCTTTTATGTTTACAATTACGAGGCCGTATGAAGAACTGCCGAGCTTTTACTGACTGTAGATTTCTCATATGTCGAGTCCGAAAACACTAACTGCTTGCACGTTTCAATTCTTCGTAGCCGGGCCGTCTCTTTCTTGTGATAAATGAAAGCCGTGTCGCTGCTCTGTTGATTTCAAATGGTGATAACATTCTATGCTGGTTGATTATCTCCCTTAAGTCATTATAGCTCTCTTTCGTCTGGTCTGGCCTCGTCTCCTCTCGTCTCGAAGATCACTGTACACGGCTTATTTCGATTATGAAAAAAATCGGAAATGTTTCTTGGTTTTATAGTGGAGAAAATCAGAATTAAGACAACTGAAATTAGCAATCTTTGGCAATATGTAAAATAGCCCTTACACGAACAATTTAAGTAAAGCAAATTATCAAATAAACGCCAAATAAGTCAATTAATTAAAATTAAAAATATTAATCTTACCACTACCAAATAGCGGGCAGAAAACACAGACATCAAGATAACATTAGCAAAATAAATTTTCAACACCGGTAATCCTGAGAACTAGATTCTACAAAATCTTCCTGAATAATAAATTTATTTTAATCTAAAAAATATAAAATCTTAAAAAAAATATCTATTCAAATAACATATTGATAAACCAATTAAAATTAGATGCGAAAAACATTTAATCTCGATATGAGATTAAATACACAAGGTCAAGGTTCTTCTTTTAAAACCATATCAGAATTTTGACGGTTGTAGAGTATTTGTAGACCAAGTAACGTGAAAAGGCAAAATGTTATATCAAAATGAACCTATACATGGCTTCAGTATACAACACAAGTTGTGAAACAAACGTTATTTTACGTGACTACACACTAGCTAAAACGTCACCGAAAATAAACGACAGTAGGCATTAAAAAGCATAGTTCTACTATACTTAATTGGGATAAACATTAATTTCATGTGGGGAAAAGTGTGAAACTAAAACTAGCAGTCATTAAGAGATCCAATCACGTGATTCTTTTCCCCACTCGGTCTACATTTCACTATAGGGTGAACCATATCATATATACCAATTAAAACACAAGAAAATTCAATGTCAATCCGGTTTAAGAATGTTAGTCAACTGTAAAATGTGGTATAAATAACCTGGTTCGATCTGCGCATGCGTACACGCAACAATTTCGCGTGAAATACATTTGGAAACGTGCGAGGCTTATAAAATATTAATTTGAAAACCCGTGCTAGTTATTAAAACCAATTCTTACGCCACTGTTCGAAAATTTGCCAGAAAATTACAGTATTTCCTCATACATTAAACTGATTTTCCCAAGAATATCAGAATCGCTTTGATATTTTGCACGCGTAAAGTGGTTTCGGACTTGAAATTTAGTGGGCTACACATACTCGCGTGCTGATGAACTTGATTTTACGCAAGTCACAAATACACATATGTTCCTTTGCTTAAATGACGTTATTATGCTTTAAAGGTGTGCAAAATTGAAGCTTAGCTTGTTTACACGCACTTATTTACTTTAGACATTCGGAGAAATTGAAAAAAAAAAATTAGAACTCTAACGTTTTGGCCAAACATACCAAACATACCAGCACGCGTTCTTCGTAAATCTATTTATATCTTTACGCTGATGACGTGAATGCACCAATTAATATCCTTAAGAGAGCGCATTAGACGCGATAGATGCAAGGAAGTCGCCTAGACATTAATGGCGTTTTGCGCGAGAAATTGCAAATATTAATGAAGAATTTACTTCAAATCCAGCGTTTCTTGTGAATTATACCCTTGCGTATACGCGACATTTTCGTGCGAAACAAATTCGCAAATATAGCAAACACGCGAGCAATTGAAAAAATGAAATTGTAAGCGCGTGCTAGAAACTTGTTCTTATAACAAAGTCCCAATACATTGTTTCCAGCTTTGCTAGGAAGTAAGTTTATCCCGGTACATAAAGCTAATTCTCTCAATATTCAGCCGAAAAGAAAAAATAATACTAGAAGTCTGTTGCAGACTTCCAGTCCCTGTACTCGGCCGGTTATTCTATTAAATACAAGTTTGTGGCAGGTTATTCAACATGTAGACCTCAATTATCATGTCTCCTATCCTACGTGGTTAGGCGAATTATTAAAGATTGGGTTTAAAGCACATTCCAGTCACGGAACTCAAGTACATGAAAATCAAAGTAGGTAATGGAGAAGTTTAAGTTAGATATACGGGTACATTCGCTCCAAAAGTCAAGTGCAAATCACCCATAAGACCTTACATTATATGAGGCTTTTACGCAGGCCTTAAGGTTATGTACAAGTACGAAGCCCAAACACACGTGTATTAGCTCTCCTCGACACCGAGGTAAAGGAGGTATCACTCCACGGAGAGAAACGCCAGTCGAATTACCATCACACTAGTGAATTGGTACGGTGAGCGAAAAGGTAACCAGCTCTTCGATCCCAGCTTTTTCTCTGACGGCCGAAATAGTATTTCACGCTTTTATATATGCGATAAACAAAATAAAAAAAAACACCTACACATTTTAATAACTGAGGCTAAGCTAAAAAATTAAATCAATCAATTAAAATAAATAAAAAACAAGACTACTTCCATATGCGTAGAAGTTGAACTGTATTAGTTTTCCAATCCACCCTGAGTTTGCAGCAAGCCTAAGCCTACAATACCTTTATACCTATGTTTTTGGACTAAATGGTACATGGAAAATAGCTTAACGCGTGCTGCCAACTCGAGCTGGTATTGAACACACAAATTTCACAAAATTCTTAGACAATTTCTTAAATATCTTCTAAAATAACATTTAAATTTAATTTAATTTTCAGCGAAATTATTAATTAGACTAAGTTAAGTAATTTAAGAAATTTTAATTATAGTTTAAATGAACATTTCGTTTCAATTCACTGAAAGATACCACGCCATAAGGCTACAACGCGTTAGTGTAAAAAAAGTGGTATATAAGGCGATCGAAAAACATTATTAGGTATCTGTAACTTAAAGCTATGAAGAAAGGGGAACCCACCCCCTGTTCAATGTCTGGAGGTAGTTATTACACCAGGCGCTCAGTGTAGCTACGAACGCGAGTTGATGGTTGATGTGGACCATATTAGTGAGATCGGAAACTGGAGGTTGGACCTTGGTGCGTTAGGATGGTCGGAGGTGATTATAACAGTGGGAGACGTCCCATTGTGTATAATCGCCTTCAACTGCCCAGCATCGAGGTTTGATGTGGATGGTGGAAGGCGATAATATGCAATGGGAGACGTCCACGGTTGCATAAAATCGCACGACACCTGAAGCTTATCCATGTGGCAGCCTGATTATAGGAATTCCCGTTGAACGGAATTGAACGATAAAATGGCATGTTTACGTCTTGAGTCCCAAGATTTTTGCTCTACGTGCTAGGTCACGTGATATCCGGTTACACAGGATATCCGCTTACACCGGAAGTGACAGACACACAGATACACAGATACACAGACACGGCGAACGTAAAACCTCCCCGTGAACAAGTTCACTCGGGGAGGTAAAAATCCATAACCGCTTTTCTATGCAGTGCGAAAGCAATCTTCGCTAAGTTCATCCCCCCTCCATTTTGTCCCCCTTCTTCCAACAGTGCCCTTACGAAAACGCACAATACTAGGTAAAAGAGGAATTATTAGAAACAACTTGAATTTTTAGGAAGAACTTGAATTATTAGAAGCAAACTTGAATTATTAGGAAGAACTTGAATTATTAGGAGCAAACTTGAATTATTAGGAAGAACTTGAATTATTAGAAGCAAACTTGAATTATTAGGAAGAACTTGAATTATTAGACGCAAATTTGAATTATTATAGTGCACGTTACCTTATATTAATTACAGTCGCCTTATATTAATTACAGTCGCCTTATATTAATTACAGTCACCTTATATTAATTACAGTCGCCTTATATTAAAACCTGGCCGTTGCCGGTCAGGTTTATTTATAGGTGAGACACAATTTCATCAGAAACGTCTATGGAGATTACCCTTATGAGCTGGTAAACTTTTTCGACTTGATAACTGGAATCTTCGTCTCCCGACCGCGAGCCGTTTCATTGAGAGTTTGCATTCGAGAGAGATCAATATGTTAGGTTCATTGGGGTACTCTTTATTTTTCTATACGTTTCGGATGAATACTGAGACTGAGCTAACAAAAGCTTTAGATAAGGTTGAAACACCGTGAAAGGCGGCGTTTCATTGGGAGTTTGCATTAGAAAGAGAGAAATGTGTTAGATTTACAAGGGTGTTCTATTATACTTTATTATACTTTTATTATATTGAATACTAAGACTGAATAACAGTAGCTTTGATAACATTGGAAAGAAAAACGTTGATGTATGAAGTTGAATAAAAAACTTGTGTCTAATTAAATATAAATAATAAAGCAAAACGCGAGAGATACAAACGATATATATTTTGGTTTAAAAGATGTAGGACGATGCCTAGAATTCTACGTATTGAGTCTAATGGAAAACAATGTTTTTAACGTTTATAGTGCGTACTGGATTTTTTTTATCAATGATTATAAGCCGCAGGGTAAATAAACTTGGGTATTATACATTAGCCCAAATGGTATATAACGGTAAGATTTTGAAATGTCTTAGAAAATGGACTCTGAGACAGACGTACAATAAATTGATTTAGTTATAAAAGTTGGCGGGAAATTTAAATTATGCTGCAGAATTAAAAGGAGTCTAGAAAGGATACGGATATAAGAACAAAATTGGACACGCGCGATAGAACACAATAACGATGGGGTATAATCTCGATGGGACGCAATCTCGACAGAACATATTGTCGATGCGACACAATCTTGATAGACTATAATCTTCATGTACATAATCTCAAGTGGAATCTTTATCGATAGTTCACAACCTCGAATGGACATTTTGTTTCCTTGGCCTTCTTGTAATATTTTAGGTAAGGTTACGTTAGTTAATCACTCGAACTACGTCATCCCTCCAACTAGTTAAACACTCGCTCTACCCCATCCCTCTTATAATATTATAGGTAAGGTTACGTTAGTAGAGTGCAACAGTATCAGTCTGATTTAGTTGCAGTCGACGCGAAGTCAGCCCTTAAGAGTATTCGAACTTTCGGTACTATCACGTGTTCGACATAACGAACTTTCGGACTCGTCGTCCAATTCTTACAATGTGATGTAAATACGTTTTTCAGTTGGCCTATCGCCAGTAGGCCAAATCCGTTTTTTAAGGGACGTCGACGTAGTTTTTCGAGAGATAAAAGTCATTTGCGCCTATGGATAGAACACATTCTCTCTCTGTCATTCATGCGTTCAACATCGTGTAAAAAAAAGTCAACGTCTCTAGCCTGCTGCAGAGGTGGAAGTTCCGTGGTGACGCCTAGAATGTCCTAGCCTTCAAGGATTAGGATAGGCCAAGTAGAGGACAAGTAGAGGATAGATGCCTGGGGCCATCATCTAGTACATCTCTTGGACAGCAGAGTAAAGGAAGACTTACGTTTCTTTAGGAACAGTGCGGAGGACTTGGCATAGTTTTTTGCAAATATGTTCTTTAACCCGATGTTGTTTTTACGACTTCGTTTTCTTTTTTTTGCAGGGCTCTCTGAATTTATGAGAATTATACTTGTAATAATAAAGTTTAATGTTTATTCTGGTCTCGATCGTCTCGTTAATTCTCGAGTAGATATTTTAGTATCTTAGTGGATGTTCGTGGTAATCACTTTTAGTTATCTTTAAGTTAGAGATTAAAGCAACGCTAGTAAGGTCACGTCAGGCTAGTATATTTTATCACTCGAATTAGCCAATATCCCATTAGCTAGTAATCCCTTGGTATCACCCTTCTCTCTTGTAATTGACGAGTTCGGAATTGAAGCGAATCTTCCAGAGCCATGGCGCAATTGAGATATAACTTCGTTATGCGCGGATTTGTTACGAGGTGCCGCTTTCGTCGTTCTTATTCTAAACTAAGCGTAGTGGATGAATAAATGGATGGAAACAAAGAAATAGTCATCATATTATATGTAGTTACGGCAAATTCGGACTTTATTTATATTTTCCTATATAACCTTTTAAAATCTTGGACTCCTACCCTTTAATTCGTAAATACTTTTATTTGTAAACGGCAAAGTCTCCCCCGAGGACTATTACAATCGTAGGGTGTTTTTCTTTTAGGTCTTCTGATACGCGTATCTAGCTAGCGCGAGGTCGGAGGTTAGAGTTGTAATGGTTTTTCTTGCTTCCTTTTTTTATGAATCGGTCCCATGTGTACTCAATTTTAAGAAAACTTTAAATTCCTTTTAGTTGCCATGCCCGCGTATGCCGCGGCATGGTACCAATTATATATTTTTCTACTTACTGGTATCCTGAGGTTGGACTGGAGACTTAAAAGCGCGAGGTCATAATTTTTAAATTGAGTTTAAATCTACGGAGTAAGAAAAGGCTCGATCGCCATGTGCAAAATAAAATCTAACCGGGCAATCGGATGATTCGAAATCACGCGATGACGGGACGTCAGCGACCAGTATTCTGAATTCATTTCAATCTTTAATTGTGCGCGTCAGTCCACCATTATTTGTGCGCGTCGTGTAACGCGCCCTCACAGGAAAACGAGTGAGTTCAAAGCTATTAATCTAATAACCCATGAGGTGCACCATGGCAGATCAGTATTTATTATAGGTGTTGTTAATAATTTTCATTAACCGGCAAATAAACTGAATGGTTTCATTATAAATCTAAGTGAAAAATGAAAATTAAACGGTATAAACCATCAAAATGAAAACAACGGCTTAAGCGATGTTAATATTCAACATAATCGAAAGAACTTCTGAATTAAACTGTGTGAAATGAAATTTAAGAACTATAGTTTTATGCTGAGAGTATTGATGTCTTCGTTCTGCGGGAGCTCGAGGGAATATTTTTGAATATGGCAAAAACAAGAACTTAATCAATTTACTTATAAAAGATCGAATAACGTGCTGCGATCGAGATTAAAAAAGATGTCGCGTGCACCATAGGATATTTAATCTTAAACCACAGTTATAGGGCCCCATAATTTAGAACAACAATAACCGATTATAAAGTTTGTACAATATAAAATAATCATATATAAAATATCATTTCAATTTAAACTTGTAAATTTGCAATTTTAATTACCTACCACTAAATAAAAAAATGGATTAATTGATTTACTAGTGTTTAATTTTCCAAAAGCAAACACTAATTATACAAAAACGTTGTTTTGCTTCGCACTTCAAAAAAGTGCATTTATAGGTAAGAATATCAAACCCGTGAAGGGACAGAAATTATAAATTATCGTTAAAAGAAATATCAATGTCACAGTCTAAGAATTCAGAAAGCTATAATGAAATAATTAATATGAATAAAAAAATTACATATAAATTCGGCCTATCGAAACTTTAAACATGTAGAAGTCATTAGTAGAAATGACTCTTGGAAAGGGTAACTTAAAGCCTACTATGCGTTTAATGGTAGAATTGCGTAATACCAATTAGTTTAAGCTGGCGCTTTTGAAATGTTTAGTTCTTAGGGTGAAGAATTATAGTACCTTAAGAGGGGTTGCCGTTTGGATGCCCCTCGAGATTTTGAGCATGTTTCACCACGAGGTATACACTAACAAACCTTTACTTGTGCCTTACTTGTGACACCTCTGCCAAAGTTTAGTTGACCCTTACTTTTTCCCTTCTCCCAGACTTTGGTGATATCTTATGGTGATGGTTGCAGTTTCCAGCATGTAAAAGCAAACACTCGACTTTTTATAACCTTTACATTCTTTAACTCTACATAATTTAAAGTTTCGATAGGCCGAATTTATATGTAATTTTTTTATTCATATTAATTATTTCATTATAGCTTTCTGAATTCTTAGACTGTGACATTGATATTTCTTTCAACGATAATTTATAATTTCTGTCCCTTCACGGGTTTGATATTCTTACCTATAAATGCACTTTTTTGAAGTGCGAAGCAAAACAACGTTTTTGTATAATTAATTATAGTCGCCTTATATTATTTACAGTAGCCTTATATTAATTACAGTCGCCTTATATTAATTACAGTCGCCTTATATTAATTACAGTCGCCTTATATTAATTATACTCGCCTTATATTTAATAAAAGTGACATTATATTTAATAAAATTGTCTTATATTTAAAACAAATCCTAACCTTGAATTATTATAAACAACTTGAATTATTACAAACTTGAATTTTTAGGTAAAACTTGAATTATTAGGAAGAACTTGAATTATTAGGAAGAACTTGAATTATTAGGAAGAACTTGAATTATTAGGAAGAACTTGAATTATTAGGAAGAACTTGAATTATTAGAAACAAACTTGAATTATTAGGAAGAACTTGAATTATTAGAAACAAACTTGAATTATTAGAAACAAACTTGAATTATTAGAAACAAACTTGAATTATTAGAAACAAACTTGAATTATTAGAAACAAACTTGAATTATTAGAACTACAGTCGCGTTACATTAATTACACTCGGCTTATATTAATTACAGTCGCCTTATATTTAAAATAAGTGGCATTATATTAATTATTAAGTTGTCTCATATTAATTAAAGTTTTCTTATATTTAATATAAGTGGCCTTATATTTAATATAACTGGCCTTATTTTTTTAACAGTCGTCTTATATTTAGTAAAGTTGTCTTATATTTATTAAAGTTGTCTTATATTTAAAACCAATGTTGAATTAAGTCCTGAACGGCGCCCCATAATAGATGGAACAATTATGAAAATTTGATGATTAGTGCATTTTTAAAATTTGAATATCATTAGCTAATAAGTAAAATATAGAAAACACTTACCGCCAGCTGCAGAAAGTGTAGACGATACAATTTAAAACGGTTAAGAAATATGTTGTTAAATAACAAGATAACGTTAATATCCGAGGTAAATTATTCTTACCATCTGCGGAGTTAATTGATAGTAAAGTCAGAAAAATTCAGAATTGAATTATACTCGTAATTAGAATGCAACAAATTGTTTTAAAGGAAGTATCAAGATGCGGAATACTTTGATCAAAAAAAAATCATCCTAGATACTGCCTCTCATTATAGTGTTAATTTCACTTACGTAGGGCTGCGTGTTAAGGCGATGCGTTTACAATATGGCAAAAGGATTAAAGAAAATGAAATGCATTTATGCTCTAAAATATCTCATCGTACATTTTTAGCTAGTCCCAACCCTAGTGGGGTCTAGCTAATATATTCACTGCGGCGTTGGCGTCGGCGTCTTGCAAGAAGACGAAATACGTCATCGAATAACTTTCGTCTCCTTACCTCTCCGAGTGAACTTTTAGTTCACGGAGAGGTTCTGTCTGTTACGTCATCGAATCGTTAAAACTTTCGTCTTCTTACCTCTCCGAGTGAACTTTTAGTTCGCGGAGAGGATCTGTCTGTACGTGACGTCAGAAGAAGACGTCATCACCCACGGCGCTTGACCCTCCAATAGAATTCGCATATACAGTTATTAACTTCTACCATACTGTAAACGTACATCCACCAGAATTCATTGAAGAGCAGCAACCGTTACTCGCTTGTTAGTTTATAATGATAAACGAACGCCTTATATAGTATCTTTTGGATTCGCGTCTATTTTAGCCTTCTGAGGTTATAGCTTTTACTGAATTGAAACGTAATATTCATTTAAATTAAAATTAAAACAGATTAAATGATTTAACTTAATCTAAAAACCAATCTTGCTGAAACTTAAATTTAATATAAAAGATATTTTCGAAGATATTCAATATTTTCTTATAGGTTGATTAGATAAAGGCGTGTTTTCACGGGTGTTCAAGATAAAATGAATTAATAATTTTGGTCTACCCCCATTTCGCCCAATTTATTTTCGCCCAATTTCATTTCGCCCAATTCCCATTTCGCCCAGTTTCTTTTCGCACAATTTCATTTCGCCCAATTCCCATTTCGCAAAATTTCTTTTCGCCCAAATCCCATTTCGCCCAACCCCATTTGGCCCAATTTCTTTTCGCCCAATTTCTTTTCGCCCAATTCCCGTTGGCCCAATTCCCATTTGGCCCAATTCCCATTTGGCCTAATGTCTTCTCGCCCAATCTCGTTTCGCCCAATTTTGATTTGGACCAATCTCATTTTGCCCAAGTCACATTTTTCCACTTTTTTCCCCCCAACCTAACCAAACCTAACCTAACCTAACCTAAATTAAATAAAAGTCACTTTTTTGGCCTACTAAGACTTTAAATTTTAAAAGGTTTAAGCTTTAATCGTTTTAGGCGAAAAGGGAAGAGAAATTTTTGGGTTGGGCGAAATGGGAATAGATAATTCTAGGCTAACTGATAAAACGATTGGGCAAATTGGGATTGGGCGAATTGAGAAAAGGAATCTTTAGTTTGGGCAAAATGGGAAGAGATAATTTAGGGCCAAATGATAAAGCGATTGGGCAAAGTAGGATTGGGCGAAATGGGAATAGATAATTTTGGGCAAAAAATGCCTTGGGCGAAATGGGAATAGATCATTTTGGGCGAAATATTTTGGGCGAAATGGGTACATACCATAATGGTCAGATATTATGGTGCGTTTTCACGGGTATCCAAGATAAGACGATAAAGATTAGATGTAGAGGTGCCGTCACAAGGGTATTCAAGGTAAAAATTAATAAAGATTAGATATAAAGGCGTGTTCGCAGGGTATCCAAGATAAAATGACTTAATAAAGAATAGATATAAAGACGCGTTTCCAAGATAAAAATGATTTAATAAAGAATATATATTAAGTCCCGTTCGCACGAGTACCCAAGATAAAATGACAAAGATAATATATAAATGCCTGTTCGCACGGGTATCTAAGTTAAAAATTAATAAATATTCGATATGAAGCCACGTTCACACGTGTATCCAAGATAAATTAATAAAGATTAGATATAAATCCGCGTTCAGACTGGTATCAAAGAAAAATTAGGATTAGATATAAAGCCGCGTACACATGGGTATCCAAGATAAATACATAACGATTAGATATGAAGCCGCTTTCACACGGGTATCCAAGATAAATTAATAAAGATTAGATATAAAGACGCGTTCACAGGTAGCCAAGTTGAAAAACATGATCTGAAAAACATGATTTGCAAAACATGATTTGCAAAACATGATTTGCAAAACATGATTTGCAAAACATGATTTGCAAAACATGATTTGCAAAACATGATTTGCAAAACATGATTTGCAAAACATGATTTGCAAAACATGATTTGCAAAACATGATTTGCAAAACATGATTTGCAAAACATGATTTGCAAAACATGATTTGCAAAACATGATTTGCAAAACATGATTTGCAAAACATGATTTGCAAAACATGATTTGCAAAACATGATTTGAAAAACATGATTTGAAAAACATGATTTGAAAAACATGATTTGAAAAACATGATTTGAAAAACATGATTTGAAAAACATGATTTGAAAAACATGATTTGAAAAACATGATTTGAAAAACTTTACGCAACTTCGTGTTTAAAGGAAACGCCATTCAAATTGTTCAAAGAGCGTTTATGCATGCATAACAAGCCCCTGCTATAGTATAATTTTTTTCAGCCTCTTTTACAATGTCATGGGTCTAGCTATAACTATGGGCTTGACCATCTTGTTTCCCTCGCTTTATAATAATTAATAATGATACAATAGAAGTTTTTCTTATTTCTGATTTAATATTATAATAAAATTTATGGTATTATAATACAATATTAGCTTTCTCTTTATATGGTCAAGAAGGATCAGACAAGGAGAGGAAAAGTGGGGCTGCGATGGGATGTGGCTATAGGTATCCGACAGCGTCTACATTAATAATTTGCCTTAGAGTGTTAGTCGAAAGGAGAAACTAGGAGAAAAACTCAGCTTTAACAAAATATTATATTAAATTTCATAAAAGGTGCGAAATTAAGATGTGGAATCATCGTGAAGTCTGCAGTAAACATATCTTGTCCCAATGTGCAAGGTTGATGATTCCACGCGGCTGAAGCCCGTTTACTTTTTTCCTGCAAAATTACAGATTTTTTAGTCGTAACTCCACTTTAAGGTTTTCAGTTTTCTCATAATACAAAGATCATTCAAAATTGAATCATTTCTCTAATAAAAGCAATCATTAATATCAAGAGTATATGAAGAGTGATTCGCCATAAACTGGTTAACGACGAGGTTTCAAACTCACTGTAGATTCCAGCCTACTTTCCAAGCTAGAATAGTTTTGTATACTATAGGCCTATTTAATCGATTAGAAATTGATAGGAAAACTTGCATTTTCCATTTAATTAGTAGAGAATGAGTTTCTAGTATTAACCAAAAAAAAAAAAAATTTACTTAATCCATTAATAAATTATACTTACCACCTGCAGATTCCATTGGTTATATACAACTATGAAACGGTGTTCGTTAGTTCACGTTTAATATTATATTATTATTAATCCATAAATAAAATATACTTACGAGCTGTAGAATTCATTGGTTATATAATTTTAAAATGTATTCATTAGTTCACGTTTTAAATTATATTTTTATAAATCCATAAATAAATTATACTTACCAGCTGTAGAATTCATTGGTTACATAATTATGAAAAGGTGTTCATTAGTTCACGTTTAAAAAAATATTATTAATAATCAATAAATAAATTATACTTACGACCTGCAGAATCCATGTGTTTACAATTTTTAAAATTTTAATATTATTAGCAAAAAAATTAGCTATACCAAACCACTGCAGAAACTAGTGCTCGGAATCGAATAAAAATGATCTTACGTTACTCCTATTTTTATCTAGACCCCCACTCCCGTAGTCGTCGGCGTCGAAAAACGTCATAGTCTCTTATCCACCAGACGTCCGAGCCAAGTTTGAAATATAAACTCGAATTTATAACATCTGCCTCCAAGCCACTGACCGCGCCCGATGCTGCTAAGGAATCTATTAGTGACACGTCGTTTCACGATTCGTCGAGGCGCGAAAGTGGTTCCTTTAGAAAATTTTGGGATTTTTCCATATATTTTGGCGCGCCGTTCAGCGAAGAGATTTGTGGCCAAATTCTGGGTTTGAGAAGTTTATTTTGTAAGCCCGCTCGTAAAACCTTATTTCCCGTAAAGGGAAACATTCCCTTAAAACGGTCTTATTAATTAGGCTAATTATCGCGGTTGGTTAATTAGGATCATATCTTCTCCAGGTATTGTCCTAGAGCGTTGAAGTCGCGTTCCGCAAATGGGGCTTAGCCCCATTCTTAATCTACAAAATGAGCCCTTCCACCTTTAAATAGACCCAACCAAAGTTAAGTTATACATTTTTAAATGAAAGTGTTCAGAATTAAAAGCGTTCAGATTTAAGGACTGTAAATCTATCCAATTAATAAACGTTATACAAATTCCGAGCACTAGCGGAAACCGTAATCCACAAAATGTACTTACTCTGAGCTGATGAAAAGTAGGTGATACAATTAAGAAACGGTTTAGAACTTGTTTGTTCACTTTTGAAATTAGATTATTATTATCCAATAAATAATTTAAACTTACCATCTGTAGAATTCATTTGTTACGCAATTATGAAAAGGAATTCGTTAGTTTTAAATTGGGTTATTATATATTAATTATAATATATTAAATAAATTATACTAGCTGCAGAATGCATTGGTTACACATTTATTATAAATTTATTTATTTCTTAACTTTTATAGTTCTGTTTTTTAACCAAGAAATAAATTATACTTACCCACTGCAGAATCCATTGGTTACACAATTATGAAAATATATATATTAGTTCAACTATAATATTAGATAATTATTAACCAATAAATAGATTATACACACAAGCTGCAGAATCCATTGGTTACACAATTATAAAAAGATATTCATTAGTGCTTTTTTAAATTTGATTAATTTTAGCTTATTAATAAATTATACGCACGTCTGTTATTATCTTTTGGTTACACAATTACAAGAAAGGTATTCATTAGTTCACTCTGGATTATTTTTATTTTGTTAATAAAATATGCTACCCACCAGCTGCAGAATCCATTGGTTACACAATTATGAGAAAGGTCTTCATTGGTTTACTTTTAAAACTAGATTATTATTATCCAATAAATGAATTAAACTTACAGCCTGCAGATTCCATTTTCATACAATATTAAAAAGGTATTGATTAGTGCGTATTTAACATGTCAAAATTATTAATTAGTAAATAATTACGCTCACCATCTGTAGAATTCATTGGTTACGCAATTATGAAAAAGTCATTCATTGGTTTACTTTTCAAAACTAGATTATTATTACCCAATAAATGAATTAAACTTACATTCTGCAGAATCCATTTTCATACAATATTTTAAAGGTATTGATTAGTGCGTATTTAACATGTCAATTTTATTAATAATGATACTCACGATCAACTGCGAAGAATCGATTGGTTACACAATTATGAAAAGGTAATCTATAGTTATTTGATTATTATTATCCTGTAAATGAATTATACTTACAGCCTGCAGAATTCATTTTTTACGCAGTTTTAATAATTATTTATTAGTGCATTTGGAAAGAACAACAGCAACTCCCCATAAGAGTCTGGGTCCACGTAATGTTAAAAATTTTCGTCTCTTTTATGATAAATTCGTATTATATTATTAAAATAGGGTAGTTGGGGGATAATTTAAAGCTAAAATTCGAGCTCACAACTGTAAATTTTGGGAATTACAACGAATGGAAGGTTTCTTCCATAATGTAAAGAATAGGAAGAATCTATGACTTCCGTGCCGGATATGAAAGCCTTCCCCCACACGAAAATCTTGAACGGTTATAATTTTAGATTCATAATTATGTTAGGAAAATATTAGGAAAGAATTATTTTGTAACTGCCACGGGTATAGTGCTGGCGGCAAAATGAAATTCGTATATTTTTGGTCTACTATGCCTCGAAATCCTCGAAAACGCCTGTAGAAGTGTTCCACTTGTCAAGCATTCATGCAGTAGGCTTTTGCTAGCTTTACAGGGGCCGTGCAAAGACTATATAGCTTACTTGAATAGTCTTTGGTGTATAAGAAACTCGAAAAATAAATAGAGAAATCATACCAATTAGAAGATACTGGAGTAGTATCTTTAATTTTTATTTCATATTAAACAAAACACACTTGTATAAAACGGACAAATTATTCATTTAACGCTAAGGTTTTCTACGTTTAACGTATGTCTGGTAGTTCAAGCTCAGTGGCATCTTCACACACTACACGCAATTTTGACTGGTACCAACTGCCTCGATCTTCATGGCGACGATAACCAAGATACCAGATTACGCTGCTAACGTGAACACAAGTACCTTTCGTCAAACTACCACCTTTGCAATTGCAATACCAGCCTTTAATGGCATTTGCACCTGTCCCGTTCGGTACATAACGAATTAGAGCTTGGTGAACAGATGAGGTGGAAAATTGACCAGGCACGCGTATACGAATTAAGTCATGTTCAACTTTGGACACTTCGACGCTGAAAGAGCCGGATTTCTCTATAGTCAACGCCACATAAGATTCAGCGCGTTTCGTTTTAAAGTCGCTCATTACCACCTCACGTACATCACTTTCACGAAGTACAGGGAAGTCTTCACTAATTAAAGACGTCTTTAATATTTTTTGCCAGCCAGGTTGGCGAAAAATAATTAAACCTGTTTTTATAAACATTAAAAAAATTGTAATATCTGGTTTGAACCATGATCTTAAGAACTTTCCTTATCAATAACATCAATGTGAGAGTCACTTGGAATTTGGAGATGGCTCCAAATACATGTTACGCGTGCAATCGGAAAGTTACCAATAGTACAAGTAGAGGTATAGGCACTCACGTAAAGGCTGGCTTTGCTCGTTTTCTTCGTTTTAGTAAAGGGTTATTACCACTTGTAATTAATAGCAAAACAACGAAGATTTGTTTAAAGTGCTCGGGTCTGTCACGAAAGTTTCAAACGTTCTTAAATGCTAGCAAATCGTCCTTCAGTAGTGATCATGGCTCTTCAACGTCATCGTCTTCACCACAAAAACGAAGACAAATGACGCAAGTATCTAATCCATCAACGTCAACAGTACCTGAGCCATCAACGTCCACAGTACCTGAACCAACAAAGTCCACAGTATCTAATCCATAACTTTCCTTATCAATAACATCAATGTGAGAGTCACTTGGAATTTGGAGATGGCTCCAAATACATGTTACGCGTGCAATCGGAAAGTTACCAATAGTACAAGTAGAGGTATAGGCACTCACGTAAAGGCTGGCTTTGCTCGTTTTCTTCGTTTTAGTAAAGGGTTATTACCACTTGTAATTAATAGCAAAACAACGAAGATTTGTTTAAAGTGCTCGGGTCTGTCACGAAAGTTTCAAACGTTCTTAAATGCTAGCAAATCGTCCTTCAGTAGTGATCATGGCTCTTCAACGTCATCGTCTTCACCACAAAAACGAAGACAAATGACGCAAGTATCTAATCCATCAACGTCAACAGTACCTGAGCCATCAACGTCCACAGTACCTGAACCAACAAAGTCCACAGTATCTAATCCATAACCGTCACCAATACCTCAGCCATCAACGTCGCAATTACCACGAAAGCGTACGTCATCAAACACTATTGCCATAAAGCACAGTTGTGTTCGGCCCCTGCCAAAGACTTGCTTCATTTGCGATGTTAGTACACGAACCAGGGTAAAAGCCGAAGTGAGAACAAGTATATTTGTGGAAAGAGCCATATTTATTCATCTGGACAACCGAATGTGCTCCACGCATCTCGTTAACGGAGAGCTTCCCACCGAAATAATTGCTGGAATTCAGGTTTCCGCTAGATCAACCATTATGACTGCCACGGACATTGAGCAACTATTACAGGACCTCAGGAAATGTGTTAACGACCTACGGACGCCGAGCTTTGACAACTTCATACAAAGTGATGAAGACTGTAAAGTATTAACTTCATTGTCCCTGCACGAGTTCCTAGAGTTGCATTCGACTATTGAGGACATTATTCGTACCATCAGATGCTGTTCGTCGAAGACAGCTCTAGCAGTATTATTGGTGAAATTACGATTGGGTATCTCCAATAAGGTGTTATCAACTTTATTTCATTTAACTGAAAGATCGGTATCAAACACGGTAAAAGCGGTTATTATGGCTTTATCGGAGCATTTCGTGCCACATCATTTTGGCCTGCAACACTTATCACGTGACAATCTGATAACAAACCATCAATCTGGAGCAGCAGTAAAACTCTTTGCTAACAACAAGCCTAATTGTCTTATTACCATTGTAGATGGCACCTATATCAAGGTTAGAAGATCCAAGGACTATACCGTTCTTCACAAATCCTTCTGTGTGCACAAAGGCCAGCATATCCTCAAGCCAATGTTAATGGTAACAACTACGGGTTACATAATAGATATAATCGGACCCTACTTTGCTAATGGCCGCAATAACGACGCGCGCATTTTAAACCATTCTATCAAAAAGAGAGAAGAACTCCAGTCTTTCTTTCAAGTTGGTGACGTTGTACTGGCAGACCGCGGTTTTCGAGACTCCAACAGCGTACTGACTGAACTGGGTGTGGATTTACAAATGCCTTCGTTCTTGTCTAAAGGCGAGAAGCAAGTAAACACGCAAGAAGTTAATCGTTCCCGACAAGTAACGTACCTCAGGTGGCCGGTTGAAGTTAGGAATGGGCATTTGCAGACGGTGTATCGTTTTTTTCAAAACCGTATACCTGTGCATATGTTACCATTAGTTCCGGAACTTCTTCAAATTGCTGCTGCGCTGTTGAACGCCTACCACCCGGAGTTACATCTTAAAGGTTCCTGGGAAGACTCCGTCGAAAAAATGCTGGCAGTCTCTACGAAAGAAAATCCTCTTAAGGAAGTAGTTGAGCGCGATAATCTGCTTCGCAAACCGTCTAAATGGCAACGAATTGAGGATAGTGAATTTCAAGACTCCCCTGTACTTCGTGAAAGTGATGTACGTGAGGTGGTAATGAGCGACTTTAAAACGGAACGCGCTGAATCTTATGTGGCGTTGACTTTAGAGAAATCCGGGTCTTTCAACGTCGAAGTGTCCAAAGTTGAACATGACTTAATTCGTATACGCGTGCCTGGTCAATTTTCCACCTCAGCTGTTCACCAAGCTCTAATTCGTTATGTACCGAACGGGACAGGTGCAAATGCCATTAAAGGCTGGTATTGCAATTGCAAAGGTGGTAGTTTGACGATAGGTACTTGTGTTCACGTTAGCAGCGTAATCTGGTATCTTGGTTATCGTCGCCATGAAGATCGAGGCAGTTGGTACCAGTCAAAATTGCGTGTAGTGTGTGAAGATGCCACTGAGCTTGAACTAACAGACATACGTTAAACGTAGAAAACCTTAGCGTTAAATGAATAATTTGTCCGTTTTATACAAGTGTGTTTTGTTTAATATGAAATAAAAATTAAAGATACTACTCCAGTATCTTCTAATTGGTATGATTTCTCTATTTATTTTTCGAGTTTCTTATACACCAAAGACTATTCAAGTAAGCTATATAGTCTTTGCACGGCCCCTGTAAAGCTAGCAAAAGCCTACTGCATGAATGCTTGACAAGTGGAACACTTCTACAGGCGTTTTCGAGGATTTCGAGGCATAGTAGACCAAAAATATACGAATTTCATTTTGCCGCCAGCACTATACCCGTGGCAGTTACAAAATAATTCTTTCCTAATATTTTCCTAACATAATTATGAATCTAAAATAATAACCGTTCAAGATTTTCGTGTGGGGGAAGGCTTTCATATCCGGCACGGAAGTCATAGATTCTTCCTATTCTTTACATTATGGAAGAAACCTTCCATTCGTTGTAATTCCCAAAATTTACAGTTGTGAGCTCGAATTTTAGCTTTAAATTATCCCCCAACTACCCTATTTTAATAATATAATACGAATTTATCATAAAAGAGACGAAAATTTTTAACATTACGTGGACCCAGACTCTTATGGGGAGTTGCTGTTGTTCTTTCAAAGGTGAAAAATTGTAGAAGGTTCAGTATTAAGCTAGAATTCAATAATTCACTTGCAAAGTAGTTCTATAAATAATCCATGGAGTTTGATAACTGGTTACTAAGGTACCTTGGATAAAGAGAGAAATTGGCCGGAAACTCGTTAACAACGAGATATCCAACTCCTCGATGCTTGTTAAACGTAGTCTACTCTGCAAGAAAAAATTATATCAAAAATGTCTTTGCGAACAAAGACCCAGAAGGACATGTTATGGCCTTGAATGTCTGAAGTGACAGATATTTAATTTTCTTTTAAAACATTAAATTTAAATACAATTAAATTTTCTTTTAAAACATTAAATTTAAATACAATTAAATTTTCTTTTAAAACATGAAATTTAAATATAATTAGATTTTCTTTTAAAACGAAATTTAAATATAATCACAATCTGGCACGATTTAGAGTTTCAAATTTCAAAACAACTGATTTTATTCACTCGGAAATATTTAAGAAAAAACATAACAGACGATTTTCTCCCATTGACGCTTAACATTAAATTTCGCTTAATTATTTTTCAGGGAAAACGTGTATTGAACTGTTATTTTTCAGTATAACGCGAGTCCACTTTTTGTTTTCTTAATTTAACCCGAATTTCCACGACTCGCAATTGAACGGATCGTTAAAAATACTCGCCGGTTTATTGGAATGGGTATATGATAAAGGGAAATGTGATTTTTAAAGCCCGTTTAAAGTCACCTTCTTTTCTAACTTAGCAGACGACGCAAACCATAACAATTTGTACTTTCAAAGCTATATTGCGCGCGCGAGGGAAGAGAACTTCAAAGCGACGAATTTTAGAGCGGATAAGGTTTTTAAATAAATTGTAATACTTTCATTTTTCTTTTCATTAAAACCGTACAATTTAAATGATGATTTCCATAAGGGACCACTAATTAGTTATTAGGAGTTATAATAAAACATTATCCAAGGATTAGGTTTGTTCGTTCGCAACCTAAATTAAAATATGGGGAATTTTTATTCCCTTTAAATTCCTTGTATAAGCATTCATAAGCTAACATGAACGAATTGCCTCGACTAAAGTCGAGGAGTTGTAATAAAACATTATCCATGGATTAGGTATGTTCGTTTGCAACCAAGATTAAAAATTAAAATATGGGGAATTTTTTTCCCTTTAAATTCCTTGTATAAGCATTCATAAGCTAACATGAACGAATTGGCTCGACTAAAGTCGAGGAGTTGTAATAAAACATTATCCATGGATTAGGTTTGTTCGTTTGCAACCTAGATTAAAAATTAAAATATGGGGAATTTTTTTCCCTTTAAATTCCTTGTATAAGCATTCATAAGCTAACATGAACGAATTGGCTCGACTAAAGTCGAGGAGTTGTAATAAAACATTATCCATGGATTAGGTTTGTTCGTTTGCAACCTAGATTAAAAATTAAAATATGGGGAATTTTTTTACCTTTAAATTCCTTGTATAAGCATTCATAAGCTAACATGAACGAATTGCCTCGACTAAAGTCGAGGAGTTATAATAAAACATTATCCATAGAAAACATTATCCAATTAAGGTATGAGATCAGATCGTAGAACTTTGATTCTACGCCTAAAGCCAAAGCTAAATAAAGTAAATTTTTCTATCGAACGAAAAGTTTCGTTTTGTTTGACACGTAATCCCTGAAAAATAATTAAGCGAAATTTAATGTTAAGCGTCAATGGGAGAAAATCGTCTGTTATGTTTTTTCTTAAATATTTCCGAGTGAATAAAATCAGTTGTTTTGAAATTTGAAACTCTAAATCGTGCCAGATTGTGATTATATTTAAATTTCGTTTTAAAAGAAAATCTAATTATATTTAAATTTCATGTTTTAAAAGAAAATTTAATTGTATTTAAATTTAATGTTTTAAAAGAAAATTTAATTGTATTTAAATTTAATGTTTTAAAAGAAAATTAAATATCTGTCACTTCAGACATTCAAGGCCATAACATGTCCTTCTGGGTCTTTGTTCGCAAAGACATTTTTGATATAATATCTGTCACTTCAGTCTAGCACGAAAGTGTTAACTTCTATATTAAAAGACTAGCCCTTTAAAAAGTGATTCAGTCAAATCTCTACATTTTTACTATTGCCCTTTAAACCCAATTAAAATAAAAATTTTGCTTATTTTTGATGTTAATAGCTGGGGCAGCCGCACTTGATTCAGTTGGATCTCTACATTTTTACCATTGCCCTTTAAACCCAATTAAAATAAAATTTTTCATAATTTTTGATGTTAATAGCTGCGACAGCCGCACTTGATTCAGTCAGATCTCTACATTTTTACCATTGTCCTTTAAACCCAATTAAAATTAATTTTTTCATAATTTTTGATGTTAATAGCTGCGGCAGCCTCACTTGATTCAGTCAGATCTCTACATTTTTATCATTGCCCTTTAAACCAAATTAAAATAAATTTTTTCACAATTTTTGATTTTAATACCTCCGACAGCCGCACTTGATTCCAGTCAAATCTCTAAATTTTTAGCAGTGCCCTTTAATCCCAATTAAAATTAATTTTTTCATAATTTTATATGTTAATACCTCCGACAGCCGCACATGATTCCAGTCAAATCTCTACATTTTTACCAGTGCCCTTTAATCCCAATTAAAATTAATTTTTTTCATAATTTTTGATGTTAAAAGCTGGGGCAGCCGCACTTGATTCCAGTCAAATTTCTACATTTTTACCAGTGCCTTTAATCCCAATTAAAATAAATTTTTTCATAATTTTTGATGTTAATACCTCCGGCAGCCGCACTTGATTCCAGTCAAATCTCTACATTTTTACCAGTGCCCTTTAATCCCAATTAAAATTAATTTTTTCATAATTTTTGATGTTAATACCTCCGGCAGCCGCACTTGATTCCAGTCAAATCTCTACATTTTTACCAGTGCCCTTTAATCCCAATTAAAATTTATTTTTTCATAATTTTTGATGTTAATAGCTGCGGTAGCTGCACTTGATTCAGTCAAATCTCTACATTTTTACCAGTGCCCTTTAATCCCAATTAAAATTTATTTTTTCATCATTTTTGATGTTAATACCTCCGTCAACCGCAGCGAAATCTTCATATTTTTCCCATTACCCTTTAAACTAAATTAAAATTATTTTTTTCATTATTTTGGATGTTAATACCTTCCTTATTGCCGTTCGAAATGCCAAGTCGTTCGGACTTTCACATTTTCAAAAAGGAGAGTACTTTTAAGTTTTAAGGCGGAGAAATTGAAACTTAATGTTATTCTATGGGATTTAGATTTTTTGTACGAGACTTACCTTTCAGATTTATTTTCTAATGATTCCAGATATTTTTCGGACTTTATTTTAAGACTAATTTCATAATTTTACACCGATTAGTTTGGCCACAGTCTATTTATAAAAACGGCAAAAAAAAAAAAAAAAAAAAAACAGGCGGAGAAATTGAAAATTAATGTAATTCTATGGGATTAAGATTTTTTGTAAGAGACTTACCTTTCAGATTTATTTTCTAATGATTCCAGATATTTTACGGGCTTTAGTTTTAGACTAATTTCATAAACGGCAAAAATATGAAGAAGGAGAAATTAGGTCAGAGTTCAATACCCATAGCCTCCAAATCAAGCGCGCTCCTCCACGAGTCCTCCTGCACGTGATTTTAAAAAGCCATATAAAACCTAAGCCTAATTTGTCAAATTAGGCTTAGGTTTTTGGCGAATCTATTTCTCCGCCTTACTTTTTCGTCCGTTTTCATAAATAGATTGTGGGCCAACTAATCGGTGTAAAATTATGAAATTAGTCTTAAAATAAAGCTCGAATCTTAATTCATACCACACGGAAAATCCAAGTCTGAAAAATATCCGGAATTATTAGAAAATAAATCTGAAAGGTAAGCCACTTTCAAAAAACCAAATCCCATAGAATAACATTACGAATTTGGCCATGCGCGAAACCAGCTAAGTACCAAAAATGGGTCAACTTCAGAATTAATTTTAAAATACTTAGAATTAATATTTTTAAATGAAACTAGGAAAAGGCACACATTCGAACCTTGCTCTACCACTTAAAATTGATTTTAACCGTAACAAATAATTCCTCTTTTAGTTCTGCGATGCAAGGGACATGTCCTCGAAAGAGTCGATTTTAATGTTATTTCAATGGGGAAATGGAGCGTTCTGATTGGCTAAAGGTCCATTTTTTTAAGGAAATCGAAATAGCATTACAGATGATGATGGGCCCATAACATAGAACCCTACCGGGTTCTAAGAATATTATATCAAAAATGTCTTTGCGAACAAAGACCCAGAAGGACATGTTATGGCCTTGAATGTCTGAAGTGACAGATATTTAATTTTCTTTTAAAACATTAAATTTAAATACAATTAAATTTTCTTTTAAAACATGAAATTTAAATACAATTAGATTTTCTTTTAAAACGAAATTTAAATATAATCACAATCTGGCACGATTTAGAGTTTCAAATTTCAATACAACTGATTTTATTCACTCGGAAATATTTAAGAAAAACATAACAGACGATTTTCTCCCATTGACGCTTAACATTAAATTTCGCTTAATTATTTTTCAGGGAAAACGTGTATTGAACTGTTATTTTTCAGTATAACGCGAGTCCACTTTATGTTTTCTTAGTTTAACCCGAATTTCCACGACTCGCAATTGAACGGATCGTTAAAAATACTCGCCGGTTTATTGGAATGGGTATATGATAAAGGGAAATGTGTTTTTTAAAGCCCGTTTAAAGTCACCTTCTTTTCTAGCTTAGCAGACGACGCAAACCATAACAATTTGTACTTTCAAAGCTATATTGCGCGCGCAAGCGGAGAGAATTTCAAAGCGACGAATTTTAGAGCGGATAAGCTTTTTAAATAAATTGTAATACTTTCATTTTTCTTTTCATTAAAACCGTACAATTAAAATGATGATTTCCATAAGGGACTACTAATTAGTTATTAGGAGTTATAAAAAAACATCCATGAATTAGGTTTGTTCGTTTGCAACCCAAGTTAAAAATTAAAATATGGTGAATTTTTATTCCCTTTAAATTCCTTGTATAAGCATCCGTAAGCTAAGATGAACGAATTGCCTCGACTAAAGTCGAGGAGTTGTAATAAAACATTATCCATGGATTAGGTTTGTTCGTTTGCAACCTAGATTAAAAATTAAAATATGGGGAATTTTTTTCCCTTTAAATTCCTTGATAAGCATTCATAAGCTAACATGAACGAGAACGAATTGCCTCGACTAAAGTCGAAGAGTTATAATAAAGCATTATCCATAGAAAACATTATCCATAGAAAACATTATCCAATTAAGGTATGAGATCAGATCATAGAACTTTGAGTCTATGCCTAAAGCCAAAGCTAAATTAAGTAAATTTTTCTATCGAAATTTAATGTTAAGCGTCAATGGGAGAAAATCGTCTGTTATGTTTTTCTTAAATATTTCCGAGTGAATAAAATCAGTTGTATTGAAATTTGAAACTCTAAATCGTGCCAGATTGTGATTATATTTAAATTTCGTTTTAAAAGAAAATCTAATTGTATTTAAATTTCATGTTTTAAAAGAAAATTTAATTGTATTTAAATTTAATGTTTTAAAAGAAAATTAAATATCTGTCACTTCAGACATTCAAGGCCATAACATGTCCTTCTGGGTCTTTGTTCGCAAAGACATTTTTGATATAATATCTGTCACTTCAGTCTAACACGAAAGTGTTAACTTCTATATTAAAAGACTAGCCCTTTAAAAAGTGATTCAGTCAAATCTCTACATTTTTACCATTGCCCTTTAAACCCAATTAAAATTAATTTTTTCATAATTTTTGATGTTAATAGCTGCGGCAGCCGCACTTGATTCAGTCAAATCTCTACATTTTTACCATTGCCCTTTAATCCCAATTAAAAAAAATTTTTACATTATTTTTGATGTTAATAGCTGGGGCAGCCTCACTTGATTCAGTCAGATCTCTACATTTTTACCATTGCCCTTTAATCCCAATTAAAATTAATTTTTACATTATTTTTGATGTTAATAGCTGGGGGAGCCGCACTTGATTCAGTCAAATCTCTACATTTTTACCATTGCCCTTTAATTCCAATTAAAAAAAATTTTTACATTATTTTTGATGTTAATAGCTGGGGGAGCCGCACTTGATTCAGTCAAATCTCTACATTTTTACCATTGCCCTTTAATCCCAATTAAAATTAATTTTTACATTATTTTTGATGTTAATAGCTGGGGCAGACGCACTTGATTCAGTCAAATCTCTACATTTTTACCAGTGCCTCTTAATCCCAATTAAAATTAATTTTTTCATTATTTTTGATGTTAACAGCTGGGGCAGCCGCACTTGATTCAGTCAGATCTCTACATTTTTACCATTGCCCTTTAAACCCAATTAAAATTAATTATTTCACAATTTTTGATGTTAATAGCTGGGGCAGCCTCACTTGATTCAGTCAAATTTCTACATTTTTACCAGTGCCCTTTAATCCCAATTAAAATTTATTTTTTCATTATTTTTGATGTTAATAGCTGGGGCAGCCGCACTTGATTCAGTCAGATCTCTACATTTTTACCATTGCCCTTTAAACCCAATTAAAATTAATTATTTCACAATTTTTGATGTTAATAGCTGGGGCAGCCTCACTTGATTCAGTCAAATTTCTACATTTTTACCAGTGCCCTTTAATCCCAATTAAAATTTATTTTTTCATTATTTTTGATGTTAATAGCTGGGGCAGCCGCACTTGATTCAGTCAGATCTCTACATTTTTACCATTGCCCTTTAAACCCAATTAAAATTAATTATTTCACAATTTTTGATGTTAATAGCTGGGGCAGCCTCACTTGATTCAGTCAAATTTCTACATTTTTACCAGTGCCCTTTAATCCCAATTAAAATTTATTTTTTCATTATTTTTGATGTTAATAGCTGGGGCAGCCGCACTTGATTCAGTCAGATCTCTACATTTTTACCATTGCCCTTTAAACCCAATTAAAATTAATTATTTCACAATTTTTGATGTTAATAGCTGGGGCAGCCTCACTTGATTCAGTCAAATTTCTACATTTTTACCAGTGCCCTTTAATCCCAATTAAAATTTATTTTTTCATTATTTTTGATGTTAATAGCTGGGGCAGCCGCACTTGATTCAGTCAGATCTCTACATTTGTACCATTGCCCTTTAAACCCAATTAAAATTAATTTTTTCATAATTTTTGATGTTAATAGCTGGGGCAGCCGCACTTGATTCAGTCAAATCTCTACATTTTTACCATTGCCCTTTAATCCCAATTAAAATTAATTTTTTCCTTATTTTTGATGTTAATAGCTGGGGCAGCCGCACTTGATTCAGTCAAATCTCTACATTTTTACCATTGCCCTTTAATCCCAATTAAAATTAATTTTTACATTTTTTTGATGTTAATAGCTGGGGCAGCCGCACTTGATTTAGTCAAATTTCTACATTTTTACCATTGCCCTTTAAACCTAATTAAACTAAATTTTTTCATAATTTTTGATGTTAATAGCTGCGGCAGCCGCACTTGATTTAGTCAAATTTCTACATTTTTACCATTGCCCTTTAAACCCAATTAAAAAATTTTTTTCATAATTTTTGATGTTAATGGCTGGGGCAGCCGCACTTGATTTAGTCAAATTTCTACATTTTTACCATTGCCCTTTAAACCCAATTAAAATTAATTTTTTCATAATTTTTTATGTTAATAGCTGGGGCAGCCTCACTTGATTCAGTCAGATCTCTACATTTTCCCCATTGCCCTTTAAACCCAATTAAAATTAATTTTTTCATCAATTTTGATGTTAATACCTCCGACAGCCGCAGCGAAATCATTATATTTTCCCCATTGCCCTTTAAACCAAATTTAAATTAAATTTTTCATCAATTTTGATGTTAATACCTCCGACAGCCGCAGTGAAATCTTTATATTTTCCCCATTGCCCTTTAAACCAAATTTAAATTAATTATTTCAGCAATTTTGATGTTAATACCTCCGACAGCCGCAATGAAATCTTTATATTTTCCCCATTGCCCTTTAAACCAAATTTAAATTAATTATTTCAGCAATTTTGATGTTAATACCTCCGACAGCCGCAGCGAAATCTTTATATTTTCCCCATTGCCCTTTAAACCAAATTCCAATTAATTTTTTCATTATTTTTGATGTTAATACCTTCCTTATTGCCGTTCGGAATGGCAAGTCGTTCGGAATTTCACTCATTTTTAAAAAGGAGAGTACTTTTAAGGCGGAGAAATTGAAAATTAATGTTATTCTATGGGATTTAGATTTTTTGCAAGAGACTTACCTTTCAGATTTATTTTCTAATGCTTCCAAATATTTTACAGGCTTTATTTTAAGACTAATTTCATAATTTTATACCGATTAGTTTGGTCACAGTCTATAAACGGCAAAAATATGAAGAAGGAGAAATTAAGTCATTAGAGTTCAATACCCATAGCCTCCAAATCAAGCGCTCGTGCTCGTGATTTTAAAAAGCCATATAAAACCTAAGCCTAATTTGTCAAATTAGGCTTAGGTTTTTGGCGAATCTATTTCTCCGCCTTGTTGTTCCCACCGTTTTCATAAATAGATTGTGGGCCATCTAATTGGTGTAAAATTATGAAATTAGTCTTAAAATAAAGCTCGAATCTTAATTCATACCACACGGAAAATCCAAGTCTGAAAAATATCCGGAAGTATTAGAAAATAAATCTGAAAGGTAAGCCACTTTCAAAAAACCAAATCCCATAGAATAACATTACGATTTGGCCATGCGCGAAACCAGCTAAGTACCAAAAAAAGGGTCAACTTTAGAATTAATTTTAAAATACTTAGACTTAATATTTTTAAATGAAACTTGAAAAGTTCAACATTCGAACCTTGCTCTACCATTTAAAAGTGATTATATCTGTAACAAATAATTCCTCTTTTAGTTCTGTCAATCACTGGACTTGTCCTCGAAAGAGTCGATTTTAATGTTATTCTATGGGAGAATGGAGCGTTTTGATTGGCTAGAGACTGAATTTTTTAGGAAATCAAAATAGCATTACAGATGATGATGGGCCCAATACATAGAACCCTACCGGGTTCTAAGAATAGATTTGTAGCCTAATCAAGAACAAAAGGTTTTGGATTTAATTAATTTAGTGGAGCTTGGTAAATAAAAATAACTTGATAAGATATTTCTGGTTATAGCGATAGTTCTACACTCTATCCTTAGGGTTAAATAAATAAGGATCTAAATCATTGATAACTTTAATTTTTTTGCTATAACGTTTTTCGGGACCTTTGTTCGACTTAGACGACTCTCTGAAAATATGTTAGCTACCTAAATAATTAATTTATACAAATTAATGTGAGTATAAGGAAAACCACTAACCTATTAAAATGCTATTTTCTCGTCTGCTAAAAATCTGTTGGTCCTCCACCTTTTCAAACCGAGAGAAAGCGTCTCTGTTACTATGGCGACGGGGACGGGGTTTAGGGGTATTGTCAATGAAGGCCTGGCTTTGGCAAGGCAATTTTAGAATTCTCCCTTTTTTGTGTTATTCATTTTAAAAATTTGTCCCTTTACATCCGGTTCATCATTAATGGTTTTCAACCAATCAGAGCCTCTATGATGTCATAGAAAACGTCGCGCGCATACCGGAAGTTGAGATGTAAATTTTCAAGCGAGAAACCTCCAAGCCAAGCCTTTTACTCCTTCTAATCTCTATGATAATATATCAGCGTATGATTTCATTTTAAATTTCCCTTCCTCATCCTGATGTCGTACATTTTGCATCTAGATGCGATGGGAATATAAGAGTAGGTAATTTAGTTTTAATGACGTCTCTATTTAGGAATAGCATTACTGGTGATTTTCCGGTTGTGTGTGTGGCTGATCGGTAATTCATCAAATGAGTGAGTAGTTGTGTTTTCCATTGTAGTCTATCAATTAAGTCGGTACGAATTGTTTTGCAAAAATAAGCATCTGTCTTTTGGCCTGAGGCCACCTAGGGGTAGTATTATGGTGACTGAAACCTAGCTGCTTGGAAAAATTCTGAAAGTTTACTCTACTAAAAGGTGGACCATTGTCTGATTTTAACTTGGAAGGAATTCCCAACATTGAAAACATGTTCCTTAAGGCTTTAATTGTTGATGAAGTGGTGGTGGAAGAAACAATGGCAATTGCAGGATATCGGCTGTATTCGTTTATAACAGCTAAGATGTATTCACCTGTTGGCGTGGGCCCAAAAAAATCTACCGCTATGGAATGCCAAGGGTATTTCGGTAATATGGTCATTTGTAGTGCTTCACATTGCTTATTAGGTGTTGTGGCCAGGGATGGTATACAATGATCACTTTCTTGATATTTGTAAATCATAATTTATCTCGAAATAGTTTTTTGGTTCTCACTACACCAGGATGTCCTTCGAGAGCAACATCGATTGCCGCAGGAATTAGTGATTATGGCAAAAGCTATGTTGGTGCCGCGCAGAAGCAATCCTTCACTTTCAGTTAGTTGATATTTTATGTTCTTGAAAGCTTCCCACAAGGCTTTATCTTTATCGGGATAAAGAACGACCGATTCCCAAAGAGAGACAATCGAATTGCGTTGAATATTGGGGTCAGGGTTTCATCTTTGAGTGTCGCCTGTTTTACATCCGCGATCGTTATGGTGTTACTGTAGCTATCGGATAGGCGACAATAAGAGTGTGTATCTTGCAAGGATGTCGTGAAATATAATCAACAGGGTTAGTTTTTCCAGGATTATATTGAACATTAAAAACGTATTGTTTTAACCGAAGTATCCAACGTTGTATCCTGATTGAGGTCATTGTTCGAGGGTTGTTAAAGATGGGATATGTGCCTATTAGAGCAGTTTCCCATTAGCGCAATTTCCCGTTAGCGCCGTTTCTCACTAGCGCCGATTCCCATTAGCGCCGATTCCCTTTTGCGCAGTTTCCCTTTAGCGCAATTACCATTGGCGCAATTCACATAAGCGCCGTTTCCCATATGCGCTATTTCTAAAAGCTTAGAAAGGTGGCTTAAAATTGGAATTGGTCTATAATTACATAGTTCCAAACGGTCACCTGATTTATATATAGGCGAGACAATGGCTAATTTTAACGACTCTGGGAATATCCCTGTTGTGAAACTCAGATTGATTATGTTAATGGTGGTTTAATATAATTCCCTTACGAAAATAATTTGCTCTAAAATAGCTCTTTCCTTGCTCTTTTAACTCCTAAACAAGTCTGATATTGCTCTTAGCCGATTGGGAGTTTAAATTTTCATCCGCAAGACCAAAATCAATCGTTTGACAGACCTCTTTATATGCTTTTATTTTTAGATGATTCTTACTTTCATACCAAATTAAGATTAATGTTTCATCTAATCAAAGCTTCAATCAAGGACATTTCTAGGTGGTCTGGTTAGAAGACCTCTTTCCCGCTCTTATAACCTCTTAAACTCATCACTCATACTTAAGGATTTTTGCACAATCTTATATGAAGACCAAAATAGTGTTCTTGAAAACTCAATTTTGATGACCTCTTTCGATAAGACGTGTTAAGACGATCTTTCTAACTGTAAGATTCTAGCCTTAAATATTCTCAAAAGATCTAATTTAAAGAACTATTACACAAAGATGTAAAAAGACTATTTACTTATACGATTTCAGACTATAAAGACCTTAAAAGTCCTGATTTTAGTTTATTTAGCTTTACATTCTGTAAGGCCTAGTTTTAAGGCATCTTACAAAAAGACCCTTTAAGATGCATTCATTTTAGAGACTGTAAGGTCTATCTTGAAGACTTCTGACAAAAAGAGCTCTAAATACCTTTTAAGATGCGTTCATGTTAGAGACAAAAAGGTCTGTCTTTAAGACCTCTTACAAAAGCCTATTTTAGGACTATTTAAGATGCATTCATTATAGTCACTGAAAGGCCTATTTATAAGACCTCTTACAAAAATACCCTAAATACTTTTTAAGATGCATTCATTTTAGAGATTGAAACGTCTATCTATAAGACCTCTTACAAAAATACCTTTTAAGATGCATTCATGTTAGAGAAAACAAGGTCTATATTTAAGTCCTCCTGCAAATACACATTTAAAGACCCTTTATGATGCATTCATTTTTGGGACTGAAAGGCCTATTTATAAGACCTCTTGCAAAAAGATCCTAAAGACATTTTAAGATGCATTCATTTTACAGATTGAAACGTCTATCTATAAGACCTCTTACAAAAAGACCTTTTTTGATGCATTCATGTTAGAGAAAACAAGGTCTATATTTAAGACCTCTTGCAAAAACACATTTAAAGACCCTTTAAGATGCATTTATTTTAGACTCTGAAAGGCCTATTTATAAGACCTCCTGCAAAAAGATCCTAAAGACATTTTAAGATGCATTCATTTTACCGATTGAAACGTCTATCTATAAGACCTCTTACAAAAAGACCTTTTAAGATGCGTTCATGTTAGAGAAAACAATGTCTATATTTAAGACCTCTTGCAAAAACACATTTAAAGACCCTATAAGATGCATTCATTTTAGAGACTGAAAGGCCTTATTTATAAGACATCTTGTAAAAATCCCCTAAAGACCTTTTAAGATGAATTCATTTTAGAGATTGAAAGGCCTATCTATAAGATCTCTTATAAAATACCTTTTAAGACCTTTTAAAATGCATTCATTTTAGATACTGAATTATTAATAAAAAAGTTTTGTAAGACTTCATAGATGTATACGCGTTTTCGTGAACAAAGAACTAACGTCAAAAAAGCTTCGGCGCTCTAAGCATTTAACTTTCTGCTGGTATATCATGTTCTTGGCTGGATGGTGATCGTTTATTTCGATTCATTTTTTATTTTAGCTTATCATTCCTACGTACAATAATTGCTAGTACATGTATTTGATTTTATACGTTGAATGTTCTACACGTTATATTGATTAAACTTTTGGGTTTTTTTGTCTATCCAGTAAATAAAAAATGAGAGTTGACTATCACGGGGTGGCAGTTTTGATCATGGGTTCTATGGGGTGGTAATGTTAATTTTCCTTCGACGGACATTTCCCCGGATATTCTCCCGGCAATTGAAAGGCGGTATAGCCGCAGACCTATGCCAGCGACACCCCGCAAAGGGGTGTGATAAGACTCCGCTGTTTCGGAAGCTCACAGCGGCAGATAAGAAATCGTGAATATCGGGGTGGCAGTTTTGGTCTTGGGTGCTATGGAGTGGCAATGCTAATTTGGCTTCGACGGGTAAGAGCGTCGATTTAACGTCGGGTAGAGAAGAACGTTCACCCCGTGGAGAGCTACCCTTGGTTCTACGTATAGAGGGTGTGATAAGACGCCGTAGTTTCGGAAGCTTACAACGGCAGATAAGAAATCTGGAATATCACTAGTTCCAAATGCTTATCAGCGTTCGAGTTCGGTGTTTATCTTTTGAAATAGAGCTAATAGGGAAAGAAGGCTGCTATGATTAAACGAATTATTTATTCTTAAAGTCTTAAAACAGAGGAGAGGGCGAAAGGGTGTCATCCCGCGACGTGTGGGTAATTAACCGCGCGCGTTTTAAATTAGAATCGGTAGACTGACGGGAAAACCGAAATATTTCACGTCGGAAATTCTTGTAGGCTTAACCGGTATTATATTTTAGGCTTATATATAAATGAAAAGTGATTGGTGATAAGTGTTTTCAAGAGGTAATGTAAACAAGCGCTAGTATAAAAGGTCTCGACGATGAGTCTGGGTGAACATATTCGCTACGTAAGTAACCGTTTTCACACGGAGAATTAACCGTATTCCGAAAGGCTGTTAATTCTGATGGCGAAGACATGTATTCTCGAAGCTAGCTTCCTGCGGGCTAATGGCGAGTACATAATAAAGGAATTGGCGTACTACATCGTGGAAACGGGAGAGAATGGAGTCTTCTCCTTTAAACCGCCATTTCGGTACAACGAGCTCAGCTACAAAGACAGGCGTTTGAACGGATGGATTACCCGTAATATAGGAGGGATGTTTTGGTGCGACGGAGAATATAATTACAAGGACTTCGAAGATATTTTAAGGGGTCTTTTACAAAAAGCAAACGTGTTTTGGACGAAGGGACTCGATAAGTCAATTTTCCTGTCGAGATATCTCGGTCATGACGTAGGAAATGCTGAGTCACTTGGCTGCCCTAAATTTACGAGAGAACCGATATTTGATTATTGTAAATACCACAAAAATAACGCCCAGTGTTGCTCTTTTAAAGCTTATAAATTAAATTTGTGGTTTAAAAAACAAAGTTAAGTGTTTGTATATAAATAAATAAAATTCGATTCGCACTCTTACTGATTTCTCAATTTAGTATAAAATACAAACGAACTTACTTTAAGTGTTTACCAATGATATACTTAGAAAAACTACCCATATATTAGAGTACTTCAGTTATCGTTCGCGAACGATTTTATTTGGTATAAAAAGGAACGGTATAGATTGGAAATATTATTCTCTCGTTGGTCCCTTCTCATAGTAACTATGGATGCTAAGAACCCCCTCCCAACCATCTGCAGTTTGTTGTATACCGCCACCCTAGGATTAATATCACAGAACCTTGAATTAACATTCAAGGTTTTTATGATAATAATCCAAAAATATCATAAGCGCTGGCATAACGGGATCTACCCCAACGAAGCTACAGGACAAATCAGGGTGGATCTCCCATATAACGCGAATCTGGAGAACGTGCGGACTAACGGCCTAAAAGGAAGTCAAAAATTTATATCCGTAAGATTATTTTTTAAAAATTACTATGCTAGTTGGGTACTTTAAATTATTATTAAGTTTATTCATTAATATGTCTTTATCAGGTAAAAAAAATCGATATCCCGGTCGAAGGTGAAGCAGAGGTGGCTGACATCCTGAGTTCTCTAGGGATCGAGGTTAATATCTCCAAGCAGGGTGTTCCGATTCCCGCCTCCACCCAGTTGGCAATCCCTGCGGCGATACCCATCCCACAACAAGAACCCATTCCGACAACGTCACAGGCTCTGGACCTCGTACAACTGTTGAAAGACAACAACGGTGTTCAAACGTCTTCCACGATCACCCCGCAGGTGATATCTCAAATCAGGGAACCAGATGTCCCCAGTCTCGAGAATTTGATCGTTCCAGACTCTGCTCAGCCTCGCACTGGGGTTTTAGCGTCATCGGGGACCTCAAAAATCCTCGAATCTAATCCTCGGAAAAGATCTAAATCCGCGGATAAGGTTTTGATTAAAAAGAGAGCCCGGAAATCTTTTTTTTTTTTTTTTTTTTTTTTTTTTTCGGCGTGTAACGTAACGTCTTTACGCCCGGACAGCGGTCGCGATTGCGAACCAGGTGTGGCGCCAAGGCGTAAGGCCTTGAGCAACTCAGTTATGGTAAGTAACTACGCAGGGATTAGGACTGGGAATTGCCCACGCGACGGAAGGAGATGGGAATGGGGAAGAGGAAGGACCATTCCGTCGCGGACCATTCGCAACACTCCCTATGGGCAAGGGACCTGCGATTCGAGCAGGACAACACCCAGACCTTGCCACTGAGACGCCAGTTTACAGGAGTGCGCCACCACTCCCGGCGAGCCCGGAAATCTAAGCCTGTTATCGAGACGGATGATTTACAGCATTTAATCAGCCTGGAACAGATCTGCCAATCGATCTTGGATGACCCCGAGGGTGATTAAAAAAAAAATAATAATAAAAAAAAAAAAAAAAAAAAAAAAATAAAAAATAAAAAAATAAAAAAAAAAATATATATATATGTATATTAAAATATTTTCAGTAAAGAATAAACAAAATGAATAAAGTTTTCCTTTAATATCTATCTCTTCTCTCGAGTATATTCGAGAATTTCAAGTTTACTGATAAACGAGGGCTGATATATAAACCCACCCAGAATTTTTTGTTTCATTATGGACTACAACATCGTAAAACTAGTAAGTACTTTATAAAAATATGTTTCCCTGTGGGGTTTGCGGCTGTGAATTTAGGAGAAAAGATGTGTTAACGAGACATGTTCGCGAACAACATGAGGGGGTCAAATACACTTGTGATACATGTGGAAAACTTTTCGCGCGTAAAACACATTTAACGCGACATTCCCGGATACATAGAAATTCTCCTGTTACCCAACCTGTAAACGACGCTTCGTCAACCGAAAACCTATCTACGTTGCCCGAGAATGGTTCCATGCCGTCCGAGGATGAACCCACACCTCTTGAAAAGGATGCAATTCGCCCTGAGGAGATTCTCGTCCCTGTCGAGAATGATTTTGCATCCGGTGCGGAGGAAATGTTAGCCTTAGGGGATGCGATTCTAAGTGCTAGATTCACCCCACCTGATTGTCAGACGGACCTTGAACAATTTATGACCCCGCTCATCCCTAGTTTAATCAGATATTTGGAGCAACAGCTTATTAAAAGAAAGGGAATTAAATGGAATATTATAATAAGAGTCCGCTATATTAAAGTACTACCCAACGGTGATGAGATGGAGCACATCCCGTACCTACGAAGTAGAACTCAGACTACACTCTTAGCGGATGAACTCGAAAATCAGATCAACGGGTGCGTTCAAACCATTTCTAATCAGATGCAAGAATTCCAGGAGCTAGGGAGCAATTGGGTGGTAGATAGAATTCTATACCTCCAAGTGGATGTTATCAAGTATCTACCCCTTGTCGCAGGCTCCTACATAAACACCCCCGAGGGGGTTATAGAAACAAAAAGCGTTCTCAACATAAAATCGAACGATGGGATGTGTTTTAAATGGGCCTGCTTAGCCCATCTTCATCCTGTTGAATTGAACGCCAATCGTGTCTCCGGATATAAACAATATGAGAACGAATTAGACTGTTCGGAAATAAGCTTCCCCTTTTTACTCCACAATATGAAATTAAAAAAATTTGAAGTTAAAAACAATCTCTCGATTAACGTGTTTGCTTGGGAGGGAGGAGTCTTCCCCCGCTACGTCAGTGAACAGATAGTAAGCGAGGAAAGGGAGATTGATCTCCTGCTTCTGACTGAAAAAGATAAAAAACATTACTGCCTTATACGAAGCCTAAGTCGACTTCTGTCGCATTTTACCAACCACAACGGAAAAATATATATATGTAGAAGATGCCTACATAGGTATTCCGGGGCAAACGCCAAAAAAAATCACGCCGAACATAAAAAACATTGCTCCATCCACGCACCCCAACGAATTGAGATGCCCCTCAAAAAGCCTGTTCTATATTTTGAAAAATTCGAGTGGATGCAGAAGGTAAATTATTTTCTAAATTCTAGTCGGTTTCCCTATCTTACACGCTATTCGTTTAGTGTCCGTTCGTTATTTACGCCGACTTTGAGAGCATTTTAAACCGTTATCAAACTTGTTCAAATAACTCGACTCTTTCCTCCACCACAAAACTCGCCGAGCATGTCGCCTGTGGGTTCAGCTACGTAGTAATCGGACAAGATGGTAAGTCTCTGGCTTCTTGACGTCGACCTAGTTTCTAACCAATTTCACCAGGTAAGCCCCGGCTACCTGTCACGTATCGTGGGATAGACGCTGTCGAGGTGTTTCTTGAGAGTTTACTAATGGAGGAGGAAAATATATTGGAGATTCTACAAAAGAACATTCCAATGGACTTAACCCCGAATGAATTAGAAGCCAGTAGAAAATCAACACACTGCTATATATGTACTGGAATTTTGACGACAGAGGATTACGGGGTGAACGACCATTGCCATCTAACAGATGAGTTTTAAAATTATTTAGCTTATTAGTTCTGTATTTCATTATCCTTCATTTTAAGTAGTTTTCGGGGTCGCGCTCATAACAGCTGTAACCTCAAGATGCGGATGGACAAAAAAATACCTGTTGTTCTTCACAATATGTCCAAGTAAATATCTCCAATCCCATTATAAGTACTGATTATTTTTATAATCTTCACCCTCTCTTTAAAGCTACGATTCGCATCTGATCCTACAGAAGATGGGTATTTTCAAGGAGCAGAATATAGAGGTCATCCCAAATAACTCCGAACGATATATCTGCATCGGATTTAGCTGTCTACAATTTATAGATTCAATGAGATTTATGCCAGCCTCGCTCGACACCCTGGTTCAAAATTTGGCTCAGGACGGGATCAACAAATTTAGCATCCTCGCTGCATCGTATAACCCTGAGCAAGTATGTTTAGCTCTCAAGAAGCTGTCATACCCCTATGACTATATGGACTCGATGGCACGGTTTGAGGAGACTCAATTACCACCTAAAGAAGCTTTTTATAATATTCTAACTGACGAGCATATATCCGATGAAAATTACCAACACACTCGGGATGTTTGGGAGAAATTTGAAATAAAAAATCTAGGAGATCTTCACGACACATACGTTCAAATTGATACGCTACAGTTGGCGTGTGTTTTCGAGGAATTTAGAACCATGTGTTTGGATTATTATCGCTTAGACCCTGCACATTCATACACAGGACCAGGATTAGCCTGGGAAGCCGCCCTCCTGAAGACAGGTGTAAAATTAGATTTGCTGTTGGATCCGGATATACATCTCTTTATCGGTAGTTTCATTTATATTTATTTTTAATACTTGACATTAATGTTTTCCTGTATTGTAGAACGTGGGATTAGAGGTGGTGTATCTCTGATAAGCAATCGATACGCCGAAGCTAATAACAAATATCTCCCCGATCACGACGAATCCAAACCTAGCAACTATATCGTATATTTAGACATAAACAATTTATATGGTAAATATAATAATTGGAAATCTTCAATAATTTCATGCTCATTTTTTTTTTTTTTTTTTTTTTTTTTTTATAATAAGGCAAAGTTATGAAGGACTACCTCCCGATGAACAACTTCGGGTGGATCGACCCCGATAGTGATCTTCTGGCCTACACACTGAAGTATATTTTGGATCTGCCAGACGATTCACCATATGGATTCATCCTAGAGGTTGATTTGGACTACCCGGAGGAGCTACACAACACACATAATTGTTTCCCTCTCGCACCGGAAACGAGGAAAATAACGATCGACATGTTTTCCCCGACCTACAAATTGCTAATGACGAAGAACGGCCTTCCCTTAAAAGACACACTACCTAAACTCCTACCGACCTTAAATAACAAGTCGAACTACGTTACACATTATAGGAATCTTAAATATTATATCTCTCAGGGTTTGAAATTAAAAAAAGTACATAGAGTACTATCGTTCGGTCAAGGACCTTGGCTTAGTCCATACATTGATTTCAACACGGAAAAGAGGAAGATCGCCACTACAGAATTTCAACGGGATTTTTTTAAGCTGATGAACAACAGGTATAAAGCGCACGGAATTAATTCAATTATTTTTATTAATCTCTGTAATACATTAGCGTTTTCGGTAAAACGATGGAGAATTTGCGAAATAGAATTGATTTCACCCTCGTGCAGACAGCTGAAAAAGCAATCAAAAAAGCATCGTCGCCCGCCTTTCAAAAGTTCATTGTGTACCATAATGAATTGGTCGGGATTCAACGAGCTAAATCATTTCTTTATCTAAATAGACCCATATTCACGGGCTTCTCGATTTTAGATCTCGCCAAGTTATTTCTGTATAAATTCCACTATGACTTTATCAAGGAGAAATACGGCGGTAACGCGGTACTACAGTTTACTGATACGGGTATTAGTTTATCTTTCACACTATTTGCCGCATACTAACTTTTTCATTCATAGATAGCTTAATGTACGATATAAAAACCGAGGACGTGTACGCCGACTTCAAAAAGCATGGCGATCGGTTTGATTTCTCGGGCTACCCAAAATCGCACAACCTTTTCAGCGACACCAATAAGAAGGTTCTGGGTAAAATGAAAGACGAGATGAATGGTGGGATTATAAAAGGTGATTTTTGTGGATAAGTTTCTGTATTAAATATGTGCTAATGTATTTTTCTATCTCTATTAGAATTCGTCGGACTTCGACCGAAACTTTATTCCATTTTATCTGAGGTGGGGGAGAAGAAGACTGCAAAGGGGATCTGTCGCCGTGTTGTGAAACGTTCTATCCACCACTCAGATTACCGTGAATGCTTATTCGGTGAGGCTGAGACATCCTGCGTTATGAAAAGGATTGTCAGCGACAAGCACAACCTATACACAGTTAGCCAAAGAAAGAAGGCGCTATCCGCCTGCGATAACAAGAAATACATTCTTCCTGGGGGGATACGAACCCTATCATACGGTCATCGTTTAATAAAAAAATTTAACGACCGAGTTAGGGAAATTAAATAAATAAAAATAATAAAGTTGGAATAAAAAATAAGTATTGAAGATTGTTGATATGAAATTAAATAAATTATAATTTTATTGAATATCTTTTGTACATAAATTCTTTTATCATATTGTCGTTAGAAATTGTGTTCTTAGAAAACCTGGATATAATGTTGTACATTTTAACACCGCGACATCTATTGAGACTGAAATATATCGAATACCCCCCACAGGTCCAACTCTTATTCCCTTGTAACTGCAAAGAATTATACGAAATCATTCGACTATTTTTCTCCGCGAATTCATTAAATTTAAACACGTCGGGAGGGTTTCCATAACTTTCAAAAAACTCTAAGTTTTTCGAGCTAGTAAAATACATAAGACACCAATGTTCTCCGTCCTCGCTAGATGATGCGGTATTTACGATAAAAAGCGATGGGAATGATTGCACGGTTTTTGGTAGAGTATTTGCCGCGAACACACCACGAAAAATATCCCTGGTGTATTTATCGTTCTCCAATATGTTCTTTATTTGCGTAGTGTCCATTCTAATCAACGACGATAACGGTTCTGTTCTTATCAATTTCAATGAGCGACTGAAATTCAGCGTAAACAATTACAGCCACAGTCTCCGTAAGAGGGGCGGCGAATTTTAATTCAAGTCTTAAATTCCCGTTTTTAACCAAATGGAAATGGGAAGCGTTTGAAGTCAAATCCACTGTGAGATCGAAGCAATAAAGGCAGTTACCGCCGGCAAAATCATCCCGACTTATTTGATTACCCTCGTCAAGTTGGAACTGCCCGGTCATTAGAGTTAGATTATTATACGCCTGGATAAAACTATTCTGACCGAAATTTGGAGTAAGTGGTTTGTGGGGGACGCTACTCCCGTCGATAGACAGCCCAATATGATTTAAATTAAAATTTTGAAAGTTAAACGGACATAACTTTAGTTCCCCTAAGTAGGCGCTTTGCGAGACTAGGCCGATAACAATTTTCTTGGGGGTTGAGCCTGTGAAAAGGTGATCTTGAACTACGCTCATATTTCCCGTAGGTATAGAGAAAGACGTACACTCTGTTCTATTAATTGGATATTTCGCTCTAGCTACCTGCATCACTTTGGCGTGTGCGAGACCGATTTCGGGGATAAGCTTCATTTTTCTGATATACAGCGCGGCGGACTTAATTTCAACGCGACCCGTTACATCACCGTGTAGACAGAAATCGAAGTTCGGCTTCCCGAAAACGAATTTCAAATCTACTAGATTTAGTAGATATCGCGGTTGTTGACATAAATCCAGATGCAAACCACCGATCATATCAATTACACCACTCTGGGCAAATTTAGCTCTTTTTTGAAACCCTTCGTTAGCGTTAAAATTATCGAAAAATTCCGCTGTATCCCGATAATATAGAGAGCTCGTCAGATGGCTATTTTTAGCCGGATCCCCGTATGTTAACAGCGTTTGAATCATACTTTTATATGGATAATTTTGAGCCGAGGGTGTAACGGACTTCTCGTTTAAATACAGGTGAACCTCGGGGAACATACTATGTAGAAATAAATTGGTTGGAGCCAGATTATCCATCAGGGTCGCTACAGTACCGTCAGCGGCAAAAACCGTAGCTAGCGGGTGGGAGCCGCTGCTTTTCTTAATTTCCACTTGAACGTGCAGCAGAGTTTTTGATAGATCGACGTAAGTCTCGGAGTTCCCGTTGATGTGGAATGTTAAAGATGAATTATTCGAAATACTTGATATTGGATTATGCTCAACCCATTCTCCTGATATGACACTCGTCTGGGTCATAGGTACTTCGAATAGGTTGAGTTCGGAATTTACGCAGCTATTCGAGTGGGGGTGTAGCAAAGCCATTTCTATCTTGAAAAAATATCCGAAGGAGAGGGGAATCGTCGAGGTGCTCTCTTCTTCCTAGCCTTCCTTAATGTGGTCGGGGATTTTTTGGCACGCTTCTTTTTAAGTCCCGAACCTATCATATCTTGGATGGCTTCGGAGGCGGCGGAAATAGTTTCTTTCCCTGCCATTTTCGAGCGGGATCTTAACGACGCTTTCACAGGTATACCACTCGCGACATCACCCACGACCTTCCCTCCTGTATTTAATAATTTCTTCCCCAAGTACGATAAACCCTTTTTAAGTAACGGCATAGCGCTGCGAAAGGCGGACGCTAAAATGTTACCCAAACCATAACCCCTTTGTACGCTTATGCCCTGATATACAGGAATCGAACCGTATCCGGCCTGATTTAAAAATAAATTTTCATATTCCTCCACGGTATGGTATACCGGCGTCCTCATGATGTTGACAGTACGTTTATCTCTATACGAGTGACCGCTGATAGAGGGGTGTCTTACTATTATAGCCGAAACCAGGATCTCAGAGGTCTGAAATGCAGAGTCGCGTGAATCTTACCACGCTCGAATTGAACAGGGTTTCCGAGGTCATCCATAATATTTATTTCGATTGTCTGTATTTGGTGTGACGCCACGGGAATATAGTGCGGTCGTGTAAATATAGCGTCTATCGTCTCGCCGTCCTGTCCCCTAACACTAATTAATCTAAGAAGTGGAACGTTACGATCCCCCACGATTGTTTTCTCAGCGACGTCTGAGTATACGAACAGGGAATGTAAGGACGCGTTCATGTCAATCGCATACGGTGCCCTTGCAGAAGATTCTATCCTTATAACCTCCCCCGTATCTTCGCGGGTGAAGCCCAACATATTAGCAATGTGGGTGGGTATGTCCAATTTAACCCCATCTTTTAGCTCGACGGAAACACGTTTACTGAGCACCTCGTAACTGAACGTCACCCCGTTCCCACTACTAAGTTCAATCATCTCCAGAAGTTCGTGAACCGTGTTATAATTTCCAGGTGGAATCTGAATTAACCGCTGAAATTTGAATCCTGGGTCCCCGGGTTTACCTTCAGTCCAACTACGTATGAAGTACTCTTGCTTTACGTTGTTCCAACTATGGGGGTAGGATAACTCTGAAAGGCCTACTTCGTAGGGTCCCGAAAATTTCACTATTTCCGGGAGATAGGTTCGGAATTTGCTGACGGTATTATTGGGGAAGTAATTCATCGATGAATCTGAGGGGAGCGTGATATAGAAACTGCTCATTGTAGATCAACTTCTCTAACCCAATCGTTAAAACGAGAATTATAGCCCAGGAACTTTACAAAAAGGTCAACCGTGTTGTCGGGATTTCTTCTTCTCTTTATTACTTTTTCGATCTTAAACGCGAATGTGGCTAGGTCTTTGTAAACCTTTAGAACCTGCTCGGAGTAAAAAGTTCCTAAAACTGGCTCAGACTTTAAATCCTCGAGCATATATACCGGCGGTTTCCGCGGTAGTCTTTTAACCACCCTGAACAGCTCCTCCGAAAAGTTTGGTTGGTACCCCTTTTCGAAAAGCCGCTTACTCCTACTTATTCGAACAATATCCCCCAACTCCAGCGTGTAGGGAATTGGCATAGTCGGTCTTTGATCTCCGTATAGTATTTCCCAAACTCTTTTGGTGTTTTGTGACGTCACTTCTACCGGTTTGCATTTGATAGCGGAATGGTATGAATTGTTGTAGCTAGAAACCAAATCTTGAAGGACGTCTGTGTATTTTAATGTACCCTTACCCGTAAAATATCGATACATTTTTGTTTGTATTGTACGATTCCATCTCTCGATCACGGCACACTTAATTTCCGAGTGATGGGTATAGAATTTTATTCCCCGTTGTTTCAACTCTTTTTGCACTGCTTGGGCTATAAACTCGGATCCATGATCTGTATTCAAAGAGGCGGGGCTTCTCCCCCGATCGAATATTTGGACCAGCGCCTTGGCGATCGTCTCACCCCTCTTGTTATTGACGGCTTCGATGAACCCCATTTTACTAAAAACGTCAATACAGGATAAAAGATAGCGTTTCCCCTCGTTATGTTTGGAAATACGTTGCACGTCGATTAAATCGGCCTGCCAGAGGGCGTCTACACCACTAGATATAGTTTTATTCCGTTGAAACCGTATTCTTGCGGGCTTATGTAAACCGTATGCATCTTGGTGGGCCAGATATTCTCTGACGTTTTTTATCGTAACATCAAGCCCCCTTTCTCGGGCCGAGCGATATAGCCCTAAAACACTGGCGTACCCTCCAGGATCTGCGACATTATAATAAATACCGTCTAATTTATCCATTTAAAGTGAAATTGTTATTACCGGTCTCGCGAGGGTGTGAGAAGTACTCAAATAAAAAGTCGGATACTTGTATTATAATTATTACTAATAATATTAATAGAGCTGTAAGAGCTTTTGGGGATTTTCTAAAAAAGTTGAGAAGTTGTGTTAACGTAGAAGCGGTCAAAACTTCCGCGCAACCTTCCATGTTAGTGTCTACAATTGAAATAAATGATATCGGTGGAGGGTAAAATGTTTTATTTGCTAAAAATATTATACATAAACCCAAGTCTTCGATCTTGATGGTGGAGTGTTTAAAATAATCGAATTAATAAACGATTTTCTCGCCGGGTTTTTTATGATCTTTTTTGGGACATTATATTTATTTAACATCTTGTAAAACATCTCGAAACCTTCAGGGTTCGTTACACCGCTGCTTTTCCTAACTCCATCGTAAATTAAATCAACTACATTCGTTCCAGTTACAGGATGCCCGGAAATTTCCAGTTCACCCAGTTTGGACCATGTTAAATCCTTTTGCCTCTCGATCCAGTTGTATAGCGTTATCCCGTCATTAACCAGGCTACTGGGTAATCCAGTAGCAATCTCAGCAATCCAGGATGTCTTTTTCTCTGACGGCTTTTCCGTCGCTGTCTTCTCCACGGTTTTTCGATTGGAATTTAGATGTCTTTGGAGAGTTTGGTTATATAGCGCTAATTTGTCTGACCCTGAAATTGTGTTATTCTCTAGGATATTTTTCATATCCCTATCAAGACTAGGTGCTTCGAGCTCCTCCCTTTTTTCTTCCGAAGAGTTTTTTAACCGCTTAAGAACATCCTCCGAAACCAATAACATTTTTCTAGCCATTACTGTGTTTTAATTATATTTATATATTTCGCTAGATGGCCCTGCTTATAGCCGCACCTGTTACAGATCCTAATACCGAGAGCAGGGGTGACAATAACAGAGGTAAAAAACCACCTTTTTGTACTAGAATTTTTTTTCTTTTTAGAAACTGGAATATTTTCTGAAATACTTCGAATAAATTCGCGATGTTAAGCTAGCCGCTTCTTCTCTGCGACTGATAATTTGACATTCCCGCTTAGTATATTTAAACAACATTCCGTCAAAGCTAGAATCTCATCCCTTTTGGCTAGCTGTATTATGGCTCGACACTGTTTGGTGTTACATACGCGTAAAAACTTTAAAAACTCGATATTGTGCTTCAATTTTTCTGATTTATTCATGTCTCATTTAGGTAGAAACACAGCCGCTTCCTCTCCTGGTATGATACCGGTCCGCAGTCTATGTTCGTCTGAGGTATTCGGTTTCAGATCGATGAATAAATACCCATATTTTTTAGCTACAGCCTGTTGGAAGGCGTCTATAACGTATTTTGTATTTGTCGGCGATATTTGCTTGGCTAGGGTATAAATACTCGATTTTTCTCTAGGTGTTGCAAAGAGACATATATAGTGGGAGTTTAAATTCAGGGTTCTTATTTCTTTCCCCTTGTAGTATAAGTTTTGCATTAAAATTAAAACACTCGTATTTCGATTATGTGAGCCTCGTATGAATAAATTTGTAATGTTTTTATTATTGGCTACTTCACAAAGCAGATCGTCGATAATAACTAAATTTCTAGTCCCAGAGTTCAAATCATTATCGTCGAGCAAACCCTCGTAAAATTCTACCGAAGGAACCTTTTCATGGATCCAATTAAATAACTTAGGTTGAAATTCTGTATAGCAATAAATTATTCTTTGCGGGCAGGGATTTATAGTTACTTCCTTATGCGCTATAAGGTTCGCTACGAAATAGCTTTTCCCGCTCTGAGTACCTGAAATTAGATAAATTGTACGTTTCTATGCGGTTGGTTGTAAATTTATTTGTCCATACTTCCTGCGATCAGACCGGTGAATGGGTGACTCAGACTTAGGTCCATGATTGTAATGAGACCATCTCTGTAGGAACGACGGGTTTTATATTAAAATTAAAAATTAGAGACTCGGTTCGAAAATGAAGGATTGATTTTATTAGGGTGTAACATCTTCAGTTTTCAATAGTAATTTTTTGGAGATACAGGCAATATTACAAAGTATATATTCGCAGATTCGTTCACCCAGAAATGTATTCGATACGAATTCATCCGTGATCTCGGAGTAGCTCATCTTACCCATGGCCGTTGCGTAGTTCATTTCCACCCGGGTATTCCAGTCGTACATCACGCAGTCGTGTTTTGTTTGGGATGGGTGGTCGGTTTCACACCCGTAGCACATTGCGGTGATTGTTTCCGATAACTGCCCGAGTACGCTTTTTTTAATTTTATCATAGACTCGTTTGGCTTCTTCCAGGAAGGTTATAACCTCGTCGAATTTCTCCAAGAAAGATCGCCATAGGAGTTTTGAAATGGCAAACCCAACTCTTGTGGGGTATAGTTCACCGTAATTTGCCCCGCTACCAGGTCGCATCTCTCGTATGTTGAGAATTCTGATGTCTCGAAATTCGGTTAACTCAACTCGCTTCGTTTCAGACCCCTCGAAGAACCAAGCAGGTGGGGCAATTTTCTGATCCTCTAGGAATGACGTGATATCCGCTCGAGCTCGGTATAGCTCCAGGAATTCTGCTTCGGTCAACGTTATTAGGGAACTTCCATTCAGACATCCTAGTTGAATTTCGCAGTTCGGCGTTACCCCAATTCCTTTGAGGGGTGAGATTGGAAATATTTTGGCGGTGAGCCTAAATAGAAAATACCGTTATTCCAAGTCCAGCTATCGTCTAATAAGCTACTTTATATACATACATTTTCAATCCTTTCGCAGTCGATGAGAGAATAAGTAAAAATTAAATTGTATATTTCTTTTATACTGCCGATTGTTTACTTTTCAATTTAAAAAGCCCCTCCTACACGTAACTGCTTGTTTACATTACCTCTTGAAAACACTTACATATAACTGAAAAGTGAGTGATAAGCCTAAAATATAATACGGGTTAAGCCTACAAGAATTTCCGACGTGAAATATTTTGGTTTTCCCGTCAGTCTACCGATTCTAATTTAAAACGCGCGCGGTTAATTACCCACACGTCGCGGGATGACACCCTTTCGCCCTCTCCTCTGTTTTAAGACTTTAATAATAAATAATATGTTTAATCATAGCAGCCTTCTTTCCCTATTAGCTCTATTTCAAAAGATAAACACCGAACTCGAACGCTGATAAGCATTTTGAACTAGTGATATTCCGGATTTCTTATCTGCCGTTGTAAGCTTCCGAAACTACGGCGTCTTATCACACCCCCTATACGTAGAACCAAGGGTAGCTCTCCACGGGGAGAACGCTCTTCTCTAGCCGACGTTAAATCGGCGCTCTTACCCGTCGAAGCCAAATTAGCATTGCCACCCCATAGCACCAAAGACCAAAACTGCCACCCCGATATTCACGATTTCTTATCTGCCGCTGTGAGCTTCCGAAACAGCGGCGTCTTATCACACCCCTTTGCGGGGTGTCGCTGGCATAGGTGTGCGGCTAAACCGCCTTTCAATTGCCGCGAAAATATCCGGTGAAATGTCCGTCGAAGTAAAATTAACATTACCACCCCATAGAACCCATGATCAAAAACTGCCACCCCGTGATGGTCAACTCTCATATTTTATTTACTTCTCTGGTATGGGACTGTTTTTGACTACTCATATTTATAAAAATAATACAAATTTAGTGTCATGTCTTTAGTCTAAAATATGTACCATATCGCGAAGCGCAGTACATCTTGGGAAAATACCTGCGGAAAACCAACTTGCAAAAAGAAAGCCTACTGGATATAGTTAAATACGGAGTAAGTATATAGACAAAGAGTAAAAAGGGATTTTTTTGAAGCATTACATTTTTTGTCTATTAAGTTTCTTTATAATAGTTTCGTATGAAACAATTAGTAACTGTTTCCGTTAAATTCCTAAATCAACCAGAGCTAATCTATTTACACTTTCACACAAAGAAAAATAAAGATCAATTAACTTAAATATAATCTAACCAGTTAATCCCAGATCTTTTTTCCAGTATTAAGATTTGAAAATCACCCGGGAGTAAATAACGACAAAGATATAGAATTATAATAAATTATTTATTTTTGACATACCAATTCATCCATGTTTTATAAAATCGAAATTTCACTGTATAACAATTTAAATCGAGAGACGAAAAGATATAATTTAGCGAATTGAAAAATAAAGAGAGCTTTCTCCCCCAACTCGATGAATAACTGGCGTCCCCGAAAAAACGTTGGCTAATAGCCGTCGTGGTCGCGCTGGTGTCACGTTTAGTTCTCTCTCCTAGCCACCTTTGCGCCCTCCTTTTTAAGGGCGTTTAAAAAAATGCAGAACGGCTTTTGCCGCTGGGAGAGGGGGAAGATAAGGAGTATAAAAAACAACGTTCGGTTGAACATTTTTATTAGGGACGTTTTTTGATGCAGACGAAGTGATTAGTAGGTAGGAAATAAGGGGACTGGCCGGGCGGTCGGGTTGAGGTAAGCCTTTACCGTTACATCCGCCCAGCCAAAGAAATCACGTCGTCATCCTTCGAATCTTAAACTTCTTCTTTTAGGTCTCGTATCGTTTGATTATCTCCTCGTCGTTATATTGCATCCCGTATTGTTTCCCAAGGTTCTCTTGAGATTGTTCTCTTCTCGTAGTGTGATACTATTACACTATTTACTATTTTCTCTCGGGTGATAGTAAATATCAAGTATAGGTTCTCCTGAACGGGTTTTGTTTTTGCGAACTACTACTTCTCTCTTCCATCCCCTAAGAAATGGATTTTTATATCGACTCGGATTTTTTGGTACAGAGTAATCTGCTCCGCTTCAGTCTCCGATTCTGAAGTTTCAGAATCACTTGACGATGATGAAGATGACCTCGGTCTTTTATCATCTGCAGGCTGGTTTGGAAAGTTCAGTCGCAGTTCCCCTTGGTGGATCTGAGAATAACTCAAAGACTTCCGGTTTAGATTCTTCCGGTAGACTAGATACTTCCAGAAATGATTCTGGTTCTTCTTCCGACGAGAAATGTGTAGGCACGTCTGACAGGATCGTGTCTTCTCGAGGTCGAACCTGCTCTTCTGCTTCAGAGTCATGAGCGGAAATGTCAGTTTGAACTCCTTCGTCAGAAGTTGTTGGAACAGGATGTACCGGAAGTTTCTCAACCGCAGGAATATCTCCATCACATGTGCTGATACCGGTATCTAAAAATCGGCGACGATTTTCAGACTCGCTGGTAGAAGGTGACTGTTGTGAATGATGAGTCGAATCAACCTCTGCAGCGACTGATGATCGGCTCTCTTCTTCATCTTCACTTTTTTCTACACAGACTTTTCTACTCGTCCAGTATAACTTTAGATGTGCGATATTCTCGGTTCCCGCATTTCTTCCGGTTTCTGGATCTTGAAGCTTGTAGCGTAGACGATCTAGCGTCTTCACTATCTTGTACGGACCTTACCATTTGGGACACTATGTTACTATGGCGGCTATGTTACTCGCAGCTTGAGACGTATGAGTCTCTTTCCATACAAGTGTACCGACTTGAAATTCTATCCCTTCTCTTCGTTGGTCGTAATAACCCTTCTGGTGCGCTTGAGCTTTCTCTGCGAACCAACGAGATAAAGGTAGTTTCTTAACGAGAGAGTCTAGGGTAGAAGATCATTCAGCGAATTCCGTGAGTGGCATGCCGAAGTCCAAGTCCCATGGAAGTCTCGGTTCTCTTCTAGTGTTCAAATAGAACGGCGATCGTCTGGTTGTGTTGTGTGGAGTCGAAGTGATGGCGAATTGAATAAAAGGAAGATTTTCATCCCATCTTCGCCTAAAACTCCGTTGACTCGTTCAACTAAGTTCCACTGAGGATGGTAGGGTGTTATATAGCGTGGTCTGATCTTGAATATCTTTAATACATCCTTCCACAGTTGGCTAACAAATTTGGTTCGATTGTTGCTTTCTATGGTCTTTGGACAACCATATCTGATAATCATGGATACCAATTTCTCCGCACAAGTTTTTGCCGTGATATCCCGGATGGGATATAATTCGACGAATTTGGTGGCATAATCTGTGAAGACGAGTAGATACTTGTTGCGTCGACAGCTAACAGGTAAAAGTCCCATTATATCAACTCCAAGAATATCGAAAGGCTCGGAGATATCCGTGGGCTGCATTAACATTGATTTTTTTCCTATTGCGAGCCTTGTACATCTGGCATAGAGAACAGTCGCGGACAAAAGTTTCGGGCCGTTTAGTTTCGGCCGCCATATTATTTGTATATATGCTAGCACGGTCAAGTAGAGCTTTTTTGAGAGCTCCAATACTCTTGTATAATATTCTATCAAAATAAATATAATATTCATTCGTGAACGAAATTCGCGTGATAAAAAGTGGACCCCCGCGAAAATAACATAATGAGAAATGACCAAATAATTTCGGGAATTATATCAATCGACGCAGCTTTTCACTCTGCAAGTTAATTTACAAACAAATTTGATATCGGTTAAGAATTGAGAGAGTAGTGTTCAAAATAGTGGCCAGAATACTCGTATTTTATAAGCCTAATTGATAATAATAATTATTTGTTCCAACCCAAGTTCAAAGCAAAGAAGAATTGTGATGTAACAAGATGCTGAAAACTTTAACTTCACTATTTCCAAAACGATAGTATATGTAAACCGAGTAACGGGAATTGGCGAAATTCGACGTCTAAAGCTCCATTTTCGTGCTCTCTAGTATCGGATGAAAAACCAAACAATCCGCCTCCGCTACACGCGTGTTTCGTTTTCATGCTTGTTAAAGCCGAAATAAATCGCGGAGAAGTACAAATTTCAGTGGATTTTCACTTTCCGCGCCAATCTGTTTGAAATAGATATTTCCCGCTTCCGCTATGAGGACCCGCGGAACTTGAAAACGCTCGCTAAAATTGTCCGCTACTAGCGACCATGAAAACGGGGCTTAAAGCATAGTTTCCACTAGCGCGCGCAAAACTATAAGCGCGTCAAAAAGCGTCAAATAAACGTAGTTAATTTTTACGCGACGCGTACAGCGATTTCCATTACAATTATTTTTACGCGTCATTTTGGCGGGAAATTTTAAAAGCCTGAAAGTATTTCACTAAGCCTATTTTGAAAACCAAAATGGGCGTAGGGTCTATCGCGAAAGTTTTTTCTCTGGCAAGTCTGGGTACTAATTTAGGACGTAATAACTTTGGGATTAGAATTTTTAGTATCGAATAAACTCCGAGTACGGAAAATCTTTTTGGATTAGGGGAATGTTTCAAAAGCGAAGTCAACGGGGCTAGTTACTACGCAAATTTGGTTGAAGAAATACGCGAGGGCGACGATTAGAGCCGTTTTATGTTTGTAAGTAAAATATCTTTTTGCGAAAATATGGTTAGAATACAAACTTTTCGGACATTTTGCCGGGAAATTGGTGGTTATACCTGGACTGGTATCGAGCAGATTATATCGCCCTCTAGATTAAGCTACTGGAATCTTATAAAGGATGGCGAGTGAAACTGAAAATTTACTTAAATTAATTACTAGGCATACACTTACTTTAAAAGATAATATTAAATTATATTTGTGTCGGGTCTCGCTTTGACACATTATTAAGGTTCTACTTCCGAGCGAAACTGTTCGCGATAAAATTACGCCGCGTCCAATTTAGAAATTTGAATACGCGGGGCGTAAAGCGCCATATCGTATCGCAACGATATGGCTTTTTGTCGCGCGTAGGCACATACGCGCCGTTACACGTGCTAGTGGAAACTAAGCTTTGGACCATCAATAAAGGGTAAATGAAAACTGCTACATCACTTTCTTGATTTTACATTTTTCTGAATCTACGTTATCGAAAACCTAACAAAAATATCAACTCTTATTTTTAAGCATCTCATAAATATGATAAAAAAAGGTTTTAAAGATCGGACTTAGTTGTCTGCTACAAAAAAGCATGGAGAGCCTGTGTTTCTATTTCCGAGGTAGGTATCGAGCCAATAGGCGCTCTCGCGAAATCCCGCGTACTCGTGTATAGTATAGTTTATATTACCATAGCCTTCTAGAAGCGCGAGCGACGCCGCCGAAGCGCGTGAAATAGAACTTTAAATTGAATAAAGGCGCGTGAGTTTGAAATTCATTTACGTTTTAGGTTTGATTTAGGCTTAGCATTTTTCAGAGATTATACATTTTTACGACGCTTAAGATGAAATAATGCTTTTTAAATAAAAGAAAACAATTTCGAGCAGTTATTTCGCTACCAAAGGTATTTAGCCTGATTATGTATATGGTTTCTCTGGGGTCACGTTGTTTAAACGGCCCCTATTGGTCGGATACCTACCTCGGAAATTGAAACACAGGGGCTCCATGCTATTTTGTAGCAGACAAATAAGTCCGATCTTTAAAACCTTTTCTATCATAAAATTATTTTTCTTAGGTTTTCGATAACGTGGATTCAGAAAAACGTAAAATGAAGAAAGTGATATAGCAGTTTTCATTTACCCTTTAAACGTATTAACCAAACAGAAGGCTAGAAAGTCTGCTGTCGGGTCTATTGGGTGAACAGTTGGTTAAAAGCCTTCTAGTCTACTCGGTTTACATATACTATCGTTTTGGAAATGGTGAAGTGAATATTTTCAATTGATAGTCTAATACAGTATAACTTTTAATAATTCAGTATAAAAAGGCATGAACCATATGCCAAACTATCAGTCGAAAGTTTCCACGTTTATGAGCATCTTGTTATATCGCAATTCTTCTTTGCTTTGAACTTGGGTTGCATGAAATAATTATTATTTTCACTTAGGCTTATAAAATACTAATATTCTGGCCACTATTTTGACCACTCCTCTCTCAATTCTTAACCGATATCAAATTTGTTTGTAGATTAGCTTGCAGAGTGAAAAGCTGTGTCGACTGATATAATTATCGAAATTATTTGGTCATTTCTCATTATGTTATTTTCGCGGGGGTCCACTTTTTATCGCGTTCACGAATGAATATTATATTTATTTTGATAGAATATTATACAAGAGTATTGGAGCTCTCAAAAAAGCTCTACTTGACCGTGCTAGCATATATATATGGCGGCCGAAACTAAACGGCCCGAAACTTTTGTCCGCGACTGTACATCCGCGAACGTAGTCTATAACGTCTTGTCTACATGTTGGCCTCCAATAACGAAGTGATATTCTATTGAGAGTCTTGTCTCTCCAACGATGTCCAGACAATGGATGATCGTGTATGTTGTATCTGTGATAGAAATGCCGCTACTCCCTTGTCACATGCATCAGTTGTTAAGATGCACGGTAGCGACGGATCGTATGCTGCTAGAGGAGGTGCTGTGCAAATAGCTTTCTTGATTTGCTCAAATGCCTGCTGCTCTTTTGAACTCCACACGTAAGGAACGTTCTTTCTTTTTAGTCGATTCAATGGAGCGACTATTCTTGAATAATTTGGAATGAAACGGGAGTGCCATCCCGTCATTCCTAGGAATCTCTTTATTTATTTGACATTCTTCGGAGCTGGGTGATGAAGAAGGGCATCGGTCTTTGACGGATCGATGTGTATTCCTCTTTCGTTTACGATGTGGCCTAGGACGGTTGCTTCGCTTTGAGCGAAACGGCATTTCTTAGTTTGATGTGTCAATCCTGCGTGGTACAGCATTTGCAGCGCATATTCGAGAGACTTCAAATGCTCCTCCCATGTCTCGGATGGAATTACGATGTCGTCGAGATATACTCATATGGAAAAGTAGTGTCCATACCTGAATATCTCATCAACGAGGCGCTTGAATGAACTCGGAGCGTTTGACAATCCAAATTGGACAACTTCAAACTCGTATTTCCCCGCGTGAGTGACAAAGGCGGTCTTGGCTTTGGCTTGCGGGTGAAGTTCTATCTGCCAATAACCACTCTTGAGATCTAGGGCGGTTATGAACTTCGGCAATCCCATTTTTTAAAGGAGTTCATCCATTCTCCGTATTGGATAAGGGTCCCATAGTTTTCGATAGTCGATACAAAATCGGACTTTGTCTCCCTTCTGATTGACTAAGACCACTTTCGATGCGTAAGGACGACTTGATGACTCCATCACGTATTATCTCATTGATATGATCTTCTATGATTTTCTTTTCATCACTGACTCGGTATGGACGTTGATGGACAGATTGTGTGTATTTCATGATAAACCAAATTTGTGCGACCAGCCTTTTCCGCAAAGAGCTGTGGAAAACGAACAGCAGTTGTTTTAACTCTGTCTTCTGCTTCACGCCGAGGCTCGGTTCATTGACAGCTTTCTCGACGTCAGCAATCAATCTTGTTGTAGGTTCTTCGAGTTCTGGCACATTCAGGACGAAGGCGGAATCGTGTTGTTTTATCCTACACGTTTGTTTTCCGAAGTTCAGGATCACTATGTTCTGATAGAGGAAATTATTTCCCAATATAAAGTCGTTTTGTTATGACGGAACAATGTGAAACTACTGTTTAAAGCGTATAGGTCCAATCTTGAACGAAACATCCACACAACCCTTGGTAAACGTGTAACGTCCATCTCCCAGAATAATACATTGAGTCTCATCTTCTTTTGATAGTTCTGTTGTTTTCTTCAGTTTAGAATTAAGCTCGCAATTGTTTCATCGAAATAAAACACGCGTCTGCGCCAGATTCCAAACGTGTTAAGGTGCGTTTACAAAGGCACTTTTAGTAGAAGCGTAAGTGGGTAGATGACCATTAAAAAATTTTTAAATCTCGCGTGAAATTCGGAGTCGGAGGAAAGCTTACTCTCCCCGCTTGAGCCTCCCTTTGTTTCGTTTACAAAAGAGCTGATTGATGGTGGTTTAGTCGATAGCCTTGAAAATGAAAGGAAAACGAAAATGGCGTCGACTGTGCTTAATTTGCTTCTTATGAAAAAGAAATTATTACTATTGAAACCTTTTACATCTTTCACTAGAAAGCATTATCTATAATTTCGCCTTTTTTAAAACATAATTTGTTTCGCTTACCGGGCATTTTCATTTCATCAGCCACTTGACCCCAATTTACATTTTGCAAATGTCAATCTCTATAATCCATATGGGATTTATCCCGTAACATTGGATAATTAATTATTAAATTTATCAAAGTTTCTTTTTTATCTATATCTTTTTGCCTCAAAGACGCCTTCAAGACTTTTTTTCTTTTTCCTCTTTCAGTTACATTGTAAACAATATACGTATGAAACTATCAAAGAAATTTTATAATATACTTTTAACTATGTCCGCTTAATCCGCGCCAATTTACCAAAATAAGAAGCAGACGAACGCGAGTGAAGCCGTATAAGTCGAAATTCGAATAACATTGGCTAGCGAAATCACGTGACGCGTCGCTTGATCGAAACTTGAGAGGGAAAATCAACCCCGGCTGATCCGAAGCTTATTCTGAAAATCAGCATCATCTATGAGCAAAACCCGCAACGTTTAGTCCCTCGCTCGTTTGTAAACACCCCGCTGAGAAAACGTAAAAAGAAATACGCTTCATCTGTACGCTTTCATCTTCGACTTTTTCGGTTTCTCGCACCTTTATGAATTTTTCATGTTCGTATTCGGCGACAGGAGGACAATTCTTGCATCTTATAACATCCATAGAGCCGAAGTTGATAGGCTGTTTGTCTCCAGTTTTACTCTTTTCAGCGCGTGTTGTACGCTTTTCAGCGCTGGAGACTAGTCATTGTTTTTTTAGATGTCTTTTTCTCCGGGGTTTTTTCGTTGTAGAAGCTTCTTTAGGCTCGGTCAACTCAGAACAATCGGGAGTGTAATGTCCTTTATTTCCGCGTCGGTAGCAATTAACCGTATCAGCCCCAGGTTTTCGTAACCTTCTACTTGTCGGTGCGGCTTGTCTTTCTAGCTTGATCAACCTGTTTTCCGGCGAATCGCCTCGGACCTTGAGCTCCTAAACGTTCGGGGGTGAACGGGGTCCTAGCAGGGGTTGTACCTCTACTACCTTTCTTTTTGTCTGTACTCAAAGAGCTATTAGGGGAGGCGCGCAATATTTCCTCTGTTATTGTACATTTTTCAATAAATTCAAGTAGAGTTCTTATTGCGCTATCAGCAACGTGAACTCTGATCTCAGGGAAAACATTGCGTCGTAATATTATAATAAGCTCACTCTCTGTGTAGGGATTTCTCAAATATTGATTCATTGCGGTTAATTGGGCGATGTATGAACTAAAAGGCATATCAGCAGGTTGGGAACATTTTGCCATTGTTATTCTTAAGTCATTATTCGCTCTTTCTGAGAAAAAGTAGTCCCGAAATAGTCGTTTAAAAGTAGACCACACGACGGTCGCAAAAGGGGGCGCTGGTGATATATACTTCTAAACCATACCAAAGCTCAATCTTTTAAAACTAATGGAATTAAGGCTAACGCGTCTTCGTTATTCATTCTATTATATTCTACAAATTCTTCCAACGATCTCAGGAACTCTAGCAGGCTTTCACCCACGTCCCCTGAGAATCGTAGATCATTTGGGCTCTTAGGCCTACGACTAGGATTTGTAGCACTTGTCAGCGCCGATAAGAGAGCTGTCAAGCTAGGCGCGCTTTGGGATGGGCTTCGAAGGTTTTGTCTATAGGACTGGGATCTTCCGCTACCACCTCTGTGATTTATATTCGGTATGTACTGACTTGCGCCGCTACCGGTAGTTGTAGTCTGATCTGACTTGTACTTGTCGTATGAGGTACGGTAAAAGCTAAACCACCAGTTGTAGTAGTAGCTATATGGGAAACTCCAGGGCTACGCGATGGTGAGGGTGAAGCTTATGCCATGCCTTAACGACGTTTAATTTAAATCTCTTAAGATTAATTAACTTATATATAATCTAAGATTAATTAACTTATAATATATAATCTAACCAGATAATCTCAGATCTTTTTCCAGTATTAAGATTTAAAAATCACCCGGGCGATAATTAACGACAAAGATATAGAATTATAATAAATTATTTATTTTTGACATACCAACTCATCCATGTTTTATAAAGTCGAAATTTCACAGGATAATGATTTAAATCGCGAGACGAAAAGATATAATTTAGTGAATCGAAAAACTGAAGAAAGCTTTCTCCCCAACTCAATGGATAACTGGCGTCCTCGACGTCCCCGAAAAAACGTTGGCTAATAGCCATCGTGGTCGCGCTGGTGTCACGTTTAGTTCTCTCTCCTAGCCATCTTTGCGCCCTTCTTTTTAAGGGCGTTTAAAAAAAACGCAGTACGGCTTTCGCCGCTGGGAGAGGGGGAAGGTGGGGAGTATAAAAAACTACGTTCGGTTGAACATTTTTATTAGGTAGGAAATAAGGGGACTGGACAGGCGTTCGGGTTGAGGTAAGCCTTTACCGTTACAAATTTATTCAGAGAACCCGGCAGCGTTCTATTTTATGGGGCAACGATCAACTGTAATAGTAATATCAATTTAAATCAAATAAAATTTCCCATTTTGCTATTGAAACAATATTATTATATATTTTTTATACCAACATTGCGACTAAAACGGTTTATACCAACATTGCGACAAAGAATTAGGTTTTAGGACCTTATATTTATATCTAAACAACAGTATTTATTCACCGATATTTTAGTACAAAATTTTCGACAAATTTCCTTATTCTTACTTTTAATTACTAGTAATAATAGCTCACCCGCTATCCCGAAATCAGGGACTACTTAACGTCAATCCTTTAAAAGCCATACCTGCTCTAGAACGAGAGTTTTTAAGAATCTCTGAATTCATTTCCGGAAGGGGCCATACATAAAACACATACGTAATTGGATATGATTGCTTCAAGATCGATTAATCGATCTATTCATGCCAGAGCGGGGATACTTTTTACCGTTTATAATTGAAGAATACAGATATACCGACCTTTAAAATTTGATAGGAGGACTTAGATATTAACTACATTTCAAATGCCAATCTCCTCGTAGCAATACGTTGAAATTAAATATTTTAATAAAAAAAATTTTTTTGAAATTAGAAGGTCCTGTCAGATTATGATAATAATTAAATTTAGCTAAAATTTAATATCCGTTACTTCAATCATCCGAAATCATAACTTGTCCTTCTTTATCTTTGTTCACAAAGACCATTTTGATAAAATATACTCAGATCTTAAATTTTGTACTTCCACGTTAAAGTAACAAACCTAACAAGGCACCTAGTCTTACCTGACTTGATAGCGAAAGAATGTCCCAGGGAGAATCAGGCATGGCCAGGGGCGTAGGAACGTTTTTCAGATTGGAGGGGGCAAAATCCGCAAATGTGATAATTTTTTTGCATTTTTTTCTACATAGAAATTTATTTTCAAATGCATACTTTTTCAGATGGAAGGGGAGCCAGTCTAGTCTAGTCAGGGCTGAGGTTCGGGAGTTATGTTTTTAACTTTTAATTTTAGTTTTGTCATTATGTTTTTGAAGTATACTTTTTTTATTTTAAGCGATTAAAGGGAAGCGTGGAATGTCTGTGTAATATATTTTTACAACTTTAAAGGCTAACTTAGTAATTTTTCTGCGGTCTTAGCCGATGAGTAACCAACTCCTTATAGTACGGTGTTTTTTAATAACAGTAAAATTTTTCTATATGAGCATAATGAACTAGGTCTAGTAGTAACCAAAGAAATACGTGTTTAGAGCTACACGATTTTGATGTAAATTATTTCTCTCGATGTAGGATAATTAGAAGTATTTTTTTAAATAATTATTGGGTGTTTAGCAGGGAAAATGATTTACTCCATGAAATCTAAATATTTCGGAGGGGCCAATCTAAACATTTTGCAGGGGGCAAGTTCCACACTGCAGGGGGCAAAGGAATTTATTGCAGGGTGCAAGATTATTGTTACGCCCCTGGGCATGGCAAAGTATTTTGGGCTGTAAGGGCCCATGGAAAACCGACGTTTCAATTAGTAGGAGTTGCGTCTTTCTTTGTTACAACAGGCATATGTTACTACCTAGTCGGTGGCATTTGCAAATTTTTAAGAAAGTCGAACACATTTGTTGTCTTCCAATAACACCCAATTTTCTTAAACCTGTCTCTCCATAAAATATTTTCTCCGTGACGTTGTAAGCACAGCTTCAAGAATAGGCTGGTAGATTAAAACAACGTCACGACTTGATTGCGCGACCGAAGTTAAGTTTTTAATTAAAACCGCGGTTGAATTTAATTATTAGATTAGTTTTGCGTAACTAAAAATGAGGTTCCTTATGATAAGCGATACGTTCTCTGATCGAATAGGTTTCTTGGGAATGTGAATATAATAAATGTTCTTTTGTTGCAGTTGTGCGATGCGGTTATTGATGTCTATGTGAGCAAAAATCCGCAACTTTTACATTTTTCGCCAATAACTCGTGCCGAAGAAACTATGATTTTTTCATGTACCGCACATCCCGAGGGTGGCCCCGAGAAATCCTTATTTGCTGGTATCGAAGAAACAGTTTGGATTACGTGGATATTTGGTTTCGTATTAATGCCCAGAGTCTGTGGATTATTTAAAATGAGCTTCTTTCGTTGCTCGACTTTCAGAAAGAGTTTTTTCGCTTGTTTGGAAAGCATCTGGCTTTACGTTTCTACTCTTCTAATGAACTGTTAAGTATTGCGTTAAGGAGAAATTCTACTGAATATTCATTTCGATTCTTCTACTCACTATAGCCCTTTAATCGAACCTGTTTGCCTTAACAAAACCTGCAAAATATTCCACTGGATTTAGCAAAAAATTATTCTGATTTTGATATTGACAGTGTTGCCACAGATTTTCCATAACAATATTCCCTGACCATCTACACCGTTTTTCTCTGACCAGTTTAAAGGTTTAAATTATTAGTAATATGCAATGTCAAGTGTAAAACATTTTTTATTCTTTAATAACTCCGCTTGAAGACTATATAAAACCCTTATTGTGTAGTATATGAACTCCAAAGTTGCTAGAGATTCGCGTGGGAGCTCTTCTTTGTGAGAATCATCCTTCCCCAAAAATAGGTGTTCTGTTGGACAGTATACTGTTATAAAGTATTAATAAAAAGAGCTTTTCTTAATAGGGACTTTCCATAAATGTTTTGAAGGCTCTGATACCATATAGTAAATTTTTACACATATTCATGGAAGCCTCCCTGGTCTAACTGAATCCATACTATGAGATTGTACAATTTTATTTTTGGATAATATGAAAGTTCCGTGACTTTCCCTGACCTTTGGACAATTTTAAAATTTCTGACTTTTCCCTGACTTTTTAGACCAGTTTTGAAATTTCCTGACTTTTCCAGGTTTTCCAGCAACCCTGATTGACGTGGGGCTTTCATGCTTCAGATGGAACTAGCCTTAAATTTTTTGATTATGGGCCATAAATACTATTCTTCTAATAATTATTGTTCTAATAGAATCAGTTTGCGTCAATAAAACCTGCAAAAACATATGTCACTGGATTTAGCAAATATTAGTTTGATTTTGACACTGACACGAGGCTTTGACTTATTTTTTATGAGTTCCAAATGGAACTAGCCTCAAATTTTGTGATTTTGGCCCACATTTAAAGGGGATTGATTATTGCTATTAAATCGGGTTTTGTTTTTAATTGAAATGAATACCTTCAACGAATAAGAAATTAATTTTCAGACATAGTTTTTCATAATTTGATATTTAATTTTTTACGTATTTTATAGTAAAAGTCTATCGCTTCCATAAAACTAAACCACGCCCCGTAGCTTAATACTATCAGCAAAGGTCCATTTTTAAGTCATAGAGCATCACCTAAAAACAGCGAAAAAAGTCATCACCCTGTCTGGCTATTACTCAATATTTTGAGTCGGAAAGAAAGGATCGGGAGAAAAAGACTTAATTTAGGCTGGCCGCGCTTGGCCATATTGCCTTCCTCCCCCAACTCCGTTACATCTCAAAAGAGTGGGGCTTCTTCCGTTCACTATTTTCACGGAGTACATTTTATACCTGGACCCTTGCTGATAGTATTAAGGTACTTACGCTTACTTTTATGGAATAAAGTTATTGACTTTTGTTTGCTTGGAATGTAACTTAAATTATTTAAAAACCCTGTTCTAGCTCGGAATATTATTCCTCGACGACTTTCATCGAAATTTCTATTGTGTAACTGGTTGTTGGGAACATCAATCTTGATAAAGATATATTTGGGCAACTTGAAGAGCCACATCATAGTCTACAAGCCAATTCGAATAGACACAATCGAAGATGTGGAGAAATCCCAAGGCACTAGACCTGCATTAATTTTAGAATCTCAAATGACAGGATACGCTAAGAAATTTCGCAAAGAGTTGCCAAAAATGGATAAATTGTTGAGAGAAGCGTCAATTAAAAGATTCGCTTATAGCGAAAATAAGGAATTCATTCATTGTTTTCGAAACGGCACCCCGAAATACGCCTTAATAGCGACTGACGAGTTTTTCAGATACGCTTTGAATAATTTCAAATGGATGCAAGATTATAACAAAATCAAAGAAGTAAATTATTACGTTGGTAAAATGAAATACTTAACCCAAATTTATATTTTGCAAGTGAATAAGAAACTACCAAGACGAATCTTGAATCAAGTTAATTATCTGTGAGTAATATTTTATTTTATACTTATGCTAACTACTAAACATTAGACAGTTTCAATTTAGTTTACTTAGCGAAAAACCTTCAAAAATGACAGATTTTGACAGTTAAAAACAGTTCCTCCAACCAATAAAAAGACGCTCGAATCCCCAATCTTGGCTCAGTAGATTCAAACAATAAGAGCTAGATCGAGCTCATGCCACAGCACGTGTCAGGAGGATTTTATTAAGGCGGTAGTAAAGGGTTATTTAGTACCATGAAAAAAAACGGATGGCACTGATTTTCATAAAGGGGTCTTAGTTTTCGTGGGGATAAGGATTGTTTGGTAATGATTTATTTACCATTCTTCTGAACTCTCTCTTACAGTCTTTCCCCAGTCTCCAGCCTCTCGCGGCGGGTGGGCAAACTATAGGCCAGACGGTGACGGTTCTGTGATAAGAGTCTCTATAGTGGCGACTTCTTAGAGTTAGGCCATAAAACACTGATCTAATATTCATTCTTCTCATAATTCGACAAAAATGAATCTTAAAATTGTGAAATTCTACCACGAACTACGTCTGACTTTTATGATTCGTCAGAAGAATATAGCGATATTAGAACGTAAGATTATAGGTACGGAAATGATAAAATTACGATTAGATATTTTTAAACCAAAGTCGCTAGTCTCTCGCGTTAAAGAAGATATCAATTCAAATTTAACTGAAAACCACGAACTCATTGCATTTGTGATTAGCTTGATAATAGGTACGGGAAATGACCCTTTTTTGAAGGGTTACCAATTGCCTACCGCCTTAAAATGCAATTATTTTTCGCTGCTAAGAACCTTTATAAAAATAACCATTTCGAATATTTCTTAGTACTGGAAGATATTTCGAAACAGCCCAGTACTATACAAATACCGAGAGAAGAATACACTTAACAGTGAGAATTAGAACATCAACGAATAAAGTGACAATGAATGCAATTGTCGGCGCTATGACTTCGGATGAATTGTGGATCACAATTTTTATTTGGAAATACGGAATGACCCTCGCTTCGATCGCCTTCTTCTTCGAGATCCTCGTTAAATTAATTACAAGACGTTTCTCAAAAGAATGGCAAATAAGAAACGAAAAGGAAACCGGTAGTGACAGATTTTTAAAAGGTATCGAATTTTTATTAGGATTCTTCGTGAATTCATGGCAATTTGTTCAACGTTTAAGCCATCGTTTTAAAATGAAGTAGTTCATTATTGAGTTAAGAATATTCGGCCACCAACCTCACAACCAAATGAAATTTGATTAGCATTATCGGAGAGATGGTAAAAAAAAATAATATGATTTTCAAAATTCAAAATTTCACACGTAGCTTAGCATACCAACTCTTACTTTGATCAAACTTTTATCTTTTTAGAACAAACTTTTCTACATTTCTCTTTATCAGATAGTAACTGTTTGCCCGACCATTTGTCTATATTCAATCTCTTCTAAACTGATTTTAATATCCGAAGTATCTCTTTTAAGATTCCATTTTTTTAAACATGTCGAAGGGTTAACCGATACTCAAACAGATAACTGAAAATTTATTTCTAGTTCTATTATTTTTTGCGAAATAATCCTCGATTACTTGACAATAGTTCGAATTCATTGTTTAATCGACTACTCAATTAAATAAGCGTCTCACGGTTGACTGGCAATATATTGCGTAGTTATAAACAACGATAAAATCTGTAAATTATTCTTCTTCAGATATACACTTAACCAGTATCAGTTTAATCTATTTAGAATAAATAAGATGGTGAAGCCCATAGAAATTGGCACACCTCATTTTAGTACATCTGGAGCATTACTTGCTAGACCTAATTCTTCGCTAATTTTGAGATTATTTACCATTTATTAAAAGATGGTTGTTTTTTGTTAACCTAAAATCCATTGGATAAACGCTCGAAGATAAAATGAATATGTTTGGGGTAAAGTCACTTTGAATTATTCTGAACAATCGATTATTCGGACTAAAGATGAAATTAATATTACTCTCACGAATATCTGCAAAATTCTTGGAACGTTTTTCGCGAATATGTGTTAAAAACTATGTATTGAATTTTTTGTTACGTGCACAATTAAATTAATTCACAAGTTCTTCAATTTACTCCAAAACTCACTTATGAGTCTAGTAATTAACCAGGGATAAATCGGAATAAGCGGCTAATTGCTAATAATCGATTAGTTCTTACTAAAATTCTTTATAAACAAACTTTAAATGGCTAGATGCGCTTATATATATATTCCTTATTTGGATAAACACAACAGTGTTTATCCCCTTATCTAAACTCGAATTTCATCGGAGACCGTAATGTATTTTCCAATGGATCCGCTTCGCATTATAACTGAAATCGTCGTCACAGTCGTCGAATTCCTTTCCCCACTCTCCACTGAATTCTAATTAATACAGACAAAGGTACTTTTGAAGAAAATTTATAAGACTTCTTTCGGGTACAAGAGAATCTCTAGTTAAACACAGATTTAAATAATGAAATATTGATTAAGGTATATGAAGTAATAGAAAGTAATGTGCCTGAATGGGTTACAAAAGTGTGTAAACATAAGCTTAGCCGAGCTTTATTAATTGCTTCAAAATTATAATCAAACAAGTTGGAAAACCAAAATATAACCTCACCGACCCCGACGTTAAGGTAACATAACCTAACCCTACCTAAAATAAAAGATGAAAAGAAATGTAGAGTATAAGCCATTTCTATGCAATTTTGGGGCAAAAAATGGGGGAAAATGAGCGCATGCGCATTTTCGTTCGGGGATCAAAAAGCCGGCCAACTGTTTTTTGGCCATAGGGTTTATATTATGAAGTGACTTGTGTTTTTCGAATTTGAATTGTCTAATATATAACGATGGTTTGCTGTTCTTTCGTCGGTTGTAAAAGCAAGTACGGATCTCCAAATATTAAATTCCATCGAATTCCCAAAGCACGATGCAAGTTGTGGGGAAGAATTATCAATCGCAAAGATTTTGTCCCAACGAGACTTTCACGCGTTCGTAGTCTTCATTTTATTAAAACCCTTCATATGTTTATTGCTGACGTTGTCTATGATATTTTTTTGTTTAACAAGATACTGAAAAACGTCTAACGCAACATTTTTTGGTTAAGCTTCCAATATTGAACTTCATCAGGTTGCGGAGCGTCTTAACCACAAATATCTAAAGAAGAAATGAGTAGGAATATTTAATATACCTTAAAACATCTGAGATAAATAATGGACAAAACACAATCACATAACATAAATAAAACTTGCCTTTAAACCATTTATGACATTGCGTATTCAAAGTTAAATTTCCCTTTTTATGTCTTTTAGCAACTAGAGGAGTTAAAGTAATTAGCCTTTGGCATATGCAAAGTGACTGAAGGCAATTTTTGCAAACGTTTTCCAGCTGATCCTCCTGCTTGATATCTAGAGTAACGCTTCTGCAGTTCCAGCCAGTGCTTAACTCATTTTCGCTCTCTGCACTCTTATTTGCACTAATTTCGCGTAAATGTTTATCTAATTCGAAAATATAGACCTTTTTCCTCCACATACTTTTAAAATTTACACCGTAAATACTGTTGGAATAGTCTGCGATAAGCCTGAGCGACCTTTGAACATTTACATAATTAATATACTAAGATTTTTTACGAAATGTAATCTATATAAACTCTGTTATGTATGTTTAAAAACTAGTTCGAATTAAAACTTTGTTACTTTAACTTCGTCTCTTAATTTCCAATAGGCTATGGGCTCAGTGCCGTTTAGTTTTGCGTTGGTATGAAAGTTTCGTTGTTAGAATTAGGGTTACAGTTAAAGATAGAACTAAACCTCAGGCGCCGTAGTTCAATAATTCAACAATGGCTTCGACTGGAGATTCTAAATACGTGATAACGAAACTTAACGACAGCAATTATCAACTATGGAAATTCAAATTAAAAATGCTGTTGACTCGAGACAATCTGTGGCAAGTGGTTGATGAAGAAAAACCTTCGAGAAATGTAGCAACGGACTGGGAGAAAAGGGATCGTCAAGCTCAAGCGGCCATCGCCCTATTAGTAGATGATGACCAACTAATCCACATTGTTAACGAGACATCGGCAAGAGACATGTGGCTCACTTTGCAGAAATTGCACGAACATTCAAATATGACAAGCAAGCTATTCCTTCTTAGAAGAATCCACCAAATGAGACTGAAGGAAGGACAAAGTATGCAATAGCATATCACTACTATGCTTGAGATCGTCGAACGCCTTCGTGGGATTGGTGAAAATATGAAAGAGAGTTACGTGGCTTGTATGCTTCTTTGCAGTCTTCCGGAGTTTTATAACAGCCTTAGAAGTTCGACCAGAGGCTGACCTCACCCTCGAGTTCGTACGAGGAAAATTGATTGACGAATACAATCGAAGAAAAGATAATTCAAATAGTTCCGAAGCAAGCCAAGACAAAACAGCTCTAAGTACGGCAGATTACAAAGCTAGCAAAGATAAAACAGAATCAACAGTCTGTTTTTACTGCGGAAAACCAGGTCACTATCAGCGGGACTGTCGTCTATACAAAAGTAAAAGGTATCAAGGACAACGTGGGAAAACACGACAAAAATCAAAAAGCGCTACTTCAGAAAAACCAAATTCAAAAGGTTACGAATTTGCAGCCTTCAAAGCCTCTAAAGGAAGTTCTGCTGGTACTTGGTACGTTGATTCGGGAGCAACAAGTCATATGTGCAGCGATCACTCATTTTTTTCGCACATGGAACCCAAGAAAGAAAAAATATATTTGACTGACGAATCAGAAATATATTGCGAGGGCGTTGGACAAGGCATTCTTCAATTCATCGGACCAGAAGGAGATGCTCGAGATATCACGGTCAAAGAAGTTCTTTTTGTACCATCCATTGGCGAAAATCTACTATCAGTTCATAAACAAGCAAAGTCCGGTCATACGATAATCTTCATCAACAAAAGAAACAGAATCGTTGCGGTTGCGGAAATGGATGGACTGCTGTATCGCCTTAAAGACAGAAAAAGCGCCAACATCATAACAAACCCAACTCGTAAAGATTGCCTTCATCTATGGCATCGTCGCCTTGGTCATAGGGATCCGTTAGCCATCAAGAAATTGGTTGAAAAGGATATGGACACCGGAATCAGACTTCGCAAATGTCTGGGGACAACACCGTGTGAATATTGTATTAAAGAGAAAATGGCAGCTACACCGTATCCTAAAGCAACTGAAAACAAGAGTCTTCGACCAATGGACATAATTCACAAGGATGTGTGTGGCCCCATGAAAACAGCTACTCCTAGCGGTAACAGATACATTATTACGTTCATTGACGATCATTCACGATTTACTTACACATATCTTATGAAGAAGAGTGAGACCCTAGCTCGATTCAAAGAATTCCTCGCACTAGTCAGCAACCAATTTCGGAGAAAACCCATGAAGATCAGATCCGACAACGGTGGTGAATATATCGGAAGCGACGTAGAAGAATTTCTCAAGAAAGAAGGGATCCAGCACCAAACAACTGTTCCATACTCGCCACAGCAAAATGGCGTCGCGGAAAGGAAAAATAGAACACTTGTAGAAATGGCAAAATGCATGCTGTTGGATGCCAAGCTTGACAATCGATATTGGGGCGAAGCCATCATGACCGCCACCTATCTCCAGAATTGACTTCCTACCTCACCTTTGGATAAAACGCCGAATGAATTATGGAGTGGTGTAAAACCGAAATTAGGACATATTCGCGTCTTCGGCTGCAAGGCTTTCACGTATATACCAAAGAAAAAACGAACAAAATGGGACAATTCCGGTGAAGAAGGGATTTTAGTCGGCTACGGAATGGCTTGAAAGGGTTACCGTATCCTCAACCCACAAAATGACAAGATTTTTATGAGCAGAAGCGTGAAATTTATTGAGGGACGATGGGAAAATCTTACAAATACTTCTCAGACGGAGTCAGAACCAGAAGGGGATACGGTTACTACTTCCAAGCCAACGTCATCCGAAGTAACTGTCGATTCTCTCGTCGATCAGGACAACGACGTAGCGTCTGACTATTACACCGCCTCTGAATCAGACGACACTGAATCAGACCAAGCGGAATCGAGGATTAAAGACCACACTGAGATTGACAACATCAGGCGATCTAAAAGGTCCAATAAAGGAATTCCAACTCGAAGATTAACTTATAAAGTAACGACTCAACACGCTAGAGGACCATTATCCTGGGATGAAGTGGTAACTATGCCCAACAGCGAAAAGGTTCATTGGATGACGGCAGCGAAGGACGAAATCACCTCTTTACAAGAACGAGGTACATGGGAACTCGTTCATCTGCCCGAAAACAGGAAAGCTGTTGGTTGCATATGGGTGTTTAAGGCTAAATATGACCAACATGGGAATCTTCAAAAATACAAGGCACGCCTCGTCGCGAAGGGCTATTCGCAAAAATATGTCGTAGATTACGACGAAACGTTTGCGCCAGTAGTTAAATATGAGACTGTCAGACTTTTATTAAAAATCGCCGCTTCAAACCGAATGCATGTTCGTCACTTCGATGTAAAAACTGCTTTCTTTCATGGCGAAATTACAGAAGAATTGTATATGGATCAACCACCAGGTTTTGTGAAGACAGCAGAAGAGACTTTGGTTTGCAAGTTGAAACGAAGTATATATGGCTTAAAACAATCGGCACGTGCTTGTAGCCAAAAGGCTAATAAAGTTCTGCTTGAGGAAGGTTTTACCAGAAGTAATGCGGACCCCTGTCTATACAGTAAACAAGAGAAGAATTCCACTTGGACCTATATACTTTTATATGTCGACGACCTTTTCGTTTCCAATGAATCCGACAGAGTCATCGACGCTTTACAAAGAGACTTAAATAGACACTTCGAAATCAAGGACTTGGGCGAGATTTCGTATTACCTTGGAATACAAATCAAAATGACGGCAGACGGAAGTTTCAAAATTAATCAAGCTAGCAAGATTCAACACATGCTGCAAGACTTCTGTATGCCCGACGCCAAACCCTCAATGACGTCATAAGTCTATTATTATCTCTAAGTAGCCAAATAAGGCCTCTCTATTGGGCATCTATGTCTATAAAACGTTTCGTCAGGCCTAGCTCGCGATAAACCAGTTTATTTTATTTTTTCTATCGCCGAAATGGCTTTACAGAACAGGTTTAGTATTTTTAAACAACTCCCCATTTATTCTATCAATAAAGAAGACGAAGCTACCTCTTTTATCAGACCCCAGTTCATACTTTCTGAACGTCTTATGCTAATTTTACACCTGCACCTCCATAAGTCGCTTTCTATGAGATAGACGGGGGAATAGATTCGTAAGGAATGAAAGGATAGAGTGATTCTGACCGTCAGGGTGGTCTAAAAAATTAAATATTTCTTGGAATAGGAAAGGTTACGGGATTTATCCCCTTGTATAGAGTGGTTTGGGGGACGCATTTTTGAACTGAAAACCAGATATCCCCCTTTGTTGGTGTTCAGGCTTGCTTGGTATAATACGAGATAGGAGAAATGTCGGCATCGGCGTTCAAGTTTATTAGTATAAACAAGTTTGTGTTTATCCCTTTATCTAAACTCGAATTTCATCAGAATCCGTAACGTCTTTTCCAATGGACCCGCGGCGCTTGATTACTAAAATCGTCGTCGTCGTTTCCCTCTTCCCACCGTCCACTGAATTCGAATTAATACAGACAATGATACTTTTGAAAAAATTTGATAAGACTTCGTTCGGGTACAAGAGTGTCATTAGTTGAACACAGATTTCAATAAAGAAATGTTGATAAAGTATATGGAGTAATAGAAAGTTACGTGCCTGAATGGGTTACAAAAGGGTGAAATCATAAGCATAGCCGAGCTTTATTAATTGTTCAAAATTGTAAACAAAATTTTATATCTTAAACAGTAGAATGATAAGGAATTTCCATCGAATTCGAGTTAATAGAAAGTAAGGTGCCTGAATGGGTTACAAAAGGGTGAAATCATAAGCTTAGCCGAGCTTTATTAATTGGTTCGAAATGGTAAACAAAATTTTAATTCTTAAACAGTAGAATGATAATGAATATCCATCGAATTCGAGATAATAGAGAGACAGATGTTTGTATGGTTGACGAAAAGGGTAAAACATATAACTAGCCGAGCTCTTTTAATTGGCTTTAAATATATAAACAAAAATTTAATTTATTAAACAGTAGATAAGCTTTTTTAATGGCATTTTTTATCGTTAACTGAAATTCTACTAGGGTAGCCCTCTTTAGCCGTCTAATTTTGACTATTATATTATATCATGAGTATCCCATTGAATTTACCCTAATTCACCGTAATTAAAAAGTTGGCAAGATTTTCTTATCATTTGATTTTTACCTCCCCGACTGAACTTTAGTTCAGGGGGAGGTTTTACACTGGTCATGTCTGTGTGTGTGTCTGTGTGTCTGTCACTTCCTGTGTAAGCGGAAATCACGTGACCTAGCTCGTGGAGCAAAAAGTCTAGAGACATTATCATACCCGCTTATCGTTCAATTTCGTTTAACAGGAATTACCTCCTTTAAGCGTGGCTGCCACATTAAGTTTCAAGTGTCGTGCAATGATATGCAACAGGACGTCTCCAATTGCATATTATCACCTTCCACCATCCACTTTACGGTCAAACCTCGATGCTGGACAGTTGAAGGCGATTATACGCAATGGGACGTCTCCCACTGTTATAATCACCTCCGACCATCCTCACATCAAGGTCCAACCTCTAGTGTCCGATCTCAGCGGGCCATATTAGCGAGGCGTCCCTCACTAATATAGTCCACATCAACCTTCCACTCCACTCATCTCCTCCCTCTACAGGTCTTTGTGGTGCAGTTACCGAATGCCTAGGGTTACGATAAACGTCTAGACGTTGAGAAGGGGGGGGGGTTTCCCCAACTCTTCTCGGTTACTCGCTCGATGAATAAAGGTTAGCGAAAGCTATATATACCCCTTTTCCATGCCCAAACTATTTTGGCCTTATGCCGCGATATCTTTTAGTGAATTGAAGCGTATAATGCATTTAAATTTTAATTTAATATAATAATATTGTTTAACTGAATCTAATTAATAACGAAGCTGAAAAATCAATTTAAAATTCAAAATAGTTTTGAAGATATTTAAGAAATTTTGCCAAAATTTAAAGAAATGTGACCGTTTAATACCAGCTTGAGTTGGCAGCATGCGCTAAAATATTTTCCATATATATCAATTAGTCAAAAAAGCAAAGGTATAACGGGTAGTATAGGCTTAGGCTTGCTGCAAACTTGGGGTGGATTGAAGAATCAAAATATTTAAAGGTCCGTTTACACGGGTATGCAAGATAGAAACAACATAATTTAGATAAGAGATAAAGGCGCGTTCACAGGGATATAGAGATGGTTATATGGCATGTATACATGGACATTACAAATGATTTTATTTTTTTTTTGTTATATTGAGAGAATTAGCTTTATGTACCGGGATGAACTGTTACCTTCTAGCGAAGTTGGAAACAGTGTATTGGGACTTGGTTATAAAACAAATTTCTTGCACGCGCTTTCAATTTAATTTTTACAATTTCTGGCATGTTTGCGATACTGCCCTAAGCGAATGTGTTTCGCGCGAAAATGCCGCGTGTACGCGAGGGTATAATTCACAAGAAACGTTGGATTTGCAATTTAATTCTTCCTTAATGTTTGTAATTTCTCGCGCAAATCGCCAATTAATGTTTAAGCGACCTGGTTGCCTCGATCTGTGCGCAAAATAAAGTTGCTTAGTCTGATTGAGTATATCATAAATTCACGCCAGACTTTTATTTTGACGTATAAGATTTGAAGATTAGGCGGATTTATTCAAAATGTTAAACCTCTTAAGAAAAAGGTGGTCTTGAAAACTCTCCTTGAACAGAAGTACAGTAGGTTTCCCGTGTATTCGAGTTCGCCAGCACGCGAGTTTGTGTAGACCACTAAATTGGATATTCTTGGGAGAATCAGCTTTATGTATGGGTAAATACTGTAATTTTTGGCAAACTTGCGAAGAATAGCGTAATAATTGGTTTTAATAACTAGTACGGGCTTTCCAATTTATTTTTTATAATTCCCGCGCGTTTCGCAAATGTATGTTGCGTTGCGCATGAGCAGATTGAAGCAGATTAGTCCAGCCACAATTTGCAGTTGACGGAATTTCTAAACCGGATTCACATTGAAATTCCCCGTGTTTTATTTGGTATATATGATATGGATGATCCTAAAGTGAAATGTAGAGCGAGTGGGGAAAAGCATCACGTGATTGGTTCTCGTGATGACTGGTAGTTTTAGTTTCAAACTTTTCCCCACATGAATTTAATGTTAATCACAATTAAATATAATAGAGCCAGGCTTTTAAGGCCTGCTGTCGTGTATTTCCGGTTACATTTTAGCTAATGTGGAGTTACGTAAAATGATGTTTGTTTCACAACTGGGTATGTTTTTACTCAGGTCCGCCGTGTCTAAAAAAAATTATAAAAAATTGATTGTGGGGCCAAAAGAGAGATATCCCTTCTTTACTCATAGCATTATACCGCAAAAAAACGTGTTAATTGAGCTTATATATCAAAAATTTACTCTACAGCTTTCTAGGGTATCTGTAGACTGAGTAGCACCAGAAAGCGAAATTGTACGTCACAGTCCTTAGTTTAGTGTGGTATGCGGAAACCTAATGCGTTAATTGTGTATTGAATGTAATTGCTTACGAATGTATAGGCCATGTCGAGGTCATAAGATGATTTTGATCTAAAAAAATTCCACTGGCGTTACTTGGTCTACAAATACTCTAGAGTTTTCTAAACACCGATATGTTTTTACTGAGGGACCTTGACCTTGCTTATCTAAATTTTATTTTATTGAACTTAAATTTACTTCATTCTTTTGAAATCTTTGACGAAACTAGTTGTCTAGAAATTTGGCTCGATGATTTTAAATGAAGTTTGAATCGTTTGAATGCAATTTTATTGGTAAGGTAGTAATTTTGAATTTGAATTATTTGTTTGATGCGTTTATTATTTTTAGTTTAACCTGATATACGGAAAGCCAATGCGTTAGTTGTTTATTGATAGGTTTATTAGGGTTGTGTTGTATACTGAAGCCATGTATAGGTTCAATGTGATATAACATTTTGCCTTTTCACGTTACTTGGTCTACAAATACTCTACAACCGTCAAAATTCTGATATGGTTTTAAAAGAAGAACCTTGACCTTGTGTATTTAATCTCATATCGAGATTAAGTGTTTTTCGCATCTAATTTTAATTGGTTTATCAATATGTTATTTGTATATACATTTTTTTTAAGATTTTATATTTTTTAGATTAAAATAAATTTATTATTCAGGAAGATTTTGTAGAATCTAGTTCTCAGGATTACCGGTGTTGAAAATTTATTTTGCTAATGTTATCTTGATGTCTGTGTTTTCTGCCCGCTATTTGGTAGTGGTAAGATTAATATTTTTCATTTTAATTAATTGACTTATTTGTCGTTTATTTGATAATTTGCTTTACTTAAATTGTTCGTGTAAGGGCTATTTTACATATTACCAAAGATTGCTAATTTCAGTTGTCTTAATTCTGATTTTTTTGTTTTAATACTGAATTATGGACTGGATTATTTATCTTGAAATCTATGTGGTTATATATTATTTATTTTCCTTTTTTTCTCTAGTTAGGTTTGGTTTTAAGTAGAGAATTATTTAGGGTTTTGTTGGTATACTGAAGAAATGCATATAGGTTCAATGTGATATAATATTTTGCCTATTGGCGTTACTTGGTCTGCAAATACTCTAGAGCCTTCAAAATTATTATATGGTTTTAAAAGAAGAACCTTGACCTTGCTTATTTTACTCGATACGCATTTATATTAAAATTAATTCATTATTCAGCAAAAAATTTTCCGACTCTGATTCTCAAAATTTTATTTTGAATTAAGTTTGATTCTTTTGCATTCAAATTTATCTTGATAAGAAGTATATTTTTGACCTGAATTATTGGTTTAATATATTTAGTGTTTAATTGAGATATTATTTTTTTTTGCTTTCAATCTTCGTCTTCCACAAATGCCATAAATCTTAATATTTTAGGTAAGGTTAGGTTAGTTAACATCACGTGGTGGTCGGGGAGGTATTATTTTGGTTTCCCAACTTGTTAACTTTAAAATATATCTCATCTCGGTCTATATAAGCGTGATTATCAGATTCGGTACTCATAGATGCACCGCACCAATGTGTGGTTTACGTTAGCGTTTAAAATTGTTACGAATCCTGTCGCTCTTGCGATGGTGTCGTCTTCGATTGTTTCGACAATCGTTTCTCACCTATATTTAGGTGATAAGAGACCTCTTTCTCCAGATCTTTTGGGTAGTATACTCGAATAAACCGAGGCAATTGAATTTAAATCTGCAAGAACATTTCACAATGAAAGATCTAGGGATTAAATATCCCTTGAGTTGGACTGCATATCCTGCGAAGTGCTCAATTACACACGAAATTTAAATTTTAACGTTCTCAAACTCTACTTTATTTTTTTTAAATACTTGAGTTTTGCGACAAGGATGTGCTTTAGATCCAAAAGCACCGTCATTACTACTACGTAATGACATTGCTTTTAATTAGTTGGCCAATTATTAAAGTCTGGACCTAAAGCAAATCTAACTTAAGTATATTAAAAAATGAAGATTTAGAATGTTAAATATGATAGGCGAAACGGAAATTGATGTCGGCGAGTTAAATATACGGCCACATAATTCTGGTCTTCTGAATTATGTTCTCTTGAATTGTTTCGCCTTCCATGCCCATTTTTTGTCGATGCGATTCCATATTATAAATTTAATCCCTAGCTCGGTCTAGCCCGTCCCTCTTGTAATATTTTAGGTAAGGCTAGGTCTGTTAATCCCTCGCCTATACCTCAAACTAGTTAAAGCGTCGAGCTACCCCGTCCATCTGGTAAACTTTAAGGAATGTTTTGGATAGATAATCGCTCTAATTAGCCAATCCCTCCAACTAGTTAATCCTTAGCTCAGGCTATTTGTAATATTTTAGGTAAGGCTAGGTTAGTTAATTCCTCGAATTAGCCCATCCTTCCAACTAGTTAATCCCTCGGGTTACCCATTCCATCATGTAATCTTTATGATAAGGTTAAATTATGTTAATTAATCCCTGGAAATAGCCCATCCCTCCAACTAGGTAATCCCTAGCTCAGGCTAACCCGTTCCACTTGTAATTTTTTAGGTAATATTTGGTTAGGTAAGTTAATCCCTTGAATTAGCCCATCCCTCTTTTTCTATTTTAGGTAAGGTTAGGTTAGTTAATCTCTGTCTTTCAAGATTTGTTCTAGGGTCTCAATTACGAATAGATTGAAGCCTCAATTAAACGCTATAATATTTATTCATCATTAATAAGAATTAAGGTACAATATACCTATAAAGCAAAATAGTGAAACGAGGAAAAGGTGTATATTTCTAGTGAAAAAAAGGGACAGAAATTATATAAAAAAGAGGTTGCTTCGCACCCTTAAAAAGGGCTCTTTATCAAGCTCGAATCAAACCCGTGAAGGAACACAAAATAATTGTTAGAGAAAGAGCAATTTCATATCTTTAAAATTATAGTAGATTTAGTCTACTACTTCAAAGATTTTATTATTGTTATATATTTTCCAAAAAACGGATAAAGACGACCTAGTTAACCGTCCTCTCTCATTGATATTAATTTTAAATTCTATCAGTATCACTAACAAAATAAGCTAAATATGGAGTTCCTTTAATGTATAGATATTTATCATTAGTCCTAGGTCGTCTTTATCCTTTTTTTTGGACAATGTAAAATAATAATAAAATCTTTGAAGTAGTAGACTAAATCTACTAACTATAATTTTAAAGATATGAAATTGCTCTTTCTCTAACAATTAATTTGTGTCCCTTCACGGGTATGATTCGAGTTTTGTATATATGCGTTTTTAACTGCATGTCGATCCAATGGTACTTCATATATCTATTCCACTCAATCTTTTTTAACTGTCGATCATTTGAATCTTCTTTTTGTAAGTGTCGATCATTTGGTTGAACTGCCTTTTTGTAAGTGTCGATCATTTGGTTCTGCATGTCGATCCATTGAATTTCGATCTAATGGACCCTGTGTCGATCAAATGAATTTCGATCCAATGGTACTGCATGTCTATTACACTCAATCTTTTTTACCTTTCGATCATTTGAGTTAAATTATGTTAATTAATCCCTGGAAATTGCCCATCCCTCCAACTAGGTAATCCCTAGCTCAGGCTAACCCGTTCCACTTGTAATATTTTTGGTAATATTTGGTTAGGTTAGTTAATCCCTTGAATTAGCCCATCCCTCTTTACTACTTTAGGTAAGGTTAGGTTAGTTAATCTCTGTCTTTCAAGATTTGTTCTAGGGTCTCAATTACGAATAGAATGAAGCCTCAATTAAACGCTTTAATATTTATTCATCATTAGTAAGAGTTAAGGTTCAATATACCCATAAAGCAAAATAGTGAAGTGAGGAAAAGGTGTATATTTCTGGTGAAAAAAGGGACAGAAATTATAAAAAAAAGAGGTTGCCTCGCAACCTAGGTAACCTTCCTCTCTCATTGATGTTAATTTTAAATTCTATCAGTATCACAAATAAAATTAGCTAAAGATGGAGTTCCTTTAATGTATATATATTTATCATTAGTCCTAGGTCGTCTTTATCCGTTTTTTGGAAAATATATAATAATAATAAAATCTTTGAAGTAGTAGACTAAATTTACTAACTATAATTTTAAAGATATGAAATTGCTCTTTCTCTAACAATTGTGTCCCTTCACGGGTTTGATTCGAGTTAGATAAAGAGCCCTTTTTAAGGGTGCGAAGCAACCTCTTTTTTGTATAATGTTAAAGTGGTATAAGTCTGAAGTATACAGAGATGCCTCTCATAGATAGCGTTGTTAGCTGGCTACTTAGAGATAATAATATACTTATGATGACGCCCATGGTCTTGCATATACGAAATTAACCGGCGAAGATGATCTGCTACCGAATAATTCAAGCTATAGAAGTGCAATAGGAGTTTTACTCCACATTGCTACTGTTACTCGACCGGATATAGCCCACTCCGTAGAACTTCTATGCCGAAGGGTGTCCAACCTTAGAGAACGAGACTGGACTGCCGTCAAACGTATAATAAGATATCTAAAAGGATCAACGGATTACTCGCTGCTTCTTGCATCAAAAACAACACTTGAATTGGTTGGCTATGTCGATGCAGATTGGGCAGGAGATCACACAGACCGTAAGTCAACCAGCGGATATATCTTTCAATTTGGTGGAAGCACTATCTCATGGTCGAGCAGGAAACAAAGTACCGTTGCGCTATTCTCTACAGAAGCAGAATATATAGCCGCAGCTTACGCCACTCAAGAAACCATATGCTTGAGACAATTACTTGGAGATATCGGACTATCGGCTACCAAACCAACAAAACTCTTTGAAGATAACCAAGGCTGTATCAAACTAAGCATGTCAGAAATAACTAATGCAAGAACGAACATATTGATGTAAAACATCACTTATTACGTGATATGCAAGAAAAGGGAGTTGTGGATGTTCGATATTGAGCTACGGAACATATGATTGCTGATATTTTTACCAAGCCAGTACCCAAATAAAAACTCAACCATCTGTTGGCAACAATTGGTATTACGCTCACTGGGCTTCATCGAGAAGGGGTGTTGGAATAGTCTCCGATAAGCCTGAGCGACCTTTGAACATTTACATATTAATATACTAAGATTTTTTACCAAATGTAATCTATATAAACTCTGTTGTATGTTTAAAAACTAGTTCGAATTAAAACTTTGTTACTTTAACTTCGTCTCTTAATTTCCAATAATTACTACATAAAACTTTTAGTTGTTTAATGGTATACTTCTCTAAATCTATCCCATACTTTAAGCCATCCATGCTGCTAGACGTTGTCTGCTAGTGATCCGGGTACGCGGGCGCATGCACCAAAGTTTGCTCGAAATGGCTTATTGGAAGAAACAGCGTGAATTTGATTCACACTTCTCTATTTCCCATCTACGTTACAGAGTAAAAGTATTTTCCCTTAACCTCAAGGATTCAGAGAATGAAAGAGTGTCCTGCGTTACCCATAATTATATGCGGCCGGTCGTAGACTTCTTAATTGACACACCAAATGAAATGTCCTGCCTTACCCATAATTATATGCGGTAAGGCGTAGATTTCTAAATAGACACCAAATGAAATGTTTATTTTTAAAGTAAACTGAAAAATACATACTCTTGTAATATAAATTAACACTTGAGCATAGGCGAAGGATTTAGTCTGGGATGGCAAGGAAGACAAGGAATTAAAACGACGAAGAGATGGTAGCAAGTTCCTCTTCGACAAACCAAGAAATATTCTAGACTGAATATTCCATTTACAACCCTTTGTCGCTAGATCATTGGCAATTACTTCCGGTACAGTTTTTGTCTGAAATTCTTGTTTTGACGTGCTAATAGAGGACCATTACTGATAATTTCATCATACGAGAGATCCCAGTCATTGGAAGAATCCAAGGATGGAGCAGGTAGAGAGGTTATTTTCCAAACCGGCTGACAAGACGTAAGTTTCCACTCCTATGATAAAAAAAAAAAGACTGAAAGAAGACTAATTTCCATACCGATAATGTTTATACTTGAAAAGCACCTTTTATGGTTAGAATAACGAGGCCGTATGAAGAACTGTCGAGCTTTTACTGACTGTAGGTATCTCATATGCCGAGTCCGAAAACACTCACTGCTTGCATATTTCAATTTTTCATAGCCAGGCCGTCTCTTTCTGGTAATGAATGAAAGTCGGGTCGCTGCTCTGTGGACTTCAAATGGTGATGACATTCTGCTCTGGTCATTATAGCTCTCGTCTCGTCTCCCTCTCTCTCTCCTCCTCCACCCTCCGACTCCCCCTTAGTTTATCACACGAACTAGCCCATCACTTTAATAAGTTAATCCCTAGCTCGGGCTGACCCGTCCCTCTTGTAATATGTTAGGTTAGGTTAGTTAATCCCTCGGGCTACCCCATCCATCTGATAATCTTTAAGTTAAGGTAAGATTAGGTTAGTTAATCCCTGGAAGTAGCCCATCCTTCCAACTATTTAATCCCTATAGCTCGGACCAACTCGTGCTCTTGTAATATTTTAGATAAGGATAGGTTAGTTAATCCCTCGAACTACTAAATACCTCCATTTAGTTAATCGGTTAGGTTAGTTAATCTCTCTTATTAGCCCATCCTTACAACTAGTTAATCCCTAGCGTGAGCTAACCCTTCACTCTTGTATTATTTTAGGTGGGATTAAGTTAGGTTAGTTAATCCCTTGAACTAGCCCATGCCTATATTACAGCTTTACGTAAGGTTATATTAGTTAATCTCTCTTATTAGCCCATCCTTACAACTAGTTAATCCCTAGCGTGAGCTAACCCTTCACTCTTGTATTATTTTAGGTGGGATTAAGTTAGGTTAGTTAATCCCTTGATCTAGCACATGCCTATTTTACAGCTTTACGTAAGGTTAGATTAGTTAATCTCTGTCTTTCGAGATTTGTACCAGGCTCTTAATTACGTATAGATAGAAGCCTCATTTAAACGCTATAATTTTTATTCAGAATTAAGATTCAAAAGACCTATAGAGCAAAATTGTGAAATGTGGAAAAGGGGTATATTTTTGGTAAAAAAGGGACAGAAAATATACAAAAAAGAGGTTGCTTCGCACCCTTAAAAAGGGCTTTTATATAACTCGAATCAAACCCGTGAAGGGACACAAATTAGGGTATGTGCCTATTAGCGCAGTTCCCATTAGCGCAGTTTCCCATTAGCGCGGATCCCATTTGCGCCGTCTCCATTTGCGCAGTTTTCCATTAGCGCAATTTCCCATCAGCGCAATTCCCATTTGCGCCGTTTCCCATATGGAGATAACGTTTTTTTGATTGAGTTGCCGTGGTTCGGTAGCGGAATGGTTAGCATAGACGGCTTCTAGCCAGAAGATAGTCAGTCCGAGCCTACATAGGAAAGTTATATGTTATAGTTTGCGATTTATTTGGTTCATGTAAATTTTAATAATAATTGTGCTTCATTTCAATATTAATTGTTGTTAGCAGTTTCATATAATGTAGGAAAAATTGGAAAAAAAAACGAAATAGATTATGTGGTCATTTTTGCGTACGTGTTTCTGTTAAGTTTGCATGATTTTGCTGTTTTCCGTGTTGTGGGTCAGTTTTGTAAATTTTACGTCTGGTTTAAGTACAGATTTAATTTTAATAGCGGTCAAGTTATTTTTTATGCAAAAATAAAAGACAAAGTGGTACTACTAAATTACAAATTTTTCATTTAGGTAAATCTCATTTGTTAATTCTCTTTTAGAAAACATCGTTTTTGAACGTGACCAGTGGGTTAGGTTAGTTTTTCTGAGACAATAAATGCTGAAACAGGAAACCCTTTAGAAGGTAGGGTTAGAAAAAGTTTTAAGAAAGAGTGAATTGCGCGTCTAGGACATAGTGCTTATTGGGAAACTGCGCTATTGGGAAACTGCGCTATTGGGAAACGTCGCAAATGGGAAACTGCGCTAATGGGAAACTGCGCTAATGGGAACGGCGCAAATGGGAAACTGCGCTAATGGGAAACTGCGCTAGTAGGAACTGCGCTAATGGACATAATTCCAAATTAGTAGTTAGAGAAAGAGCAATTAAATATCTTTAAAATTATAGTTAGTAGATTTAGTCTGCTACTCAAAGATTTTATTATTATTAAATATTTTCCAAAAAACGGATAAAGACGACCTAGGTTATTCCTAGGTCGTCTTTTATCCGTGGAACTTTTCGCCATAGTCGAACCGTGACTTAAAAAGCTGGCAGAAAAACCGTATATCAACATTAGGCCCGCATGAAATTAGCAACTTTCCATTTCAAACATCACGGCTCCAAATGAATTTCATTTCCAGCTGTTGACAAAAATAGACCAGTTTAAAATTAGCAGATATATAAAACAAACATTAATGGGATAATGCAACCTAACAAGTCATATTTTTTATCGATTCCTTATCGTTTAAATAGTCCTAATATACCACGAACAAACTTTTGCTGGATAAGACGATATAGCCCGCGTTTCAAACTACTATAGATTTCGAATATTTTGGCCTTTTACACTCATTATTCTAGGAAGCGCTTTCTTGGAAGTATATTAAAACTACCATATTACAACGCGCAATGAGGATAAATAAGACGAGATTACGTCACTTACCATTTAACTCTAACGTGTCGCGAGACCTAAACTTCATCAAATTTGAGCAGACGATATTTAGCGAACGCGTGCGTCGAGACGGGAAAATTGTTAATTGAGGTTGAAAGTTATGCTAAGCAGGGACCGAAATAAGAAAATTTTCTTATTGGAACCCCCATTAACAAATTCAAAGTTATCGGACATTTAAAAAAATCAGACATTGCCAGATTTCCAGTGTTAATAAGTAATTTTTCTTATCGGACAAATGTCCAGTTTCCTCTACAAAATAAGAAGTTATACGACATTTGGAAAACTTATCGGACAATGTCCAGTGCCTTGTGCCTATTTCGGTCCTTGATGCTATACCTTTTCTGTATTCATAACAGGCTGGGAAATAAGGCAATTGTTCATTTTAAAAATTAGCTGGGGTCTACTGGCCTTGTGGCCAGTTCAAAAATCCAAAAATTTAGTTCGTTTACCCATTGAGAATTTAACTTAAAAAGTATAATATTGTAATTGACTCAATAATTTTTTTTTTCACTTTTTCTTCACTTTTATGACTTATTAAAAAGGAGAAATATAGTGACTGTGGTTCTCTTTTATCAAGAATCCATTCAGGTTCCATAAGAATATGCGAGTATAGCTTTAGCCTCTGGTCCCATCCTCGCAAACTTTGTAACAAAAGTTCGTCTGCTTTTCGCAACACGCGTACACAACGCACTCTGGCGTTAGAATATGGCATTTTATTTTTCGTTAAATTGGCGAGCATCAGCCAAATGGCAATAAATTGGATGTCTTCTTTTCCTTGGCGGAAATTTGTGTAAATAATTTTATTAACTGCAATGGATGGAAACATCTTAATACTAGATTGGTTTTCAATAATAATTTCTCTTTAATAATTATGCGAATTGGACAAGTTTATTTTCGCCGAGTTCAAGAACAAAGACTCAACACCTCCACTTTAAACTCTGAAGGTAAAGGATTAAAGCAAATTTTAAATTATCATTTTAAAATATATTTAGCTCTCGTAAAAAGTCTACCTCCTTAATATAGTTTAAATAAATAATATTTTCTTCAATAGTTGCTTTGATCTTCGTAAAATTCGTTTTCAACATTTGTACCTTAGATCTTTTTTCGGTCGGCTACATTTTTATTACCCAAAATATTATGTCAAGGTCGTTAGTGGCGCGGGTTAATAATACATGTCAGGAGCGATTTACTTGAAAAATCGATTCGAAGAAGACGAACATTTGCTACAAAGTTTGCGAGGATGGGTATGGAATCGCGGCCTTCCCATATTCTTATGGAACCTGAATGAATTCTTGCTTGTACTCTAAAAAAAATCCTTATTTCCCAGCTTGATTCTCAATTTTCGCTAGGCCTAACTTTTTCATTGTCGAGCAGACGATATTTCGAGATCGCGTTCGTCGGACTCGAGACGGGAAAATTTTGAATTGAGGTTGAAAATTATGCTAAGCCTTTTTTGTACTCGTAATTTCATTTTTTTTTTTCATTTTGTGACTATATTTTTTCGAGTAATTAACTTTTATTTTAAAATCAGGTAAGGTTAGGTTTCGTTTAATTGCCAGGTTTAATTGGGTTTAATTTAAATTGGGTTCGTTTGGGTTGGGTACTCTATTGACATTTAACATTGAAATTTGAAAATGTCAAATACGTTTTTTTTTTTTCACATTTCCGCTGGCTGTAGATTTTTGAAGTATTGTTTTCTGAACTCACGAGGTTCTAATTAGTCTCAAACCATCGTTTTTTGGTTGGGGGCAGGGATATCGTCTATTTAATATTTATTTCCAGGAAATTCAGCTTAGCTGGATTCGTGGAGATCTTGAATTTGTTCCCGTTGATGGCTAGCGACCAATCGAATGTTATTGGAAGTCTCATGGAGACCTCGCCTAAACGAAGTGCTTCTGCTAATTTCTCGCTGACCAATCAACGCGAACAAATAAATGAAATACATGAAACTAGCTAAGCCTATTTAATCATGAATTCATTATCCCTTTAAAGTCATCGTGTAAATAATAAACTTGCAGTTAAACTTCCTAATACAAAGTGGCGCCGATTAATCTGAAAGAGTATTATGGGGAATTTGCAAAAGTTATTGCTTGGATGAATCACTGCCTTCTATAATTATATCAAAAATGTCTTTGTGAACAAAGACCCAGAAAGATCTGTTATGATTTCGGATGGTTGAAGGGACAGATATGTTAAATTTTCTTTTAAAACGTAAAATTTAATAATAATCGCAATCTGACAGGATTTAGAGTATAATTTCAAAACAACTGATTATATTCACTCGCAAATATTTAAGGAAAAACATAATAGGCGATTTTCTCCCATTGACCCTTAACATTAAATTTGGCTTAATTATTTTTCAGGGAAAACGTGTATTGAATTGTTTTTCTTTAGTATAATGTGAGTTCACTTTTTTATTAAACCCCGAATTGTCACGACTCGTATTTCAACAGATCGTTAAAATTACTCGCCGATTTATAAGAATGGGTATCTTATAGGGACTACTTGCGTTTTTTAAAGCCTCTTTATACTCACCTTGTTTTCTATCTTAGCAGACGACGTTGACCGTAACAAATTGAGCAGTCAAATGAGGATTTTAAAGGGGGCAAATTTCAGAAAAAAACCTAAATACATAAGGATTGGTTTTGGAAATTCGCAACCTAAATTGGGACTAAAATACGGTGAATTTTTATTCTGTATAAACAGAGAATAAGCATGCCTTATACTGATTTAATTTTTTAATTTTACCCTCCTTTGACCCCCTTTTTTTGACCGATTTTCACCCTCTTATTTTGGGAGCCTGGTCGATTTTTTTAAACGCCCCCTATACTCCTACCCCTTTTTTCCCGACCTGTGCGACTTTTTCACCCACCCCCTCCTCCCCTTTTTTCCTCTTGACACTCCGCACCCCCGTGGGTTACTGTATGGCACGCCAAACCGGACAAAATTCTCACTCCCTCGCTGTTTCTTCTTGACTCTGTCGCGGTTGACTCTCGACTCTGTCGCGGTTGACTCTCGACTCGGTCGCGGTTGACTCTCGACTCGGTCGCGGTTGACTCTCGACTCGGTCGCGGTTGACTCTCGCCTCGGTCGCGTTTGACTCTCGCCTCGGTCGCGGTTGACTCTCGACTCGGTCGCGGTTGACTCTCGACTCGGTCGCGGTTGACTCTCGACTCGGTCGCGGTTGACTCTCGACTCGGTCGCGGTTGACTCTCGACTCGGTCGCGGTTGACTCTCGACTCGGTCGCGGTTGACTCTCGACTCGGTCGCGGTTGACTCTCGCCACGGTCGCGGTTGACTCTCGACTCGGTCGCGGTTGACTCTCGACTCGGTCGCGGTTGACTCTCGACTCGGTCGCGGTTGACTCTCGACTCGGTCGCGGTTGACTCTCGACTCGGTCGCGGTTGACTCTCGACTCGGTCGCGGTTGACTCTCGACTCGGTCGCGGTTGACTCTCGACTCGGTCGCGGTTGACTCTCGACTCGGTCGCGGTTGACTCTCGACTCGGTCGCGGTTGACTCTCGACTCGGTCGCGGTTGACTCTCGACTCGGTCGCGGTTGACTCTCGACTCGGTCGCGGTTGACTCTCGACTCGGTCGCGGTTGACTCTCGACTCGGTCGCGGTTGACTCTCGACTCGGTCGCGGTTGACTCTCGACTCGGTCGCGGTTGACTCTCGACTCGGTCGCGGTTGACTCTCGCCTCGGTCGCGGTTGACTCTCGCCTCGGTCGCGGTTGACTCTCGCCTCGGTCGCGGTTGACTCTCGACTCGGTCGCGGTTGACTCTCGACTCGGTCGCGGTTGACTCTCGACTCGGTCGCGGTTGACTCTCGACTCGGTCGCGGTTGACTCTCGACTCGGTCGCGGTTGACTCTCGACTCGGTCGCGGTTGACTCTCGACTCGGTCGCGGTTGACTCTCGACTCGGTCGCGGTTGACTCTCGACTCGGTCGCGGTTGACTCTCGACTCGGTCGCGGTTGACTCTCGACTCGGTCGCGGTTGACTCTCGCCACGGTCGCGGTTGACTCTCGACTCGGTCGCGGTTGACTCTCGACTCGGTCGCGGTTGACTCTCGACTCGGTCGCGGTTGACTCTCGACTCGGTCGCGGTTGACTCTCGACTCGGTCGCGGTTGACTCTCGACTCGGTCGCGGTTGACTCTCGACTCGGTCGCGGTTGACTCTCGACTCGGTCGCGGTTGACTCTCGACTCGGTCGCGGTTGACTCTCGACTCGCTCGCGGTTGACTCTCGACTCGGTCGCGGTTGACTCTCGACTCGGTCGCGGTTGACTCTCGACTCGGTCGCGGTTGACTCTCGCCTCGGTCGCGGTTTTAATTTTAAAATATTTTGAGAGAAAAATTTTAAAATTTCTTTTAAACAAGAATACATAAACACCACATAATATTAAGAAAATACTTGTTTGTTGGGTAATTATTTAGAATTAACTTATATTTACGTAAATACATGTAAAAATAAAATAATTAAATATAAAAAATATTTAAAATTTTGGTTTTATAGGTCATGGGGGCCACAGGGGGCAAACGGGGCAATTGATTCCACTTGTACTGGCCATTTCCCCCCTTGGATCATAGCTTGCCCCGTTTAGCTTTAGGTTTATATTTTTAAAACAAAGCATACAAAGTATTAAAGTAATACGTTTTTTTATATCACAAAATAACTTTATTATTTTTACATGATTTTTGTTTAAAGGATGAAGTTTCCAATTTTTTTGGTTAAAAAATATTACAATAATGTAAGAGGCAGTCCCGATATATTACAGCAGTAGACTGCGGAGCTAAGGAAGCTGGTCAAAGCCAGGGAATGCTAGGTTTTCATTCGTTTTAAGTTTTCAAGGATATTTTTGCACGAGATCCAAAAAAAGCGTGGGAACGGCCGATCTCTTAGTTCTTCCCCCTTAATATTCCTCTATATGCCTAAGGCTTATTGGTTTTACTTTTATAAAAGGATGAATATTGAAGTTGGCCCACAGACCCACAGTTTTCCCTTTGCCTAGACCAAATTGTCAATTGCACCCATGTTTAAGTGCAAAAGATTGTTTTCATTTATTATATAATCGCACTCGCTAGTACCGCTACGTGGGTGTCTTATAGGGAAACATGTATTTGCCTGTGATGGTTTTAATGTGTTATCCAAAATAAAAGTCTAGAATAACCATGACTTTAAATACCATAAATATTTTTGTTTATGTAAAAATAATATACCTTGCAATTTTAAGAGTTGATCAAGGTTAAAAGTATTAAATTCTTTATACAAGGTAAATTTTTCTTATACATCAAATGAATTTCTATATAAATAATTTTTAAGTAACACTGTATTAGTTATGAACAAAGAATACATATTATACGAGCAAAATTCGCTATTGAATACTTTAAGTTGCATCAGCTCCTCGAATCCTGATATAACTCAGCCGAGGGTGTAAATGCTGCGAAATAGGAATGTACACGATCGAAGTTCACGTGTGGCTCGTTATCCTTAAACTGAAAACCGATGTTATAGTTCGGCATAATACGTTCGTAGACCTCGAATATATGAAACCGCATCACGTCTACCATCAACATGGACACCTCGCGATGAAAAAACCAGCTGTTTAAATGCTCGTTCGCCCGCGGTAGAATCCTACGTAGTCCTAGACATTCGAGATGATCGAGAGCGACAATTTTTTGGCCATATACAGGGTGTGGGACAATTAACGTGAATTTATTCCACGTGATTGTACCTGAAATGAAGGTTCCACCTTCGAATAACAGACTAATATCCTGCGGTTCCGTATCTGCACCACGTGTCCCATCTACACCGCTGATGATAGTCTCGATTTTCCACGTGAGGGATCTCAACAGCCTAGGTGGGATCCCAATAGTTTCGGCGCCCACGAGAGTATCATCGACACGTCTTTGAAGGAAGACCTCGGGCTGCATCTCCTCCGTAATACCGAAGGTCAAAAATGTCCGCTCCCCCAACATGAAGCGTTCATTGATATGCTTTTCCTCGCTGCATTTAACTAAGGGAGAGAGTGAAATACAAGAAATTATTACTTATACCCCTCACGCTAATCACGACGACGTTTAAGATCTGCAGAGTATACTTCACGATTGTTTAGGAACCGTGTTCAGCTCTCGAATATGAATTTGTTCAGAAATTTACCACTTATATATCTATGAGCCCCATAACTATGATCCCCATACTAATAGTATTTGCAATATATTTTATCAGTAACATTAAACTACATCTCTATATATGACATTGCAATATTTTGACTTTGACCTGAAACTACTCGTATCTTAATCAATCTTTAAACTGATACTGTGTGGATATAACCCAAACCTATGGTTATTACACAGTTTCTAAATTATAACTATGATCTCCATACTAATAGTATTTGCAATATATTTAATCAGTAACATTAAACCACATTTCCCAATATGACATTCCAATATTTGGACTATAACCTGAAACTACACGTATCTTTACTTAATCAACCATTAAAGTGATACTGTGTGGATACACCCGAAACCTATGGTTATTACACATTTTCTAAATTATTAAATTATTGTTTTTACTAAAATGTTATTAGCGTTATAAAATTACATCATTTAAGTTAGAATAATGACATAGGATAATATAGAAACTATTTATGAGTTGTTTTAGACCCTGATTATAGTCAAGAACTACTTCAAGATCATTTAAGTTAGAATAATGAGATAGGATAATATACATACTATTTATGAGAGATGCTTTAGACCCCAATTATAATCAAAAATTACTTCAAGATCATTTAAGTTAGAATAATGACATAGATGTACGTAAACAATTTTTGACGTAAGTCTATTAAGTATACGGGATAATATAGATACTATTTATGAGAGATGCTTCAGACCCCGATTATAGTCAAGAACTACTTCAAGATCATTTAAGTTAGAATAATGATATAGGATAATATAGATACTATTTATGAGAGATGCTTCAGACCCCGATTATAGTCAAGAACTACTTCAAAATCATTTAAGTTAGAATAATCATATAGGATAATATAGATACTATTTATGAGAGATGCTTTAGACCCCGATTATAGTCAAGAACTACTTCAAGATCATTTAAGTTAGAATAATGACATAGATGCATGGAAACAATTTTTGACGTAAGTCTATTAAGCATATAGGATAATATATAGAAACTATTTATGAGAGATGTTTTAGACCCTGATTATAGTCAAGAGCTACTTCAAGTTCATTTAAGATAGAATAATGACATAGATGAATGGAAACATTTTTTGACGTAAGTCTATTCAGTGTAAAGAATGAAAAGGTTGCCCCAGCAGATTTATATCCCCTTCCTCCTGTTTAGGTTGATTATACATGATTCACTCCGAACATTCTGTTTCACTTTCTTAATCACTTACTCATTGTTTATGATATGAGAGGGTATAAATATTGAAATTTTCAAATCTTCATCATACGCAGCAAATAAATATGATGTATTTCATAGCGTGTAATAAATATCATGTATTTAATAGTGCATAATATAAATCATGTATTTAATACCGTATAATAAAAGTATGAATTAAATATGTTATAACTAGCAATTTATTGAAAATCTCTTATTTTCCACAAACTTCATATCCTTACAATTCTTATCACGTTTACCCTTACATATATTTACTTATCACGTTTACCCTTACATATATTTACTTATTAGATATGTACCAAAAACTTTTTCTATATCTATGCCATTATACTTCTTATTTACAAACTCGGACATCTCACGATCATTATCACGTTTATCTCTAAAGGGAGCATGCAACCTAATAACAAGTGATTTTTTATCGATTCATTATCGTTTAAATAGGCCTAATCCACTAGTAAAAAAATTAGAAACGAATATTAAACTAGAAATAAATTTAAAACTTACCCAGAAAATAAGCTTAGGGAGATTCATGGAGAAGCAGAATATAATCCGTGTAAGGTCTTGCAGCCAATGAGCAAAGGCCCGTCGAATAAGCGAGATTTCCATGAGCTTCCAATAACATTCGAGCAATCCAAATTCCATTATCGGCGGTTGTTTTTTTTTATCGTTTCCTGACGATTTAGGCCAAAATTACTTGAATTGATTTGAATAACTTCTAAAATGAAAAAAAAGTTCAGGGGTAAAATTGCCGAAACGTCGTATACACAATTTCAAAGTTTGTGCCAAAGCAAATTTGGAAAAAAATTATGAGAATAAAAAATAGTATCGCCATCTACTTTCGAAGGATATCTAGCATAGCATTATGATAATCGTGAAACTTTCTTTGGTTTTTTACAGTGCAGGTGAATATGTTGAATTGGGTAGTAGATTAAAACACTAATTAGCACTCGGATAATTTTTCGGACCAAGCGTAAATAGAGGTAGGTTTTCATTTTTCAGCTTGGCGAAAAGTTTGATAAATATCTTTACTAGGTAGTTGCTAAAATAAAAATCCGTTTTTTTTTTGTACCATCTGCGGAGATGGTAGAGCTGATAGTCCTGGGTTTTCAGCAAAATATGGAACTTACACCTTTTTGAATGCACTAACAAACAAGATTTTACATATTGAACTTGTCCAGGTAATTTTGTACATACATTTCAAATAAATAGAAATTGAAATATTTGAATTTCTAGTCCACAGAAGTATCTTCTTCAAACCAAATGGAACTCGAAGGCCTGAAACGAGGTTTTGCTTTTTTTTCTGAGCAGAAAATCACAATATCAAAACTAGTATCGGACATGCACGTGTCAATTGCAGCGTATATGCGAAAATCTCACCCAAATATCGTTCATGAGTTCGATAACTGGCACGTTTCGAAAAGTAATTCATAAAACTAGAGTAGAGGGTAAGGGTGTGCGAATACCACTTTCATTCGGTTTCTAACTGTTAGTCGGTAAATAATTGTTTCCAAAACAGTTATTTGTATGATTTTTCAAATTATCTGTTTCCATCATATGACAATCAATTCATCGCAAAATCCACTAGTATTCAAAAAGTGTCTTATTCGCGCAGCCCTTCTTGAGAGACCCTATAAATTTACCACTATCATACTTTTACTTTTAAAGATATAAAGTCTAAATTAGGAGCCATTGGCAAAAAGGCAAAGTGGAAATTAATAAACATCTGGATTCAAGGTATTGTCAACCATAAATATTGGGTTGCTGGGTCATCTACATCCAAATCGGAACGGCATGCCAAGTGTGAATCTGTTTTAAATCATATATGCAATATACATCAAGGTCCCAGTAAAGAGTTTCCCAACTGCCTTCATGAACCTATGGTTTCAAAAGAAAATGAAAGAGTCTGGATTCTGAAAGGCTGGTTGAATTTTAAAATTGTATCAAACTGAGAGGTCAAGCGCCTTAAATTTCCATATACTTTCATACACTCATTCAAAAATAATTAAATATAGTTCTCTATCAAAACGTACTACGCATTAAGCTAAATATATCACCCAGGGTCAAATTTTGTTTATCAGTTCAATAAATTTATCAAGTGTTTAGGCTACCTCTAGAATTGGATTAACCATCATAGGAAATATTTTATAACTAAAATATTTTTTTAATTTTTATTTCAGAATCAGATTTATATGTTGAAGTCAGTAAAGTTATAAAATCTCCTCACACACTAGCCGCCATATCAAAACTATCAAATGATTACCAAACGTACTCTGTAGAAAGTTTCCATTCTGTTTTAAATTCATTTTCTCCAAAAATGTACCACTTTACTAAACCATCGATGCTTTCAAGAATTTACTTGGCTGTCTTCATTATAATGAACTGGACCAACAACAATCCGAAGATGGGCAAGAGCAGTATTATATAGCGTATCCCAAAGCCAAGGCAGGAGCGCCAACTCTGAAGCTAGAACTTACAGTAAGTGATTTGGTTCTAATTTGCACACACTGAATGGTAATATTTATATTTTCCTTTTAACTTCTTGCGGTGTTTTAGAGTACGTGGTTAAACTGATGGATTTAACGTACAAACAAGCTCTAACAGCGCCAAATATAAGATCCCTAATGGACCAAGCCTGCGAAGCAGAACAACTAACATCCAAATACCCGAAAGATAAAACCAAAGCGGACTTAATTGCTCAATTTGCCAGCCGTTTCCACTAAGTTTTAATCAGAAAATAAAATAATTGATATAAAAGAAAACTTTTAGTAAATGATTTGGAAGGGGAGGGGTGCGGAGATTTGAATTTCCCGCACAGGTAATGAGTTCTGTTCAGATTCCACCCCTATGAAATGAAAAAGCGACCTCTTTCTCCTGAAACTATTTCTACTATAAAAGTTATGAACGAGAAATGGACAGTTCGATTGAAATTCTTAAGAGGAATAGTATTAGATTTGTTAAATGATAGGATAAAATAATGAGAATGCAATTTAAATCTCAAACGTGTTACGTATTTATTCTAAAATCTTGGGTATTGAAACCCAGTATATTCCTCAGAAGGAAATGCTTCTCTTATTTTATTTACTGCGCAGCTTGGAATTGGGGTTCTCCTCATTGCACCCATTCTGCCAAACGTAATCTGGATGAACTGCCTATAAGCGGCATACCTGTACTGTCTGTAAAAACCAGTTTTAATATGGGGAAAAACAGAAAAACTGGTAGATATATTACTCATGAATATTATGATCGCCACGGTCATGGGTTTGCTGGATATAAAATCTTAGCGCTGGCTCTAACACTTCAATATCCAGGCAATTTTTCTGGAATTTTGTCCATTCAATTACGCAGGGCCTATGGGGTATTTTTTCCGAAACTTTTTTATTTCCCTGCAACACACACTTTCTTGGGCAAGGGGCATAGCCTTACAATTGTTGCATCGACACCTTTTTGGAAGTATAAGTTAGAGGATTTTATCTCATGGCCGAATGCGTTTCATATACCAGTTAGTATTGCCAATCCTTTCATTATTACCAGCAGGGATTTCTTCGCTTTCATTTTCACTTTCATCGGAATCAGTTAAGTAATTAGGGTAATTAATCGCCAAAGGCTCGAAATTGTATGGCTAGCCCTAATTCCAATAAGATTTTCTTCAGATCTGTTCATTTCGTTAGTCTAGTGACGGCTAAAGCAAAACCAGATATGTTTAGTTTACAATTGGGAGAGCTTTGTTAACCAAAAATCAATATCTAAATGTATTATTGTAAAGTAGAAGCCAAAATATTTCAAATTGACGCCATAAATTTTAATAAGTAATAAATAATATTTCTAATTCATCTGTCAAACAGCGAAGCAGAACAACAATATGAAAACTGTAGGCCTTGGTCATAACAAAAAAAAAAACGATTTTTATTTTAGCAACTACCTAGTAAAGATATTTATCAAACTTTTCGCCAAGCTGAAAACCTACCTCTATTTACGCTTGGTCCGAAAAATTATCCGAGTGCTAATTAGTGTTTTAACTAATCTTCTACTCAATTCAACATATTCACCTGCCTGTAAAAAACGAAAGAAATTTTCACGATTATCATAATGATATGCTAGATATCCTTCGAAAGTAGATGGCGATACAATTTTTTATTCTCATAATTTTTTTCCAAATTTCCTTTGGCACAAACTTTGAAATTGTGTATACGACGTTACGGCAATTTTACCCTGAACTTTTTTTCATTTTAGAAGTTATTCAAATCAATTCAAGTAATTTAGGCCTAAATCGTCAGGAAACGAAAAAAAAAAAAAAAAACAACCGCCGATAATGGAATTTGGATTGCTCGAATGTTATTGGAAGCTCATGGAAATCTCGCTTATTCGACGGGCCTTTGCTCATTGGCTGCAAGACCTTACACGGATTATATTCTGCTTCTCCATGAATCTCCCTAAGCCTATTTTCTGGGTAAGTTTTAAATTTATTTCTAGTTTAATATTCGTTTCTAATTTTTTTTACTAGTGGATTAGGCCTATTTAAACGATAATGAATCGATAAAAAATCACTTGTTATTAGGTTGCATGCTCCCTTTAAGAGAATAAACAGATACCTCGAGACGTAAATAATACTTCACACCTCGGGATGGGTTTATCCTTACAAATATTTACATCCCCTTCCACATTTTAAAATATACGTGATTCACGTTAAATGTTCTGTCCCCCTATCTTAATCGCTGACCCACGGTTTAAGATAATAGGAGGGTATAAATAGTGAATTTTCCAAACCCTTATCATCACAATCCTTAGCTCCATCTTCAGCAAAAGGAAGACAAAAATCTCCAGTCCAATCTTCTAGCAGAGGAAGAAATATCCATCGGTAAGCGTGAAAAAAATTTTAACGCAGTCTTTAAATTATAAAATAGTTATCTACGTTAATTTTTCTTTTAATTCTAAAATAGACGCCAGTCTTTAATTTAAAACTAAAATAGTTACGTCACCCTTTAATTTAAACTTAACAATTATGACAGCTTTAAATTGAAACATAAAAATAGATAACCATGTAACCCTTAAATTAAAGCTTAAAATAGTTATTCACGTCAGTCTTATTCATGCCAGTCTTTAATATTAAATTACTTTTTTCATCATTATAGACTCGATTAGAATATTCTTTAGCTAAAACTCGCATACAGAGTTTATTAGAGTATAGAACTTTTTCAAAATCGTTATTTATCTCCAAAGTAATCATATAATTTGTCTTTAGATCAATCAGCAATGACCGAATGGAGAGAAGTTCCCCGCGATTGTCCACTCTCTTGCCCGAGGTGTGATAGTGATCTCGCGTCAGTCCCAGCTCACACGAAGCTTCTTCATTTTTGTGTGTCTCGTGATTGTTACATGCACAGGAGGTGTGTATTAGTACAACAAAAGAAACATTACCGTCCACCCGTCATGATGAGTGAGCGGACGGTAATGCTTGATGAACGGTTGTTCTGTCGATGGTGTTCCGACTACAAATATACCATAAAAAATATTTGCGACTGTAAAAAATAAATTAATATTAATAATCTCTAAAATTATTTATAATTAAGCCTACTATATTTGGTTAAGCATACTTATAACGTCACGTATCTGAGCTCACCTAACCCAAGCTAGGATATGCATTTATCTGACGGTATCCAAGCTAGGATGACTTAATCTTTGACTTTATGAAACTATCTCTGAGAGATGTTTTAGACTCTGATTATAGTCAAGAACTACATCTTAGATGTAGAAACAATTTTTTTGGTATAGGTCTAGTATTACAACCGGCATGTATATAGGTTAATTTAGAAACTATTTATGAGAAATGTTTTAGACCCTAATTATAGTCCACTACTTCAAGATCATTTAAGTTAGAATAATGACTTAGGATAATATAGAAACTATTTATGAGAGATTCTTTAGACCCTGATTATAGTCAAGAACTACTTTGAAGATCATAAAAGTTACGATAATATCATAGATGTAGAAACAATTTTTTGGCATGTATATAGGTTAATTTAGAAACTATTTGTGAGAAATGTTTTAGACCCTGATTATAATCAAGAACTACTTCAAGATCATAGAAATTAAATTAAGGTCATAGATGTAGAAACAATTTTTGGTATAAGTGTATTAAGTATCACATCTGTAATGTATATAGGATAATATAGAAACTATTTCTGAGAGATGTTTTAACCCTGATTATAATCAAAAACTATCGTCGTTCAATCAGTTAAAACATCAACTCAAAACGTCGTTCAATCAACTAAATCATATTCAATACGTGTAAGCGTTTTAATAAATTATCAACGACCGAACTGAAAAAAGTCTAAGTGCTGACATAAAATGTCTACGCATTGAATGAATTAATAAAACTACATCAGGATGAAATTAAAAGGTTGCCGCGGCGCCTTCAATTCCTATGGCGTTCCGCCATGGAGATTGAAAGGGGCGCCGCGGCAGCCTTTTCATTTCATCCTGATGTAGTTTTATTAATTCATTCAATGCGTTTAAAGTAAATATTTGTAAGGATAAACTCATCCCGAGGTGTGAAGTATTATTTACATCTCGAGGTATCTGTTTATTCTCTTGAAGATAAACGTGATAATGATCGTGAGATGTCCGAGTTTGTTAATAAGAAGTATGATAATGGCATAGATAGAGAAAAAGTTTTTGGTACATATCTAATAAGTAAATATATGTAAGGGTAAACGTGATAAGAATTGTAAGGATATGAAGTTTGTGGAAAATAAGAGATTTTCAATAAATTACTATTCATAACATATTTAATTCATACTTTTATTATACGGTATTAAATACATGATTTTTAACTTTAGTTCAGGGGGAGGTGTTACACTGGTCGTGTCTGTGTGTCTGTCTGTCTGTGTGTCTGTCAGTGTGTGTAAGCGGATATCCTGTGTAAACGGAAGTCACGTGACCTAGCTCGTGGAGCCAAAAGTCTAGAGACGTAATCATACCAGCTTATCGTTCAATTCCGGGGAATTACCTCCTTTAAGCGTGGCTGCCACATTGAGTTTCAAGTGTCGTGCAAAGACATACAACAGGACGTCTCCCATTGCACATCATCGCATTCCACCATCCACTTTACGGTCGAACCTCGATGCTGAACAGCCGAAGGCGATTACAAGCAATGGGACGTCTCCCACTGTTTGGGTTATATCCACACAGTATCAGTTTAAAGATTGATTAAGATACGAGTAGTTTCAGGTCAAAGTCCAAATATTGCAATGTCATATATAGAGATGTAGTTTAATATTACTGATAAAATATATTGCAAATACTATTAATATGGGGATCATAGTTATGGGGCTCATAGATATATAAGTGGTAAATTTCTGAACAAATTCAAATTCGAGAGCTGAACACGGTTCCTAAACAATCGTGAAGTATACTCTGCAGATCTTAAACGTCGTCGTGATTAGCGTGAGGGGTATAAGTAATAATTTCTTGTATTTCACTCTCTCCCTTAGTTAAATGCAGCGAGGAAAAGCATATCAATGAACGCTTCATGTTGGGGGAGCGGACATTTTTGACCTTCGGTATTACCGAGGAGATGCAGCCCGAGGTCTTCCTTGAAAGACGTGTCGATGATACTCTCGTGGGCGCCGAAACTATTGGGATCCCACCTAGGCTGTTGAGATCCCTCACGTGGAAAATCGAGACTATCATCAGCGGTGTAGATGGGACACGTGGTGCAGATACGGAACCGCAGGATATTAGTCTGTTATTCGAAGGTGGAACCTTCATTTCAGGTACAATCACTTGGAATAAATTCACGTTAATTGTCCCACACCCTGTATATGGCCAAAAAATTGTCGCTCTCGATCATCTCGAATGTCTAGGACTACGTAGGATTCTACCGCGGGCGAACGAGCATTTAAACAGCTGGTTTTTTCATCGCGAGGTGTCCATGTTGATGGTAGACGTGATGCGGTTTCATATATTCGAGGTCTACGAACGTATTATGCCGAACTATAACATCGGTTTTCAGTTTAAGGATAACGAGCCACACGTGAACTTCGATCGTGTACATTCCTATTTCGCAGCATTTACACCCTCGGCTGAGTTATATCAGGATTCGAGGAGCTGATGCAACTTAAAGTATTCAATAGCGAATTTTGCTCGTATAATATGTATTCTTTGTTCATAACTAATACAGCGTTACTTAAAAATTATTTATATAGAAATTCATGCACGTCTCAAATGGGGAAAACTGACCAAGTTCTAAGGATTTCGCCCTTTTCACGGCTATAACGATTTAAAGCCACAATCAAAATCTATGCTTTGCAAATTAGTTTATCTCCCTAAACAGGTTTCATAATTTTAGGGTGATAAGTACTATTAAGTTTTAAAGTTAAAAATTAAATATCAACGTAAGATTGTAGCGTGTGCAAATCTTTACCTCGTGTAAGTTTCGAAATTTTGGGAGAGAAGTTTTCCTGCCGTTTTCCAAATGTCGTTAAAATTTTATTTTAATTCATTTTAGATACTCTTGCATAAATGGGAGTGCCATTGATTCAAACCTTTCACGAATAACTCTGCGTAAATTTCTACTTGGTCTAATATGCTGTACCCAAGCCTTCCCAATCGTTTAGTTTTGGAAATGGTGGTGCTTGTTACATTCTATAACACAAATTTTCGCAGAGTTATTCGTGAAAGGTTTGAATCAATGGCACTCCCATTAAAAATGATAATATATGCCCATTGAAAGTTGTGATGGGTGTTCTCGGAATGATAATCATATCTGTCCATTCAAAGTTGTAATTACAACTGTGAAAGTAGTACTTACATTATGAATAACCTGTTCCTTCTTGTTGCATGGCAACAAGGTTATTCAACTAATATCTGTACCTTTGTAAAAAGTAGTCAGGGTGAACTTTAGAGTTAGTTTGTCAATAAAAAAAATAGTTGCGTTGGAAAATATTTTAATGTTGAAAAAATTTTCAAAACGTTTTGATGCAAGTGTGAACGTATCATTGTAAGTTGTATTAACAATTTGGGAAACCAAATAATTATCTCTCCGAGAAACTTTACCTAACCTAACCCTGTAAGCAACGACAAAGGCGTAGCCTATTCTGGGTGGTTGCCAGAAGAAATTCAATTATATAGGAAAATTCAATTATACAGACACAAATTTATGCAAGAGTATCTAAAATGAATTAAAATGAAATTTTAACGACATTTGGAAAACGGCAGGAAAACTTCTCTCCCAAAATTTCGAAACTTACACGAGGTAAAAATTTGCACACGCTACAATCTTACGTTGAATAACCTTGTTGCCATGCAACAAGAAGGAACAGGTTATTCATAATGTAAGTACTACTTTCACAGTTGTAATTACAACTTTGAATGGACAGATATGATTATCATTCCGAGAACACCCATCACAACTTTCAATGGGCATATATTATCATTTTTAATGGGAGTGCCATTGATTCAAACCTTTCACGAATAACTCTGCGAAAATTTGTGTTATAGAATGTAACAAGCACCACCATTTCCAAAACTAAACGATTGGGAAGGCTTGGGTACAGCATATTAGACCAAGTAGAAATTTACGCAGAGTTATTCGTGAAAGGTTTGAATCAATGGCACTCCCATTTATGCAAGAGTATCTAAAATGAATTAAAATAAAATTTTAACGACATTTGGAAAACGGCAGGAAAACTTCTCTCCCAAAATTTCGAAACTTACACGAGGTAAAAATTTGCACACGCTACAATCTTACGTTGATATTTAATTTTTAACTTTAAAACTTAATAGTTCTTATCACCCTAAAATTATGAAACCTGTTTAGGGAGATAAACTAATTTGCAAAGCATAGATTTTGATTGTGGCTTTAAATCGTTATAGCCGTGAAAAGGGCGAAATCCTTAGAACTTGGTCAGTTTCCCCCATTTGAGACGTGCGTCAGTTTGGTAAATCTCGAGAATTCATTTATTCGCCCGATTGCTGGGGCTTCCGTGAGCGCCACCGAAGCGCATGATCGAGGAGGCTATGCAATAGGCTACCAATTTCATGCGCGTGTCATAGCGTAGCTGTAAGATAACGTACGAAATAAGCTTTCACCTACTGGCAAAAAGTTGAACCACAAAATTTATTTATGAATTATAATTAAATTTTAATGATATTATGATATTAGAAGATGAATGATATTTTATAATATAATATATTTGAAGAAATATTAAAGTTTAATACAAAAATAATGTTAAAAAAAACTTAAACTCTCTTCGATATTCGAATTCGTCGTACTGACATCTATCTAGTAAAACCTGACCAAAAGGTCTACGTCGAAGAGATTGTCCCACTAAGCCTTGGATTGTAATTTATAACAACTCATTTAGTTAATATTTAAGTCCAAATGGAACATAAAACTTATAAAAATTCAATTAAGGTATTTCAAAAATAAAATAAACAAAAATAATTACCATATTCAAGTCTTTTGTTAAAGATATAGTAGTTTTACAAAACTAACCGATGAAACATTTTATGGCGTCTCTTACTCTCTTTTCGATACTCTCCCGCTCATTTCACTTTCCAAATTCAGCGGGTGTAAAGGTAAAGGGGTGTGTTTTCTCTATCCCAGAATAAATATAGAGAACGGTCGCTTTGCAGCAGCGCATAGGGAATTTATAAGCGGGATGGTTAACCGCCTGACGGCGTGTTCATTGGCTAGAGGTGGACCCATACGGAATTTCAACGCGTACGAAGTTAGCATCATAGCAATGATAGAGCTTGAAGCTACAGCCTATTTTGCCTCCCCCTCCCCCACCTGTCCGTGCGCAGGGTGGGGGTAGTGTTCCATCCTTGTCGTGGTGATGGGGCCCGAGTTCTAGGATCCGTCCTAGTTCCGCGAATTGGAACACGGCCGTCTTGCCCACACCCGGCCGACTCGCAGGGACCGAACTGGGCCCTGGCAGCTCCCTCTGCCTTTGAGTCGGTCTTGTTGGGTAACGGTTACATTACTGGGGCCCTATGGCACTGCTGTGTGGGTTCTGGTCGCCAAGCCATATACCTTTCCTTCTGCTGCCTTAGCCTCATCACGTGTGTGCGGGAGCACTGGTCTGGGGTTCTTCGGTTCCCGCTCTTTGGCCTTGTTTCTCGTGCGGCACTTTAGGGACAAATGATGTAGCCGCACGGATTGGCGGGGGTGTAGTGTACTAGTTTGCGGAGCACCCCCTTAACAATCAAACCTGATGAGCCTTTTTTGCCTAAGCGGGCTGTGCAAATACTCTATGGCCGTTTATGCAAAAGCTAGAGGCAACCGTAATTTCAACGCGTGCAAAGCGAGCGACCATTCTGTATAACATAGATTTAAAATTAATTTTACTTTATATTAAAGTCTGATTTGGGGAAAAAAAGGTCAAAAGCACACATATCGACATAAGAATAAACTAAATCACACAAAAAAAGAAAACAAATAGCTTCCAAATTATAGATAGGCCTTCGGGTATGACGACTCTAGGTACAGACACACTGAACTTTAAAGTGTACCAAAAAAAGCGTCATGTGTAATTCCAAGATTTTTGAGCTTCGATGATAATGTATAAGAATCTCGGATCTTGGCAGCCCATGTTATTTTCCCATTGGAGTTAATACAGCCAAAACAGAAGAGCTGCTAGCAGTCTACGGAAAACTAGAGCTAGCCGAATGGCAGAGTCTAATTATCATATATACATTCTAGATGTAATACTTAATAGACTTATACCGAAAATTGTTTCTACATCTATGACATTATTTTAATTTATATGATCTTGAAATAGTTCTTGATTATAATTTTAAAAAATGCATTCCCCTAATAATTTTATGAAAAAGCTACAGAGACCAATTTAATATTTAAAATAAAGGTGTTTCTATACTCGCTCGATTACCTAAGAATTAGAAAATTAAGAGATTAAACACGTAGAAAGACCTTGCCAGCGAGGCGAGGTTTCTATATACTTCAAGTTCATTATGCTATTTAGGTTGAAGAGGTAGTTTCCACGCGAAAACCATATATTTTTTATACTTTATAGTCCCGTCCAAATTAACCAATTATCAGTAATATGTTAAATTGGATACCCGTTTTACATAATTATAGTAAGTAGTCAGTTTCAGTGACTTCCTCGGGTACGGGTCATGTAATTTTGATTATCTAAAGTAACTCTTCCACCTGAAAATCATGAATGGTTTAAGCTAGACAAAAATGTTTTTAGTTTAGTGTTATATCTCTCGCGAAAGAAATAGTTACTTTTAGCGGGTGTTTTGATTTTCCATTATTTTACTACAAAGTTTACTAATTCTATTGAGCCTAAAATCATTAAAACTTGTATGAAAAAATACAGATGTAATTTAAGGGAAATAGAAGGAAGCCATTTAACTTTGAGGCGATCCTTGAGTTTGCTCCACCGCACGACGCTTAAAAACTGACTGAATGTGCTGCCATCTATATTTTTCAAGTTGCAGTAACGTTTTTTTTCTAGCAGTCCTGGAAATAAGCTACTTTGTCTCCCTCGCGTTTCACCCCCCTACTCCCCGAGTAGAGGAATATCGCTATAGTCGCCCCAACGAAAGAAGAGCCCTGAGAAAAACGTCCGAAATGGGGTCGCCACCATCGACCCCATAGTTATTAATCAACTTGTTTTTCTCTTGCTATGTCTGTCTGCAATATCGTCTGCTAACGAGATTGAGTGGATAAGTTCGGTGTTATAGAACGTCGGCTTTTTGCAGTGTATATGCTGTTATATTTTGTTTAATGCGATCAAGTATTCTGTATAATTCATATCATAGCGAAACAACATTAGAAAGTACACCAGTACTAGCTTTTTTATTACGATTAACCTCTGAATTTAAAAACATTGAATATTTAAGGAAAGACACCATTAGTGAAAAAACAAATATAATCAAAAATTAATGTAATTGTCTTAGAATTCAAGCACTCTTTGCCCGTTTAGTTCGAATATTCATCGGAGTCTTCGCTGTCATCTTGCATGTTGATAATAAGAGGTTCAATCGCGGTTTCGATGATGGCATCTTTTTCCCAGTACTCTTCAAGTACCTTTTCAATTTAAAAAATATTCAATTATCCGTGGTTTCGTTTGTTTTTTTAGTTAAGCGGAATGAATTGCACATTTTAATTAAGAGCACTTTTCTTGTTTAAATTGACTATTTTATCTAAAATAAATATTTAAAACTTTGACAATTTTATCGCGCATGGTATTAATCAATGGGAGTGTGCAGCTCATAGTTAGTTAACCATGCCGAAATGTAGTAGAGGCTCAACTATCCACCGCCAGGCACGAATAATTATATCTAATGTGGCCAGTTATTTTGAACGAGAGCGCAACGAAAAACGTGTCTTGCATCCGGTTGAACAGGTTCAAGTTCGCACGGCAGAAGCAACTGGTGTAAGTTGTACAACGGTTAAAAGGATTCAGAAGGAAGTGAAAGATGCCGAACAGATAGGAAAGTCATACGCCGAGGTTGCCCAGAGTCCCGGGAAGTCTAGAAGCCTTTCATCCCCAGTAACTGAGGTAGATAGCTTTCAGCTTGAAGCTACTAGACATCGAGTACATCAATTCTACTTAGACAAAGAGCTCCCCACTGTAGAGAAATTACTAGAATCCCTTCGACAAGTCGACGATGTGATGCAAGAAGCCATTTTCAGCGGTGGTCGTGAATCATTACGACAAGTACTTAAAAATCAACTTGGTTTCGAGTATAAAAAGGTCGATAGTCGCAAGCATCTTATGGAAAGAACTGACGTCGTGGCTCGCCGTCGGCAATTTCTAAAAACTGTAAAAGGTATCGATTTGAAGGACAACGTTATTTTTATTGACGAGACGTGGGTGAATGAAAACCATACGGTATCGCAATGTTGGCAGTCGGACGATATATCTGGTCCGAAAGTCCCTTCTGGTAAAGGAAAGAGACTTATTGTACTTCACGCGGGTTCCACGAAACGTTTTGTGAAGAATGGACTCTTGATATTCCCATCTAAATCGGGCCTTGCAGACTATCATGCAGACATGAATGCCAAATGCTTCAAAGAGTGGTTTATAAAACAACTTCTTCCTAACATTGAAAATGCCACCATCTTCATGGACAACGCGTCATATCACTCGGTTATTGTAGACAAAGCACCTACCACAGCAACTCGAAAAGGCGACATGCAGAAATGGCTCGACGACCAACACATTCCCTATGACAAAACCTCACTCGAAGCGGAACTCTATGAAATAATTAAACTTCACAAGTCAAGAACCCTGAGATACGAAATTGACGAGATTGCTGAAAGTAGAGGTCACAAAGTGGTGAGGCTTCCACCGTACCATGGCCAGTTTAACCCAATTGAGTTGATATGGGCACACGTGAAGTTGCCAAGGAGAATTCTGGTTTCAAACTATCGACGGTCAAAGATACGGTCACCGTAAGGGCCATAGAACGTGTTACACCGGAAAATTGGATCAACGCGATTATGCATGTGGAAAAGGTACTTGAAGAGTACTGGGAAAAAGATGCCATCATCGAAACCGCGATTGAACCTCTTATTATCAACATGCAAGATGACAGCGAAGAATCCGATGAATATTCGAACTAAACGGGCAAAGAGTGCTTGAATTCTAAGACAATTACATTAATTTTTGTTATATTTGTTTTTTCACTAATGGTGTCTTTCCTTAAATATTCAATGTTTTTAAATTCAGAGGTTAATCGTAATAAAAAAGCTAGTACTGGTGTACTTTCTAATGTTGTTTCGCTATGATATGAATTATACAGAATACTTGATCGCATTAAACAAAATATAACAGCATATACACTGCAAAAAGCCGACGTTCTATAACACCGAACTTATCCACTCAATCTCGTTAGCAGACGATATTGCAGACAGACATAGCAAGAGAAAAACAAGTTGATTAATAACTATGGGGTCGATGGTGGTGACCCCATTTCGGACGTTTTTCTCAGGGCTCTTCTTTCGTTGGGGCGACTATAGGGCACGCTTTTTAGGCCAATGGCGTGACATTAAGGGTGCTTTTTCGAGAACTACAGTTTAGTTACGTAAGATAGATTTAAACAAAAAAAAACTCGTTTTGGTTAGTTTGATGAAGCTTCTTTATTACTTATATTATACTCCGAAATACAAAATAGTATATGATTTAAACAGACCATAGTTAAGAAAAATCGTCTCTTTATGTCTGCCTTTGTCAATGGATTACACAATCGCCCGAATGTGATGGTGAATAATAGAAATTAATGGACTAAGTATTATTACGATATCGAATTTGCTTTTGATTACAATTACCGACCAAAACAAATCGATTGTCTGGTAGCGTAATCAGATGTATTACTTTCTGTAAGGTACATTATACCTGCCGAGTCTTAAAACGGCTAAAGCCGGAACCTTAGCGCTATCAGCTAGATAAATTGCAGCCCGGCTACATTGAAAAAAGTTACAATCCCTCTCTTAAATATAAGCGGATGGATTAGTCGAATTATTACGCGTTATTATGTTAAATAAAAAACAAACTTAATTAATTTCCCTTCTTGAAAATATCGACGATTATATTCAAACCATTTTATCATGGAAGATAATATAATTTTATACTGCTTGATACCCAAATGGGTATCCTATAATCCCTTATATGATCGATATATCGAAAACAAATATTCCAAGGTTAGAAACGTGTTTATTTTTAATAATAGTAAAATTTCAAATACCGGTACATTTTTAAAATACTAATAGAATTAGAAACGTTGAATAGTTTACGGAGAGACTTAGATTTCCAGATACTACAAATTGGTTTATTTATGGCGTCTCTGAGGTGAGATTTTTGTCCATTTTTGGGCAAATTCAAAATCAATTAAGTACACTAAAAAATTAATATTATTAGTTTTATAAATATTATTGATGTGAAATTTAAGGATAAATAACTATATTACTTTAAATTTGTGTTCAGTCGTTTTCTTGTAACTAAAATAATACACGCTAAATGTTAGTTAGATTAAAGTAATTAAAATTTAAATAATATAGAAATAAATAAACATCATTATATTACCTTATAAATACGAGAAGTTCCGTCGCTTTTCTTGTGACATGAAAGTATCCAGTATATTTAATGCTTTAAGTTTCCTATTGAAAATAACCGGTTTTCTATGGATAAAATTATGTTATCCAAGCTTGCCATCAACAATCGGCAAACAATTAAATTGAAGGTCACTCTCCATTGTATAGTACGCTTCTTCATCGAATTCTAACACCTCCAATTCCGAGAATCCCCTCAACTCTTCTTGTTTTACAATACCCATTAAGGTTTATGTTGGTACCTTATTGCCAGATAAGGTGTCCATAAACACTTTAAAAGCGTAAAATACCTCTTCTGGAATCCTTCAGTACCCGTGCTAAGAAAAAACCGGTTGGGTACCTTTCAAGGTACTAGAGGATACCTCAAGGTATTTTGAAGTACCTTCAAAATACCTTTTTTTTTAACAGTGTAAAGCTAAAACCACAGAAATAAAGACAAGCATTGTGCCTATTTCATTCATCAAACCCGAAGACCGTCGAGATGGGAAAATTTGCAATGTAAAATGGAAATATACGCGATACCCTGCCACAATAATTAAAATAGATCAAGGTAAGCTATAATGTATAAATAATAGTTCGATATATTAGCTAATTTAAGAATTATATTATTAACTCAATATGGTGAAAACCTCGTTTGCTTAATTATTTAACCCTTTGTCAGATAAATTTCAAAATATACTAAAAATTAATTAAGCGCTAGTACCGCGGTTTTTCCATTTGATTATATTTCTACGTAGATTAACAAATTATTTATAAAATTTTCAGATCGTGCTTTTTTAGAAAATTTACAGGAAAGTTACAATAAAAAAATGAAACTAAGTGGGGTTACACCAACATCGGTTGAGTCGAGCAAATTAACGAAAAAGAAAACCAATATGGAAAAACAAATTTGGTGCGAAAACAAAAGATTACTTCTAAACAACTAATATTAGCCAAAGGGAAAACTACGAGTAAAAGCTGCGAAGAAATCAAGGAATTGAGCAATCCATGGGGAAAAAAATAACCTAAAATGTCATCACCGAAAATATCTACGGGAGAAACTACATACATAGTTCCAAAAATTCCATTCGAATCAATTTTAAGTTCATGTAAAATTATTAAGTTAAAATTTATAAATTGTAATCTAATTGGTTTTGTATGTGAATTTAATTTATAAATTGTATTTTGTAATTTGTAATCTGATAATTGTATTCTTGTTTTTTGTTTTATCAACTTCATCATCCCTTTAAATTATTTCTGTTTGTAAAATTGTGAAACTTGTCAAAAATATTTAACCATTGTAATAATCCTAGGCCTAGGAATTTGTTTTTAAATTTGTACCAAAAAGTAGAAAAACCCTTAGAAAAAATAGGTGCAGGTGTTTGAAAATTAAAATAGGAAACGAGGAGATGCCCCTGGGGGAAATTGAGGAACCAATAAGCGCTGTGCTGGCAGTTTTAGAAAAAGCAACAATGTGTGTAAAATTGGAAACTTGAAAAAGGAGTTAGGAATATGAAGAAAGAGAATTGAGAATAAAAATTCAGGTCTTGAGGACCAAATTCGAGCGTGCTCCCTAAAAAGCGGGAAAATTATAATTATAGTAAAATGTGCGTGCGGTGATGAAGACTAAATAAATTGAGCGAGCTACCTATAAAAGTGGGAAAATAATAAGTAAGAAAGGGAAAAGTTTTGAGCGTGCCCCTAGAATTAGGGAATTATAAGTTTAAAATTAAAGTGCAGTTTTTTTTTTGTGTTATTAAAATTTATTATTTATGAGCGTGATTTATTTAATCGTAACTAGCCTCGATGTTTCAGTCCGTTGAGGCTAGTATCAAAGACTCTCCCAATAAGAGCGAAAATTAGTATAGTTTGCTAACGAAATATTTAACAGTTCATTTCGAGAGCCTTGCATGATCATAGATTCAGTTTTTCAGGTATGTAATTTAGATGTAATAATTTATTATGACACGCGTAAATAGCAACCACAATTCTAGAACCGATCAAGCTATGTGTTCTTATTAAGTTCAACGTGTCATAGGCATATCTTAAACCATGCATGTATTTATTATAAAACAGGATGCAGGACCGGATGCTGAACCCAAAATTCCGGCGCTTATTAATTGTGATGATTGGTAAAGTTTATAAATGAAATTATATTTAAACAAATACACCAACATTTTATCTTTCCAGCGATATGTCATTCTTGTTAAACAACTCTCTCGAAGATATTAGTGACAGGTACACTTCTACGCGTCAGTTTTAATAATTAATATTAGTGACTAATTTAGTTTGTATATAATTCAAGGACAAATCTTCCATGCACCTCTATTGCACCTGAAAGCCCGGCATTAACTAATTTTCACGATGGAGCATTTGAAGCAACAGTTCGAATATCTCAATCCGAAAACGATGGAATTTCTCAATCCAAAACGATGGAACTATTCAATCCCAAAACGATGGAATTTCTCAATCCCTTAACACTGAAACTTCAAAATCCCTAAACGATGTAATTTCTCAACCCATAACCGATGATGCAATTTCTTAACCCATAACCGATGATGCAATTTCTCAATCCCTAAACGATGCAACTTCAAAATCCCTAAACGATGATGGAATTTCTCATTCCCAAAACAATGGAGCATCCGATGTATTTACAAATTGCCAAAACGATGGAGCATCTGATCATGGAACTTCTCAATCCCAAAGCTATCGAGCATCAGATGGATTTACTCATAGCCGAAACGATGTCGCACTTGATGTAATTTCTCAATCCCAAAGCTATCGATCTTCTAATTCAAATAGAAATTCCCAAAAAGAAGGATCATCCAATGAAATTATGTAAGTTAAGAGAGGTAGAATTAACTCTGCAAAAGTTTCTCGTTAATATATGGTAGAACCGGGTTATATTATAGATTTTTGATCATAAATCTACTTCATTGGTTAAAAATCTACAAGCTAATAAGAAATAACAACAACTTTTCTTTACGACCATCTAGCTTTAACAACATCAAGCTCAAACGCCTGAAACAATTGGGTATTTATATTAAATATTAATTTATAAAAAACAAAATTAATTGTATTTTGTTTGGAATAAAGCTACTCCCTCTAGTTCATGGAGCTAATGTTGTCTTGTTTAAAGGATGAACAGCCTACGGTATGTGCAAGTTTACTATATACACTAAGATTAATAGGGACGTACCTCCTATAAATTAAAGGATCTTGAAAGCAGCCTCTATGGGGGTGGCTTTTAATCACTTATAAATTATTGTAATTACAGGCTGTTAAAAGGTTAAATCTTGATGATTGCTCATCAAACAGGAGTTGCAAATTTGAAATCACTGAAAGTCCTGCAGTATTGGTAAGAAATCGGCTTAACAATCTTAAGAAATAGATGAACCGAAATTAACAGTGAGCTATTCCTCTAACAGAAGAGGCAAGTTATTAGTTTCCTCCCCACTTTGGCGACGATTGTAGTCCCCCCTCCTCGGAGTTTCGACTAGTCAAGAGACATTTAACAATGGTTACGCATAAATCGGTGGTTGCAATATAATAATCAAAGAAAACGCCTAGGAATTGGCAATACAAGCTAAGCCTCCTTATAATAAATATTTTATTTTAACCAATAAGTTATTTTTATTATGATAAATTATTTCATACCTTAAAAATATCCAAATGGCATTTGCATCGCGTTTTAGGTTCCTCTCTGGCGTGAGATTCTACCCTTCCCGCAGTGATTTAACGTCTAAGAAATGATTATTGATTTCCGATTGTATAACCGTTATAAAAGTTTGTTAAAAAATACAAAAAGAAAGTCAAAGAAGCCTAAAATATCCGAATTTACTTATTACGAACCTTTCTATTAAAACCCTTCACAAAAAAAAGAGTATTAAAACAATGATATATTTTGAAAATGCTTTGGGAAGAACTTTCGCTTAGAGTATCGTACGCCGCTACGGCCGACTCCCCCGGGGTAGTCTCAATCGGAGTCATTCTCACTTACTACCGCTAAGCCTAGAGCGACCCTACCTCGTGATTTTCGAAAGCCAAACATTTCCCATGATCCTCTCTCTTATTTTCTCGAGGCCGAGGAAGCTAAAACCCCTCGTGCTTGCCCTCCCCATTCGCTACTAATAAAATGCATCTTTCGAACTAAGCGCTCGTTGATAATTTCGGTTCATCTATTTCTGAAATCTTATTATTACAATTAATAAACAAAAAACTTCTACATTGTCACAGGTGAAGCTGGTTACAGGGCTTGGTGTGAAAGTTACTGATAAGGAGAAAGCAATATTTGACCTTACTCCAAGTGATGATGCTGGAAAGGTCATAAGAATTATTTTAACCACCCTCTTCAACCCAGAGGAGTTAGCTAAAATGACGGAACAGGGGCAAAGGGGTAGTAAATGAATACCAAAACAACTATTACGGGCTATTACAGGTAATTATTAAAAATCTACAACCCAAAGAATGTATTTAATTAAGAGCTATATTAAAATTTTTAGTTTATGTAAAAGACAAATGTGGAGATGATCAACTGAACCTTGAAAGTGTTACAACTATAATAAATGAAAAATGTGCATCTGTACGCCGATATATTAGAAAAAAGGAGATTTCAAGTTCTTAAAGCAGGAAATTGATGTAATAATTAATCGTTTGATTAAAAACTAATGGCTTTTAATTTTGCAAGTTCAATTTAAACATAAACAGAACATAACTTAAAGTATACAGGATGAGTGACCTGCATGGTTTCAATGGGTACAGGCCTAGTATTAAATGGGTAGTGAACTGTTTTCCGAAGGGTTCAGTGAAATGATTTATAGCGGTACTGGCCCGGTATTAAATCGGTACAGACCTGGTTTGATAATGTACAAGCCTGGTATTAAGTCAGTACTGACCTGGTTCAAAGGGTACAGGCATAGTATTAGGACGGTAGTGACCTAGTTCAAATGGTACAGGCCTAGTATTAAGTTGGTAGTGACCTGGTGCAATTAGTACAGACCTAGTATTAAGACGGTAGTAACCTGGTTCAAAGGGTACAGGCCTAGTATTAAGTTAATAGTGACCTGGTGCAATTAGTAGAGACCTAGTATTAAGACGGTAGTAACCTGGTTCAAAGGGTACAGGCCTAGTATTAAATGTATACTACACTAGTTTTAAATGGGTAGTGACCTGCTTTCAAAGGGTACTGCCCTGGAAAAAAATGTTTACAAACTGTACTAGCCTAGTGTTAAGTCAGTTAGTACATGGTTCGAAAATGCTACTACATTCAATCAAGTTGGTATAAACCTGGTTATGAAAGGTGGTATTTCCTTAGTACAAACCTGTCCTTTGAGTCTAATACAATGTTCATACTATGCATAACATGGTGCAATATAACCTAGTATAAAGCTAGTTAAAAACCAGAATATTTTTTGGTAAGGGTGACCTCCGTCTAACGCGTCATCATTGAGTTTTCCATTTTTATGACATTATTGTTTACACTGGTTAAAGTCGAAACCAATTTATCTAAACATTTTATTGTTGAATTCAAATTTTAAAGTGTTAAGGCGTTTAAATTCGGTCAACAAAAGTTCTTTCTTACCCATTGAAAAAATAATTTAAGAAAATGTTACGAGAAAATTCGATTCCTTTACAATTAACGTAAGATTTGATTAAGTCTAAATCTAAATTGGCAGAGTTTGAGTAAAAACACATAAAGAGCTATGCAACCATTTACCTATAGTAAGCGTTTAGATTATTCAGAGATTTTTACCTCCCCGACTGAACTTTAGTTCAGGGGGAGGTTTTACACTGGTCGTGTCTGTGTGTATGTGTGTGTCTGTGTCACTTCCTGTGTAAGCGGAAATCACGTGACCTAGCTCGTGGAGCAAAAAGTCTAGAGACGTAATCATGCCAGCTTATCGTTCAATTCCGTTTAACGGGAATTACCTCCTTTAAGCATGGCTGCCACATTGAGTTTCAAGTGTCGAGCAATGATATACAATCAATCAATCTTCCACTCTCCAAACATCGCCCCTCCAATGGGTAAATTAGCGTTGCCTACCAAGTGCCTAGGGTTACGATAAACGTCTAGACTTTGAAGGGAGGGGGTGTTCCTCCCAACTTCATGGCCTCATCACTCGATTCATAAAGGCCTTCGAACGGTTTATATACTACCTTTTTGGAGTGAATACAAATGAGCCTTATGGTGTGATATCGTTTAGGGAAATGAAACGCAATATTAATTTATTTTATAATTAAAAATATCGAAATGGCTAAACGTAATCTAATTAATAATTCAGTTGAAAAATCAATTTAAAATTCGAGAAAGTTTAGAAGATATTTAAGAAATTGTTCAAAAATTTAAAGAAATGTGACCGTTTAAAACCAGCTTGAGTTTGCAGCACGCGCTAAGCTGTTTTCCATATATCATTTAGTCCAAAAAGCAAAGGTATAACGGGAAGTAAAGGCTTAGTCTTGCTGCAAACTTGGGGTGGATTGAAGAATCTATATAAAAGTGCGTTTACACGGGTATCCAATATCCCACCGTCCACTGAATTCGAATTAATAGAGACAAAGGTACTTTGACAAAATTTGATAAGACTTCTTTCGGGTACGAGAGTATCTTTAGTTAAACACAGATTTAAATAATGAAATATTGATAAAGTACATGAAGTAATAGAAAGTAAATTGCCTGAATCAGTTACAAAAGGGTGAAATCATAAGCTTAGCTGAGCTTTATTAATTGCTTCAAAATGGTAAACAAAAATTTTATTTCTTAAACAGTAGAATGATAAGGAATATCCATTGAATTCGAGTTAATGGAGAGAAAGTATAGTTTATTGAGTCCGGGTGCTTCTCTTGGTTAAAAAAAGATTTCAATAATGAAAGATTGATAAGGTATATGAAGTGCTAGAGAGAAAGGTGGCTGAATGGGTTACGAAAAGGTTAAAACATAAACCTAGCCGAACTTTTTAAGTGGTTCTAAATTGATGAACAAAAATTTAATTTATTAAACAATAGATAAGCTATTTTTAATGGTATTTTTTATCGATAACTGAAAATTACATTTACTGGGTTCTTCTACTTGGGTAGCCCTCTTCAGCCCTTTAATTTTGACTATTTTATTATATCATGAGTATCCCATTAAATTGACCTTAAATAAAGGTGCGTTTACACGGGCATCCAAAATAGAAACGACATAAGATCTAAAGCTGAGGCTGATTGATACAAAATGTTAAAAATGATAGTCGGGTAAACTCTCCTTGAACAGAAATACAGTAGGTTTCTCGTGTTTAAAAAACATCAATTTTGAATAAAAAGTGGATATCTGATGTTGAAAAAAATAGGCTTCAGTTTCTCCGCTATAAAATCAAGAAACATTTCCGATAATTTTCATAAGCAAAAGTAGCCGTGTACAGTGAACTTCGATAGCAGACCCGGAGACGAGACGAAACCAGATCAGACGAAAGAACGCTATAATAACTTTAGTGAGATAATCAACTAGCGCAGAATGTCATCACCATTTGAAGTTAACAGAGCAAGGACACGGCTTTCATTTATCACAAGAAAGAGACGACCTGGCTACGAAGAATTGACACATGCAAGCAGTGAGTGTTTTCGGATTCGACTTATGAGATACTTATGAGTCCGTAAAAGTTCGACAGTTTTTCATAAAGCCTCGTTATTCTAAACATAAAAGGAGATATTCAAGTATAAATATTAACGGTATGGAAATTAGTCTACATTCAGTCTTTAAGATATTTATTTTATCATAGGAGTGGAAACTAACGTCTTGTCAGCCGGTTTGGAAAATAACCTCTCGACCAGCTCCATCCTTGGATTCTTCCAATGACTAGGATCTCTCGTATGATGATAATATCAGTAATGGTCGTCAAACAAGAACTTCAGACAAAAACTGTACCGAAAATAATTGCCAATCATCTACCGACAATGGGTTGTGAATGGAACATTCAGTCTATAATATTTTCTGGTTTGTCCAAGAGGAACTTGCTACCATATCTTCGACGTTTTAATTCCTTGTCTTCCTTGCCATCCCAGACTAAATCCTTCGTCTTTATCAAAGATAATCACACAGTACAGCCTATGCTCAAGTGTTAATTTATATAGAAGAATTTGTATTTTACATATTTACTTTGAAAATAAACAGTTCATTTGGTGTGTCTATTAAGAAATCTACGCCATGCCGCATATAATTATAGTTAACGCCGGACATATCATTTGGTGTGTCTATTAAAAAGTCTACGACCTGCCGCATATAATTATGGGTAATGCAGAACACTCTTTTGCATTTTCTGCATCCTTGAGGTTAAGGGAAAATACTTACACTCCGTAACGTGGTGTGAATAAAATGCACGCTTTTTCTTCTACACTTTCAATACTCTACATTACTTTACATCTTTTATTTTAGGTAGGGTTAGGTTAGATTATATTAACTTAACGTCGGGGCGGGGAGGTTATATTTTGGTTTCCCGACTTGTTGCTAGTTGCGCACGCTCCAACACTTCAAAGAGTTATAAGTTCAAAAGTAGATTATTGTCTGAACACGCCTTTACACCTGGACTAATTATACTTGGGAAGTACCAAAATCCATTAGAAGCACGAAAGAAAACAGAAATAGACATAGCTGGCGTCATAATGTTTAACTCCTCAGAATTAAAAAATGACCAAGGCTTAACAGCTCACTCTGTATCTTTATATAAAATCTTTCGTGTCGAATAGAGACGCAAAGAAAGTACCACGAATTTTTTTTTTAATAATTCCACGAAGTTATAGACATATTTCAGGTTGTTTCTTTTTAAATTAGAAGCAGACGATTCTATAATAGCTTAGTTCCTATCGAACTCGTGCTACTGCGAACTATATTTTAGTTGTGTAATTTTTCCCGTCCGAAAAAAACTTTGGCAGAGCGAGTACGTTGCGAATACTGCATATTATAATGTCTCCGAGGTAACTCTTTTCTTGCTACTCCATATCCCTTCGATTTCCTGGCTCTATTTGGTTCCACAAGGGGTTCCACATAAGGAAATCCTAAGTAACGTATTTTCGGAGTCCCATTTGTATAAAAATTTCCATTTGAACGAAACTGTAGTAACCCGGAGCAGGCGTAGCAGGCTAATATCTAGTTAACTACCAGGCGTATCGGGTGCGTCTATTTCGTTTGCCCCAAATATCTTGTTTGTGGTATATAAATTCCAGAGTGACAACGCTGACGGAGACCAAAAGTAGCATGAATAAGAAATAGAAAGGAACGACCAATGCCCAGATGCCCAAATCAGTGGCGTTTTCAGTCGGTTTCTTCCAAGTGATAGACTCTATTACATATTTCCAACGAAAATCAAGGTAGGCGAGTGGTTTACTCTCGAAGAAAGGATAAAAGCTGCAATGAAATTGTTATAAGATTCGTTTAATAAGTTATTTTTAATCAATTTTAAAATACGAATGTGCCAAAACATTATTTTCAAGGTTATTAAACTTGAAATTTAGAAATGTTACATTTAAATAAGACCATAATTGGTGATATCAAGTGATTTGGCCTTTGAAAGGACTCCGAAACCAAAAGTTAATAAAAATCCGCGCTTTAGAGGTAATTTGTTCAACCGTCATTTTTATGGCAGAACAAGCATTAGCATCAGTGATTCTGCACTTAGCGAGAGTGAATTTCTCCAGTCTCAATTTTCTTTCATGACGACTTATTTAGGCTGATAGCGTTTGGCCATTTGACAAGATAATATTTCGGGACGGGCGAAAAATTCGGGCAGAGCATATAAAATTTCCAGTGCTGCTTTTTGATCAGGCGACAAATGGCGGGAGAGGTAATTTTCTATGTCTTGGCTCTTCGTCGCACTTTTCGTGAAAAAGTTCTCAACCAAAATGTAATCATCAATGTTTTGGCGTACAATTATTATAGGCATGGGTAATTTCCAAAAAAAAAAAAAAAAAAAAAAAAAAACGTTTTCTATTCACAATCTGAATTTTCCAAAATATCCCGTGATCTGACTAGATCTTCAAAAAAGCGACAACGAGCTGATCTCGGGCCAATCGCTTTCTAAATGGAACAAGCAAAATTTGAGATATATCTAAGAGCGCTTTAGAGTTTTAGAGTTTGGAGACCAAACTCCAACTTAAAGTTCTTGTAAATGAACAGTTGGTTTACGCGATATAAATTTTATTAATGACATGGAAAAACATCTTTGGAATACACGCGTTATTGATTGGTATTCTACGCAAAGAAACCAGTTGGTCACCTTTGCATCTTGATTCTGGCAACTTTTTAGGGAAGAATCTTATTGACATTTGCCACGCCTTTTAGTTTGATTTGGAATTTCTATCCCTTCCACCAACTATGATGTGAATGTGACTTTAATGAATCTTTTTTGCCCCTTATTTTTGGGTTTGGTTTATTTAATTGACTTTCTTAGCTTTATCACTTTAGGAGGTTGAAAGCTTTATTTTCCTTTAATATAATTTAAAAAAAATAATAATTATATTGAAAATTGTTATCCCACGAGGGTGTATGCATTGCCTCCCTAATATTTTGGGCAATGAGTGGAGGGCCAATACAAAGAAGCTTGCCAGTTCATCCCTGATTCCGCACTCGGTATAGTGTTGAAATTATTCCATTCTTTGAAGGTCTGGCATTGAACTTACCTTATTTGAGCTATTTCACGCATTGCGGGGCTGCTAGTCACGAATGTTTTGTTGTAGATGTAGTGACGATATTCCGAGCGAATAGCCTTGGAAAAGTAAAATCCTCCTTTTTCAGCGAAAACTCGAATTGCTCGGGGACTTAATTGCATAATCAGGTCGATTAACCAAGACAACTCCGTTTTCCTTATAATCAGAGCTTCTTTACCCGAAAAAATATCTTTGTATTCTCTCAATAAAGTTAGACGTGAAATTTCGATGAAGTTACTTTTAGAATGCCACTTTTCCGTTATCGGATCGTTATTCGCCTATAACGTAACGAAATTTATCATAGCAAGGTAAAATTAATTCGAATCCCCAATTAAAATACTACAACGCACCAGTTTTTTAAAATTTTGGCAAATTTTTGGTTTTACTCTTGACTCTACTAATTGCTCTAACGAATCGATGGTCCGGTAGGTCTCGAAAGCAAACTCGGTTTTCAAGAAACAATTAGTGAAGAATAGGATGAGTGTGACGCCCAATAACCAGGTCATTGATATCAATCTAGAAGTAATATCGCCTGAAATACGAGGAATGGCTGAAAAATAGAAAATAACTATTTATATCAATAAAATCATCGCTTCCAGGAGACTCGGAGGCGGAACAGACACGTCTGTGGCTGAATGCTGTTATTTCGCTTCCCGTTTAGGAGAAACTTACGTTCGGCGCATAATAGCGATGTGTTGTCCCAAACATTATGAAAAAGCTTTGATACAATTTCCCGCCACAGTTTCTTTCCGCCGAGTAGTGTCCAGTTGAGAGTCATCAGGCTCGATATCACCATCGCAGCCATTCCGATCAGAAAGAAAGCCTATATTAACAATACGATGAACCAATAAACAGCGCTTATCACTTCCACATATCTTTATCAGGGAAGACACTAAAAGATCTTCGTGTTTTTTAAAGGGAGTCGCAAATAACACTATCTTCAATAAAGGCTCAATATAGCTTAACTCCTATTAAATAGAAGTAAAGGACATTGACTGGCTCTCTTCAATTGGATAGTCTCTCAAAAACACACAGTTGAAAATAGGATGAACTAAAAATTAGGACAATTAACAATAGACACAGCTTGATAGAAAAAATATGAATTAGTTAAAAACTAGTGGGCAGCTGCCCAACTAGAAGGGAGAGCCATTTGTGACAGATATTTCAACTCAGAATGTACAGATATTAAATTACATCTTGCAATGGACAGATATATATGTTTTATTACAACTCAGAATTAGCAGATATTAAATTACATCTTGCAATGGGCAGATAGAACTTTTATTACAACTCAGAATGGGCAGATATTAAATATTCAAATCACCGCAATTCAGCCAAACCTTTCAGATATAACTCTGCCCTTTATTTTAGTCATTCTGAAGTCGTTGTACTGTCGTTCGTAATATGCATTGTTTTTTCTTAAATTAGGTATGAAAAAAAATTAATAAGTTTGTGACTACGATATGAAACAGAAAACATTTATTTCAAAGCGCAGAGTCATTTGTGAAAGGTTTGGCTGAATTGCGGTGATTTGAAAATTTAATATCTACCCATTTTGAGTTGAAATAAAAGTTCTATCTGCCCATTGCAAGAAGTAATTTAATATCTGCTAATTCTGAGTTGTAATAAAACTTATGTATCTGTTATTATAGCTTTACCTTGCTACGAAACGCAGTACGGTTCATTTTACAGCAGCTACCGGTCCTCGTTTGTTATTTAATATAGATCCACGAACGCCTTATATAATATCTTTTGGTTGCGAGTCTATTTTAGCCTTCTGAGGTTATAACTATTAATGAGTTGAAACGTAATATTCATTTAAATTAAAATTAAAACTATCTGAATAATTTAACTTAATCTAAAAACCGATGATGCTGAAAATTTAATTTAATATAGAAAATATTTTCGAAGATATTCAATATTTTCTTATATCCTAGATTGATTAGAAACAAGGCGCGTTTTTACGGATGTTCAAGATAAAATAACTTGATAAATATTAGATATAAAGGCAGGTTGACACGAGTATTTAAGATAAAATCGAAAGATTAAATATAAAGGCGCGTTCACACGGGTATCCAAGGTTAAAATAAAGATTAGATATAAAGGCGCGTTTACACGGGTTTATAAGATAAAAATAAATAAATATTAGATATAAAGCCGCATTCACACGGGTTTATAAGTTGAAAATAACTAAATATCAGATATAAAGCCGCGTTGACAAGATAAATTAATAAAGATTAGATATAAAGGCGCGTTCACCAGTAGCCAAGTTGAAAATAAGAAAGATTAGATATAAAGACACGATCACACTGATATTCAAGATATGAAAAGTGGAAAAATGAATTGTTTTCAAGTGTCATTGGTGTAGCTATCCTTATGGGCATGACCATCTTCATGAGGCATTTTTTTTAAGAATTTTTTGGTCCGAAGCGGGAAATTTGCCACCGATAAGAAATATGTAGTTTAAAATCATACAGAAAACAAAGCGCTTCTAAGTGGCTGACAATAAAGTACGCGTAATCGCTCTTAAACGCCATACTTTGAACTGACCAAGTCTTAGCATTACAAAGTTTGTAACGTTGGAAACGAAAAATGTTTTGTTGAGTTTATTGTTTTTTCATTACTTTATATTCTTAATCGATAAAAAATAGGTTATTTCACCCTTTCATTCTCCCTTTAACTTTGTTGAGTCATTATATGAAGATATATAAAACGAAAAAGCATCTTCACTGAAGTTTGTTAGAAGACGCTTGTGAGTTTCAGGTTTTGTTTTTCATTTTTACCAGTTAAGAAGGATGTCCAATCTTAATAGTCTTAGCTCAAACATACCGACGTGTCCATGGCTAGGAAAGATAAACTACTAGATGTAATGGTCTTGAGGGGAGTTGACATGATGACGGTCTCAGAGACGTCGACTGGTGACGATGGAACGTACCAGTTAGACACATTATCGAAGAAAGACGATGGCATAGGAAATATAATTGCATGTTTGTCCTGCAGGAATTTTGAAAGGAAATAGAACATTATTTTATCGACGGTTTTGCCATGTTTGATAACAGTCTCGCGAAAATATTTGTTCCACATAAAGAAATCACTAGGTGACGGCTCTTAAAATTAAAAGGGGTAGGGGTGCCACGTTAAACAACAACATCCCTATACTCGAGATATAATCGAGCATGTCCACGGACAAATTTTACATTTAAACAAAACTAAATCCAAAATAGAAGCCCTACACTAGAGTTCATTATCATTGTATCTCTGGAATGTTTTTTACCCGTATAAGCTTTCGCAGTCCCATAAATCCCGCTAAACTTAATCACAACTTACGCGCTAAACCAGCCTAACAAATTTATGATTTTTATTACTCTAGTGCCAAATTCGGACTAATCGTAATGTTTGATTAAATGAGTAAACGCTGACAGCCTGGGACCGCGGCTCATTTCTTGTTTCGTATTGTAATATGATATTTCGTAAATCGTTTAAATACCTTGTGCTGATTCATTTGTTCCGCGAAGTCGTTAGTTTCATGATCGATTTGGTGATCTTCGAAATTGACTCTGTAACACGAAATACAAGCTAAAATTGCAAGCGCTTCGACGTGTTCCCGAAGTGTTAAAATAAAAGCGCTGATCATTTGTTTTACTCTTTGTACTTCGTAAAATATTTGAAACTTATCACGTTACATTTATATAAACATTGAAACCAAATTTTGCTCACAGTAAGGTGCGGCGACATATCGGGGTGGATGTGGGTGTGTTTTGATAACCGGGCACGTGCTATCTGTTGTTACGTGTGTAATGAAAGAATGAATATATATATATATATATATATTTTCTCCTTTTACGAGTCCCTTTTAGATCAGGGAGGAGCCTAGCGAAGAGCCTCACAAGACGACTATAATACGTAAGTAGTTATAAAATTAAATACAAAAATGTATGGGGATGTATATAATATAAATAAAATAGAACAAATAAGATACGGAATTGAATGTTCAAAAAATAAATATAAAATTTAAGATAGTGTTCCCTAAGCGTCATGGTCACTTATTTTGTTGCTCGTGGCTCGTCACGTGACTCCATTTAGGCGAACGCAAACCGGTTAAGGCGAGGTTAGTATAGGCTAGGATAAGTTAGTTTTTATGGGAAACCACTGTTCTGAAAGCCGCTGAAACGGACACGGCTGTTTTTAAAACCGCTGACCTACCTACAAACCTAATAAATAGAGCGTTAATGGAAAGTTTCGCTTTGGTTTGGCTAGTTTAAAATTGTACTTTTTCTTTTACCCATTATTTTTTCATCTTAGAATGATCCTTTTGATCATATTATTATACTTCAACTGCGACATTGGCGGGGGGTCGAAATCGTTTCCTTCGATTATAACTAAATTATCATTAATCTAGTTCTTCCAAGATTGGAATTTGGTTTATTTCGCTCGTTATGATGTTAGAGAGGGAGTTGTTCAAGACTACGTTCTTTCTATTTGCGTTCAATATATGCAGCATCGATCGGCTTCATCTTTCCCATTACAAAAATTCTCATTTGAAATATAGTTACGAGTTACGAAGAGTATCGTCTAAAAAATGACTAGACATTAGACTAGACATACGATACCTGATGTTAAATGTGCGGTGAAAAAAATCCTTTGTATATTTGTATTTAATCCATTCATTGACATATAACCAATTAATCTGAGGGGTAAATAAAGTTTCGGTTGCCTTCATGCCAAAAACGCTGTCAAAAGTAGCTTATTAATTAATAGCCCAGAGCCACGTACGTTTTAAAGTTTACTCAACATAGGACTCAAGAATTTATCAAAATACATTTATGTTAGGTAAATAAGGTGTGCTGTAGTAAAACTTAATATGTAAAAATCTTACTTTTGCCCCATAAGGGTTCGAAATTATACAATGCCTCTTTCACCCAAAATATGTTATTAGTTTTGAAAAGCCAGACTTGACTCGTCGGATTCACTCCCATTAAGATTTTTAGGATTGTTTTTAGTATTGTGGAAGGCGACGATTACGAATTTAACAAGTTCCAGAGCGAAAGATGTGTGTATTTTTATTTGTAACGGCATCAAGAAGGCCGCTGATACCTAGCTACACCGAAATCGGTTACATCTCTTAAATGAGAATTCAGAAAAATAAGTATAGCGTTTTTATATATAAGCGTATCATTGAAACAAAATTATTAAATTTATAATATCCGCCGCTAGGAAGCGTGACAAAAATTGAGTTTTCAATATTGGTTGTGTAAACGTTTCTTTATTAATCTTAAATGGGGATAGCCCTAAATAGATTTATTGTCAAAACTGCTCATAAAGAATTTTAAAGATATTTTTCAGGATCGGGGACCTAGGCTTAAGATTTAAGAATCAAATAACTTCGAGAAAATTGAAATAAAAGAGGCTGACAACCTTTAATAATTGTATTTCAAAATGTTTAATAACTTACTAGTGAAATCCATATTTACAATGACGATAATTTGACGATTTAACTTTGATATTGATATTAATAGAGTAATAGAATATATCCGGGTATTTCACCGTCCTTCCCGATTCGACTTTATACACGTTAATCAGTAGAAAATTAAAGAGGACTTCCTCGAACTTTTCCGGGCGAAATTAAATAGAAGAGTCTCTTTTTCGTCACGGGGTCAGACGCTCTTATTTTTAAGCATAAAAAATATAAGGGCAGCTGTTCGTCGCCAAAAATCAACTAGATGCGCCCCCCCACGTGACTTGTGAATTTTCGCGGGAAAATTGTTTGAGCAGACGACACAATCATTAGAGTAACACAAGTTTTCAGAATGTGACGGACGGACGTTAGCTTAAGTCGGACGAAACCGTTACATCCGCCCGGCCAAAAAGATTGTGTCGTATGCCGTGCAAAAATTTACTTCTTTTCTTCTCTTTCTTTCTTCCGACGTTCTTGTCTTCGGGTGACTCTGTCTTTGCTTTTTTTCTTCCGGGGCCAAGGACAGTCGCTCTCATGGTGCGCGTCTAATTTGCATCTTCGGCACGGTAAAGTTCTGTCCGAATTTACTTTGCGTCTCGAATTGTCTCCCAAGGTTCCTCCGATATGGTCCGTTTCTCAAAACAGAATTCATCGACGCTAAGATTTTTAATCTTCTGGTCTCTTAGAAAACGCGAAATGTCCGGTTTGGATCGTAAGCGTTTCCAAATAATGTTAAATATACCTTAATAACCTGCTACAGATCACCTAGTAATAATGCCCAAAATTTTATCCAAGATTTAAAAAATAAACTTCCTCAAGTCTGTACTTCAAAGAACATAATTTGGATTGGAGATATAAATATCGATATACTTAAATATAACGAAGCTACTGCCTCGGATTACCTGACGCTACTACACGAACTTGGTTTCTACCCTTGTATAACAAACCCCACTAGAGTAACCCAGCATTCTGCAACCTGCATTGATCATATATTTGTTAAGAAAAACGACACAACAATAGTAACTTCTGTTATATATGAAACTAAAATCACCGATCACTCGGCTGTATTTATTGGTATCCCAGACCTTCGGAATAACGGGCCTAATTTATAACAAAATCAATATAAAACAAGCAAGATCTTAGACTATAATTTGCTAATGACAAACATTAAATACGAATCATGGTCACGAGTAATTACCGTGGGAGACAGTGACTTAGCTATGAATATTTTTTTAGAAATCCTACACAAAAATATCAATAGAGCCACGAGACAAAATAATTTTAAATCTACGCATAAACATCAAAAACTCAAACCGTGGATAACGCTAGGACTTATAACTGCAATACGTAAAAGAGATAAGCTGGCAAAAAGTCTTAAGAATCAACCTTTTAACCTTAGACTAAAAGAAATATACTTATCCTACAGAAATAGATTGACAACGTTGATAAGAACAGTAAAATATAATTATTTTAAAAACAAGATTTCTAATGCCAACCATGACCCCAAATCAATATGGAAAACAATAAACGAGGCAACTTTGAAAACCAAAAACCGAGATTCCAATTTTAAAATTAAAATTATAGATCAATTATATTCCTCTAAAGATAAGCCTAAAGTTGTTGCGGATGGGTTTAATAGGTTTTTTCCTCTGTTGGCCCACAGTTAGCCCAAAAAATTTTAAATAAAAACCAACACGCGAGTAATAACACTAAAATTATTCCTGACACTTTGAAAAACCACGATAGCTTATTTTTTGGTCCTATACTAGGGAAAGAGGTTGAAACTTTTATCGCCAACCTTAAAAACTGCAACTCTAACGGTTGTGATAACATAAGTGTTAAAGTTCTAAAGAAAATAAAGCATTATATATCCGAACCATTAGCTCATATAATAAACTTATCTTTAACTTCAGGTGTTTTCCCCACTATTTTCAAGAAAACAATTATAGTACCAATATTTAAAAATGGAGTAAAAAGTAATCTTGAAAATTATAGACCTATATCTTTGATAAGTAACGTATCAAAGATATTTCAAAGGTTTGTAAAAAATCAGCTAGTTAAGTTCTTAGAATTCTCAAATTTTTTTTCAAATAACCAATTTGGCTTTCGAGATAAATTAAGCACTAACGACGCGATTGTACAAGTCACAAATTTTTTGTATAATTCCATTGATAATAACCAAAAAGTATTAGGAATTTTCCTGGATTTAAAAAAAGCTTTTGACACTGTCTCCCACTCTAAATTATTAGAAAAATTAGATAACGCTGGAATAAGAGGTATAACGCTGAAATGGTTTAAGAGCTACCTTGAGGGCAGAGAGACAGTCGTAAGAGTTGGCACTACCTACAGTGACCGAGTACCTGTAACGAACGGAATACCTCAGGGCACAGTTTTAGGCCCAGTGTTATTTCTGATTTACATCAATGACCTATGTAATTCCGACATACCGGGTATGCTAACCTCGTTTGCCGACGACACGACCTTGCTGTTCGAGGGTAGCTCTTGGACTGAAGTATTTGAAAATGCAAATGCGGGACTACAAAAAATATACTCTATCTTAAATGAAAATTTGCTAACGCTCAATGTAAATAAGACAAAGTACATCTGCTTCTCACCAAGAACCTTTGTAGAAATACCTTATCAGTTATTCATTCATAATTGCGCGGAAAACATGCCCTGTAACCACGAATGTTATCAGCTTGAAAGAGTACAATCTATTAAATACCTAGGTATTACTGTAGATCAAAACCTGAAATGGTCTGTCCACATTCATAATCTATGCCAGAAAATAAGATGCTGCATGCACAAATTCTACGAACTTCGAGGATTCTTATCTATATTCTGGCTTAGAACAGTGTACATTGCGCTTATCCAATCTATACTCTCTTACGCAATAACTAGCTGGGGTGGAACATTTACTAATACGATTGAACCTTTGGAAATTTTACAAAGAAAAATAATTCGAATTTGTTTAAAGAGGAATTATTTGGAAACCAGATTAAACTTACATAATGATTTTAGGGTATTTACTGTAAGGCAATTATACGCTAAATATATACTTTTGTATACGTATAAACATAGAGAGTTATTGCAACCTATAGGATTATATAATACGCGATTTGTAAAAACTGGTAACTTAACACAAAACCCCGTAAAGAAAACTATAGGACAAAAAAATGTTACTTTCCTAGGCCCTAAGCTATATAATCTGTTAGATAATAACCTTAAACGTTGTACAACAATTAATGACTTTAAAAATGGTATAATATCATGGCTTACTAAGCTAATAATTGAAAATCTGTACAAAAAATTAGACTTCTAATCTAACTCATATACACTAAACACGGTATTTATCAACGCTCTCTCTTAGATAGGAACGCTGCAACTCCGGCATCGCAGGCATCTGTTGTCAAGATGCAGGGCAGCGCCGGATCGTATGCTGCCAAGGGCGGAGCTGTACATATGGCGTCCTTGATCTGCTCAAACGCTTGTTGCTGTTTTGGTCCCCACAGAAATAGAACGTTCTTTCTTTTTAACTGGTTCAGGGGAGCCACTATTCTGGAATACCGAGGGATAAAGCGAGAATGCCATACCGCCATTCCCAAGAACCTCTGAACTTCCTTGACATTCTTTGGCTTCGGATAGTATACAATAGCGTGGGTCTTTGATGGATCAATATGAATCCCTCTCTCGTTGACTTTATGACCCAGAACTGTAGTTTAGCATTGTGCAAAGCGGCATCTCTTCGTCTGAAAAGTTAATCCGGCGTCTGCGAGTTTCTGTAGGGCATATTCGAGAGATTTCAGATGATCTTCCCAATTCGCCGACGGAATGATGATGTCATCCAAATAGACGCAGATCGAGAAATAATGTCCATCCCTGAAGATTTCGTCTACCAAGCGTTGGAACGTACTGCGGGTGAAGTTCTATCTGCCAGTAACCACTTTTTAAGTCCAAAGCGGTAATAAACTTTGGTGCTCCCATCTTTCCCAGAAGTTCGTCCATCCTTGGTATCGGATATGGGTCTTTGACGGTGATCTTGTTAAGTTGTCTATAATCCACACAGAAGCGGACCTTGTCTCCCTTCTGGTTGACTAGGACCACTGGTGATGCATATGGACTCTCGGACGCTTTAACAACACCATCTCGGATCATCTCGTGAATGTGATCTTCTATTATCTTCTTCTTGGCATCGCTCACTCGGTATGGACGTTGATGTACTGGAACGTCAGTGGTTGTATGAACCTCATGATAAACCAAATTCGTACGTCCAGCCTTTTCCTTGAAAAGTTGCGGGAATCGAAGTAACAGTGACTTGAGTTCCGCTTTCTGTTTATCGTCGAGATTCGGTGAATCCACGGCCTTTTCCACGTCTTCTATGATCTTTGGTGTAGGTTGTTCCAGTTCCGGAACAGCAGTAGAAAAAGGAAGAACCGTTTTTCCAATCTTGCATGTCTTGGAGCCGAAATCCAATATCACCTTATTCTTGTAAAGAAAATTAATCCCTAGAATGAAGTCGTTAGGGAGTGATGGAACGACGTGAAATTCTTGGTTGAACTGTAATGGGCCGATGTTAAATGATATGTCGGTACAACCCTTCGTGAAAGTATATCGTCCATCTCCGAAGATGATGCAATTGGTTTCTTCACCATCAAGAAGCGTTGGAATTTCTTCTGGAGTGGTATTGAGGGCGCGCCATTGTTTCAAAGATATGAAACATGCGTCAGCGCCAGAATTCAATCGGGTGGTGAAGACTCCATGTTGATACTTGGCTTCTATCGCTACTGGCGGACGGGTTTTGCACCGTCGGACGTCCATTGAACCGAAGTCTAGTGCTTTTTGGCGGGGTTCCTTCTTCCCGCGTCTCCTTTTACTGAAGATTCTTTCTTGGTTTTGTCGACTCAGGACAATCCGGTGAATAATGTCCTAATTTCCCGCAGCGATATCATTGGACTGATTCTGTATATTTCTTGGGGGAAGTTTTTCCAACTCCTTTGGCTAGGGCACGGTGTAACTTGCCAGCTTGACCAACTTGTTTAGTAGGAGTTTGTCGGGAAGTTGTTGTAGCCGTTGCTTTTACTGGAGTCCTTGTTGCTCTGGCAGGAATTCGGCTTCTTACATCTGTAGCCTTGGCTGCATATAATGGACTACCTGGAGTATCACGCAGTATTTCCTCAGTTTCTGTACACATGTCTATGAATGAACTCAAACTTATTGTAGTAGTATCCGGAACGTGAATTCTTATCTCCGGTAACACGTTGCGTCTTAAGATACTTGCTAACTCGTTCTCTGTATACGGAACTCTCAAGTTCTGGTTCATAGCCGTAACTTGAGCGATGTAAGTTCCGAAAGACATATTTACTGGGTGGACAAACTGCGCTATAGCTACTCTTAAATCTTTATCGGCTCTTGTCGAGAAGAAATAGTCCCTAAAACTTCCCTTAAAGGTGGGCCAAGTGATATTAGCTAAGGAGGGTCTTGAAGTGGATATGTCAGGGCTCGACCTCGTAGGATTAGAGGAAGTTGTTTTGAAAATAAGCTTCAAAAAGGTTTAGCAATATGATTATTGTGAAACATACGTTTATGACCTGTGTTATATTCCATATGACAATCATGATTGGAAATATTGTTTCCCGATGAATAGCTGGTGAATTATACAGAGTGTTTCTGAAAGGTCTAGAAAAAATGAAGGGGTTTTTTCGTGGGGTCAGACTGAGTGAAAAAGGTTTATGAACCTTTAGTCTCACGCGCTGCGTTGCGTAGTTATGAGCCCTTGAAAATAGTCCTCGAAAATACGAAGAACGACCGAAAGGTGTAGGTAAGATTGTGCCTTTGACCATTATTGTTTTCAGTTTAGTTGAGCATAAGCTAATTATCGAGAGATAAGTGAAACAAGCTGTTTATTAACTAAAAAAAGCGTATCAACATGTTTAGGAGTGTGCAATCATTAATTTTGGACAGAAGTACTTGAACTCAAAGTGTGGTTTATTACGTGTTGAAAAGGGAATATAAAAAGAAACCATTATTAATTACCATAATTATCAATTGTTTAATAATCGGAATCAGAAGTATTTACAAAAATTGTTCGAAATGCATTGAGCTCGTCTAATAAATGATTGTCTAACTCGTTCGAAGATCCTTGGTGTGTTGCGTATGGTTTCGCATGCATCAATAATCCTTTGACGTAGATCTTCCACGTCACGCACTTCACTAACATAAACTAAGTCCTAAAGGTGCGCCCAAAGAAAGAAATCACAAGGGTTTATGTCCGGAGATCTGGCTGGCCACGCAACCGTTCCGCCACGACAAATCCACCTCAAAGGGAATGTTTCATTAAGGAAGGCCCTAACTAGGAGAGAAAAATGAGGTGGTGCACCGTCGTGCATAAACCACATGTCTCGTCTCAAGACCAATGGTACGTCTTCAAGAAGCTCGAACAGATTGTCTTGAAGAAATCGGAGAAATGCCTCACCGTTAAGCCTTGGCTGCAAAAGGAATGGTACAATTAAATGGTCACCAACAATTCCGCACCAGACGTTTAAGCTGAATGAAACTTGTTGAGCCCTAACACTTGTAGCGTGGGGGGTTTTGTTGCGCCCACTGATGCCTGTTGTGCATGTTCAATATGCCATCACGGGAGAAATTGGCCTAATCCGTAACTAAAAGGTTTTGGGGTATGTTGATGTCTTGATGTTGAGCGATAAACCACTGACAAGACATCAACTTACCCCAAAACCTTTTAGTTACGGATGAGGTCAATTTTTCGCGTGATGGCATATTGAACATGCACAACAGGCATCAGTGGGCGCAACAAACCCACCCCCCCTGCCCGCTACGAGTGTTAGGGTTCACCAAGTTCCATTCAGCTTAAACGTCTGGTGCGGAATTGTTGGTGACCATTTAATTGGACCATTCTTTCTGCAGCCAAGGCTTAATGGTGAGTCATATCTCCGATTTCTTCAAGACAATCTGTTCGAGCTTCTTGAAGACGTACCATTGGCCTTGAGACGAGACATGTGGTTTATGCACGAGGGTGCACCACCTCATTTTTCTCTCCTAGTTAGGGCCTTCCTTAATGAAACATTCCCTTTGAGGTGGATTGGTCGTGGCGGAACGGTTGCGTGGCAAGCCAGATCTCCTAACCTAAACCCTTGTGATTTCTTTCTTTGGGCCACCTTAAGGACATAGTTTATGTTAGTGAAGTGCGTGACGTGGAAGATCTACGTCAAAGAATTATTGATGCCTGCGAAACGTTACCGTACGCAACACACCAGGGATCTTCGAACGAGTTAGACAATCATTTATTAGACGGGCTCAAGTGTGTATCAACGCTGACGGAATGCATTTCGAACAATTTTTGTAAATACTTCTGATTCCGATTATTAAACAATTGATAATTATGGTAATTAATAATGGTTTCTTTTTAAATTCCCTTTTCAACACGTTTCACACGTAATAAACCACACTTTGAGTTCAAGTACTTCTGACCAAAGTTAATGATTGCACACTCCTAAACATGTTGATACGATTTTTTTAGTTAATAAACACCTTGTTTCACTTATCTCTCGATAATTAGCTGATGCTCAATTAAATTGAAAAACAATAATGGTCAAAGGCACAATCTTACCTACACCTTTCGGTCGTTTTTCGTATTTTTGAGGACTATTTTCAAGGGCTCATAACTACGCAACGCAGCGCGTGAGACTAAAGGTTCATAAACCTTTTTCACTCAGTCTGACCCCACGAAAAACCCCCTTCATTTTTTCCAGACTTTCAGAAACACCCTGTATATAATAGTATATTTGTGTATTTCGGAGCGTAAATCTTAAATTATACAGGTATTTTTCTATTCTGGAGAATGGGTTCCAGTACGGCCACTTTCGCCCCTCTTAGGTCATTACCTTCCAACGAGGTTAGCGTTTCAATTACTTCTCCCGTCTTCAGCTGTCTCGATCAATGTCTCTTGGTCACGGGTTTTGCATGCTATAAGTGTGAACAATTAATTGGGGAAAAGCATGCGTTCGTGGCTTGAAATAATAATCGATATTGCGTTGATGCAAGATTTTAATCCTTACTTTGAATACGTTCAGGAAAAACTAATTGGAAAGTAAAAACTTCTCGAAGAGACAACGAAAAGAACAACCCAAACTGCCCATAGGAATTTGGGTAATGTAATGTTAAAATTTTTTGTTTCGCCACTGGTAAAATTTTATTTTGATAGTAGACTAGGGTTGTGTCCTCACCTTTCTACCACAAAAATAAACATTTAACCGTTATAGTCTGCGAATACAAATCAATTGAATTTCAGCTCGATAATGTTAAAGATAGGCCACATCGTTGGATTCGACAATGGAGTAGACTGTCTTCCCCCACCTGAAATCAGTTGAAATTTTGAATATTAGTAGACAAACGATAGATAAAGATTCTGGGAAAATATCGTTTTGTAACTGCCATGGGATTTTTCTCAGCAACGATTTATATTACCCAGAATTTTGACATAATTTGAGGTTTGGAAGGATAAAACGCCTGTAAAAGTGTTCAACCTGCCGAACAACAAAGTTTTGCAGCCAAGCAAATTCAAGGAGCGAGGCACAGACTATACAGCTAACTCGTATAGTCTTTGTGTTCTGAAAAAACAAAGAGAAATAACAGCGAAAAAGTATATTGTAGTGGTTTTTATTAAGAAACACTTTATGACTAGTTCAACGAAAAATAACAATTTTTTGTAATGAGGGACTTAAAAGCAAAGCGCGCGGAGTCTTACGTCGCTTTGACAATTAAAAAGTCCGGCTCTTTCAATGTTGAAGTTTGCCAAGTGGAAAAATACCATATTCGTGTTCGCGTAGGGAGTCAGTTCTCAGCCTTAGCCATGCATCAGGCTTTGATTCGATACGTTCCTAATGGTATCGGGATTGATTCAGTTACTTCGTGGTATTGCAACTGTAAAGGGGGGAACTTGACCATCGGAACTTGTGCTCACGTTAGCAGCCTTATTTGGTACCTGGGCTATAAACGACACGAAGATAGCGGTAGCTGGTATCAATCTAAATTGCGTGCAGTCTGCGACGATTCTGGTGATTTGGACGATTTACCTAATGTTGTTTGAAATATAATGCCACTAAAATTGTTATATTTTGTCGAATTACTAATAATGTGTTTCTTAATAAAAACCACTACAGTATACTTTTTCGGTGTTATTTCTCTTTGTTTTTTCAGAACACAAAGACTATACGAGTTAGCTGTATAGTCTGTGCCTAGCTCCTTGAATTTGCTTTGCTGCAAAACTTTGTTGTTCGGCAGGTTGAACACTTTTACAGGCGTTTTCTTCTTCCGCACCTCAGATTATGTCAAAATTCTGGGTAATATAAATCGTTGATGAGAAAAATCCCATGGCAGTTACAAAACGATATTTTCCCAGAATCTTTATCTATCGGGCATCTACTAATATTCAAAATTTCAACTGATTTCAGGTGGGGGAAGACAGTCTACTCCATTGTCGAATCCAACGATGTGGCCTATCTTTAACATTATCGAGCTAAACTTCAATTGATTTGTATTCGCACACTGTAATGGTTAAATGATTATTTTTGTGGTAGAAAGGTGAGGACACAACCCTAGTTTACCATCACAATAAAATTTTACCAGTGGCGAAACAAAAAATTTTAACATTACGTTACCCAAATTCCTATGGGCCGTTTGGGTTATTCTTTCGGTCGCGTTGTATCATTGTGACTTACATTTATCCTTGCCCGAAAGGAAGTCGTTTACCGTACTATTATTTGCATCGAATCCTTTTAAAACCGAGCGTTTTAATCCCACATTTCCATAAAACATTTTCTGTGCACGACTGATAGCTTAAACTTGCCTTATATCAACACAAGTTAAAGTAACATAATCTAACCTAACCCTACCTAAAAGATGAAAAGTAATGTAGGGTATTGGAAGAGTAGAAGAATGAGCGTGCATTTGATTCATACTTCTTTATTTCCCATCCACGTTACGGAGTATAATTATTTTCCTTTATCCTCAAGGATTCAGAAAATGCAAAAGAGTGTGCTGCATTACCCACAATTATATGCGGCAGGTCGTAGACTTTTTAATAGACACACCAAATGATATGTCCTGCGTTAATTATAATTATATGCGGTATGGCGTAGATTTCTTAATAGACACACCAAATGAACTTTTTATCTTCAAAGTAAATATGTAAAATACAAATTCTTGTAATATAAATTAACACTTGAGCATAGGCTGTACTGTGTGATTATCTTTGATAAAGACGAAGGATTTAGTCTGGGATGGCAAGGAAGACAAGGAATTAAAACGTCGAAGATATGGTAGCAAGTTCCTCTTGGAAAAACCAGAAAATATTATAGTCTGAATGTTCCATTCACAACCCATTGTCGGTAGTTGATTGGCAATTACTTTCGGTACAGTTTTCGTCTGAAGTTCTTGTTTGACGACCATTAATGATATTATCTTCATACGAGAGATCCCAGTCATGGGAAGAATCCAAGGATGGAGCTGGTCGAGAGGTTATTTTCCAAACCGGCTGACAAGACGTTAGTTTCCACTCCTATGATAAAAAAAATATCTTAAAGACTGAATGTAGACTAATTTCCATACCGTTAATATTTATACTTGAATAGCTCCTTTTATGTTAAAATAACGAAGCTTTATGAAGAACTGTCGAACTTTTACTGACTGTAGGTTTCTCATAAGTCGAGTCCGAAAACACTCACTGCTTCCATGTGTCAATTCTTCGTAGCCAGGTCGTCTCTTTCTTGTGATAAATGAAAGCCGTGTCCTTGCTCTGTTGACTTCAAATGGTGATGACATTCTGCGCTGGTTGATTATCTCACTAAAGTTATTATAGCGTTCTTTCTTCTGATCTGGTTTCGTCTCGTCTCTGGGTCTGCTAACGAAGTTCACTGTTCACGGCTACTTTTGCTTATGAAAATTATCGGAAATGTTTCTTGGTTTTATAGCGGAGAAACTGAAGCCTATTTTTTTAAACATCAGATATCCACTTTTTATTCAAAATTGTTGTTTTTTAAACACGGGAAACCTACTGTACTTCTGTTCAAGGAGAGTTTTCCCGACCATAATTTTTAACATTTTGTATCAATCAGCCTCAGCTTCAGATCTTATGTCGTTTCTATTTTGGATGCCCGTGTAAACGCACCTTCATTTAAGGTCAATTTAATGGGATACTCATGATATAATAAAATAGTCAAAATTAAAGGGCTGAAGAGGGCTACCCGAGTAGAAGAACCCAGTGAATGTAATTTTCAGTTATCGATAAAAAATACCATTAAAAATAGCTTATCTACTGTTTAATAAATTAAATTTTTGTTCATCAATTTAGAACCACTTAAAAAAGTTCGGCTAGGTTTATGTTTTAACCTTTTTGTAACCCATTCAGCCACCTTTCTCTTTAGTACTTCATATACGAATTGAACCGTTCGAAATCCTTTATAAATCGAGCGATGTGGCCATGAAGTTGGGAGGAAAACCCCCTCCCTTCAATGTCTTGCCGATTCTTGATCTCTAGGCACTTGGTATGCAAAGCTAATCGTAGGTGGGGCGATGTTTGGAGAGCTGATGTGAGGGACGCCTCGCTAATATGGGCAGCTGAGGACACTGGAGGTTGGACGCCTTCAACTGTCTAGCATCGAGGTTTGACCCTGAAGTTGATGGCGAAAGGCGATATTATACAATGGGAGACGTCCTGTTGTATATAATTGCACGACACCTGAAACTCATTGTGGCAGCCACGCTTAAAGGAGGTAATTCCCGTTAAACGGAATTGAACGATAAGCTGGCATGATTACGTCTCTAGACTTTTGTCTCCACGAGCATGGTCATGTGGTACACAGGATATCCTCTTGCATATTTACCGCCTTTCACCGTCCACTTTGCGGTCAAACCTTGATGCTGGACAGTTGAAGGTGATTATACGTAATGGGACGTCTCCCACTGTTATAATCACCTCCGACCATCCCCACACCAAGGTCCAACCTCCAGTTTCTGATCTCAGCGGGCCATACTAGCGAGGCGTCCCTCACTAATATGGTCCACATCAATCTTCCACTCTCCAATGGGTAAACCAAGTGCCTAGGGTTACGATAAACATTTAGACTTTGAAGGGAGGGGATTTTCCTCCCAACTTCATGGCCACATCACTCGATTAATAAAGGCCTTCGAACGGTTTATATATAGTACCTTTTTGGAGTGAATGCAAATGAGCCTTATGGTGTGATATCGTTTAGGGAAATGAAACACAATATTAATTTATTTTATAATTAAAAATATCAAAATGGTTAAACTTAATCTAATTAAAAATTCAGTTGAAAAATCAATTTAAAATTCGAGATAGTTTAGAAAAAATTTAAGAAATTGTCCAAAAATTGAAAGAAATGTGACCGTTTAATACCAGCTTGAGTTGGCAGCACGCGCTAAACTATTTTCCATATGAATAATTTAGTCAAAAAAGTATAGGCTTAGGCTTGCTGCAAACTTGGGGTGGATTGAAGAACCTAATTAAAGGGTATCCAAGATCCCACCGTCCACTGAATTCGAATTAATACAGACAAAGGTACTTCGACAAAATTTGATAAGACTTCTTTCGGGTACGAGAGTATCTCTAGTTAAACACAGAATGAATTATTGATAAAGTATGTGAAGTAATAGCAAGTAAGGTGCGTGAATTGGTTACGAAAGGGTGAAATCATAAGCTTAGCCGAGCTTTATTAATTCTTAAACAGTTGAATGATAAGGAATATCCATTGAATTCGAGTTAATAGAGAGAAAGTATAGTTTATTGTTTACGACTGCTTCTCTTGGTTAAACAAAGATGTCAATAATGAAAGATTGATATGGTATATGAAGTAATAGAGTTTTTTTGTTTTCTAAAGGGCACATTTATTAACAATAAAACAAGAGAAAGGTGGCTGAATGGGTTACGAAAAGGTTAAAACATAAACCTAGCCGAGCTTTATTAAGTGGTTCTAAATTGATGAACAAAAATTTTATATATTAAACTGTAGATATTAAGCTATTTTTAAAATTACATTCATTGGGTTCTTTTTTTATCGATATCTGAAAATTACATTCATTGGAATCTTCTACTCGGGTAGCCCTCTTCAGCCCTTTAATTTTGACTATTATATTATATCATATTCACCTTAATTCACCGTAATTAAAAAGTATGCAAGATTTTCTTATCCTCTTAAGAAAAATTATGGTCGTGAAAACTCTCCTTGAACAGAAGTACAGGAGGTTTCCCGTGTTTAAAAAAAAATGAAAAAAAAATGGACATCTGATGTTGAAAAAAATAGGCTTCAGTTTTCTACACTATAAAACCAAGAAACATTTCCGATTATTTTCATAATCAAAAGCAGCCGTGTACAGACCAGACTAAAGAGAGGTATAATGACTTAAGTGAGAATGTCATCACCATTTGAAGTCAACAGAGTAGCGACACGGCTTTCATTTATCACCAGAAAGAAACGGCCTGGCTTCGAAGAATTGACACATGCAAGCAGTGAGGGTTTTCGGACTCGACATATGAGATACTTAAAGTCAGTAAAAGCTCGACAGTTCTTCATACGGCCTCGTTATTCTAAGCATAAAAGGAGCTATTCAAGTATAAATATTAACGGTATGGAAATTAGTCTACTTTCAGTCTTTAAGATATTTTTTTTATCATAGGAGTGGAAACTAACGTCTTGTCAGCCGGTTTGGAAAATAACCTCTCGACCAGCTCCATCCTTGGATTCTTCCAATGACTGGGATCTCTCGTATGATGAAAATATCAGTAATGGTCGTCAACTAGCACGTCAAAACAAGAATTTCAGACGAAAACTGTACCGGAAGTAATTGACAATCATCTACCGACAATGGGTTGTAAATGGAACATTCAGTCTAGAGTATTTTTTGGTTTGTCCAAGAGGAACTTGCTAACATATCTTCGTCGTTTTAATTCCATGTCTTCCTTGCCATCCCAGACTAAATCTTTCGTCTTTATCAAATCAGTGGATAATCAAAGATAACCATACAGTACAGCCTATGCTCAAGTGTTAATTTATATTACAAGAATTTGTATTTTACATATTTACTTGGAAAATAAACAGTTCATTTGGTGTGTCTATTATGAAAACAACGCCATGCCGCATATAATTATGGGTAACGCAGGACATTTCATTTGGTGTCTATTAAGAAGTCTTACGACCTGCCGCATATAATTTTGGGAAACGCAGGACACTCTTCTGCATTTTCTGAATCCTTAAGGTTAAGGGAAAATACTTATACTTCGTAACGTGGATGGGAAATAAAGACGTGTGAATCAAATGCACACTGTTTCTTCTACTCTTCCAATACATTTCTTTTCATCTTTTATATTAGGTAGGGTTAGGTTAGATTATGTTACCTTAACGTCTTGGTCGGGGAGGTTATATTTTGGTATCCCATCTTGTTATTTAATGTAGTTCGTTATTGAAGAAGGGTTTTTGAAGGCACACGTGCTACTCTAGTTGAACACAGATTTAAATAATGAGAGAGGGATAAGGTATTTGAAGCAATAGAGTTGAAGGTGACTAAATAGTCACCCGTCTCTTCAACTTTAACCTCCGTGCATATTTATGGTTAAGTTAGGTTAATTATTCCTTCCCTTTTGTAATATTTTAGGAAAATGTAGTTTAATTAATCACTCGAATTAGCTGGTCGCTCCAACAACGGCCTCTATACCTCTTGAAATATTTCAGGTAAGGGTAGGCTAAGCTAGTTAGTCTCTGACTTTCGAAATTATGTTTCAGACTCTTTAATAACGTATAATTTGAAGCATATTTGTAAGAATTAAGATTAAGAAGATCCTTGAAAAAACTGAATAGTTTAAAAATTCGTATTCGTATTTCAGAAAGATTCTCTCTGTAAAGCTTTTATTCAAATTTGACCCTTTCGTGTTTAGATTTTTCGCAGCTTACGCTTTCAAACAAAACGGGCGCTCCAATTGTTTTCCCAAGTTTTATTCGGTCGAAAAACGCGGATCCGAACAAAAGTGGCGTCGCAGCCTTGTGTTTCACCTCTCTTTTCTATAGTAAAGATTCTGAGGATCTTGTTCAAAACCTACGAATGCTCTTCCCAATTTAAAATACATGACAAATAACAATAATTGAGAAGCATCGAATCAGTATTGTCAATAGGAAAAATAATTAAACAGCATTCCCATCCAAGACATTTTGAGGCTAAATTTGAAAAAACTTGTGAAATGTTAAAAATTGTGTATATTTTTTCTGAAAAAGGGACAGAAATTATACCAAGAAAGAGGTTGCTTTGCACCCTTATAAATGGTGCTTCATCTGATTCGGGTTGAACCCGTAAATGGACTTTAATTGATAGAAAAATAAAAATTTGATGACTTTAAAATCATAGTTAATGATATTAAAAATCATGCCGGCAGGCCTGTTTTATATATAGGTGTCTCAATATTTCATAAGAAAAGTCTATGGCGATTTGTCTTATGAGGTGGAAAAAATTGTCATAGTGATAACTGAGATTTTCTTCGTCTTCGTCTTCTTCGTCCGACCGCGAGTCTGTTTCAGTGATAGTTTGCATTAGAAAGAGAGGGAAATGGGCTAGCTTTTAAGCCGGTACTCTAAGTCTATCTCTAATATATCACTAAGAAACGCATCGATAAGAGATTCAGGGGTTTTAGCTTTTTACGCTCTGCAAAATAAGGTTGAACAATGCTATATAGAAAATGTAAAAATTGGAAAGAGATAAGGTATGAATGAGTTGGACAAAAAACTAAACAGTCTAATTATATAGAAATAATAAAGTAAAAGGCAGGAAATACAAGCGACATACGCTTTCGTTAAAAAGAGATAGACAGCACTTGTCTAGTATTCTACATATTGTGATTATAGCAAGACGGATTTTTTTTCTTGTATAATATCACCTTAATATTTTTTATATATCAACAATTTATATATATATTATTTCCCGAGGGTACATAAGCTGGGGTATTTGACATTAGCCCAAATGATACATAGAGATGGTATTTACAAAATGCCTTAGTAAAATGGACTCTGAGACAAACATAAAACATTAATTAGTTTATAAAAATTGGCGGGATTTTCAAAATATGTTTAAAAACTTAAAGGGAGCATGCAACCTAATAACAAGTGATTTTTTTTATCGATTCCTTATCGTTTAAATAGGCCCAATCCACCAGTCAAATATTAAACTAGAAATAAATTTAAAACTTACCCGGAAATTAGTAAGAACTGATTCAATTTACTTATAAAAAGATCGAATAACGTGCTGCGATCGAGATTAGAAAGAGACGTCGCGTGCACCATAGTATATTTAATATTAAACCACAGTTATATGGCTCCATAATTTAGAACAACAATTATAAAGTTTTTACATTATGTAATAATCATATTAATTAAATTATTTAAATTTAAAATTGTAAATTTATCATTTTAATTACCTAACACTAAATAAAATGGGTTAATTGATTTACTAGTGTTTAAGTTTTCCAAAAGCAAACACAAATTATACAAAAACGTTGTTTGCTTCGCACTTCAAAAAAGTGCATATATAGGCAAGAAATTCAAGCCCGTGAAGGGACAGAAATTAAAATTATCGTTGAAAGATATATGATAGCCACAGTCTAAGAAATTAGAAAGATATAGTTATTGAAATTAATATGAATAAAAATTATACAAAAAAATGACCTATATATTCGGCCTATCGAAACTTTAAATTATGTAGAAGTCTTTCACAGCTATATTTTCCACTAAAGAAAATAGAGGTAAATAATGTGAACAATATAAAGATGCCAGTGCTTGCATTTACACACTGAAAACTGCATTTATCGCCATGTGAGTCTAGGAGAAGGGAAAATGTAAGAGTCGTCATAACTTTGAGTCGTCATAACTTTGGTAGTGGTGCCAAGTGACAATAACGTGTTCGCAAAGGGTTGTTTAGTGTAAGCAGCCGATCCAAAAGGTAACCTTTGTTATGATATTATAATTCTTCACTCCAAGAACTAATAATTTGAAATACGCGAGATGCAACTATTTGGTATTATGCTATTCTACCGTTCCGAGCATGTATAGGCTTTCAACTCTAGAAAAAAGTTACAATTTCGAAGGGTAAATTCTCCAATAGAATGACTTCTACATAAAGTTTCGATAGGCCGAATATATAGGTCATTTTTTTGTATAATTTTTATTCATATTAATTTCAATAACTATATCTTTCTAATTTCTTAGACTGTGGCTATCATATATCTTTCAACGATAATTTTAATTTCTGTCCCTTCACGGGTTTGAATTTCTTGCCTATATATGCACTTTTTTGAAGTGCGAAGCAAAACAACGTTTTTGTATAATATTCTACTACTCCAAAGATTTGATTAAATATATTCTGAAAAACGCATAATAATAATGTGATTATTTTAGAGGCTAAAGTGGTTTGTCTTCTACTCAAAAGATTTTATAACTATTAAATGCTTTCGAAAAAAACGGATGAAATCGACCGAAGAAACAATTAATTGTTAAATTTTTAATTAAAAAAACTTAATTGGAATATACGGTACTTCACATTAATATTTTTATGAAATAAATTGTCTTTAATCTGTTTGAGCTTCTACGATTATTTGCGCATTTTACCTTCCAATATATTTTTAGGCATAATTAAAAAAGTTCTATTAAATTTTCATATCTCTTAACTTTTCATGGCGGCTTATATTTGAAAACTACTGGAAATTTGTTTAAAATCTTTCAAAGAAACTTTTTTATACCTATATATTTAGGGATTCGATCGATCTTTAACTATTAGTAATACTGGAAGAATCGAATAATAAGAACAAAAAGATAGGTCAACTTTGTAGTTGTTTAAAACCAAGAACAATAATTTAAAAATCAGATAGAAGCGTTATTTTATTTTAAACGCGATATCTACTCAAACAATCTTTATAATTCTCATTAATTAATTTTAAAGAAACCCTGTTGAGTAAACTTACTCGAAAATGTTATTAAAACCACGTGGCTTCTGTACTGTAACATTAAATAGAATTTTCTTACGTCACTTGTTCCGTAATTTGCCGGAAACTCTCGCGCAAACCTACGAAATTTGATTTAATATTATTATTTTTAAAAATTCCTCAATCCTATAATTTTTATCGAGTTTGCCAACAATTTACTGCGAATTGTTTTACACAGTAAAAATAAGTTAAAGTAGATTTTGTTCTGTAATCGAACCACGGTGAAAGATGAGTATATGAGTACTATGATTGTTCATTTTCGTGGTGATAACAGCCATTACCAAAAATGGTTATTAATAATACTATAGGTATGATGAGAAAAAATACTAGTGTGTATAATCTTTATCCAACTTTTAGGAGCCTGCAGGGGCTAAAAGTAGGCTTCTCAACATTTCACATGGTTTAAACATTGTATGATATATTTCCTGTTTATACACACGATATCGAAAGTTGAGAAAAATAAAATAATCAAACAAAACCAAAGGCAAACCATGGCTAGATTTAAGCGTTACAGTTTCTGAGGCGCCTATTTGAAATTTTCCATGGCGAGTAGTATATTTCAATTGATCATCATGAAAAACCAATAAAAAAAGATATTTGCTCAAATATTTTATGTATCGCTTTCGAGTAAAATAGTTTTTGATATCTGTATTTGACAACATTCAGAAGCCGCCAGGGTGAGAACAGTAGATTTTTGAAAATTTAACCTTATTGTTCAGCATTATGAATTTTGTCATATAAGCGAATTTTAAATAAACCAACGTAAAGCATTTTCAATGTTAAAAAGGGGGGGGGTTCTTTGTAAATTAATATCTATGGTGGTGGCGGGTAATTCCGTCCGCTTCTTATATAATCACCAAGAAAACTCTCCCAATGTTAACTGTGTCCAATTAAGGAATATCTTATTAAAAATTGAACTTTTGGGCGTATTTTAAGCTAATTTGCTTTCCTTAATTTTGATTGGTTTAAAAGATACGAGCAAAGTCAATTCCGTCCAGAAGAGTGTAATTCCGTCCGGCCTGAGTCTAATCGCCGGACAGTGACGGGTAATACCCGTCCACCCGTAAAGAAGAAGCGTCTAATTTCCGGACAACTTCCGTTTATTAAATTCTTAATATTTTACTCAGTTTCAAAGGCAAATAAAACACCAACACAGTAAAAACCGCGCCATGTTATGTTCTAAGCCTTTTTTGAAAATATTGTTACGAAACACTACCGCCCTCTATACTGAATTCGCATTAAAAATATTTCCAGTCCTGAATGACAGCGGAAAAAGCGGGAAAAACACGCTATCTGCTTTGAAATTATTGAATTGTCAATCGTGAATGATTGAAGAGCTCGCACATTCGCGTTTTAATTAGTTATTTTGAAGTTAATTAACTTTAAACTCGATTTTGTTTCGAGTGGACGGAATTGGCCCCTGTCGGTTGTTTTTTATAATCTTCGACAAATAATTAAATACGGTGGCAATATGAGATCGGAGACGCGTATTTTATAGCTAAAGAACTGGATTTTCGAGTGGTATCGGGTTCGTATCTGTACAATTTTCGTGATTGTTTTAAATCCTTATTTCCGAAGTCATGAAAAACTTCATTCCCTTAAATTGGCATTAATTTAATCAGAACAAATCGCTACTTTGTTAATTATAGTCGTATCTTATCCGACCCTTGTTATGTGGCCTTGAAATATTTTTTTTCTGACGAGGCGTTTATCAGTGTCTAAAATAAGTCATTTTTCGTTTAATTTGAGCAACCCAAATTAAAGATTCACATTTTTGAACCAAAGTGGACGTAATTAGAATTGGACGGAATTACCCGCCACCACCCTAGTTTCTCATTATGATAATCTCTGTTTTTATACTCGTATTATAAAACAAAATAAAAAACAGTTGTGCCTTGAATCACTTCAAGTTTTTCAATTTGTGAATTCAGAAATAATTCGATGTGGATGTCGTAATGTTTCATTCGATTTCCAAATGTACGAAAATTATTTTTGTAATGGTTGGAATTTAGAAAATATATTAATATATGTTTAAATTTTTGGTAATGGACGAAATGAATTTAAAATATCCATATAATTTAGGAGATTTGATATTCGATTTGACTGTTTTTATTTGAGTTTACGAATGGAATTTTTGCTTCCATGCTATTTCTCGAATATAATTCGATTCGGCATTTGGTTCGAGTGGTTAAAACGTGAAAAGTTCGATATGAGATTCAAAAACGACGTTACAAATTTTTGAATCTTTAATGTAGTGTCAATACTACGATTCAACTCCAATTATTTTGGGAAAATATTCGATTGGAATTAATGGTTCGCTGGGCTCTACCACAAACAGTTTCTACGCTTATAATTTAAAAAGCAAAGAATATCGAATCAATAACTGGAAAAACTTCGGAAATCTCGATGTATTGATCTCAAATATTTTTCATTGTTTTTGAAAGCTAAACTTTGCAAATATACCGCAACCGATTTTGAAGAAATTAGACATTTATCAAGAATTGGCATGATTCACCACATACCGGACGCTAACATTATCCCTCAATGTTCTTTATGGCTGAGATTCGTTCTTGGATTGGTATAATGAAAATGTTTATACTAGTGTTCAGCGAGAAACCCTGACATTTGGTACTATCGTAAGAGAAGCCGTGTGGGGATTATGGTAAATTTACCTGAAACCAACTGTATTGTTTCTTGCACATTATCATATCAAGAATCATTTGACGAGTCTCTTTCAAAGCCTTGTTTAAAGATGGGAGTGACTAAGTCTACTTTCCAGAATAGGGAAATTTTTTCAAGCTCTAGGGAAAGGTTATATACATATGTTACAAAAGGTGTTAATAGGTCAGCACACCCTTTAATAATGAAGTCTGGAATACCATCTACCCCAGAGGACAAATCATTAGGAAAGAATTAAAAAGAAAAGTAGGCGCTGTCACTCGCAGTATTGGAGAAAGTGTTTCTTAATTCGGACGCTTCTTAATCATTATTAACCAGAAGTTCGTCCCTTTATTAAAGTTGTGTTCATTTTTATTTGATTTTGCATTGATAGGACCAACATGTTTTGTGATTGTTTTTCACACTCCCACAGATAATTTTGCCATGTTCTTGTCTATCTCTTTTAGGATTTTGTTTACTTTTTTCCTCGCTTGATTAAATTTTAGAATTTCGTTTAGATTTTGAGGTTTTTTTTTGTGAACGTAGATTTTGGTTTTTAGAGCTTTGATTAATTGACTAGAGTACCAGAAGGGATTTTTACTTTCGTGCCTGTTTTCACGGTTGGGGTAGAGACTAATGCAGTGTTTCATCCTCAATTATAACCTTTAGTAATAAAATTTACGCAACATTGGAAAATGGGTGACCAGTTAAAGACCTTGATTGTGTTGGATAGTCTTAAATAGTCGCCGCCTTTGTGGTTGAACATATTTTTCTGTCAAATGAGATTGTCCTCTTAGACCGAATCATTAATCCGCGAGTTCTCCCGTCTATGGGATTAGGTTTGGAGCAATGGAATAGAAACGGTGTACACATACCCAATCAGCGACCTTAAAATGTTCGAACCGCAGCGCCTAAATGTATGGGCTTCAAATTGTTCAGCGCCAAAATTTTTGGCACTTAAAAGAATCTCACTGTCTTGAACTCTTTAACTTAACTTGTAATAGTGTTAATATAAAGTACATGATGCCCCCCCCCCCAAATCCCAGCGGTCTTAAAACGGGCCATCACTAATCGGCTTGAGTGAGAACAAATTCATCACTTTATTTGACGTCGCATTTAGGCCATCGTTAAAATGATCCGCTTGTCAAATAATTGGAATTTGAAGATTTAAAGAGTGTAACTGTCTTAAACTCTTTAACTTAACTTGAAATAAGTACTGGATAAACTTACAATTTAAATAATAATGTTATATTATTAGTATATATCGACTGGTATTCTCCTAAACCTAACGAATTATCAAACTTATGTCAAAAAACCATAAACAACTTCAACGAATCAATCTCAAACTCCGTAAGAATATTAATAGTCTTTAAGTTTGTAACACTATTAATGTATCCTTCAAAAATACTTTTTTCTCGCAAAAGTAGGTGTTATTACCTTTTCTACAAGCCTCTACGGCTTCTTGCACGGTGATATTTCCCAAATAAACGAATAAAATAGATGGGATAAACTTTCAAAAACAGTTGAGAATTTCCAACGTATAAATAGTTAAAATCCGTAAAACGGACTCTACGACTAGTATTTAGTCTACTTTCTCAATGCTTCAAAGTGAACCCAAAATGAGTTCCTTTATTGGGAAAATAACAGATATTGGCTCAACGCGCATTTGAACGAAAAGTACACGCAAGAATGGCGATCATAATTTAAATTACGTGATCATTGTTGAATATAATATGTTTAGGAACCACACGTATGAGTTTCTCGGGCTTTGATGGCCGTATTTAATCAGTCAAGAAAATGTTAAGAACTTAAATTGATTCTTCGAGAATATATTCTTTAAATTTCTTTCGAAATTTTCCAGCGTGTAAGCATGGGTCCTCAAGGCGAAGTTGACTTCTCTTGAATTTCGGATAAATTAAAATTAAATACAATTTTCACCGGAAAAGCCAAGCCCACCGAGTCTTAATGGGTTTTTCATTTTTAGTGCAAATTATATTGATAAACAATATTTTTGCTGATGCTGCCCAGCAAGCTCTGCGTCACTTAAGAGTTTTTTCGTCATATGGAATAGTATGGTCAAAGTTACGAAATAGATTTGGAACAGAGAAAGCCTTAAAGCTATTTAAAGTATATAGGTATTGTCGTGCTGAGCCAAAGCATTGGTAATTTTTTTTGAAATTTGTTTCAAATTAGAGAATAAATATTCTCGTGTTTGAATTTAAAAAATGGTTTTCAAATAGGGTTTTATTTGATGGGTTTCACTGGGCTGGGTTTTATTATGTCGAACCCTGCATGCGTTGAGTCAATTCCGTTTTTCCCGATTTTAACCGCTTGAGGTGTTATAGATCTCGTTTTTATAAAGAAATGGAATATTTTATGGAAATTTGAAATCTCTGTCGTTAATCCATCCGAAAAAAACTGCAATTATGACAAAATTTAAATTTCCCCTCTTTTTATAAATATTCAAATGATCTCGAAAATAAGAGGCTAATATTTTTAGTGAATTTTAGACTCCGCATCTCAATACTGTTTTGTTCTAAATTTATTTTTCCATTAGGATTAAACTTAAAATTATTACCATAATTGTAATCATACCTGTATTTGAAAAAACTGGATTCTCTATATTCAAATTCTCCCAGTTCCATACTCCCTCTAATGTTTTGAGAAGTGTCGCTTTCGTTCTAACTGCGATATCTTTTGCAACATTAATATTCATTCTTTTAGCGTTTCCGTGACGCAGTATTAATTGGTTTTTCTGAATAAACAAAACTACCCCATTTAATCAAAGGTATTCGTATCTAGTAACAAGTTGAGAAAAACCAAAATATTTCTTCCCCGAGTAATTATACAAAAAGAGGCCTTTGCGCGTTCTTATAAATGGAATATAAACTTGCCGGGGTCAAACTCGCAAAGGGACATAAAATGTTATTAAAACATTTAGAAAATGGGTACTTTCGATCTTGCTAAATTAGGCCTATTAAACAAAAAAGAGGTTGCTTCTAACTAGAATCAAATCCGTGAACGGACACAAATTAATAGTTAGAGAAAGAGCAATATCAAATTAAGTCTACTACTTCAAATTATTATGATTATAATCATTTTTATCCGTTTCTAGGAAAATATATAATAACAATTTATAATGATCATGATCATTATAAATTGTTATTATATATTTTCCTAGAAACGGATAAAAATGACCTAGGACTAATGACATATTTTATATATACATTAAAGGAACTCCATCTTTAGCTAATATTATAAGTGATACTGATAGAATTTAAAAATAACATCAATAAGAGGAAGATTTCCTAGGTAGTCTTCATCCGTTTTTGGAAAATATATATTAACAATAAAATCTTTGAAGTAGTAGACTAAATCGGCTAACTATAATTTTAAAGATATGAAATTGCTCTTTCTCTAACAATTAATTTGTGTCCCTTCACGGGTTTGATTCGAGTTAGATAAAGAGCCCTTTTAAGGGTGCGAATCAACCTCTTTTTTGTTTAATTTTTGTCCCTTTTTCACCAAAAATATACACCTTTTCCACATTTCGCTATTTTGCTTTATTGAACCATAATTCTTACTAATGCTGAATAAAAATTATAGCGTTTAATTGAGGATTAAATCTAGTAGTAATAGAGACTCTGGTGTAAATCTCGAAAGACAGAGATTAACTAACCTAACCTTATCCTAAGTAATAAAAGAGGGATGGGCTAATTCAAGGGATTAACTAACCTAACCTAATCTTACCTTAAATATTACAAGAGGAACGGGTTAGCACGAGCTAGGGATTACCTAGTTGGAGGGATGGGCTATTTCCAGGGATTATTTAACCTAATTTAACCTTACCTTGAAAATTACATGATGGAATAGGTAGCCCGAGGGATTAACTAGTTGGAGGTATGGGCGAGAGATTAACTAACCTAGCCTAAAATACTACAAGAGGGACGGGTTAGGTCGAGCTAGGGATAAAAATTTTAATATTGAATCGCATCGACAAAAATGGGCATGGAAGGCGAAACAATTCTTTAAAGCACATCATAGTCGCAAAACACAAGCATTTTAAAAAATAAAGTAGAGATTGAGAACGTTAAACTTTAAATTTCCACTCAAGTGATATTTAATCACTAGACCTTTCATTGTGAAATGTTCTAACAGAGACCTAATAGATTAAATTATCCACATTTCTAGGTAATGCGATTTAAATTCAATTGCCTTGGTTTATTCGCGTACTCTACCCAAAGGATCGTGAGAAAGAGGTCGCTTTAATATAGGTGAAAAACGATTGCCGAAACAATCGAAGACGACACCATCGCGCAAGCGATAGGGTTCGCTACAATTGTAAACGCTTACGTAAACCACCCATTGGTGCGGTGCATCTATGAGTACCGAATCTGTAAATCTCCCTTAAATAGGCAGAGAAGAGATATATTATTAAAGTTAAAAAACCAAATGATAAGAAAATCTTGCCACCTTTTTAATTACGGTGAATTAGGGTGAATTTAATGGGACACTCATGATATAATATAATAGTCAAAATTAGCCGGCTGAAAAGGGCTACCCTAGTAGATGAACCCAGTGAATGCAATTATCAGCTAACGATAAAAAATGCTATTAAAAAGGCTTATCTACTGTTTATTAAATTAAAATTTTGTTTATCAATTTAGAACCACTTAATAAAGCTCGCCTAGGTTTATGTTTTACCCTTTTCGTAACCCTTTCAGGCACCTTTCTCTCTATTAACTCGAATTCGATGGATATTCCTTATCATTCTACTGTTTAAGAAATAAAATTTTTGTTTATCATTTTGAAGCAATTAATAAGCTTCTGCTAAGCTTATGATTTCACCTTTTGTAACCCATTCAGGCACCTTACTTTCTACTACTTCATATACTTTACCAATATTTCATCATTTAAATCCGTGTTTAACTAGAGATACTCTCGTACCCGAAAGAAGTCTTATCAAATTTTGTCAAAAGTACCGTACTTTGTCTTCATTAATTCGAATTCAGTGGACGATGGGAAGAGGAATACGACGACGACAATGGAAATTTCAGTTATCAAGCGCCGCGGGTCCATTGGTAAATACATTACGGTTTCTGATGAAATTCGAGTTTAGATAAAGGGATAAACACAGCTGGCCTTACGCAAATGACGTTATTTTAGAAGAACGCCGTTGGATTGCCCATTTAGAAGGGCAGACTTTTTGTGGCAGATATTAAACTCAGAATGGGCAGCTATAATATTTAATTACAACTCAGAGTGGGCGGATATTAAATCAGCGAAATTCAGTCGTAAATTTATTTTCGCTATTATTAGACTTAAAAAGCTTTGCACGATTTAGCCAACCCAACTGGCAAGATTTCGCACACATGAATTTATAGAAGCAATATTGCAAATAACGAGTACCATCAAACATAGTACATGGATGATGATATGTTCCAAGTTAAAGTAAGCATTACATACACCAAAGCGTCATCGATTATATAAACTTTTTAGATGAAATCTGTAATTTTATCAAGTAAAAGATGCGTAGAACACGCTTAGAGCTGAATTTAAAGTCGGATTTCTCCTCATTTTTGGGATGAAATGACCTTATCGTGATGAATTTCGCGAAAAATGTGCTTTCAAATCCGACTCAAATGAACTTAAGGTTTTTCCGCCTTCACACTCGCTTGTGTAGGCTGCTTAAGGTTTTTTCGCTTTGCTCCAGTGTTAACCTCTTTTATTACTTAAAAATATAATTAGTTTTTCCAGAATGTTTACTTACTAATTTAAATTATAATTTAATTGAATATTCCTTTTCAATTCACTTAAGCTGATCCATTTAGGCTAAAATTACGAGGCTTGATAAAGAAAAAGCTATTAAGCATAAAGTTGTGGTGGAGATTAAGACCACCCGATGGACAAGTTTAATCGGGCTAATTGCTAAAGTAGATTCGATACCAGAAGATAGGCATCTATCTATCTGGTCTACATGTCTAGAAGATTTACATATATATACACTGGTACGTATGTGGTTGAAGTTAACCAATTTATTTACTCCAACTAGACTCCACTAAATATTCACATAAGACGATGGATTAGTGGTGCAAGTTTATTTAGAGCACACTCGCCAGTTGATTATAATAAAACTAAATACGTCACCACTGAATGTCCATGTACGTGTAATATTGGCATCGAAAAAGGCTAATTCCTTCTGCCATTATCACGTGGTTCACTAGAAAATAAAGCCTCTCTATGAATGAGATTAATGTTTTCAACGTGTCGCGGAAGGTACTAACACTTCAGTCGAAGCGAACATACACACACACACGATGAAATCGTAGCAAAACCACTCTGTGAAAACAGTTCAATCGGGTATGAAATTTTTTTGTGACCTAATTAATTTCAAAAGAATAATTCGAGTAACGTGTTATTTTATTCGGTTTGCCTTGTTTAGCTAGAAAGGTTCCTTAATTGTTACGGCACTCGAGTTGTCAGCGTGTTTAATCTGAAGCTTAAATCATAGTGAATGATAGAAAGCCTTGTTTTGCTTCGCACTTCAAAAAAAGTGCATTTATAGGCATGAAATCTAAACCAGTGAAGGGACAGAAATTAAATATTACCGGTGAAAGAATTATGAAAGCATAGTTATAGAAGATAATATGAATTAAAACTATACATTTAAATGACGTCTAAATTCGGCTTATCGAAACTTATTATGTAGAACTCGATTCTTTAGTGGAATTCTTTCTTGCATTTCTTATTCCAGTTAACGTATACCCGATACGTTAACTCGATAAGAAATGGATATTGTTTTCGCTAATTTAAAATGGTTCCCGTGTCTCGGAACTTTCCATTCGCACGTCTAACTAACGTTGGATACGATGATGTCAGAATTTCCGTTGCTAATGGGAGATGTTAGAGAAAGCGAAGAAAAGCAATGTACGTTATTAGGTTCTGATTTAGATTTCCATCGAGTGACGAGGAGATACTTTGACCTGTCTTCGTCTCGGCAGATAGAATTCGACGCTGAAGGCGAAGATATCCAACAACATCCCGATAATCCACATAAGAAAAACTGGCGACAAGAAAGCGACATTCTGGGCGGACCAAGACATTGTCGACGCCAAATCTTCCATTGGATCGAATACCAATTTCCTAGCTAGGAATTTCTTGCGTCTCAATTTTGGCTCGGTCTGTCCTGCTCTGAATTTAAATTAATTACTTTAACTAAAGTAACCGCGTCACCGATTTAAAAAAATGCGAAAACTATATGTATTGAAAAAAATGATAAACTTGACTTTAAGTTTAGTCTAGTTGTTGAGACGGTGGAAGGGTCCTTACAGATAGTCGATGTCTTCTTTGATGGCTCGAGGGAGCCGCTTATTAATAACAAGTGAAAGGATTTTTCGCGGTAACTCTTCTTTCTATTGTAATGTTTCCTTTTGGTTTCTTTCAGTTTTTCGACCCGGAAATTAAAATATTTCAGGGCTGATATCTGTTGGCCGAGTATTACTCCTCTTCCGTTAGCTAGTGTTGCAGTAGGTCAAAATAGATAATCTAAGATAACTAAATATATGTAATTTATCTTGTTAAAAACAACTGACATAATAACATTATATATAAAGAGTGTAACAATAAATTTGGTGGGCAGAAGGAAGTTAACGGAGACAATAAAAACATAGCTACGAAATCTAGTTGTCTAGTTACTTTACTAGTACTTGAGAACGACACGAAATCTACTCAATAGCATCGAAACTGAACAAGGAAGACAAAGAATCGGAGAAGAAGGTCTGCCAATCTACAAAACACTGAATATACTACAGCCGGGAGTGGAGAATCCAACAGCAGCCACAATGACGTTGCAACACATACTAACCGCTTTCGATGAGTATTATAAACCATATAAAAGCATAAACTTCTCACGATTCACTTTCTTTCAAATGAAACAATCGACGAACCAAACCTTTACCCAATTTCTCACCGAACTCAAGTCACTGGCACCAGCCTGTGAACTGGGCGAACTACAGGATTCCTTGATTGCGACGCAGATACTTATCGGGACTAAAAGCGAAGCCGTACGCGAAAAGCTGATCTTATTCAGGGTTCTACAACTGGAAGAAGTAATTGCAATATGCCAAGCCGAGGAAACCGCCAGCGCCCAACTACAGAAAGCAAACTTCGGTGAACAAAAAAGTGAAACATTAGACGCTCTCACGTATGATAGGAACCCTCGAGGACGGGCGAGCAGCAGTGAAAACCGCTATTCAAGGAGAAGATCAGCCAGCGAAAGTCGCCGCTACCCAACAAGACCACAATACCAACCACCACAACGCGCCAGTTTCCAATGCTAAGGATCTCGAGAACATCACCAAACCTACCAAAACGCCACGAGATGTGGTCAGTGTGGACTAGTACACCCAAATCGTCCATGCCCCGCCTTAGGATCAAGATGCCGAAATTGCAACACACATGTCGACCAATACGAACATTAGAACAAACATTTTCACCGGTAAATAATGTAGGTGAATTTCAAGATTGGACCGAAGACTCATACACCACGACGAATACGACGCCCCATTCGCACCACTTCACTTACGCTACCTCACGCTCTATTTGGCTAAACCAGACGAAGGCTCACAAGCAATAGCAGACTTATCATGGGAAGCGACACTGCAAGTGGCCAACCTCGACATAAAAGTTAAGATAGATACAGGATCACAAGTCAAGGTGATCCCATTGGACCTATATCAGAAACTTCACGCACTTCCACCACTATTGAAGCCTCAATATAGCATCCGAGCTTATTCCGGGCATGCAGTCACGGTCCACGGAATGGTGTACTTACAGTGCAGATCACAAGCCGCCGCAGTATGTACGTTGTTCTACGTGACATCAAACTACGCTAAGCCAATACTCAGCGGAAAGCTATCAGTCGAACTGAAACTAATTGCTCGCCTGCCGATTCCCAAGAACAACAACAACGCAACGAAAAAGGTTCAAATAACAAATACAGCAACAACCAGCATTGATGCTATGAATATAGAGCCAAGAGGAGTCAAGTCATCAACAAGGAAAGAACTAAACCCACTAACATGTAGTCCAGAGGAAATAATCCAATCATATAAAGGTGTCTTCAAGAAAAATGGTAAACTACCAGGAAGACACGATCTACGTTTAAAGCCGTCTGTCAAACCTTCAATATGCGCCGCACGTCGTATCCCAATCCCACTACGCCCAGCCGTGAATGGAAGAGAACGGAGTAATCGAGCCAGTCACTAACCAACAGAGTGGGTTCATCCCATTGTTGTGGTCAAGAAAGAAAGCAAAACCAACGATATAGGGAAACCAGGAGTCCAAAATTTGGATCGACCCAAGAGATCTAAACCCAGAAATACTGCGATCTCAATATCCAATTCCAACCACCCAAGACATATTTGCAAATCTATCAGGATCAAAGTACTTCGCACAGAGCGCCTTCTGGCAAATTCAACTCTCAGAAGATAGTTCACGTCTATAAACTTTCGCAGCCCCATTTGGACGATTTCGATTTTAGCGGCTCCCATATGGAATAGCTACTGCTTTACAACTCTTTCAAGAAGTTTTGCAACAGTTATTCTAAGAGATAAAAAATGTCCAAATCTCCACCGATGATTTCATATTTCACGGACACGATATGGAAACTCACAACAAAGCCCTAATCACCGTACTTCAACGAGCGGACGAAGAAGGGCTCGATTTTAGCTCAGCAAAGATGCAGTTGCCGGTTTCACGCATCAAATACTTGGGTCACATAATAACTAGAGAAGGATTGCGGATAGACCCGTGCAAAATAAAGGCTATAACGGATTTACCACCACCTACGGAAAAAACATCGTTACAGTGACTACTCGGAATGGTAAATTATGTGGCGAAGTTTATTCCAGCGTACTCGGAGCGCACCGCACCGCTGCTAGAGCTACTGAAAACAACGACCGAGTATCAATGGGATGCTAATTTGCAGAAATCATACGAAGACATCAAGAACGCCCTGATTTCGGCACCTGTACTGCAATTCTTCAATCACGAGCTCCCCAGTGTGCTATCGGTAGACGGGAGCCAGCACGGAATCGGTGCCATTTTACTCCAAAACGGCCACCCAGTGAAAAGCACGATTTGAAAAGCACGATTTTAAAAGCACGATTTTAAAAACACGATTTGATAAACACGATTTGAAAAACACGATTTGAGAAACTTTACGCAACTTCGTGTTAAAAGGAATCTCGAAACGCCATTTAGGTTGTTCAAAGAGCGTTTATGCATGCATAACAAGCCCCTGCTATAGCATAATTCTTTTCAGCCTCTTTTACAATTTCATGGGTCTAGCTATTCTATGGGCTTACCCATCTTGTTTATGTGACATATTGGAAAAGATGTACATTCGATCATCCCCGCTTGTGAGCAAATTTGCAGTCACTGCAAAATCAAATCATGTTTTTCAAATCGTCTTACTCAAATCATGTTTTTCAAATTGTGTTTCTCAAAACTGGTTTTTCTAAACATGTTTTTCAAAACAGGTTTTTTATTGAATGGGTAGATCTCAGAGAAAGCAGTCGCATCAGCTCTTATCTCCGATCTTAATTTCTTATCAATAGTAAGGTATTTTTTTCAATAGTAGGCGTTTTTTTGTGCGCTGAAACGAATTACCCTAGGGGGTACGCGTCTTATGTCTCGCATGACTCCCGCGAAAGATAAAACAAGTGAAAAGTGCTTCAAATGTGCCAACCATATAACGAAATCTCAAAAATATACAATGTAATGTGTGCGAGCGTAACTTCCATACAACATGTCTAGGTGCCGATTCAAAGGAAACATTGGGAAAATTCACCAATGGTAAGAAGACCAAATTTATCTGTACTAATTGCAAATCAGTGAATCCAGATTCCGAAAACGAGTCAGATATGGACAATTCGGTAATCGAAAATTCTAGTATGGCAGAATTAATAGAGAACCTAAATGAATATTTCGCCGTAAACAGTCTATACCGCAATAAAGACTGTGTCGTCGATAATACTCTAGCCTCAATGGCTCTTCTAATCGAAACCGTTGCAGAGCTACAAAAAGATATAAAAAACCTAAAAACTCAAAACAGCGGTATTTCAGAGCAAAATATTCAAATACTAGAACAGTATCAAGAACTTAAGTCTAAATCAAACTCGGTACCAGTACGTGAAATGCAGGCCAGAAGAAATTTACGTTTTCTATACCTCCACTTTACAGGGACAACAAATATTTCCAGTTCTCAAAAACCAGTCCCAACTGATTAAAAAACCTCTGAACAATAAAAAATCTAAACCCCCAACTGAGGCTGCAAAAAACACTGTCAAAATAGGCACAAAAAAACTGTCTACAATTAAAATCGTGGCCAGGCCTACACTTCAGAAAAACACAAGGAATGACGTGTTTCTGTCAAGGTTGTCAACAGACACTACCGAGGAAGAAAATATATATAGAATTAGACATCGAATTAAAAACTGTAGTCTGTAACCGGCTTAAAATCCGCAAAATGGGATACGCGTCGTTTCACGTAACTCGCGACGAAAATGAATTTGAATCAGTCCGCAATTTTCCTGAAGATTGCCTGATCACTATATTTAAAGGCCCTCTCCACGATAGTCAAAAATATATTTATAAATCAAATTCAGAAGCAGAAAATACAGAAATTGAAGAATCCACAAAGCGTATTCATGCTGACGGCTTAGTGTAAAAAATTAAATATCTATTACCAAAATACCAGAGGTCTTCGTACCAAGGCGGATATATTTTTTAATAACGCAATTCTATACGAATACATATTGTATTATATCAAAAATGTCTTTGCGAACAAAGACCCAGAAGGACATGTTATGGCCTTGAATGTCTGAAGTGACAGATATTTAATTTTCTTTTAAAACATTAAATTTAAATACAATTAAATTTTCTTTTAAAACATTAAATTTAAATACAATTAAATTTTCTTTTAAAACATGAAATTTAAATATAATTAGATTTTCTTTTAAAACGAAATTTAAATATAATCACAATCTGGCACGATTTTGAGTTTCAAATTTCAAAACAACTGATTTTATTCACTCGGAAATATTTAAGAAAAAACATAACAGACGATTTTCTCCCATTGACGCTTAACATTAAATTTCGCTTAATTATTTTTCAGGGAAAACGTGTATTGAACTGTTATTTTTCAGTATAACGCGAGTCCACTTTTTGTTTTCTTAATTTAACCCGAATTTCCACGACTCGCAATTGAACGGATCGTTAAAAATACTCGCCGGTTTATTGGAATGGGTATATGATAAAGGGAAATGTGATTTTTAAAGCCCGTTTTAAGTCACCTTCTTTTCTAACTTAGCAGACGACGCAAACCATAACAATTTGTACTTTCAAAGCTATATTGCGCGCGCGAGGGAAGAGAACTTCAAAGCGACGAATTTTAGAGCGGATAAGGTTTTTAAATAAATTGTAATACTTTCATTTTTCTTTTCATTAAAACCGTACAATTTAAATGATGATTTCCATAAGGGACCACTAATTAGTTATTAGGAGTTATAATAAAACATTATCCATGGATTAGGTTTGTTCGTTCGCAACCTAAATTAAAATATGGGGAATTTTTATTCCCTTTAAATTCCTTGTATAAGCATTCATAAGCTAACATGAACGAATTGCCTCGACTAAAGTCGAGGAGTTGTAATAAAACATTATCCATGGATTAGGTATGTTCGTTTGCAACCTAGATTAAAAATTAAAATATGGGGAATTTTTTTCCCTTTAAATTCCTTGTATAAGCATTCATAAGCTAACATGAACGAATTGGCTCGACTAAAGTCGAGGAGTTGTAATAAAACATTATCCATGGATTAGGTTTGTTCGTTTGCAACCTAGATTAAAAATTAAAATATGGGGAATTTTTTTCCCTTTAAATTCCTTGTATAAGCATTCATAAGCTAACATGAACGAATTGGCTCGACTAAAGTCGAGGAGTTGTAATAAAACATTATCCATGGATTAGGTTTGTTCGTTTGCAACCTAGATTAAAAATTAAAATATGGGGAATTTTTTTCCCTTTAAATTCCTTGTATAAGCATTCATAAGCTAACATGAACGAATTGGCTCGACTAAAGTCGAGGAGTTGTAATAAAACATTATCCATGGATTAGGTTTGTTCGTTTGCAACCTAGATTAAAAATTAAAATATGGGGAATTTTTTTCCCTTTAAATACCTTGTATAAGCATTCATAAGCTAACATGAACGAATTGCCTCGACTAAAGTCGAGGAGTTATAATAAAACATTATCCATAGAAAACATTATCCAATTAAGGTATGAGATCAGATCATAGAACTTTGATTCTACGCCTAAAGCCAAAGCTAAATAAAGTAAATTTTTCTATCGAACGAAAAGTTTCGTTTTGTTTGACACGTAATCCCTGAAAAATAATTAAGCGAAATTTAATGTTAAGCGTCAATGGGAGAAAATCGTCTGTTATGTTTTTTCTTAAATATTTCCGAGTGAATAAAATCAGTTGTTTTGAAATTTGAAACTCAAAATCGTGCCAGATTGTGATTATATTTAAATTTCGTTTTAAAAGAAAATCTAATTATATTTAAATTTCATGTTTTAAAAGAAAATTTAATTGTATTTAAATTTAATGTTTTAAAAAAAAATTTAATTGTATTTAAATTTAATGTTTTAAAAGAAAATTAAATCTGTCACTTCAGACATTCAAGGCCATAACATGTCCTTCTGGGTCTTTGTTCGCAAAGACATTTTTGATATAATATCTGTCACTTCAGTCTAGCACGAAAGTGTTAACTTCTATATTAAAAGACTAGCCCTTTAAAAAGTGATTCAGTCAAATCTCTACATTTTTACTATTGCCCTTTAAACCCAATTAAAATAAAAATTTTCATTATTTTTGATGTTAATAGCTGGGGCAGCCGCACTTGATTCAGTTGGATCTCTACATTTTTACCATTGCCCTTTAAACCCAATTAAAATAAAATTTTTCATAATTTTTGATGTTAATAGCTGCGACAGCCGCACTTGATTCAGTCAGATCTCTACATTTTTACCATTGTCCTTTAAACCCAATTAAAATTAATTTTTTCATAATTTTTGATGTTAATAGCTGCGGCAGCCGCACTTGATTTAGTCAAATTTCTTCATTTTTATCATTGCCCTTTAAACCCAGTTAAAATTAATTTTTTCATAATTTTTGATGTTAATAGCTGCGGCAGCCTCACTTGATTCAGTCAGATCTCTACATTTTTATCATTGCCCTTTAAACCGAATTAAAATTAATATTTTCATAATTTTTGATTTTAATAGCTGGGGCAGCCGCACTTGATTCAGTCGGATCTCTACATTTTTACCATTGCCCTTAAAACCCAATTAAAATTAATTTTTTCACAATTTTTGATGTTAATAGCTGCGGCAGCCGCACTTGATTCAGTCAGATCTCTACATTTTTATCATTGCCCTTTAAACCAAATTAAAATAAATTTTTTCACAATTTTGGATTTTAATAGCTGGGGCAGCCTCACTTGATTCAGTCAGATCTCTACATTTTTACCAGTGCCCTTTAATCCCAATTAAAATTAAAATTTTCATAATTTTTGATGTTAATAGCTGCGGCAGCCGCACTTGAAACAGTCAGATCTCTACATTTTTACCATTGCCCTTTAATACCAATTAAAATTAATTTTTTCATTATTTTTGATGTTAATAGCTGGGGCAGCCGCACTTGATTCAGTCAAATCTCTACATTTTTACCAGTGCCCTTTAATCCCAATTAAAATTAATTTTTTCATAATTTTAGATGTTAATACCTCCGACAGCCGCACTTGATTCCAGTCAAATCTCTAAATTTTTAGCAGTGCCCTTTAATCCCAATTAAAATTAATTTTTTCATAATTTTATATGTTAATACCTCCGACAGCCGCACATGATTCCAGTCAAATCTCTACATTTTTACCAGTGCCCTTTAATCCAAATTAAAATTAATTTTTTTCATAATTTTTGATGTTAATAGCTGGGGCAGCCGCACTTGATTCCAGTCAAATTTCTACATTTTTACCAGTGCCTTTAATCCCAATTAAAATAAATTTTTTCATAATTTTTGATGTTAATACCTCCGGCAGCCGCACTTGATTCCAGTCAAACCTCTACATTTTTACCAGTGCCCTTTAATCCCAATTAAAATTAATTTTTTCATAATTTTTGATGTTAATACCTCCGGCAACCGCACTTGATTCCAGTCAAATCTCTACATTTTTACCAGTGCCCTTTAATCCCAATTAAAATTTATTTTTTCATAATTTTTGATGTTAATAGCTGCGGTAGCTGCACTTGATTCAGTCAAATCTCTACATTTTTACCAGTGCCCTTTAATCCCAATTAAAATTTATTTTTTCATCATTTTTGATGTTAATACCTCCGTCAACCGCAGCGAAATCTTCATATTTTTCCCATTACCCTTTAAACTAAATTTAAATTATTTTTTTCATTATTTTGGATGTTAATACCTTCCTTATTGCCGTTCGAAATGCCAAGTCGTTCGGACTTTCACATTTTCAAAAAGGAGAGTACTTTTAAGTTTTAAGGCGGAGAAATTGAAACTTAATGTTATTCTATGGGATTTAGATTTTTTGTACGAGACTTACCTTTCAGATTTATTTTCTAATGATTCCAGATATTTTTCGGACTTTATTTTAAGACTAATTTCATAATTTTACACCGATTAGTTTGGCCACAGTCTATTTATAAAAACGCCAAAAAAAAAAAAAAAAAAAAAAAAAAACAGGCGGAGAAATTGAAAATTAATGTAATTCTATGGGATTTAGATTTTTTGTAAGAGACTTATCTTTCAGATTTATTTTCTAATGATTCCAGATATTTTACGGGCTTTAGTTTTAGACTAATTTCATAAACGGCAAAAATATGAAGAAGGAGAAATTAAGTCAGAGTTCAATACCCATAGCCTCCAAATCAAGCGCGCTCCTCCACGAGTCCTCCTGCAGGTGATTTTAAAAAGCCATATAAAACCTAAGCCTAATTTGTCAAATTAGGCTTAGGTTTTTGGCGAATCTATTTCTCCGCCTTACTTTTTCGTCCGTTTTCATAAATAGATTGTGGGCCAACTAATCGGTGTAAAATTATGAAATTAGTCTTAAAATAAAGCTCGAATCTTAATTCATACCACACGGAAAATCCAAGTCTGAAAAATATCCGGAATTATTAGAAAATAAATCTGAAAGGTAAGCCACTTTCAAAAAACCAAATCCCATAGAATAACATTACGAATTTGGCCATGCGCGAAACCAGCTAAGTACCAAAAATGGGTCAACTTCAGAATTAATTTTAAAATACTTAGAATTAATATTTTTAAATGAAACTTGAAAAGTTCAACATTCGAACCTTGTTCTACCACTCAAAATTGATTTTAACCGTAACAAATAATTCCTCTTTTAGTTCTGCGATGCAAGGGACATGTCCTCGAAAGAGTCGATTTTAATGTTATTTCAATGGGGAAATGGAGCGTTCTGATTGGCTAAAGGTCCATTTTTTTAAGGAAATCAAAATAGCATTACAGATGATGATGGGCCCATAACATAGAACCCTACCGGGTTCTAAGAATTAATGAGACCTGGCTCAATGATACTCACAGTAGCACAGATTACTTTCAGAACAATTATACTGTACACAGAACAGATCGCGACTTCTCAAAATTAGGAGGTTCTTTAATCGCGATAAAAAACAGCATTAATGCCATACGACGCTCGGACATTGAACATGGGTTCGAATCAGTTTGGTTAGAGATAAGGATAAATAAACAAGAAAAACTTCTATTGGGGAATTATTACCTACCCCCTTATATATCCACGTCAGAATATGAACGTCTCAGTATTAGCCTAAAATCAGATTTACTTAATAGTTATATTAGGTGATTTCAACCTCCGTCGGGTAGACTGGATGAACTGGGACGTAGGAAAATGTGGATTTTACCCCAAGCAAAAAAACTGAACATTTCTTCGAGGCTCTACATTAAATCAATTTAAACCAGATTATCAGTATTTAGAACTCAACTGGAAATACACTTGATTTATGCCTGGTAAATAATCACAAAAATAAAGTAAACCCAAATGACGATGAATCTATCGTCCCACCAGATAAATATCACCCAGTGTTCACAATAGAGTACACCACTAATAACATCACTGAGACGGTACAGTCGATAACGCACTTGTATGACTATAGAAAAGGTGATTATCTAAAACTATACGGAAGTATTGGGGACACAAATTGGGCTCCATTACTTTCTTCAACCGACCTGGATTTCTGCATTAACTATCTAACTGGAAAACTACAAAGAGCTATGGCTACCTCTATCCCATTCAAATCTACAAGAACTAAAAGAGGGAAAAATAACTTTCCCTATTGGTATTCTCGAGAGCTCATCAAAACTCTCAAAAATAAGAAGTATTATCACCGCAAAGCGAGAAAAAATAAAAGGCCAGAAGATGAACGTAAATATACCAAAATTAGGACAGAGGTCAAAGTACTGCTTAGTGGTGATCGTAAAATATATTCAAATTCAATACGAGATCTAATTAATAAAGAACCGAAATCGTTTTGGACATACGTAAATGGGAAGTCAAAAAGTAGGAAAACAAATATCACCTTGAAAGAAGGAGATTCTATAATAACATCGGACAATGACATTGCCGAAGAATTTGTTAATATCTTCTCCAGTATAGCTCACGACAACTCGGACACTTTCATCTTTTCACAGAACACGAAAATAACAAACCCCTTCATCAATTGCAAAATTTTTGAAATGGACATTCAAACCGCCATAACAAAGATGAAACCGAAGATGTCCTCTGGATCCGATGGAATACCGAACTTCATCTTAAAAGGATGTGGGAACCTACTTATTCCCATACTCGCCCACATATTTAACCTATCCTTAGATTTGGGTAAATTTCCTTCAGCATGGAAAGAAGCTCTTGATGTACCGATATTCAAAAAAGGTTGCATAGGCAATGCTGAAAACTATAGGCCAATATCTCTTCCAAATACCCTTTCCATGATATTAAATTCAATAATGCGTCAGAAACTTTATAATTGGTTCAAAGTAAACTTGCCAGAGAACCAACACGGAAACAAACCTTATAAGTACACTGGAGTTTATAGTTCCACAATTTGAGAAAAATGGTCAAGTTGACATGATTTACGTAGATTTGTCAAAAGCATTTGACCGGGTATCACGTAGGGTTTTACTACAAAAATTAAGCTTCTACGGACTCTCAGTAAAGATAATAAGTTGGGTAGAAAGTTATCTAGATCAGAGGACAAATAGAATAAAAGTTAACTGAGTTAATACTAATAAAAGGTACAAAGTCATGTGCGGAGTGCCACAAGGATCCTTGCTCGGTCCACTTTTATTTAACATTTATGTGGCAGAAATCCCAAATCGTATTTTAAATTCAAAAATAATCATGTTTGCCGATGATAACAAACTTGGTAAAGGTATAAAGGGCGTAAACAATTGCGTTCAGCTCCAACATGACCTTTACAACCTTCAAGACTGGTGCGCGATGAACAATATTCCAATTAATGAAGAGAAAACAGGCGTAATATCTTACACCCCCAATCTTCGTAAAATTTTATATCCATATGAGGTCAACGGAAAACTCCTGAAACGCGGTAATAGCATTCGAGATTTGGGAGTTATTTTTGACTCCAAATTATTGTTCAGCAAACAAATCGAGACGACAACGGGAAATAGTTCCAGGCAACTTTGCCTTAAAAATAGCTAAAAGCATAAACTCTAAAAGGTGCTTTCGACGACTCTACTTAACCCTGGTTCGACCAAAACTGTTATTTAGAGCTGTAGTGTATAATATGTGTAGTGAGACTCAAAAACTCAAAATCGAAAGAATCCAGAGAAAAGAAGACCCACAACACTAGGTAGACCTGTGGGTCAAGTAACGTTAAAAATAAATTTCTTAAAATTTCAAAATTTTTCGTTTGGTTGTCATCTCTGATAGTATTTACGCTCTTGTGGCGCGAAATCTGTTCTTTAATATGAATAATCTCCGCAGAACAAAGGCTGGAGGATTTCTTGCATAATGCTAGAGATTGGAGGATAAGTCGACTAAAAAGTCGGATTAAATTATCCGTATGTGGGTACTCACGTTAGCAGTCTCATCTGGTACCTTGCAGGGTTGGCAATTAGCTGGCTAAAACTAGTTTTGGCCGGGACATGTGACAAAAAGTGGTTTTAACCGGCAAAAACGAAAAAAAAACCGGCTAAAAATGGCAAAAATTACCAATCAAGGGTAGAATACTATTAAAGGAAGTTAAATTGTATTTAGGACGTGTTGACTTTCATGTGAAGTACTAGCTGTTACTATCTGAAATTATTAGACAGTTTTTTTTTTTTTTTTTTTTTTTTTTTTTTTTCCAAAGTGAACCTATAGTTGCTATAGTTTATATCTAAAGTGAGATACATTGCCCATTTCTCTTGGAATCTATCCCCTGGACTTTTTAACCTAGAGGTGGAAAGCCTTAGAGACCTGCACGGCCGGGCTTAGGCCCGGGCAGGGCTTTCTATGTTTGAAAAGGGGCTTCTAATTCTGTCTCACTCAGTGACTCTCCCCCCTCTATTCCTAATCGGGCCGGCCGGACCGGACTACAACTCAGCAATTCCAATCGGGCCGGGCCGGGTTTCGGGCTTTTTTCATTGCTAAACCCCGGGCCGGGCTCGGATCGGGCCTGAAAAAGTCGGCCCGTGCAGGTCTCTGGGAAGCCTTCCATAAAGCATTTGAGAAATATTGGGAAAAAAAGTTTCCCAAAATACTTGAAAACAGTTGTTAGTCCAATAAAGAAAATCGAGCTAAAGAATGGAAACATGATAAAGATATATGCGCTTGTTATTAGTTTACTAACTGAAAAGTCCATCACCATGTGATTTCACCTGAGTGTAGGTCTCACTAAGAAGTCCCAAAGGCTTTTGTAGTAATGCCAAGTGACAGTAACGCGCGTGTATAGGTTTGGCTAGACATTAAAAACGAGAGGTCAAGGTTTTGAACAACATTCCTCTGTTGAGTTTGAGATATTTTTCTTCTAATTCTCAATATTGGACATTTTTCAACATTATTTCTATATTTCTTGTTTTTTTTGGTTTTTTAAATAAAAAAAGACACTTGAAGTCGAGAAAACCACGGCAAAATCATTTTTTGCCACAGGTTTTAACCTGGTTAAAACTAGGCGGAAAAAACCGCGGCAAAAAATAGTTTTTGCCACCCCGGTTTTAACCTGGAAAAAACCCGGTTTTTTCCACCATTGGCAAAAACTTGCCAACCCTGCTACCTTGGCTATCGACGCCACGAGGAGCGTGGAAACTGGTATATATCTAAATTGCGCCAAGTTTGCGAAGATGCAGCCCAATAATACAATTTACCCAAAATAGTTTAAATATTTGTGTACTTTTGGTATAAACTTAAGTATTATAAATAAAAGACAGTTACCACTCCATTTATGTACGGCGTTGTTATTGCTCCTAGTTTCTTGACGTACTTCCGCAAAGCAACGGCTATCAAATGAAGCTGTATAATAGCTGTATAGTCTTAGCAAAGCCCCTAGAATTTTTTTCTGCACAGCATGAAGAATAATCAGAGAGGGTTTGGTTTTCTGTCTCTGCTTAAACTTTCGTTTTAATTTTGGGAGAGTTCATTTTTTGCTAACTATATTAATCCGGACTGAAACAAATTAATATAGAATTTTACTAACCCGGATTGTACTATTTTCCTAAGTTTTAGGCCCGAGTTTCGGTAAATAAAAACAAGCGTTTTGGTTTTCTAAAAGATTTATTTTAAACCTTTTACTTCGAGAATAATTTTCGTTCTGATTTTTTTTTTGTTTTCTCCACTCCCTGAGAAGAATCTTTTCAATACATTGGAGGGGAATGGGGGCTCAATATCCCCCAAGCAGGGACGGAAATAAGAAATTTTTCTTATTCAAAGTTATCGTACAATTAACAAAATTACCGGACAATGCTACATTTCCTGTATTGAAAAGTACTTTTTTTTATCGGACATTTGTCCAGTGACTCCCTCTTAAAAATAAAAAGTTATCGGACATTTGGAAAATTTATCGGACAAATGACCAGTGACTTGTGCTTATTTCCGTCCCTGCCCCCAAGTTGTCAAAGGAATTTTTGGAGCCGTTCTATTCTTCAATTTTATAGAGGCTAGAACGGGTTTTCTTTTTTGGGGGGCTTGGCCAGCGAATGGAAGGGATTAAAATTACAAGTACACAAGAACCAAAATATCTTAACAATTTTAGGTTACATTGTTGAAGGTTTCCCCCTATTCCTGCAGTTTTACTTTAAGTTGATATTTTTAGGTTAAGGGTTATAAAAAATATAGTTTCTTAATTAGATACAAATTTTAGATTTTACGTTACAGTTTTACATAAATTTTAAATTGAATAAAATTTGTTCCTTAGCGCAATCACTTTTTTGGCACTCCCCCCGTAATACTGGAAAGTATTACTAAGGGTTATTGCGCGTTAGTATCCACGTCACGGATTTCTAGGTTACATAAGTGCTGGATTGAGCGCTTTATGCAATTACCTTTGGTGGTTCGCACCATGTAAGATCTAATTTTTTGATCTCGACCGATTATTGCGTCGGTAATCAAACCTAGTTTCCACATGTGACGTGGGAGATTGTCATCATGTATCATGACGACGTCACCAACTTTTAGTACACTCGCGATTTTCACAGTTTTTGCATGATGAGCAGATCTGAGTTCCATAATATAGTTCGCGCGCCAACGTTCTAAATTTTGTCCAACACTTGTTCGCGATATTTTAATCGTTTACACAATTCGCGACGCGAGCTAGGTACCTGCTCAAACTCTTTTTTGTTAAAACTAAGTGGAGGTAAACTGGTCAATCTACGACCAGTTAAAAATTCAGCAGGCGAAAGTGGGGTGGGTTCGTTTGCATCATTGTAGCAATAACTTATTGGCCGAGAATTAATCATGCTCTCCGTTTCAGTTAAGGCGGTTAGTAATTCCATGTAGGTTAGCGAAGCCATACCTAGATTATTTTTTAAACAGGTTTTTGTTGACTTAACTAGAACCTCCCACCAACCACCATGCCAGGCTGATCTTTCAATAATGTATTTCCATTTTATACCTTTAGTTCCGAAGAACTCTTTAATGCGCTCCTGTTTTAGTGTTTGCCAAATGTTATTTATATCTTTATTGGCCTTCTTAAATGTGAGCGCGTTGTCGGTCCATACGGTTTCCGGAAGCGCGCGTCTAGCAACCATTCTTCTAAAAGATAATAGGAATTCCTCTGTGCTTAAGGACGGTATTAACTCTAAATGAATGCCTCTAGTCACCGCGCATGTCGTCAGACATATATAGGTTTTATTCATTTTTGTTTCGTTTTTTACTAATACGGGCCCGGCGAAATCAATTCCAATTATGGAAAATGGTTCCGATTTTTGTATCCTATCCTGGGGGAGGGGCGCAACTGGCATATCGCCCTTTTTAACTTTAATTCTTTTACAAGTTATACAATCCTTGACAACGGTACGAGCGAGTTGCCTAGCTGCGGGTATCCAGTATCGTTCTCTCAACTGAACTACAGTATCGTTTATGCCTCCGTGATAGACCTGTTTATGACTACGCACGGCTAGCAATTTAGACAATCTTAGGTTTTTGGTTAGAATTATCGGGTGTTTTTCCCTAAACGATAAATCTGATTCTTGTATCCGCCCTCCTACACAAATTATCCCATTTTCATTTAAAATAGGATGCAAAGTTGCAATTTTGGAATTTGCGTTAATTTCTTTTTTCTTTTGCAAGGCTTTAAATTCTTCAGGAAACTCTTCCTTTTGAATTGCCTTTACCCAATTAATTTCCGCGCGCTCTATCTCTTCAGCACTTATAGGACCCGTTTCGTAAGGTAACCCTTTTGCTCTGTTTGCGATTCGGAAAAGGTATGCAGTGATTCGTAGGACCGGATCTAAATAATAGTGTTTGCCTAGATCAATTAAATATTGAATGCCCAATTTTGGGGCCTGACTAACTACGGCAGCCGTTAATTTTCGCCTTTCTTTGTTAATTAAGTCTAATTTGTCACCCTTTAGGTCCAATTTTGGCCGATTTTCCTTAGATTCTTTGAGCCAAGAAGGCCCTTCGAACCAAAGGGTATTACCAGCTAATTCATTTGCCGACAAACCTCGAGTCGGTAGGTCGGCCGGGTTTTGCTTTCCTGGACAATGCGACCAATTTTCTATTTTTGTTAATCGCAGAATTTCAGCAGCGCGATTTGCTACAAAGGGACGCCAATTTTTGCGGGTTCTTTTAACCATGCTATGGCTATGGTAGAATCTGACCATAAATAAGATTCCGTTAATTTATCTTGGAATGTGTCACTTACGTAACTAATCAAACGAGCGCCTAAAAGGCAACCCATTAATTCTATTTTTGGAATCGTAAGTTCTGGGAGGCTATTCTCTAACTTCATTCGGATCGAAAGCTGCTCGAATCATTCGGAATTCGGGTTGTCTGGGCCAAAAATACAAATAAGCGTATTCTGTAGGGCTCGAATGCGAATCATTCGGTCCGGGTTGATTCGAACCATTCGGCGGCCGATAGAGCCGTCCGAATCAAGTTTCCTCTCTTTTTGAGTGTTTTCCCCCTTTTTTTCAGCCCCGTTTCTCCTCGTCTCAAGGTGTTTGTACGTAAAATTTAACCACCATGTTTCTTCAACTACAAATCAAAATAATCAAATTTGCGGCAATAAAAATAACTACCCGTGGTCAATTAAGTAATTAGAATTGTATCTTAAACGTGTCGATTGCGTGGGGGCCCATCTATTTACGTTTCTCTTAGATTTTTCGGTTGAATAGGTAAGGTTAACGAATCAATATTTTTAGGCCTTGGTTGATAAAACCCGGCTCCGTCCCAAGGTTGTTAGAGTCTAGAGATATTTTCTGGCTCCGTCCGACGGTCCGAGGCTCTTGCTAATAATTTTCAATTTGACCGTCGAATTTTGACGGAGCTTCGAGAATTTGGACCCGTCGGCTTCCAATATTTTAAGCGTAAACGTATAACAACTTGCCGGCGATTTTTTTTGTTAGTCAATAATTTTACGTTTTTCGCTAAATGATTGTATTTATTTAAAATTAAATCTAAACATTTTAAGTGTAACGGTAGATGATTGTATTTATTTTAAATTAAATAACATAAAAGTTTAACGCTAGATGATTGAATTTATTTAAGATTGATATTAAATCTAATAATTAAAAGTCTAGTACGCTAGATGATCGTATTTAAATTCAATTAATATTAAATCTTATGATTTGGAGCACTACTTTGAATTATTGTTTTTATTACGTATCAAATTTATTTCATGAAAGGATTCTTCTAGATAAATACCAACGATTGGTATTTTTATTGCCATCTAAATTTAAATTAAAATGGTTATTTAAACCAATGGTATTATGAAAACCATATAAACTACATTAGTCTGAAATTACCATTTTATTTAAACGTTTATTGAATGAAGAATCCTTATTCCTATACTAACCCTTAATTTCAAATAAGTTTACACTCTCAGCTTCATTAAATTTAAAAAATAAAAATAACTAAGAGGCATATTCATAATTTGATCAATATAATAATGCTAAATTTCCCAAGAAATCAAACACATTTGATCGAGTTGAATAATGTCCCAAAAATATTATTTTAAAAATCTAAATATGTTTAAATATTCCCGCCCGAATTCTGACCAATAAGAGAGAAATAATACCTCGCGATCTCCTACTTTCTCCACATAAAAATGACGTACACTATGATTCGGATTCGGGCTCGAAGGGATCCGAATCACCATTCGAATAAGGGTTAGAGAATAGGCTTTTTTGTACCCAACCCGAATGAAGGCGATGCGAATGATTCGAACTCTCCGAATTCGAATGCTTCGGATTTGTTTAGCGGCGCAACTCTACCCTTTGCGGTCACTAGGGAAACCCCTACTTTCCGCTCCTTTGTTTCGTACCTAACGTACACTGGGGTAGCATAGGATTTTAAACTAGCGTCACAGAAGGCGTGAAGTTCGACACTTTGAATTTCGTCATCTAAATCGGCGAAATAGTGCCTATTTATTTTGATAGTGTTTAAAACGGTCAATTCTTGGCACCAGGTGTCGAATATGTAGGCACCAACCCAAAGTTGTTTCAAGGGCTACTAAAGCGGGCCCCAATCTAGTAGTTTTTTCCAAGGTGACTTCCCAATAGTGATCCGCGCCAATTAGGATATCGATTTCTGAATTAGCTTTTGACAGAGTTTTGTCTTCCGCTAGTTGGATGTTTTTTGGTAACATTAAACTATTTAGATCAATGTAATCTAGGCTAGAAAAGGCGTGGCAAACAAAGGGGACTTCAACTGCCATAATTATGACCGTTTGATCGGGGTTTTCCCTGTTTTCGAGAGTTAATTTTACTCTCTTGCTAATTTTCTGGGAGGGTTTTGTTTTACCTAAACTATAAACATCTAATTTTTGTTCGCCTATAACCGGTAGGTCTAGTTTTCGGGAAAGCTCTTCTTTTATAAAGCTCACCTGGCTTCCCCGATCTAGGAGAATTCGGGCCATTTTTCGAGATTGGTTTTGATACGCATGTTTTACCACAGCTACCGCAGTTTGCAATAGGACGGAATTTTCTATGGTTTTAATTGGCGCCGCTGCCATTGTAACTGATGTATTCTCACTAAGCTTGGTTTCTTTTAAGTGGGAGGGGTTTTGTTCGCAAACGGCGTAGTTATGGGTTTTTTGACAGCGCCTACACGTTCTAAACTTAGACCAGCAATTTTTTTCTTCATGCAACCTTAGGCAAATAGAGCATTTATTGTTATCCTTAATTATAGCATTTTTTTGACTTAACGTAAATTTTTTACAATTAATTGACTTATGGGCGTCTACATTACAGAATACACAGGGTTTATGCTGTACACCTGTTGCGAGGGCGGAAGCTGAGGGATTTACAGATTTTTGCATTTTATTTCTATTTTTGTTTCTGTCGTGGAAAAACCTATCGTTTTGAGGAGAATCGTTCCTTCCCGAGCCTTCTAACCTCGAACCTTGTAGCCATTTCCCTACATTCTACTTGCTCCCGAATATAACTAACTAATACTTCCGCATCCCATTCGGATGCGTTACCAGTAGGCTTATATTTAACAAAAAATCCGTCCGTAAATCGTTTGGCAAACACCTTAACAGGGCTGGGCAGACGAATGATGCCTTTTCTTTAGTATTTACCCCTAAAGCGTTAAGGCTTCTAATACTAATTTCTACCGTGTCTAATAATTGACGAAGGGCTTTTACATTTCCCGAATATCGTACGGGCTGAATTTGTTCTAGTTTAGCCATGTATTTATGGACGGCAAAATGGGATTTATCATATTTGAGTTTGAGCAATTGTACCGCTTGATCGTATGATTCATCCGATTCAACTAAACCTTCGATAGGCGTAAGGGCTTCGCCTTCCAGAAAGGAATTTAAATAGTAAAACTTTTCTACCTTAGATAATTTTTCTTTGTTGTCGACGGTGGCCTGAAAGCGTCCCCAAAATAGGTTCCACTTCTTGTAGTCTCCGCTGAACTTCACGATTGGTAGCGGAGGCAGTTTTACCTCCGCGTTCTCGTTGCCGATGAGGATCGTTTGCTGACCGCCGGTGCCGGGTTGCGAGGCGACGGTCTGGCTTGAGTTCGATGATTTCGCGCGCTCCTTTTGAACGATGTGATTAATTTTTCTCTTGAGAAGGGTGATATCCTCTCGGTAGATGATGGCTTCATCCACGTGTTTCTCCATTTCGGTGCGATCTCTGATTAGTGATTCTAATTTGGCATCGCTTAACGTCAGCTCCTCTTCTTTTTGTAGTAGCAGCGCTAGCTCGTCCTCAAGGTCGTCCACCGTGTACTTTTTACCACTTAGCATCGTGTTTATTGCGTTAATCCTTCTTTTTGCCGCAGCTCTCGTGCTTTTACGAACTGCTTTTGCGGCTAGTAAGTCCTGTTTTAGTTTCTTACTGATGGATTCTTTTGAAGTTTTGTTCGACTGTTTTCCGTCGACTGTGCTATTTTCATAATCTCCTGATATGTCCGTTTCATAAGACGATGACTCCTCCTCAGCAAGTTTTCCTGAAGCTTCTGCCATTTTACCGTCAATTTTCGGCGGTTTATTTCTATTCCGTTGTTTCCAGGATAATTTCCGGGTTTCTTGCACCATGAAAATAAATGATATTCATTCATCTCCTCATTTGCTATGCATCCATCCAGTTTAATTTTTTTCGAACCTGGATTATAATTTTTGTGTTATAATGGTATACATTTGACGGCTTTACCCGCTCGGCCACGGCACTATGACTAGCTCTTGCCAGAACTTCTATATAATTAAATTATTTTTAAACCAAGAAACTAAGCCAATCAATTCCTAAAAAACTTTAAAAACATGGAGGATGCCAATCTTCAAAAAAACATGGAGGATGCCAAACTTTAAAAAAACATGGAGGATGCCAAACTTTTAAAAAACATGGAGGATGCCAAACTTAAAAAAAACATAGAGGATGCAAAACATAAAAAACATGGAGGATGCTAAACATAAAAAAAAAATGGAGGATGCAAAACTTTTAAAAAACATGGAGGATGCCAAACATAAAAAAACATGGAGGATGCCAAACTTAAAAAAAAACATAGCGGATGCCAAACATAAAAAAAACATGGAGGATGCCAAACTTTAAAAAAACATGGAGGACGCAAAATTTTTAAAAAACATGGAGGATGCCAAACTTTAAAAAAAAATGGAGGATGCCGTTAAAAAATGAAAAAGTTTCGTTTGAAAAATGAAAAAGTTTCGTTTGAAAAATGAAAAAGTTTCGTTTGAAAAATGAAAAAGTTTCGTTTGAAAAATGAAAAAGTTTCGTTTGAAAAATGAAAAAGTTTCGTTTGAAAAATGAAAAAGTTTCGTTTGAAAAATGAAAAAGTTTCGTTTGAAAAATGAAAAAGTTTCGTTTGAAAAATGAAAAAGTTTCGTTTGAAAAATGAAAAAGTTTCGTTTGAAAAATGAAAAAGTTTCGTTTGAAAAATGAAAAAGTTTCGTTTGAAAATGGAAAAGTTTCGTAATTTTCGTAAAGGCAATTTCAAACTTTTGCATTATACCATACAAGGTGCGGCTTTCCTATGCGCTTGACCATCTTGTTTTTTCTGTTTTCTCCACTCCCTGAGAAGAATCTATTCAATACATTGGAGGGGAATGGGGGCTCAATATCCCCCAAGCAGGGACGGAAATAAGAAATTTTTCTTATTGGACAAATGTCCAGTAACCCGCCTTTAAAATTCAAAGTTATCGTACAATTAACAAACTTACCGGACAATGCTACATTTCCTCTATTGAAAAGTACTTTTTTTTATCGGACATTTGTCCAGTGACCCCCTCTTAAAAATAAAAAGTTATCGGACATTTGGAAAATTTATCGGACAAATGACCAGTGACTTGTGCTTATTTCCGTCCCTGCCCCCAAGTTGTCAAAGGAATTTTTGGAGCCGTTCTATTCTTCAATTTTATAGAGGCTAGAACGGGTTTTCTTTTTTGGGGGGCTTGGCCAGCGAATGGAAGGGATTAAAATTACAAGTACACAAGAACCAAAATATCTTAACAATTTTAGGTTATATTGTTGAACGTTTCCCCCTATTCCTGCAGTTTTACTTTAAGTTGATATTTTTAGGTTAAGGGTTATAAAAAATATAGTTTCTTAATTAGATACAAATTTTAGATTTTACGTTACAGTTTTACATAAATTTTAAATTGAATAAAATTGGTTCCTTAGCGCAATCACTTTTTTAGCACAGCATAGGTGCCCGAGACATAAAACATTTTTACAGGCGTTTTCTCTTTTTTTTTTGGTATTCTTTGGCCTATTATTTAAATATTTTACCTCGTCGTACGCGCCAGCGCCGTGGCAGTTACAAAACGAAACCTTCCCAGAATCATCATTTACCCTTTATACATAACTGTTTCAAGTTTCAGCTTGATTCGTGTGGGGGATGATAATCTAATCTGACTTTGAAGCCGACATGTCCTCCTATCTCTAGCATTATGGAAGAAATCCTCCAACCTTTGTTCTGCGGAGATTATTGATATTAATGAACAGATTTCGCGCCACAAGAGCGTAAATACCGTCAGAGATGACAACCAAACCAAAAATTTTGAAATTTTAAGAAAGAACAACAGCAACTCCCCATAAGAGTCTGGGTCCACGTAATGTTAAAAATTTTCGTCTCTTTTATGATAAATTCGTATTATATTATTAAAATAGGGTAGTTGGGGGATAATTTAAAGCTAAAATTCGAGCTCACAACTGTAAATTTTGGGAATTACAATGAATGGAAGGTTTCTTCCATAATGTAAAGAATAGGAAGAATCTATGACTTCCGTGCCGGATATGAAAGCCTTCCCCCACACGAAAATCTTGAACGGTTATTATTTTAGATTCATAATTATGTTAGGAAAATATTAGGAAAGAATTATTTTGTAACTGCCACGGGTATAGTGCTGGCGACAAAATGAAATTCGTATATTTTTGGTCTACTATGCCTCGAAATCCTCGAAAACGCCTGTAGAAGTGTTCCACTTGTCAAGCATTCATGCAGTAGGCTTTTGCTAGCTTTACAGGGGCCGTGCAAAGACTATATAGCTTACTTGAATAGTCTTTGGTGTATAAGAAACTCGAAAAATAAATAGAAAAATCATACCAATTAGAAGATACTGGAGTAGTATCTTTAATTTTTATTTCATATTAAACAAAACACACTTGTATAAAACGGACAAATTATTCATTTAACGCTAAGGTTTTCTACGTTTAACGTATGTCTGGTAGTTCAAGCTCAGTGGCATCTTCACACACTACACGCAATTTTGACTGGTACCAACTGCCTCGATCTTCATGGCGACGATAACCAAGATACCAGATTACGCTGCTAACGTGAACACAAGTACCTATCGTCAAACTACCACCTTTGCAATTGCAATACCAGCCTTTAATGGCATTTGCACCTGTCCCGTTCGGTACATAACGAATTAGAGCTTGGTGAACAGCTGAGGTGGAAAATTGACCAGGCACGCGTATACGAATTAAGTCATGTTCAACTTTGGACACTTCGACGCTGAAAGAGCCGGATTTCTCTATAGTCAACGCCACATAAGATTCAGCGCGTTTCGTTTTAAAGTCGCTCATTACCACCTCACGTACATCACTTTCACGAAGTACAGGGAAGTCTTGAAATTCACTATCCTCAATTCGTTGCCATTTAGACGGTTTGCGAAGCAGATTATCGCGCTCAACTACTTCCTTAAGAGGATTTTCTTTCGTAGAGACTGCCAGCATTTTTTCGACGGAGTCTTCCCAGGAACCTTTAAGATGTAACTCCGGGTGGTAGGCGTTCAACAGCGCAGCAGCAATTTGAAGAAGTTCCGGAACTAATGGTAACATATGCACAGGTATACGGTTTTGAAAAAAACGATACACCGTCTGCAAATGCCCATTCCTAACTTCAACCGGCCACCTGAGGTACGTTACTTGTCGGGAACGATTAACTTCTTGCGTGTTTACTTGCTTCTCGCCTTTAGACAAGAACGAAGGCATTTGTAAATCCACACCCAGTTCAGTCAGTACGCTGTTGGAGTCTCGAAAACCGCGGTCTGCCAGTACAACGTCACCAACTTGAAAGAAAGACTGGAGTTCTTCTCTCTTTTTGATAGAATGGTTTAAAATGCGCGCGTCGTTATTGCGGCCATTAGCAAAGTAGGGTCCGATTATATCTATTATGTAACCCGTAGTTGTTACCATTAACATTGGCTTGAGGATATGCTGGCCTTTGTGCACACAGAAGGATTTGTGAAGAACGGTATAGTCCTTGGATCTTCCAACCTTGATATAGGTGCCATCTACAATGGTAATAAGACAATTAGGCTTGTTGTTAGCAAAGAGTTTTACTGCTGCTCCAGATTGATGGTTTGTTATCAGATTGTCACGTGATAAGTGTTGCAGGCCAAAATGATGTGGCACGAAATGCTCCGATAAAGCCATAATAACCGCTTTTACCGTGTTTGATACCGATCTTTCAGTTAAATGAAATAAAGTTGATAACACCTTATTGGAGATACCCAATCGTAATTTCACCAATAATACTGCTAGAGCTGTCTTCGATGAACAGCATCTGATGGTACGAATAATGTCCTCAATAGTCGAATGCAACTCTAGGAACTCGTGCAGGGACAATGAAGTTAATACTTTACAGTCTTCATCACTTTGTATGAAGTTGTCAAAGCTCGGCGTCCGTAGGTCGTTAACACATTCCCTGAGGTCCTGTAATAGTTGCTCAATGTCCGTGGCAGTCATAATGGTTGATCTAGCGGAAACCTGAATTCCAGCAATTATTTCGGTGGGAAGCTCTCCGTTAACGAGATGCGTGGAGCACATTCGGTTGTCCCGATGAATAAATATGGCTCTTTCCACAAATATACTTGTTCTCACTTCGGCTTTTACCCTGGTTCGTGTACTAACACCGCAAATGAAGCAAGTCTTTGACAGGGGCCGAACACAACTGTATGTGTTTGATGACGTACGCTTTCGTGGTAATTGCGACGTTGATGGCTGAGGTATTGGTGACGGTGATGGATTAGATACTGTGGACTTTGTTGGTTCAGGTACTGTGGACGTTGATGGCTCAGGTACTGTTGACGTTGATGGATTAGATACTTGCGTCATTTGTCTTCGTTTTTGTGGTGAAGACGATGACGTTGAAGAGCCATGATCACTACTGAAGGACGATTTGCTAGCATTTAAGAACGTTTGAAACTTTCGTGACAGACCCGAGCACTTAAAACAAATCTTCGTTGTTTTGCTATTAATTACAAGTGGTAATAACCCTTTACTAAAACGAAGAAAACGAGCAAAGCCAGCCTTTACGTGAGTGCCTATACCTCTACTTGTACTATTGGTAACTTTCCGATTGCACGCGTAACATGTATTAAGAACTTTCCTTATCAATAACATCAATGTGAGAGTCACTTGGAATTTGGAGATGGCTCCAAATACATGTTAGGCGTGCAATCGGAAAGTTACCAATAGTACAAGTAGAGGTATAGGCACTCACGTAAAGGCTGGCTTTGCTCGTTTTCTTCGTTTTAGTAAAGGGTTATTACCACTTGTAATTAATAGCAAAACAACGAAGATTTGTTTAAAGTGCTCGGGTCTGTCACGAAAGTTTCAAACGTTCTTAAATGCTAGCAAATCGTCCTTCAGTAGTGATCATGGCTCTTCAACGTCATCGTCTTCACCACAAAAACGAAGACAAATGACGCAAGTATCTAATCCATCAACGTCAACAGTACCTGAGCCATCAACGTCCACAGTACCTGAACCAACAAAGTCCACAGTATCTAATCCATCACTGTCACCACGAAAGCGTACGTCATCAAACACTATTGCCATAAAGCACAGTTGTGTTCGGTCCCTGCCAAAGACTTGCTTCATTTGCGGTGTTAGTACACGAACCAGGGTAAAAGCCGAAGTGAGAACAAGTATATTTGTGGAAAGAGCCATATTTATTCATCGGGACAACCGAATGTGCTCCACGCATCTCGTTAACGGAGAGCTTCCCACCGAAATAATTGCTGGAATTCAGGTTTCCGCTAGATCAACCATTATGACTGCCACGGACATTGAGCAACTATTACAGGACCTCAGGAAATGTGTTAACGACCTACGGACGCCGAGCTTTGACAATTTCATACAAAGTGATGAAGACTGTAAAGTATTAACTTCATTGTCCCTGCACGAGTTCCTAGAGTTGCATTCGACTATTGAGGACATTATTCGTACCATCAGATGCTGTTCGTCGAAGACAGCTCTAGCAGTATTATTGGTGAAATTACGATTGGGTATCTCCAATAAGGTGTTATCAACTTTATTTCATTTAACTGAAAGATCGGTATCAAACACGGTAAAAGCGGTTATTATGGCTTTATCGGAGCATTTCGTGCCACATCATTTTGGCCTGCAACACTTATCACGTGACAATCTGATAACAAACCATCAATCTGGAGCAGCAGTGAAACTCTTTGCTAACAACAAGCCTAATTGTCTTATTACCATTGTAGATGGCACCTATATCAAGGTTGGAAGATCCAAGGACTATACCGTTCTTCACAAATCCTTCTGTGTGCACAAAGGCCAGCATATCCTCTAGCCAATGTTAATGGTAACAACTACGGGTTACATAATAGATATAATCGGACCCTACTTTGCTAATGGCCGCAATAACGACGCGCGCATTTTAAACCATTCTATCAAAAAGAGAGAAGAACTCCAGTCTTTCTTTCAAGTTGGTGACGTTGTACTGGCAGACCGCGGTTTTCGAGACTCCAACAGCGTACTGACTGAACTGGGTGTGGATTTACAAATGCCTTCGTTCTTGTCTAAAGGCGAGAAGCAAGTAAACACGCAAGAAGTTAATCGTTCCCGACAAGTAACGTACCTCAGGTGGCCGGTTGAAGTTAGGAATGGGCATTTGCAGACGGTGTATCGTTTTTTCAAAACCGTATACCTGTGCATATGTTACCATTAGTTCCGGAACTTCTTCAAATTGCTGCTGCGCTGTTGAACGCCTAGCACCCGGAGTTACATCTTAAAGGTTCCTGGGAAGACTCCGTCGAAAAAATGCTGGCAGTCTCTACGAAAGAAAATCCTCTTAAGGAAGTAGTTGAGCGCGATAATCTGCTTCGCAAACCGTCTAAATGGCAACGAATTGAGGATAGTGAATTTCAAGACTTCCCTGTACTTCGTGAAAGTGATGTACGTGAGGTGGTAATGAGCGACTTTAAAACGAAACGCGCTGAATCTTATGTGGCGTTGACTATAGAGAAATCCGGCTCTTTCAGCGTCGAAGTGTCCAAAGTTGAACATGACTTAATTCGTATACGCGTGCCTGGTCAATTTTCCACCTCAGCTGTTCACCAAGCTCTAATTCGTTATGTACCGAACGGGACAGGTGCAAATGCCATTAAAGGCTGGTATTGCAATTGCAAAGGTGGTAGTTTGACGATAGGTACTTGTGTTCACGTTAGTAGCGTAATCTGGTATCTTGGTTATCGTCGCCATGAAGATCGAGGCAGTTGGTACCAGTCAAAATTGCGTGTAGTGTGTGAAGATGCCACTGAGCTTGAACTACCAGACATACGTTAAACGTAGAAAACCTTAGCGTTAAATGAATAATTTGTCCGTTTTATACAAGTGTGTTTTGTTTAATATGAAATAAAAATTAAAGATACTACTCCAGTATCTTCTAATTGGTATGATTTCTCTATTTACTTTTCGAGTTTCTTATACACCAAAGACTATTCAAGTAAGCTATATAGTCTTTGCACGGCCCCTGTAAAGCTAGCAAAAGCCTACTGCATGAATGCTTGACAAGTGGAACACTTCTACAGGCGTTTTCGAGGATTTCGAGGCATAGTAGACCAAAAATATACGAATTTCATTTTGCCGCCAGCACTATACCCGTGGCAGTTACAAAATAATTCTTTCCTAATATTTTCCTAACATAATTATGAATCTAAAATAATAACCGTTCCAGATTTTCGTGTGGGGGAAGGCTTTCATATCCGGCACGGAAGTCATAGATTCTTCCTATTCTTTACATTATGGAAGAAACCTTCCATTCGTTGTAATTCCCAAAATTTACAGTTGTGAGCTCGAATTTTAGCTTTAAATTATCCCCCAACTACCCTATTTTAATAATATAATACGAATTTATCATAAAAGAGACGACAATTTTTAACATTACGTGGACCCAGACTCTTATGGGGAGTTGCTGTTGTTCTTTATTTTTAACATTACTAGACCTAAAGGTCTAGCTAGTGTTCTGGGTCTTCTTTGTCCAATTTTATCATATATACTTTTCGAATGAACGAACATATAGTTACGAATCATTCCTATCTAAATTACACGTAGAATCTCTTAAATCTATTCTAGTAAAAACTGTTATAAATTTTCTTGACAAGCTCATTACGTTTATTTAGAGAAAATAAATTTATTTAGAGAAAATAAAATCAAGTCTTATTTTTAAGTATCTCCTAAATATGATAGAAAATGTTTTAAAGATCGGAATTCATTGTCTGCTAAAAAAAACATGGAGTCCCCGTGTTTCAATTTTCGATAAAAACATCAGACAAATTGGCGCTCTCGAAAAATCCCGCGTGCTCGTGTATAGTATAGTTTAAATTACCATAGCCTCCTTGAAACGCGAGCGCCGAAGAAGCGCGTGATTAAGGACGCTACCATATTAAAAACGCGCGCGCGTGAGTTTCAATTTAATTTATTTTAGGCTCAATTTAGGCTTAGCATTGTTATGAAAGGTAATTTTTTACGACGCCTAAGCGGGCGTTGCGAGTTAAATAAATTTATTTAAGTGAATTAATGTATTTTTAATTAAGGAAAACATCGTTTGGAACAGTTTTGGTCTCCATCAAAGGTATTTAGCCTCATTATATGATATCTATGGTTTCTCTGGGATCACAAGGTCTAAACGTCGCCTTTTGGTCGGATAGTCTACTTAAAAATTGAAACACAGGGACTTGTTTCATGCTTGTTTTTTTTTTTTTTTTTTTTTTTTTTTTTTCAGACAAAGGAGTCCGATCTTTAAAACCTTTTCTATCATATTTAGGAGATGCTTAAAAATAAGAGTTGGGGATCTACCCATTTGACCGAATCGCAGTGGACCGAATCTCATTCGGCCGAAAAATTCTAGCTAATATATTAAAAATGTAGCCCAACGGCGGGTTTCGATTGAATGGGAATATTATCCCATACGATTGAAAAAATATTTTTACTTTATATATGCAGCATTATTTTCTAAGCCGAAATAAATATGTTATATTTCGATGGGGTTTTCGTCTCACCGTGGTCTAGTGATAAAGAGTCGGTCTGTCACGCAGAAAATCTTGGTTCGAGTCCTGGTCGGTAAAGGTACCATAATATATAATTTAAACTTTGTTTGTAAACAAGCCACATTAAATCGTTAATAATATCTTACAGCTGCGCCATGGAGATATTCGTCTTTGGGAAAGCGTGAAATCTAGAGACGGGAACATTGAGCTAGATCATTGAAACCTTAATTTGTTTAATTTAAAATAATTTTTATTATGGTTTTTCTGAAATATATTTTATATATTTTTTAAAATGAAATTAGATTAGGTTAGGTTAGGTTACAATTAGCTTCTTTGGATCCGTGGAATGATTGAAATAATAACTCGTTAAATAATGCTATATGCATCGAAATAAAAATCGCACAATTTGGCTGGATCGGTCGAATGGGAAAATTCGGTCGAACGCGATTCGGTCCAATGGGGCAGAGCCCAGAGTTGATGCTTTTCTTAGGTTTTCGATAACGTACATTCAGAAAAACGTAAAATCAATCAATTGATACATCAGTTTTCATTTACCCTTTAACAATTCAAATGGTTCAAATTGTTAGATAATATGGGTTAGGTTAAAGCGGATGCACACAGACCTATTTTCACGCGTTTCACGCTCGCGCGCTAATGTTAAGCCGGATTAACACAGACCTATTTTCACGCGCTTCTTCACGCTCACGTGCTAATGGCATTTCTATGAGCGTACGAACGTGAAAATAGATCTGTGTGCATCCGCCTTAACTTCCATGAGCGCACGAGTGTGAAAATAGATCTGTGTGCATCAGCCTTTAAAGTTACCAATTCATGCAGTTTTTCGACAACATGGAGGGTATGAGAAGAGCCGTCTTTTCGCTGAAGTATGCCCATTAGCGCAGTTTCCCATTAGCGACATCCCCATTTGCGAAGTTTCCCATTAGCGCAATTCCTATAAGCGCCGTTCCCATTAGCGCCGTTTCCCAATAACCGCTATGTCCTAGACGCAGAATCCATTCTTTCTTAAAATGTTTTTAACCCTACTTTCACAAGGGTTTCCTGTTTCAGCATTTATTGTCTCAGAACTAACCTAACCTAAACCACTGAATCACGTTCAAAAACGATGTTTTCTAAAAGAGAATTAGCAAATGAGCATTACCTAAATGAAAATTTGTAATTTAGTAGTACCACCACGTTGTCCTTTATTTTAGCATAAAAAATAACTTGACCCCTATTAAAATTAAATCTGTAATTGAACCCGACGTAAAATATACAAAACTGACCCACAACACGGAAAACAGCAAAATCATGCAAAACTGAACAGAAACACGTACGCTAAAATGACCCCACAACCTATTTCGTTTCTTTCCCAATTTTTCCTACATTATCTGAAACTGCTAACAACAATTAAAACTGAAATGAACAACAATTATCATTAAAATTTACATGAACCAAATAAATCGAAAACTATAACATATCATTTTCCGAATGTAGTCTCGAACTCATATCTTCCGATCAGAAGCCGTCTTTGCTAACCATTCCGCTACCGAACCACGGTAATTCTATTAAAAAAACGTTTATCTCCATAACGTAAACGGCGCTCATGGGAAACGGCGCAAATGGGACAGAGCGCAAATGGGAAACGGCGCAAATGGGAAATGGCGCAATTGGGAAACGGCTCAAATGGGAAACGGCGCTTATGGGAATTGCGCTAATGGGAAATTGCGCTAATGGGAATTTGCGCAAAATGGGAACGGCCCAAATGGGAAACTGCGCTAATATGAACGGCGCAAAAGGGAATTGCGCTAATGGGAAACAACGCTAATGGGAAACTGCGCTAATGGGAACTGCGCTGATAGGAACTGCGCTGATAGGCACATACCTTTTCGCTACGTAAAGCTAGAAAAGATGACTGACGTCACGAAAGTAACCTTAATTCCATTGGCTGGAAGGTAATGGCGGCCTTCAGTCGACAATATCCGGCAAAGAGTATATAGCACAGCGTGTAAGATCTCTGCTGGTGTTTTAATTTTATCGAATGAATGAATGAATAAACGTGACGATATTTTATTACGAGTTGTTCAACGAAATTTAAGATCTTTTTTTCAAATCTCACGAAAGGTTTGACCGGGCCGCCCACTAAACTGTGATTTTCTTCCAAAGAGACACCATCCACTGAAGGCAGTACCCTAAACTTTTGTAATACGGTAACGAGAAAGAAGAACAATTCTATCATGGCCTGGTTTCTTCCCGGGCAGTCGCGTTTACCTAAAAAAAATATAATTTGAGACAATCCTGATTGGGAATGATTTTAAGGGAAGGGACTAAGGCTCCGCGGCCGCAGTTAGTGTAAATAGTGAAATCGGAAGCGACACTCTTTGGAGAAGGGTCACGACCCGAAAGCTTCCGAATTTATTTTAATTTAGATTAATAAAACCAGTTTTTAAACCAGTTCTTTTTAAAAATAAAATATATAATTATTTAAGAACCTTGCTTGGAACAAAATATTTTTTTAAGTGTAATATACAGTTGGAATCAGTAGAAGGAAATGAACAACTAAAGCCAAAAGGTTATCTTACCACTTGAGAATGCCATGAACCTCTTGTTTAAATCGACCTTTCCGTCCTTGGTTAAGTAATTAATGTTCCAGGTTAAACTCGGAAGGATTATCCCAATAAGTTTCTTCGTTGTGAATCGCCCATATCCTTTTGGAATCCAGTATCCTCTCTAAAGGCCCGTTTACAAAAGAGCGGCAAGCTTAAGCGTAAGCCGATGCATGGAACAATAACAAGAGGAGGCATAGTTTCCAAAATCTCATTTTTTAACGATTTATGAACCTATGCCTCCTGTTGTTATTGCTCCATGCATCAGATTACGCTTCAGCTTTCAACTCTTTTGTAAATGGGCCTTTAGACTCATATCATCCGTTACCCTGTCAGTAAGATGCGTTTCGTTAAATTGGGGGATATAATTTTTAATTTTAAAAAAATATATAAAGGGAAACATAAATTAAAAATAACGCCCATTTCATTTACATAATTTGCTAGATTAATCAGGGTTCGAACAAGATCTGGAAAACTGGAGAAGTCAGGGAATTTAGAAATTGACCCAAAAGATCAGGGAAATATCAGCGAATTTGGAAATTGGCCAAAGGGTCAGGGTATTTAAAAATTAACCCAAAAAGTAAGGAAAAAAAGGGAATTTGAAAATTGGCCCTAAAGGTCAGGGGAAAATCAGGGAATTTAGAAAATTGACCCAAAAGGTCAGGAACAAATCAAAGAATCTGAATATGGTCCAAAAAGTCAGGCAAAAAATCAGAGAGTTTTGAAAATGGGCCCAAAAGGTAGGGAAAAAATCAGGGAGTTTGAAAATTAGCCCAAAAGGTCTGGGAAAATTCAGGGAATTTGAAAATTAGCTAAAAGGTCAGGGAAAAATCAGGAAATTTGAAAACTAGCCCAAATGGTCAGGGAATTTGAAAATGAGCTCAAATATAAATATTTTGGTATACATGTCAAGGAACTGTTTATGAATGGCAGACCAATTAATTGTAACATAATGGTTATAAAGGGAAACTTTTTTGGTGAAGATTTTTTTCTCATATTCTCAGTAAACTATCGACCATGATTGATAAACTATGTCAAATAAAAAGTGGTCTTTTGCTGATTGTATTAAGCTAAGGGGCGTTGTTTACTTTTATGTAATAAATTATAGACTTTTGCTTTCATACATTTTAAGAGTACTTAGAGGAACAATTGTTTTCCATCGTTGACATTCCATGATGGTCGCCATTGTGTATTGTAGTTGATAGCGATCCCCCATCTAGGTTTTTGAACTTGACCAAAAACTTTTTATCTCTGCTAAGGTTATTTCCTGGACTTTTTGCCATCAACATGAAGCACCATTCCAAGTTAGTGTGGTATCTGAACCACCCGCCAAAATCATCTGAATGTTGTTATTTAAAATGTGATCTGAAAATGAGTGTAATCGAATATATATACTTAACGGATACACGCAACCTGCCCATCGATTCGGGCCTTGTCCAACTGATCTCGCGCCAAGCTCGCGAATTTAATCACAAGAAATTGCAAAAATTCTGGAGGCTGTTTTATCTAAATTTTAAATCATCTTTTTACGTTCGCGACTGAACTTTAGTTCAGGGGGAGATTTTACACTGGTTGCATGGGTGTTTCTGTGTGTGTGTGTCACTTCCTGTGACCAAGCTCGTGGAGCAGAAAGTCTAGAGACGTTATCATGCCAGATTATCGTTCAATTCCGGGGAATTACCTCCTTTAAGCGTGGCTGCCACATTGTGTTTCAGGTGTCGTGCAATTATATACAACAGGACGTCTCCAATTGCATATATTATGCACTGATATAGAAATATAATTTCGTTATCAGTGCATAATATATGCACTGATATCAAAATATAATTTTAACAATAGAACTAAGTAATTATTAGTTTAAGCTTGTTCATTTCAAAAACTAAAGCAAGTAGATGTTATATTATTTTAATTGTTATTGATTTTAATCAAAGTCAGATTAAAATGATTTAGTAGCAAGGTAAAGGGCAGCTTTTGTGAACGCTTAAAAACGGTTTGTTGACTGTCGCTCCGGATGAACGGGAATTATCTCCTTTAAGCATGGCTGTCACATTAAATTTCAGGTGTCGTGCAATTATGTACAACAGGACGTCTCCCATTGGATATTATCGCCTTCCACCATACACTTTACAGTTAAGCCTCGATGCTGGACAGTTGAAGGCGATTATACGCAATGGGACGTCTACCACTATTGTAATCACCTCCGACCATCCTCACACCGAGGTCCAACCTCCAGTTTCCGATCTCAGAGGGCCATATTAGCACTGGTCCACATCGACCTTCCACTCTCCAAACATCGCCCCACCAATGGCTAAATTAGCGTTGCGAACCAAGCGCCTAGAGATCGAGAATCGTCTAGACATTGAAGGGAGGGGGCTCCTCCCAACTTCATGGTCACATTGCTCGATTAATAAAGGCCTTCGAACGGTTTATATACTACCTTTTTGGAGTGAATGCAAACGAGCCTTACGGTGTGATATCGTTAAGGGAAATGAAACGCAATATTATTTTTTATTATAATTTCAAATATCAAAATAACTCAACTTAATCTAGTTAATAATGTAGCCGAAAATCAATTTAAAATTCGAGATAGTTTAGAAGATATTTAAGAAATTGTCCATAAATTTAAAGAAATGTGACCGTTTAATACCAGCTTGAGTTTGGGGTGGATTGAAGAATCTAAATAAAAGGTATCCAAGATCCCACCGTCCACTGAATTCGAATTAATACAGAAAAAAGGAACTTGGACAAAATTTGATAAGACTTCTTTCGGGTACGAGAGTATCTCTAGATAAACACAGATTTGAATAATGAAATATTGTTAAAGTATGTGAAGTTATGGAAAGTAAAGTACCTGAATTGGTTACAAAAGGGTGAAATCATAAGCTTAGCCTAGCGTTATTAATTGCTTCAAAATGGTAAATAATTTTTTTTATTTCTTAAACAGTAGAATTATAAGGAATATCCATTGAAATCGAGTTATTAGCGATAAAGTATAGTTTATTGATAACGAGTGCTTGTCTTGGTTAACATAAACCTAGCCTAGCTTTATTAAGCGGTTCTAAATTAATGAACACAATTTTAATTTAATAAACAGTACATAAGCTTTTTTTAATGGAATTTTTTATCGATAACTGCAAAAATTACATTCAATGGGTTCTTCTACTCGGGTAGCCCTCTTCAGCCCTTTAATTTTGACTATTATATTATATAATAAATATCCAATTAAATTCACCTTAATTCACCGTAATTAAAAAGTAGGCAAGATTTTCTTATCATTTGATTTTTTAACTTAAATAATATATCTATTCTTGGCCTATATAAACGATATTTACAGATTCCGTACTCATAGATGCACTGCACCAATGGGTGATTTACGTTAGCGTTTAGAATTGTGGTGAACCCTCTCGCTTGCGCGATGGTGTCGCGTCTTCGATTGTGTCGGCAATCGTTTCTCACCTATATTTCAGTGATAAGAGGCCTTTTTATCACGATCTTTCGGGTAGAGTACTCGAATAAACCAAGGCGATTGAATTTAAATCGCATTACTCAGAAATGTGGATAATTTAATCTATTATGTCTCTGTAAGAACATTACACAATGAAGGTCTAGGGATTAAATATCACTTGCTGCAAACTCAATGTGGTTTGGATCATATAAATACAATTCTTTAACTATACTCTAGTTGATAAATCGATTATACTCGGAGTAAATATAATCAGTTCAAGCGGAATTGGAGTATAAAATTTAAAGCTGACGTGGATTGATACTTAACGTTAGAAATCATAAGAAAAATGATAGTTATGAAAACTCTCTTTTGAAGTATAGTCAGTTTCTTGTGTTTAAAACACCAACAGTCTATATTTGAATAAAAAAATGCGCATCTGATGTTGGAGAATACAAATAAAAAAAAGGCTTTAGTTATCTCCACTATAAAGCCGGGAAACATTTTCCAAAAAAGTCATTTCCAGTGAACTTCGTTAGAGAGCAGAGCAGAGCAAGTAAGACAGCTATAACGATTTAAGTGAAATGCTTTTATTGGATTAGAGATGTTGGATTATAGAGATAGGCAGTAAGGTAATATTACTGCTATTATATTTGGATTTCGATTTGTTTGTGTACGTTAGCTAAATTATAGTTAAATATGAGTTGGAGGTTTAGGAGTATTGAAGAGCAGTTAAAATTCGTGAAGACCTTGTCAATATAGAATGTCATCACCTTTTCAAGTCCACAAAGAACTTCACGGCTGCCATTTCCATATAACAGCAGGTAGAAACGGCCTGGCTAAGAGAATTGGGACATAAAGCAGCGAGTGTTATGAGACTCGACACGTTAGATGCCTACAGTCACATATACAAAGATATTCAAGTGTAAATAATAACGGTATGGAATTAAAGTTATTTTTTCCAGGCTTTTTATGATATTTTTTATTTTAGGAGTGCAGAAGGTCATATCAGGCTGTCAGCGGTTTTGGACAAGCTATATCCTGAAATTCTTCCAATGACTGAGATCACACGTTTGATGAAAACATCCAAGGGGTGCTGGATCGAGAAAATAAAATTTTCGATTTTGCGCCGGCAGTTTCGCGCGCTTTGTGTGACGTCACCATGAGACCTCCGGCGATAATGTGGTTAGGCGGTAAAGTCAAATTTTTCGTTTTCTATTTTCGTTTCTATGAATTTTAAACGTACAAGAGAAAATATTTTTGTGTTTATTATTTATTATATTTATTTTGCAATGAAATAATAGAATTCAATGTAGACAATGCAAATTTAAATACAAAATTATCAATTTTTAAGTGCAGGTAGATTTTGTAGTTTTATATCAAAGGTAAAAAATAATGGTACAGGGTTGCCACAGTTTTTTCAGATTCAAATTCCCTGATTTTCCAGGATTTTCCCTGACCGTTTCAGCTAATTTTTAACTTTTAATTTTTATATTATTTTGCTATTGCGTTCGCCAAACTTTTGCACGCATATCTTTGTTCTAATCTACACAACTGACACAGTCAGCTTCATATCTTTTCTGCAGATAATGATTGTAATTTCCTGGCTACTTGAAAGATCTTTAAATTCCCGGAATTTTTAAAATATCTTAAAATTCCCCGACTTTTTTGGTTCATTGTCAAGAAAAGCCGTATTGGAGCAATTAATTTTAATTCAAATAGAAAAATGCTATCTAAAAAAAAATATATATATAACTAAATATTATATGGGGGGGTTGGAAATACAGCTAATATCTGCCCCAACACACATAGGAGCCTTCTGAAATTAAAACATATTGTTAAGAATTTAATTATCTATCCAACGGTACTAGCGTCATATCTGTGCCATAAGCCGTATTGGAGCAATTAATTTTAATTCAAATAGAAAAATGCTATTATCAAAAATATACCTAAAAAATTACAGGGGGGGGTTGGAAGTACAGCTAATATCTGCCCCCACACAAATAGGAACCTTCTGAAATTAAAACATATTGTTAAGAATTTAATTATCTATCCAACGGTGATAGCGTCATACATGTGCCCTAAGCCGTATTGGAGCAATTAGTTTTAATTACAATAGGAAAATATATAATCAAAAATATACCTAGAAAAAGCTTGTCTCCTATACGACCGAATTCCCATTCAACCGAACCCATTCCCATTCAACCGAAAAACCCGCACTTTGGCGGATTTTGGATTCGGTCCAATGGGACAGTCTCATTGGACTGAAAAAACTGTATTTCTCCGGTTTTGAACAGTAGGTAACAACGTAACCTAACCTAACCCAACCTCAAAATATAAACCAAACTAACCCAGCCTAAGCTGACAAGGCTTAAAATTTTGAACAGTAGGTCACAACGAAACGTAACCCAACCCAACCTAACTTATCCCCACCAACCCAAAATGGACTAACACATGGCCGCGAGTAAAACCTAATCTAACCTAACATAACCTAACTTAATCTAACCTAACCTCAAAACATAACCCAAACTAACCCAGCCTAACCTGACAAGGCTTAAAATTTTGAACAGTAGGTCATAACGAAACGTAACCCAACCCAACCTAACTTATCCCTACCAACCCAAAATGGACTAACACATGGCCGCGAGTAAAAAGCGGAATTTGAAGAGTCTCTGAGTATGTCGTCTTATATTCTTGGGGATGATTTACTTGTGGTAACATTGATATAATATTCATAAAGAAAGTTTTGATTCCATAGGAAGAAATCCCATTCAATCGAAACCCGCAAGTTGGCTATTTTTAATATGAACTTGGCTATATTATCGTTCGGTCGAATGGGAATTCGGTCGTATGGGATATGACCCTAGAGGCTTAATGGGGAGGTGGAAGTACAGCTAATATCTCCCCTCACACACATAGGAACCTTCTGAAATTAAAACATATTGTGAAGAATTTAATTTTCTATCCAACGGTACTATCGTCATATCTGTGCCCTAAGCCGTATTGGAGCAATTAATTTTAATTCAAATAGAAAAATGCTATAATCAAAAAAATACTTAAAAAATTATATGGGGTGTTGGAACTACAGCTAATATGTAGTGCTTTTTAAGGATGGTTTTGGGTTTATTGAATATTTCAGGTAGGCATTAGGAAAATAGTTTATCAGTTCTTAAAATAAGTTAGTTTTTACCTGTCACATTTATAACTTTTAAATAACTCTTGGAGTATTTTCAGCTATAGGTTGGTACCGCGAGCGCTGGTTGCTTTAGGAACACTGCTATAGACTTTCAGTATCCAAAGCGGCGACATCTTAAAAGAAGGGTTGGTGGTTGTTTTGCGCGCACGGAACATATCGCCCCCTTTCTATTTATAACACCGAAGTCTCCGAGTTTCCTAAGGAGTTAGGGAAAATCCCCTCCTTTAAAATATAATTGCCCCCGATTTATATTTTCAAAGCCCCAAAATCCGAAGGTTACCAATTGACCACAATAGATGGTCAATTTATTTTATTATAAAACTGTCAGTGTATTTTATAAATATTTAGAGTGTTTTGACGGTGGCGACCTGGTGAAAACCAAGTAAATCCCGCGACATTAAGGCGACCTGGTTTTTCTACGCCGACCTCGGAGGTCTAACTTTTACTAAGAAAAGGGGTGAATATGTTTCCACTGAAAAACAATTAACCGGGTTTGCCCCGCTCCGTTGCAATTGGTCAAGGGACCAACGGACGGGGATTTTCAAAAATCAGAGGACTGGAGTAAAAAAAAAAAAAAAAAAAACAAGGAAGAAGAGGCAGAGGACTTGGAGAAGGGTTAGAGATCGGTAACCTAGAAAGAAGCCAGAGGAGATAGAATAAGTCCACCTCAGGACTTATATAAATAAAAGTCCATCTCCGGACTTAGAGAAAAGAAGTCCACACCGATGATCACGGGTGACCCAAGTACGACGTAAAAGAGCCATTGGCCAATACGAAATTGATTATTTAATTACTTCGCGCGAGTTAATTCGGTCGCGGTAATTAAGATGTTACGAGAAGAAACGTACCGTCCACAATACGAGCGGAATAGTGATTCGCGAAGCGAATCTGAAAACCAGGGTCGCCACGGAGGATTTTCAGTATTGTACATTTTTGTTTATTAGTTTTAAGTTTTAGATTATTTTGGAAGGGTTAAGTGTATTATTGAACTATGGGGATTTACTTGTTTTAATGTTTAAGTTAGTCTAAGTGTTTTAATTGTTTTAATGTTTAGGTTAGTGTAAGAGGTCTATCTGTTTTAATGTTTGATGTGAGTATATATATATATTTGTTTTAATGTTTGATGTGAGTGTATATATTTGTTTTTAATGTCTAAGTTTTTCAATATGTTTATACGGACATTAAACAGGAAATTATGTTTGGTAACCTTCCGAATTTTATCTAATTTAAGCATATCCCCAGACGACAGATAAATAGTTAATTCGCTACCTCCTAATAGTGCCCAGGTACGCGAAGAATGAACTCGGATGAACTAAAGATAAATCAAGCTATATTTGTTTACGTTAAAACCTTGCCAGATGCAAAAAGTTTAAGGTAATAGGTTGTTGGAAATCCTACATAGAACTTATTTCGAAGGACTCGACTTAATTTAAAATAACTGCGTAGTTAAAAGACAGAAATAAAAATACGTGTTTTCAGTACGAGAGGCAAGAGAACTCTATTTTCCATAAATACAAAATGCCTAGTGGCTACAGAAAAAGTAAATAAAAATACGTTTATTGTTCTTTCGTATTTCTATATCCTATAGATGGCGTTAGGTTCAGCGACACCAGAAATTAAAGGTTAAGTCTTATTTCGAACACTCCCACATGTCACTGAAACGGTCGTCATCAATATTCGAGATTTGAAAGTCCTAATTTTTTCAAATGTTCGCGCATCCTTTTCCCAGTTATTTTCTTAGTGAGCATGTCGGAAAGGTTTTCTTCCGTTTCTACATATTTGAAAATAATCTTTCCATCTTCTACCAGCTCTCGCAAGAAATAATATCTTAAATCGATATGTTTAGTACGATCTGACGTTTCTCTTTTCTTTTTTTTTGTTATTGTTATTGGTTTATTTTATTTCCATTCATTGTACAATTGATTGTAATTTGTTTTATAGAAATATTAACGTCACCCACCTAAGAACTTCTTGTATGTGGGTCATTGCCATCGCGCCTTTGTTATCAACTTTAATTTCGATTGGTTTTGGAAGTAAATCTGACAATCCCAATTCCTCCAAAAGATGGTCCCACCAGAGTGCCTCTTTTGCAACTTCACACATCCCATAGTATTCAGATTCTACGGTTGATAGTGCTACCGTTTTTTGCTTTCGGCTTCTCCACGAAATAACGCTACCGGCAAACATGATAATATATCCAGACCAACTTCTTCTGTTGGACTTGTCGCTTGCCCAATCCGCATCCGCGAACAAACTGATTTGTGAACCAGTTTTCTTGTATACGATCTGATAATCTTTGGTCTTTTTCAGATATCTTAAGACGTGTTGCACTGCTCTCCAGTGTTCATTTGTTGCGCGATCGTTGAATTGACTTAGGTAAGTCACGGCGAATGCTAAATCTGGTCTTGTACCCCCAGCTAAATATAGCAAATTTCCGATTTCTTTCCTATATTGTTCAAAAGTCTTCTCTGGTATCTTCCCATCTGGTAGATTCGTTCCAGGATCAAGTGGTGTAACTGCTCCGTGACAATTCGTCATGTTGAATAATTCGAGAATCGTCTCTACGTACTTTCTTTGATCTAATGTGATTGTTCCCGTTAGTGGTCGATGAACGCGTATGGAGAGTAGGTTTCGAAATAAAGTTTTTCCATGCTAGGGTTTCTCCAACGCCTGCTATATCATCAACGTAAACGCCAATAACAAATCGTCCTTCCGTGTCAAAATAGATTCATGGGTCGGTTGCAGCACGTTTAAGACCAATACTCTTTAAAAATGCATCTAGTCTTCGGTTCCATTCTTTTCCAGATTGATGTAAACCGTATAAAGCCATCTTTAGCCGTAGTACGAATTCCGTTATATTTTCTTCAAAGTGTTCAGGTTGCTCCATGTAAACTACTTCGCTTAGTCTGCTGTTTACATATGCAGAAACTATATCTACACGAATATCATCCCAACCCTTTTCAACTGTAAACCTAATGAGGAATCGTAGTGATCTCATTTTTACCACCGGACTATACGTATCTTTATAGTCAATTCCTTCCTTTTGGCTCTATCCTAGGGCGACTAATCGAGCCTTATAGCGCGTCAAACTTCCAAGTTCGTCATACTTCTTTCGAAATATCCATTTCGAACCAATGACATTTCTATCTTCCGGTCTTCTAATGTACATCCCAGGTTTTGCATTTTTTTAAGTTTTCAAGTTCTATTTTCATGGCATCGTCCCACTGTTTTGAATCTTTTCCTGACAAGGATTCTTGAACGGTCGTGGGTGTGTCATTTATGACGTCTTCAGCCCACGCTAAAGCGCACTTCATTTGGTAGTCATTTCTTTGCGCGATTCTTTCTGAGCGCCTTTCTCTTTGAGTATCGGGTAAATTTGGCAAGGGAAGCTCAGTTCAATCTATATCATATCTAAAATCCTCGTCATCAAATAGTTCGATAGGTCTAAAGGGCTGTTCACACGATCCAACTTTTTGACTCAACTAGATGAGTCAAAAAGTTTATTAAACTCGTTCAACTAGATGAGTGAAAAAGTTGAGGAATATCATCCTATTCACACGACTAAACTTTTGCCGCCAAATTTTTATATCCATCTTTTCGAGAGCCAATAAAAATGCTGCAACGATCACGTGATCCAAAGCAGTGAAATTAGCGACTGATTTAAAAGTCTCGTCGTTTCCGGAGCGAAACAACGCTTGTAGTTCTGTTTTTAATCGCGTTGAATTTTCACGCAGTTCTAAGGTAGGCAGATATAATATTGGAAATAATGGCGATGAAACGAAAAGCTGCCAGTGCTTTAATTCTATCAGTTTTGCTATCTGATGATGAGGAAAAAGATACAAAACATAGGAGACGAGAATTTTGGGTTAAGCCTTGGGTGACTCGTAGGAAATCACAAGGGGCGTCAGAAAATTTAATCAATGAACTAAAACTAGAGGATAAAAATAGTTATAGGCGATATTTGCGTATGGACGAAGATGCTTTTGTAACTTTACTTGGTAAAGTAAAAATCTATATAGAAAAAAACGATACCGTTATGAGAGAATCGATAAGTGCCGAAGAAAGGCTGAATGTCACGCTAAGGTTTTTAGCATCTGGTAAGCTATACTATTAATGTTCCGAACTTGAAGCGCTCACGCAATGTAATATATTTGTTTGGTCAAATGAAAGTTTTAAAGCCGATGTTCATTGCTTCAGTGCTTTTCAAATCTTTGCTTTGAATTAATATAATTTTACACCACTCCGATCACTGCCACAGCTTCGTGCAACTGAATTCTTCAAGCAGACTACTCGTAAGGCTGACCCCGTAACCCGACTTACAAATTACCTTTAAAGTGCCATCTACCAACCGCCTAAATAATTACAAATTCGAAAATAACAAAAACGCGAAAAATTCTAATTAGGCCTAACGAAGAAAATAATCAGATGAAGTTCGCTCCACGATCTTCATTTTGATTGGCCGAAAATATTCATATCAAAAAATTGAGTCAGAAAAACCTCGGAGAAATGGATCAAGGATCCATTTTTTTCTCGCCAACTTTTTTGCTGACCAAACTCATCCAACTTGTATTCACACGATCCAAGTAATTGACTCAACTCGTGTTGACTCATCAAGTTGAGTCAAAAAGTTGGATCGTGTGAATTGGATTGTTGTTTTCCATATCTTGTAAACCCATTTGTTCATTCATTTCTCCAGCTATCTCATTTGCTTGAAGAATGTTCTCATTTTCTACTTGAAATATCACTTCTACCTTTTCTTCATTCCTTGAAATTTCTCTGATTTCCTTTTCATTTCTCATTGGAAAAACGTTTTCATCAAAAATGACATCCCTTGATATGAAAATACGATCTTCCTTGATGTTCCATAATTTGTAGCCTTTCGTTTCATTTGAATTTCCAAGTAACACATTTTCTTTCGCTTTAGGCTCTAATTTCGTTCTCCCTTTAGCCTCGTTAACTATAGCGTAAACTTTACTTCCAAATACGCGTAAGTGCGAAACGTCAACATCCTTCCCATTCCATAGTTCTTCCGGAATACGATCTTGTATAGCTCTACTTGGACTCTTATTTCTCAGATAGCATGCTGTATTTACAGCGTCTGCCCAAAAGTAATTCGGAATCCCTGACTGAATCAATAAACATCGAGCCATGTTTAATAATGTCTGATTCATGCGTTCCGAAACTCCATTCTGTTGTGGTGTACGGGGAATTGTTAGTTGGCGTTTAATACCCTCTTCCTCTAAATAATCTTGAAATTCTCGACTGGTATATTCCATTGTCACTTCGTAGGGTTTTTAAATTTTCTCCCGTCTCTTTTTCAACTCTCCCTTTGTACGCCTTAAAGGCTGATAGGGCTTCGTCTTTTGTTTTCAAAAAATATACAGTCGTAAAACGAGAATAGTCGTCGATTAGTGTCATAAAGTATTTTGCACCACCTTTCGATGTGGGTGTTATTTTCCCTGCTAGGTCGCTGTGAACAGGTTCCAAGGGCTTCGTGGCTCTTGTTGCTATGTCTTTTGGGAATGGTTTTCGTCTCATTTTGGCTTCTACGCAAGTGGTGCAATGGTCAAAGTCTCCTTCCTCGTCTAGTAACGCTATCTCTAAATGTTTAGCATTTTGGACCTTTTTCAACGCTTGCACGTTCGGATGACCGAGTCGTCTGTGCCATAAACTATCCTTAGCTTTCAAGGCTATATTTGCCCTTGGGGTTTGTTCATATATAGCGTATAACTTCTCTTCTCGTTAGCTCTTATTATTCGTCTTTGCGAAATTCTGTTTTTAGGCTTTTTTCAGCCATTCTTCCAATGGAGAGTAGATTTCCACCAAGTTCAGGGACATATAATACTTTTTCTAGCTTGAACGTTAATCCTCCGTTCTCTTCTTTAAGCGTAATAAGTATATTCCCCTTTCCCTTGACCTTCATAGAATCTCCGTTCGCTACTTCTACGTTTGAGTCATACTCTTCTAAATTTTGAAACTTGCTTATTTTTGATGACATATGGTCGGTAGCCCCAGAGTCGAGAAACCAAACGGATAAATCTTCTTTAGCTTTTTTCATGCATTCTAATGCGCGATGAGTGACGACTTTTGCCTTTTCCTCAATTTTTTCATGCTGTGTTTCATCTTCTTTTATAGTTTTTAAACTAATGAAAATCCACAGCTCTGCATTTGGCGCTGTTTCTTAATGAAACGCGAAATGTAGTCTTTCATGCTTTCTGCGCTCTTCTTCTCCATTTTAGCGAATTCCTTCAACATCGTAAGTTTGTGCAAAAGGCCTCTGCTTGTATTCATATCTTTGAGAATATCCCAGGCGCTTAATGCTCTTGATTCCTCCCCAATATCATCTAGATAGGAGTCTTCTACTATTAGAAACCAAAATGTCAGCGCTCTTTCGTTGAGATCTTTCTCATCTTGCGTCATAGCCGCTCCAAAACCAGGATCAATGGCTTTCCACATCTTCTTTTGCACCATCGCTGCTTTCGCTCTAATATTCCAGGCAAAATAATTGTTCGAACTTAACTTTGGTATACGAAATTCGTCCAAGGAACTTGATGCATTGGCCTCCATCTTCTTTTATTTCGCGCAAGGTGTGGCACGGTACACGAAACTTTTATTTGCTAATCTCTATTTGTCTAATTAACTTTCAGCTATTTCTTCAATCGCGAGTCGCAAACTGAACAAAGAATGCGGAACTTATTTCGCAGGACTCGACTTAATTTAAAATAACTGCGTAGTTAAAAGACAGAAATAAAAAAACGTGTTTTCAGTACGAGAGGCAAGAGAACTCTATTTTCCATAAATACAAAATGCCTAGTGGCTACAGAAAAAGTAAATAAAAACACGTTTATTGTTCTTTCGTATTTCTATATCCTATAGATGGCGTTAGGTTCAGCGACACCAGAAATTAAAGGTTAAGTCTTATATCCAACATGGGTTTGATGATTTGAGATGGAATGACCCACAGTTCATACTTTCAACTGGGAATTCTCGATCAGCCTAATTTAAAAGCCATTTCTATAATATGGCAATTTGTAAAAATAAATCTATAATTTTAACTCACCCCTATTCTGAAATTGTAATTTATTTCTTCTCGTAGTTCTGACATTTTGCGTTAATTTGAGAATTCAAAATCCCCAGGCATTTATTTCACTAAAGATATTTCCAAAATCTCGTTAACTGTTTTATTTCGAGCAAAAATAGAAAATGGACCGAAATAAATATTTTAATACCATTAAATAATTTTAATATCGGTCTAATATATTTTAAATAATTGTCTTCGTTACTTCTTAAGCAAGAGACACACTTGGTTAGCCGAATAAGTCATTAAATACTTCAATTATTCTAATTTAAAACATTGAAAACTGTTTATTTGTGGAGAGATTTAGTACACACTTTTTTTTTTTTTTCATTTATTAACCGCGCTCAAAATTGTCAGTTCCTCATTAACAGAGCTAAGAAACTGAAGTATTATATTAATTATTCCTGTACTAATTACCCACTTGTATGATCTTGGTATCATCACCCGATTTGAGATTGGAATCTTATAAATTCTAGCCAAACTTTGTCCTTTTTAAGACAATGAAGAACCCGTTTAAAATCAAGATAGAATATTTGAAAAGTACTTATTTCGCATCTGGGTTTCGTAGCGATGTTCCAAGTCGTTGGTTCAATAAATCGCCAATTTCGATTGGGCCTGCTGTTTAATTCGACCTCCTCTCATTCCGATAGATCTTACTAAAAATACGGGATTAAATCTGTATAAAACGTTACCAAGACTTTTTTTGCCATCGACTGGCGTCTAAATATCTCGCGTGTTTAATTGCAACGTACCTTACATCTATGCAAACACCATTATTTTTTAGGTTCTACGTCATTAAACCAGATTTCATGTTTCTACTTAAGATAGTTTTGTAACTTTTTCTTTTTATTGACGTTCTTCTTCTACTCGTTTTAAAGGCAAAATAAACGATATAAAAATTATTCAACCGTTTTCTCGGAAAGAGCGTTGGAAGCTCGCGTCTAATCTGTTTTGTACGAGAGATATTTGAAATTTCAGTGAAATGGGGCTTAATAATGGCGTAGCTTGTTGAATTTTAGAGTTTTTTCGTCAAAACAAACTTGGATCTTAAATATTTATAAAAGTTTCTAGTGGAAAAGCGATTAAGCCAAAGATTTACAGATTTCAAATCATTTTCTATCAATTTCAGTTCAGTTTATTTAAGTTCTTTTTAAATTCAACGTTTTGATCCTGAATTTCTTCGCATTGATGGATCAACGACCAATCGAATGTTATTGGAAGACTCACGGAGATCTCGCTGACCCTTGAATGCGAAGAAATTCAGGATCTCTATGTATCCAGCTAAGTCTACTTTTCTGGGTAAGTTTTAAATTTATTTCTAGTTTAATATTTGTTTGTAATTTGGTGCCTAAATATTTCGCATCATTTTCGATGAATTTTCAAAGATCTGTTCTATTTTCTTCTCCTCCGAGATTCGAATCTTGAATTACTGTATGATTTCTAAAATTGGCGGGAAAATTCTTATATTGTTAATTTGGAAGCGAAGATTGTAAACATAAATCAAAAGCCGTTTCATTTTCATTTCGTAAGTTTCCCTTTAAAATACACTTATGTTATACTTTAGATTGCCTCCACTTTCTACTTTTGTCGTTGCCATGGCTTCAAATTATTTGTTTCTCGACATTTTATAATACTCTCGAATAAAAGAAAAGATAGGATGTTTCGAAAAGTCTCTTTTTAGAGTGAAAACTGGTATTATTGATCTCCTTGAACGCAAAAACATAACACACTTGTATAATTCTTGCTACGTGGTTGGGTTTTGCCTTGGAGGAAATATAACATGCAGTCACACTAGCATTTCTTAATCGATTTGAATCGTTTTAAGCATCACGCGTTCATTTACATTATCTTTATCAGAAGCCGATGAAACCCTCCTTTGAAGTCTATTACTCCCGAGTCTTGTCTACCCCTCTCTGTATGGGTTAGTCTCAAAAATCGCGATTCGTACGCCTCCTAACGGTAGATATTTTCGGAACGTGAGTTCGTCCAGCGAATATCTCTAGCAACCTTGGAGTTCGTCAACCAAACGTCGTCGTATGTGGAGAGAGAGAATTTCCTCCGATCTCGTAAAATTGGGAATTTTACCCATACAGAGAGGAGCGCTATATCGAACATTAGAGTAGTAGACTTCAAAGGAGGCTTTCATCGGCTTCTGTCTTTATCAATATTTATCGAAGCTTCATCTATCGGTTGTTGAAACCGAATTGGTATGAAACTGGTTCCCGAAGCGGCTTAGTACCATTGGATCGAAATTCATTTGATCGACACAGGGTCCATTAGATCGAAATTCAATGGATCGACATGCGGAACCAAATGATCGACACTTAAAAAAAGAAGATTGAAATGATCGACACTTAAAGAAAAAGACTCAAATGATCGACAGTTAAAAAAGATTGAGTGGAATAGATATGAAGTACCATTGGATCGACATGCAGAACCAAATGATCGTAAATTTCAAATAAGACTTAGAATATTTGACATGTAGTTAATTAAAATTCAAAAAGACTTGATACTGCATAGATTTAACAAGTTGGGAAAACCCAAAATGGTACCTCCCCGAGCACTAACCGAACCTGATTTCTAGCACGTTCGGCTTCAGCATATTCTACCTCTTGGCGTCTAAAAGCCTTCGCCGACTGATTTCTAGCACGTTCGGCTTCAGTACATTCTACCTCTTGGCGTCTAAAAGCCATCGCCGACTGGTTTCTAGCACGTTCGGCTTCAGTATATTCTACCTCTTGGCGTTTAAAACCCATCGCTAACTGATTTCTAGCGCGTTCTGCTTCAGTATATCCTACATCTTGGCGTTTATCAGCCATTGCCAACTGACTTCTAGCCCGTTCTGCTTCTGTATATCCTACCTCTTGGCGTTTATCAGCCATGGCTAGCCTTTTTCTAGCACGTTCTACTTCTGTATATTCTGCGTCTTTGCGCGATTTTTTTTTTTCGCTAGCGAACCTGCACTATTGTTGGCCCTCGGTTCTGAGTTAGAGGTGGAAGGTTGATTTTCATCCTTTGGAGAAGTTATAAAACCCTCCATTACCTGTATTCCTACCACTTCAGTATTGCTTTTAACTACATTGGTAGATGGCGGTACTTCGTAATTATCTTGCCTAGCAATAGCGCGTGATAAGATCACTTCAGTCGGAGTAACAGTTATATTAGTACCGGACACAATGACTTTCTTTTGGGCCGCTAAATCTTTCCTTCTTTCACATTCTCTCCTACGATATTCTGGATCAGCTCTGCGTTCTCTCATTCTCTCTCTAGCTTTACTCTTAATTCCTCTTTGCTAATATCTTCGTCTCCCATTTTTTATGATTAAAATTTTTAAAGTAAATAATACCCAAACGCAATAATAAAAATCCAAATCGAAGTTGAATGAATTCAAAACTACAATCTCAAGAAAGTGTTAAATAACTCTTAACACAAAGTAAAATTAATTACTAACGAATACAAAAACCAAATAGAGAGTAACTACTTTGATCTTCAAAGTAAACATTAAACTCGTACACTTGAGTAACAAAAAATATATCAGAATTCAATCGGTAAAGCGTAAAATAATATTTTACGAAAATAGAAATTTATAACTTTAGAAAAAAAAAATGAATCGGAAATAACCATTGTTTTTCAACAATTATTCCAATTCTAAACTCAATAATAAATCGAAACAAAATTAGAATTCAAGCGATTGAAAATAGCAATCTTCAGTAAATATTTGGTACAGATATAATATCTCAATTAAACACTAAATACATCAATTAAATAATTGAAAGGAAAAATTAATTTGTTACCGAGAATAAGTTGAATTCGAAGAATTCGAAGAATCCAAAATTTCATAGAGGGAATTTTTATGTAAACTAGCTTGATCAAGAAGTAAATAAATTATAGATTAAGCAAGTCTTTCAAGAATTAAAATCAATTAAAAAGAAAAAAAGGTCAAGGTTCCTCTGATAAAACCATATGGGAAATACGGTACTAGAGTATTTGTAAACCAAGTAACGCCAATAAGCAAAACTTTATATGCATGACTTCGGAATAGTTGACACAATCCTAAGCAAACCTATTCAATAAACAATAAACACATTATCTTTCCGCGTGTGAGGCTAAAACAAGGCTTATGGCGTAAAATTTCGGTTTTTGGTGATACTCGGTCTATAGATACGCAAGTAAATGACGGCCGAATCAGTATTTCGCGCTTATATATGCGCCGAGAAACGATAAACTAATTAAAAAATTCAATCCCATGATAAAAGAAACACCTACAATTTTAACAACGGTGGCTAAGCTAAAAAATTAAATCAATCTATCAAAATTATATACAAGAGTATAGACATTTGTATACAACTTGTATTAGATTTTCAATCCACCCTGAGTTTGCAGCAAGCCTAAGCCTAGAGTACCGTTATACTTATGCTTTTTGAACTAAATGGTATATGGAAAATAGCTTAGCGCGTGCTGCCAACTCTAGCTAGTATCATAACGCTCACTTTTCTTTAAATTTTGGACTATTTCTTAAATATCTTCTAAACTATCTCCAATTTTAAATTTAATTTTCAACTAAATTATAAATTAGATTAAGTGAAACAATTGTAATATTTTTAATTACATTTTAAATTTATATTACGTTTCAATTCACCAAAAGATATCCCGGCATAAGGCAACTTTACACTTTACGCTTCCAAAGAGACTATAAAAGCGAATCGAATGCCATTATATAGTATCCGATTGTGGTAAGATCTGGTGGACACCCCAACTTATCAAAGCTCAAAGGTTCTGGCATTGAGTGTTCACGTGTCGGTCAATTTACCCTTGGGGGGCGATGTTTGGAGAGTGGATAGTTGACGTGGACCATATTAGTGAGGGACGCCTCGCTAGTATGGCCCGCTGAGATCGGAAACTGGAGGTTGGACCTTGGTGTGTGGATGGTCGGAGGTCCCATTGGCTATAATCGCCTTCAACTGTCCGGCATCGAGGTTCAACCATGATGTGGATGGTGGAAAGTGATAATATGCAATGGGAGACGTCCGGTTGCATAATATTGCACGACACCTGAAGCTCAATTTGGCAGCCAGATTATAGGAATTCCCGTTGAACGGAATTGAACGATAAGAAGGCATGATTACGTCACTAGACTTTTGATCCGATTATTAAGGTCACGTGATATCCGTTTACACCGGAAATTGTGTACACCGGAAGCCACAAACACACACACAGACACACAGACTGACACGACGAACGTAATACCTCCCCGTGAACTAGTTCACTCGGGGAGGTAAAAATCGATTAGTTTATTTAAAACCTATCGATTTTTAAATCCATGCAATATTAAGTATTTTTAAAATTAATTTAATAGTTAAAACGGAACGAAATTGTAATAATTTCAACCGATATTGACGAGACATTTTCAAATAATAAATTTTCAATTTGAAAACTCCACATTTATACCTTATGAATATCTAAAGATTCTGCGCAGTATAAAATAAACCACAGGTTCAGTTTAAAAAAAGCCAAAAACTCTTGAAGTTTGATCTTATGGGAAGTTAAAAAACGCATATATATACAAAAAAAATTAGACTGAGGCTGTCATTATTTTAGAGTGCCCATGGATTATTTAATTATTATTTACATCCATGGGTTGGTGTGGCTAAAAATTGAGGCGGTTGGGTACGTAATGTTTGTACTCGAGTTTATATAGAGTAACGACTTCAAAGGATCAGACTTCAAAGGCGGGTTTCATCTACGCCTGTCCAACATTATATATGACCTAACCTAACCTAACCCTACAAAACCCAATCATTTTATTTATTAACCGAATAATTTCGATTATTTAACACACCATTTTCACGATGCTGATTCAAACTCAGTATCTTTTTACAATCCACGCGGGCTACCCTTTCGGGCAACGGGTCACGGCATCTCAATTAAAACGAGAGAGTGTAATGCTAAAATGGGTTGATTTAGTTATTGAGGGTAATAATTAATATTAAGGTATATTTTCCATTAGAATAATTACAAATCAATTAATTCAGTTACTATTAGACCTATCTTCGATTTCTCAGCTTCAATACTCTTGTGTAGTTAGCGCTGGTTCGCCATAATACAGTTTATTGAAGTTGATTTTCCTGTCAGTTCTTATGATAACTTGATTAGCTTAATTTCTACTTTTGGATATTGGGTGTGTTTAGTGGCCACGAACCCCCAATACCCTACTTTATTAATAAAACCGAAATTTAAGGATTACGAAGCCATCCTATTGGAACAGGCGAGAAAACCCATGATTTAGCTAAGTTAACGAAGAGTCCCAAATTTTATTTTCTATATTTAACACAAAACTGAGGTTCGCTAGGGTTATTCCTATTATATATATATATATATATCTTTGTGTCAAATAATTGTATTTTGTGTGTACGTGTATATAAGAGTGAAACCCCCAAGGGGAAATGAGTTTCGTAGTGTGGGGTATTCGTGGTGCAATCGAAGAGAGGAGAGACCCCCGTGTCGGGATTGCGCCATAAGTCGAAACTCTGGGTTTTAGCCCGTGACGCTCACGCCGAAAGAAAAGGGCAATAAAGTTTCAAAACGTGGTGCAATCGCGAGACCACCGCGTAAGATGGTCAACGGATATTTTTTGGAAAGAAAAAAGGAGATTGGAAAGAAAGTTGAACGAGTGAAGTTCGGGACAAGGAGAGGAGGCTAAACAAAAAGCGAAAGAACCAAAAATGGTTTCAGGCCATGTTGATTAAAAGTATTTAACTTTTACGCTATAGAATAACGGTTACCAATGCCGCGGAACTTAATTGAAAAGTCCGAGTACGGAATGGTACGAGCGCGGAAACGCGTCCCGGTATAAATTCGTTGAAGGCTTGTAAAAGCCATGGCTATTATAGTCGCTGGAAAAAGCGCCCGCTAAAATAGTCAAGCCGCGCCCGAAAAGTGCGCGAAAAGAAAGGTTCCCGACAATGGAACATGGTTTCACCAGAAGTGAACACGAACGATAAGTATCGTTTAAATATTTGTTAACGGCACACCGTGCTTTTGATAAGTTAATGTTTTTGTTTTTATTAATATTGTGATTATTGTTATTGTTTTCGTTACGTTAGTTTTATAGTTACTCTGCAGAGAGTGTTAGGTATTATGTCATTTATGTGAATATGTCAAGTTTTAATTAAAATCTAGTGAACCTCAATTAACCTCTATGTTTTAAGTCAAGCCTATAATGTTTCTTTGAAGTTAAGATCTACATCAATCTTATCATACCCTAGGTAATCAATGTTTTTCTCGCTAGCCCCAATAGTGAAAGCTATGCGAGGAACCCGGGATATTTTAATTCTATTATAATTAATGCTTAGATTTCTTCTTGTAATGTTAGATTTACCTAGGTTTGGGCGGTTAAGGTTAGAAAGACCCAACAAGGAAGGTTAAATCGTTACAAGAGACTGTCGATCAAATAAATTTCGATCAAATGGGGCTATTCCGTCGATCAAATGAGACACACTGTCGATCAGATAAATTTCGATCCAATGGACCCTTTGTCGATCGAATGAATTTCTATCTATTGGTAAAAAAACGAGATACACTGTCGATCAGATAAATTTCGATCCAAAGGACCCTTTGTCGATCGGATGAATTTCTATCTATTGGTAATATCCCTCCCGGAGCAGTTTCGAGAAATCGAATCAAATCATTTTCCCGTTCACACGACTCCAGTGAAACGTTTTAAAACGGTTTAAATCGATTTCCAGACCTATAGGAACGCGGCTTTAGAGGTAATCGTAGATTACTTGTGTTTCATCTATACGCGCATGCGTGTAAGGCCAGTCTCCCATTTCCAACATTTCACACCTCACAATTTGCTGGAGATTGCCGCTGGTTCCGCTTAATAATAGGGGTCTAGTCTGGGGATAAGGATTGTTTGATTTATTTGTTTCGATTAAGTTTTTTTTAAACGCGATTAGCGAATCTCTCGCGTTATAATTATCAAAATTACATCATTAACTAAAGAAGATTTAAATTCAAATTTAAGTGAAAACCGGGAACTGGTACGTTATTTGATAAAAGGTACGGCAAATGATCGTTTTTGGTCAGTTCTCCATTGACTACCGCCGAAATTAATTATTTTTGTAAGATATAGCAAATACGGCTATGACGTTTTCTATGTTTATTGAACAATACAACAAGCTTAAGGGCCTTTCACACCAGCCAATTTTTAGCTCCAACTAGTTGTGGCAACTCAAATTGCCCCAGCTAGTTGCTCCGTGTGAATAAAAATTGGTGGAGTTGGCAAAATTAAAATTGTCCTGAAACATTTGGGTTGCTGACCCAATTTCATGGCAACTTGTCGCGCCAACTTTAAGAGTTTGACCAATCAGAGACCTCTCCGTCACGTGATAGGAATTAGTTTCCGATCATAAAAATAATCCCGGTCTTCTGGTAGCCATTTTCTTTTTGATTGGGCTGGTTGGTGGACATATCGTTTTAATTCTAAATTGAAGGTACGTTAACACATAAAAGTGTGAAATTAAACTTCTATTTATCCTCAAGTGCAATTAAATAAACGATAACTATGTCGCGAAACCCAGGAGTCTGACCTCTCTTGAGTCTCTCTAGTTCTTCACTCGATATCTACTAGGTGGCGCCCGCGCACAATTTTTAAAAATAAGCCGCAAAAATTCGGCCGCGATTATTTAAAAAATACCAAAAAAAAAAAAAAAAAAAGACAGGGAGTGGCGAAAATTATGACATCAATTTAACCCTTAATGATTGGCTGTTCATAAAAATTGAAGGAAAATTTTTATACATTTTTTTTAAGTGTGTGAACGGTGTAGTTGGACCAACTAATTGCTCCGATTAGTTGTACCAACTAGTTGGAGCTAAAGATTGGCTGGTGTGAAAGGCCCTTTAGTTACATATGTGTTTTTAAGAGTTTAATACTTAGATTCTTAATATCGAAACGTGATTTTATTAAAGAGACAAACAATTGCTTTAAACCACCTCCAATGGATATCTGGATGGCATTGTCCGTAACAACCGGACATAGTGCAATTAGCCATAATTTAATTTGTTATTATTTAGTCATTGAATTTATATTTATTTATTAAGATTAACAATATGACGAGTAAATTTGCTTTAAGAAATTGGTTAAGGTGCTTATTATGTCCCATATTTGATGAAGACCTCTTAAACAACGACCGGTAGCTTAATACTATCAGCAAAGGTCCAGTTTTGCGTCATAGCCCATCACTTAAAAGTAGATAAAAAGGCATCACCCCTGTCTGGCTCGAGTAATTTAGACTTTTCCTAGATATATTGAGTCGGGAGAGAGGGACGTTAGACGGACCGCGCTTCGATATATCGTCTTCCCTCCAAACTTCGGAATTTCTCCAAAGCATTTGCGGCAGCTAGAGTGTATCGAACCAGAACCTACCGGTACATTTTCCCCGACCTTTCCTGATGGTGTTAAGCGTAATGTCGTTGTTTACTTTAGGTTATAACTATTTGGTTGACCTCTAGAGGTTAATTTAAGCGCCTTGAGTTTGGATTTCATACAATTTTCTATATTTTCACTCGAAGCAGTCACTATTGACATGGGTAGATAATATTGTATAAGAGTGATTAATTATTCGATTAGTTATGCATAAATACATTTCATTAAGAATACATTTAAATTTAAGTTATATAATGCATTAATATATCATTTTCAATTGGTATTCGGGGATAATCTGACAAAGTGACACCCTTTCATATTATTTGATAAAAAATATTGCCTGAATAATTTTTTAAAGTTTAAACGCAGTTTATGATCCTTCGAATATTGCTGTTGAAATGTTTCTTCGAAGTTCTTGTTATTAATGATATTAGCCATCAGCTTGGATATAATAATAGGCTGTAAAGATATTTAATCAGCTCCACAGCGTAGTGTTCAGGACTAAGCTAATAATGTTACATTGAAAATAAAACTGTTCTTGATCCTATAGCTCGGAATCGAATAATGATTAACTTCGGATATCCATTCATAACTAGGCTTTTTTCAGATATTTTAATCTCGGATAAATTAAGTTAATATAAATCCACAATTTATATAAACAGACGCGTATCAAATGCTGGATACGAATTAGACCCGGAGATAAAATTTTAAGCTTGATTAATAAACAAATCACGTTTATTCGAACGGATAATGCGAAGATAAAAATACGACGTTTCTCGAAATCCGTGTAGAATGAAATATAATAATTCGATTTTTTCATCTAAATCCAAAGGAAAAGCGACTAAATTCTTACATTCTAGTTTCGAGATCTCAATTAGGGTTAAAATACGCGGAGAAACTCGAGTTTCAAATGTTTCTTATCGGCGAATGAATAACACGAATAAGAAATGGATAATGTTTTCGCGAACGGATAATATCTGATTGACATTCAATTAACAAAAGTTCTACGAATTCCGAGCTCTGCACATAATTTCCTTTTAAGTCCATTTTATCTGTTTGAGGGTCAAGTTTGTACGAAGGAAATGTTGCTTGGAGATGTTGAAATATTGTATAATCAGTCTTGAAATCCAATGTCACGTGTTGGCGATTCCTTCGAGAGATGAACTCCCAATTGATTCGCGATAATCTCGGAGAAGAGGGTTAGACAAGCGACGGTGATTCCGGACAACCAAATATGGAACATGATGGACAGTTCGTCGATGGTCTTGACAGTGACCGCGTTCATCTCAGTGCCGGCGTCACTCGCCAATATTGATCTAATTTTTAGAAACTGACGTATGTTTCTCGGGCCTAATTGAACAGTTTCCACGAATCTAAGAGCCCTAAAAAGGGATTTTCAAAGATATTAAGGCAATAATATTTTTTAATTCATTTTTTTTGCAAACTCTTCAGTGGAGGAAGCGAAATTCTCAAAAAGGACCAATCAATTGGGAGTAGGGTACTCGTCTGCCACTAATTATCTCGCTTTGTAAATTTTAAGGGAGCCATCTAGTTTCACTCACGAGAAATCGGAATGTGACGTAGCTTCCGCCTCACTCGTAAAGAGTTTGAAAAGGCAAAGTAGCCAATGGGCGCTCGAGAAGACGGTTCCGTGTCTTAATTCTTAATTTACGTAACGAGCCATCGATTGAAAAGTAGGAAATTTCCCTTTATACTCTTATTGGCTTTAGTATCAAGGTGGTTTTACGGATGTTTCTCTAGCGCGCGTGAAAATAAAGTTAAAACATTAATTACAAATAATCAACTTCCTCCAACATTCTTTTCGGTAGCAACGGATTAAAAATTAATGAATTGTAAAAGGTTTTAATCACAAATTTTCCGAAATATAATCTTTGGCCCGCGTTTTTCGTTTTCATTTGGTTAATAATATTTTTTGAAATAATATAACTACTTAAATTCCCATCGTCATCTAATATGGCGTATTTCGCAGTGCCGTTTGGGAAAGAGGCAAATAAATCGGAATTGTTTTCTTCAAAGTAGAATGTTTCTTCGAATATTTGATCCATTATTGGAGAATTTTTTCTTAAGAGTTCAACGTAGGTTTTTAACGCGTTATTATGTTTATAAATTGCTGGTCTCATTCCGGGATATTTCTTGATATCTTCGAGGGTATTTACTCTAACCGCGTTGGACACCATCATCTTGCTCTTTAAGTTGCCCGTGTATGCCTTGATCAAGACTGACGTCCCCAGTAACCAACCGCTCAACATCAATTTTGCCGAAATTCGCCTCGGGAAAACATCCGCGGCTAAGGGTTAAGAAGGAATGTCATTGGTTAAATTTATTTATATTGTTTTACTCGCAATGAAGTACTCAACGGTTCTGAAGCAGATGAGAAAAGTAAAACCAAACGTATTCCAAATAGGGGAAACGCTTTCCGATTGACGAACGAACGAATCTCATTTTGAAGAGCCCGCAGACGAGGGATAATAACAGCAGACTAATTGTTAGCGAGACCCAAATTGTGGACTCGATGCCCTCCAACGAAAATTTCTTTCCCGCGTTAATTCCATCATTTACGACAGTTATCAATTTTACTGATTCTGTGTTCGTCGGAGGGGAAACGTATAACAATATGTTAGAACCTTTATTTGCAACATAATGCACACACGAATCGCAGAACTGCAATGGACTAAAAATTAACAACCCGAAAGGTGAATGTAAATCTATAGGCGAAAACGTACTTTAGCCGCAACGCAAAATGCTGAATAAAATAAATGGTCAGGGGTCTCCATATTGTGTGCCTTTAAAAAATTATCCACTGCGACCTTGACATCGTCCCATGGCACGATTGTGATACTAAAGTGAACCACTCTTTTAGTCGCGCGTTCTCGTAAAGATTTCCAATTATTATTATCAGAAGCCGATGAAACCCTCCTTTGAAGTCTATTACTCCCGGGTCTTGTCTACCCCTCTCTGTATGGGTTAGTCTCAAAAATCGTGATTTGTACGCCTCCTAACGGTAGATATTTTCGGAGCGGGAGTTGTTCCAGCGAATATCTCTAGCAACCTTGAAGTTCGTCAACCAAACGTCGTCGTATGTGGAGAGAGAGAGAATTTCCTATGTTCCGTAGACAGGGGGGTATGAAGTAGGACCCCTCCGATCTCGTAAAATCGTGAATTTTACCCATACAGAGAGGAGCGCTATATGGAATATTAGAGTAGTAGACTTCAAAGGAGCGTTCATCGGCTTCTGTTAATATTTTATTGAATGGAAACTTGGAGCTAAAAATGGATCTGATTTCGATTTTATTTTCGGAATCACCTGATGCCAAAAAACGTATTAGAGAATTTTCAAACAATTTTAAGACACGTGTTTGGTGTTTAAATTAATTTCTAGTGTTTAGTATAATTTCCAAGAAAGTAAATGCAAAATTGGACCAATTATATTATTTCAGCCTTCAACAGCGCTTGTAATGTCCTAAACGATAGTGCGGCATTTATGTCCAAGGTCTAAAGCTTACTACACATTACAGCGTTTTGAGAGCGTGCGTGACGCGACGTGGCGCGGCGTTTTGATGGCGTCACCGCTGGTGATACGTACGTCGCGCCACCCAACGGTGTGAAAGTTCACATTATCGCGTTAAGCATCGTGGTCAATAAAATTTTTGAAGCTTATACCATTTTCAGTCAAGGCGTAACTAGCCGGTTTGATCAGATTTAACAGGGGTTTAATGACAACTAACTTTATGTTTATTGAACTGAGAAGGCTATGGATACCTCAGTTAAATCTGGTTAAACCAGGATTAATTACTCTTCGTGTGAAGAGGGTATTACACTTTTCCAAGAGAAGCTTATATCAAATTCATTTAGAAATGCGCTTTTCACCTCAAGCTAGATAACCTGGTTTAGTAAAGCAAAGCTAGATTTAAGCTTCAACATATACTTTCCACTAGCCAAGCAGTCACTTTCTGTGTCTCGAAAGATTGAATGTGATAATATGATAACCAAGGCTTAGTGGACTAGCTGCATAATATATTGCAACTGTAAATAATAAATTGGCGAAACTTACCTACTCTACATAATTCTGAACCAATGATAGTCCACATAACCTACTTCTTTTTGAAATCTTAGAAATCTGGTCATTTTCGATCCTAAATTGTCGATTTTTTACGTACCGACTTTAATTGTCGAATCTGCCATTTTTACCATGAAACGGAGTTAAAACGTCACGTACGCTCTCAAAAGCTCGGAATTCCGAACTCTCGCGTTTTGAAGCGTTTCGTTGACGGCGTGTCGATGGCTTAGCGTTTTAGAAGCGTTTCAGCGACGTTTCACAAACGCCGCGCCGCGTCACGTCACGCATGCTCTCAAAACGGTGTAATGTGTAGTAGGCTTTAGGCATCAAACGCCGGCCTATTGTTTTAGTGTTAACGCATTACAAGCGCTGTTGAAGGCTGAAATTATATGATTGGCCCGAATTTATAATTACTCTTAAAGAAAGTTTATCAAACTTTAGAAATTAATTTAAACACCAAAAACGTGTCAAAAAATTCTGAAAATAAATTCAAAAGCTCTTCCATTTTTTAGTTTCCCTTTAATGTTGGCCTCACTTGACGTTTGATAGGTTTTCCCAAATATAGCCACGCTCGTCTACGACATATTTTGCTGCCAGTTTTTTCATAATATTTTCCATGGTGTCTATTGTATCAGCCTGATGTAAAATACATAATATAATATGGTGCATCGAAAAAATCTATCATTTTAACTTACTCCTATTCGGAAATTGTAAGTTTCTACAATCTTGCGTATTGTAGATGGCCCTTAAACTTAAATTTGATCTTCAAGTCGAAATCCAAACTCTCCTTGGCAGCTTTATTTCGGATTCAACAGGCTTAGCTGGATAGGAATTAGACCCGTTTATTCGAACGGATAATGCGAAGATAAAAATTCGACGTTTCTCGAAATCCGTGTAGAATGAAATATAATTATTAGATTTTTTCATCTAAATCGAAAGGAACAGCGACTAAATTCCTACATTCTTGCTTCGAGATCTCAATTTTGGGTTAAAATCCGCGAAGAAACTCGAGTTTCAAATGTTTCTTATTAGGGTGGTGGCTTCCTATTCCGGACACTTTTTACAAACCGATTGAAAAATAGTAGCCACACTAAGTTACCCCAACTGTTTGATATATTATCCTATAGTTCGAACTTTTGCGCGTCTTTTAAGCCTGTTTCAAGCTCAAAACACCCGGAACGTAATGAGAAATAGCGTTTTCCCTTCAGCTAGTGGTGGTTTCCTATTCCGGACGTTCGATTCTAATTCCGACCTAGCGGGTTTCAATTACGGACACCTGCTTCTAATGTCCGGACACCCGCTTCTAGTGTCCGGACACCCGGTTCTATTGTCCGGACACCCGCTTCTATTGTCCGGACACCCGTTTTTAATTTCGAACACGCTTAAAAGTATTAATTTAGGCCCAGGCTTTCTTTTCAAACCTATTAAATACAGGTTAAATTAATTTATTAAGTACAGGTTAAATTAGTTTATTAAATACAGGTGAAATTAATTTATTAAATACTGGTTAAATTAATTTATTAAACATAGGTTAAATGAATTGATAATCAAAGGCTAGAAGATAAAAAGACAATCGTCACAACGGTACTTGAGCCCATCATCTTTTTCTTCGTCTTGGTTGGAGCAATTCGAACAATACCAGTAGTTGCGAGTGCCGCAACAGATCCATATCTCATGAGAATCCTTGTTCTCCCTCCCACCGTGCGTTGCAAGAATGGCGATTTTTTTGCTGCGGTTTTCCCTTTCTTAGCTACCTTGTTGGCTGTTGCTGAAGCTTTTTTCGCCAACTTCGCTCGCTTCCTCTCTTCCTTTTCTTTTTCCAGCTTCCTTTTTTTTTCTTCTCTCTTAATTTTCCTCTCTATCTTTTCTCTTTCTGTCATCTCATCTTCTTCTCTCTTCTTAGCCATAATAGACATAAACTCAGGTCCAGTCAAGTGTTGGGGTATTTCCCGTTTCCGCTTCCGATTTTCAAGTCTATTTTGAGTAGGATATGATAGTAATCCTTGAAAAGCGGGCGTTGAAATTGTGGTGGCGCAAATTATTGAAGCTGAAGGCTTGCTCGAGGACGCAGATGAGGAAGGCTTGCTCGAGGACGCAGATGAGGAAGGCTTGCTCGAGGACGCAGATGAGGAAGGCTTGCTCGAGGACGCAGATGAGGAAGGCTTGCTCGAGGTCGCAGATGAGGAAGGCTTGCTCGAGGTCGCAGATGAGGAAGGCTTGCTCGAGGACGCAGATGGCGGTGGAATGCTACAGGAAGCAGATGGCGGTGGAATGCTACAGGAAGCAGATGGCGGTGGAATGCTACAGGAAGCAGATGGCAATGGCTTGGTAGATTTTTTATATGGGGCCACAAAAGATGGCCGTCTTCTAACGTCTAGTGAAGACGAAATTTGAGATGGGGACGATTTATCAATTGAAGAACTTGGGGGGATAGGGGTTGCACGTTGGATTAGAGTGTTCGCATTCGTCGAAGATGAAATAGAAGGTGGTTCAGTTGGGAATACCATATTTTCGTCTTCATTGTCCAAAATCTCAATGTTGTTTTCCCATTGTGGGTGGCAGAAATCGTTGATAGATGCTAAAGTGGATGTAAAATTCAACTCTGTAGATTTTTCCATTGTGTTAGATTTCATCTCGTCAATAGAGTTTCTAAGGATTTTCCAGGCATCGAACAATGGTTCCGAAATATCGTAGTTTTCTTTTTCCATTATCCCAAACTCTCGAATTTTTTGTTCGCCCAAGGCTTCTTCAAGGTTTTTTAGAGATTGTTCAATTTTGTTGGGAAGTATTTCCGGAATATTCTCTATTTCCCGCGTATCGTCGTACAACGCGGACGGCATAAGCTTACTTTCGTCTATGGCGAACCTGTTCACGGGATATATGCCACTAGCCCGAAAGCCGTGGACGATAGTAGCTGCGGAAATTGAGTTATCCCAACATCTTCGAAACACGCTAGAGAAGGTTTTTTTATCGACAAACTTTCCGGGATTTTCTGCTTGATATTGTTGAACAGCTTTTGTCCAGTTACTTTTCATCGCCTTGAAGACTGAAACATCGAGAGGTTGTAAGATGTGGGAGGAGTGTGGCGGTAGGCAAAAGAGCTCAATGCCATTTTCTTCGCACAGCCTGCTCGTGTCCAAATTTATGTGACTTCTATGTCCATCTAGCACCAGAACGACAGGCCTAGCTGGCGGAATACATTTTAAAAAATGATTTTTTATCCATCCTTGGAAAACTTCGCAAGTCATCCAGCCTGACTTCGAGAGTGCGAAACGTGACCCATCAACTCCGCCTTCGAGAGGATTATAAGAAATGCGTGTCCCACTAAATATCTTATAAGGCGGGATAGTGTTTCCAGACGCTGAGACAGCGCGCATGACCGTTATTTGAGTTCGCGTATCGCCGGAAATCTGGAGGACATTTTTCTGTTCCCTAGATGCCAGAACTTTCCGTGATTTCGGGGATAAGCAAAAGCCACTCTCATCAGCATTCCAGACACGTCCTCCGCAATGTTCAAGCGTATCTAGTTCAGACATAAAATGCAGGTAGCCTTGAAACCAACTAGAAATTGCAGTAGGGGTACAAGCAACGGCTCGGGCAATATGCAGAGGTTCTGCAGTTCTTAGTTTTAAATAAGGATGCCTCTTCAAAAATCCGCGAAACCATTCTTTTCCAGGTGTGTCGTTTCTAAAGGGAGTATTTCTTCCTTCCCGTTGAACCATTTCCCTAACCTTTTCGAGTATTTGAGCTTTAACTCGTCCGTATCCTATTTTGGACATCTTGATGGCCCACTTGGCCAGATCGTTTTCCTCCTCAATACTTAAAACTGGCCTTCTCCCAGCTTGCGTATTGTCCCATTTATTGGATAGTTTGTCGTACAAGGTTGCTTTGGGCACATGGTACAAGGCAGCGGCTTTTCTAATAGAAAGGCTTCCCTCGCGAACTTCTCCAATGGCATTAAAAACGTCTTTATCAGTGTATTTAGATTTGTTTAATCGTCGTTGAGTATCACCACCACCTAAACAAAAAATCGCGCAGATCGTTGACGAGGATGATATATAATAATGATGAATAAGCAGGGCTAGAATATGGATACATTTATTTATCCTGTTTACGCTTATGTTTATACTATTCTCTCTCGTAATGACCGGGGAATTTGAAAAATATTGCAAAATCGAAGTAGGTCTAAGCTTAGCTATCAATAATTAAACATAAGTTTTAGACCAAGGCTTAATACTCCAACGTGATATTTATATACTTTAAAATAAAAGCTTTTCTTACGCTCATTTTAATTGTATCGCGGAAAATAAAACGTATCCTACTCGCTGTTCCGCTTATTCAAGTAATAATAATAACAAATAATAATAATAATGAGTTAAAATACCTTGATCGTTAAATTCCATCTTCACAGGAAAATGTTAAGCCTAAAAACTTCGAAAACGAATTAAAATCGGCAACGTTTCGAATTTGGCGGGAAACGCGCGTCCGAATCGCGAGTTCGCGGGGGAGGAGTTTTCCCTCTTCGGTGTAAAGGTACCTAGAGGCAAAACGTAAAATTCGTAGCGTCTCTTTTTAGGCCTAAATGGCGGGAAAACTTTTGTTTTATTACTTCGGTAGGTCTTAATCTCGCGAAAGCGCAAAGTTTTAGGTCTTTTAATTAGGTTGGCTTCTCGTAGAGGGTTTTTTATAATTAAGATTTATAATCGAATATTCCGCCGAACCGATGCCACGAATGCGTTTTCCGCGTAAGAAAGTTTGAAGTTTCGATAGAAAGTAAGTTTTGTTCCGTACGTTTTTTCTAAAGACAATGAGAGCTTATTTTCGGAGTCACGTTTAAAGTCATTCCCCGAATTTAGCATTAATTTAGGCGTCGAAATTACGGTACCCCGTAATTAGGGTTGTATCTTCCCTAGACCATCTCCTACGATCTTGAAACGATGTTTTACGGATAGCCCGGAATCCGAGGCTTAAAATAAGGGCTTTTTTTATGACATAAAGCCAGGAAAACTAAAGATATTCATTTAAAACCAAAACTGTCCGGAATTACAATTGTCCGGAATTGCAAGCAGCCACCCTAAAGCATTTAAAATAAAAAAAAATAAAAAGATCGGACAAAATTAGAGACAAGCAACTCTCAACGGAAATGACATCTATCCATGGTGCTGATGAAGGAAAAAAAAAAGTTGCCTATTGTAGGGGGGGTGGAACTTCCAAAAAAATGGCCGCCATCTTGAAATTTTTAGTTTTTTGCAATTTTCGGCAAAACCGTTAGATTTAGCCATATGAAAGTGAAAAGCAATTTGATTCTACGTGTTATTACGCATTTAATAAAGCAAACCACATCCAAATATTCAAGTTAGATTAAATATTACGCTCAAAAACCACATCGTTAATTTCATTATTTTTCTTTATTAAGACAAACATATTTCAATTATGTTTCAGAAAAATGGTTAGCAATGATAAAAAATGTTTTTTTTTTATCTCTTAAATTTTTATTAGTTTACATTAGTCAATACTTTCGTCATCAGTATCATTAGCTTCGCGGCAGGAGTAAGGCCAGATATTAGATTACACTCTCCGCAAAAGCGGAACATATCATTCCGTATTTTCTACATGAGCATGCTTTTGTACAGTTAGTTGCCTAGCATCCACAAAATATTAGCTTAGAGATATACTTTCTGGAACGGGCGGCTGATTACAATATATCGGGACCAACTATTATTGCATAATTTCCACCCCCATTCATCCGCGTTCAACTTTCTATAGAGCCATTCCTGGGTTTGATAATACACACGATATATATGCTGTTCCAATGCGTCGTTAGTTGGGGGAAGGGATGCCAGTTCAAAATTGCTCTTCAGTATTTGTTTAGAAACAATTTTTCTGTATAGAAGATACCGTTGCCTGTTTAGGTTTTTGGTTTTGGGTGTGGCTGCGTACAGTTTCACGACAATTTTTTCACCAGCGTTCAAAAGATCTTTCTTATTAGCATTTTTGCCATTCTATAAAAGAGCGTCCTGGGTTAAGTTAGTGTTTCCTTTGAATAGTTTTGAAAAACGCTAGCTTTCCTTTCGTGTAAAAGGCTGAAGTACTATCACACCCTGATAGAGCATGAACGAATGGCAAAATAGCAGCCTTCTCTCCTAGTTTATTTTTATGTTCATAAACATCAGTGACTTTATCTGACTTGGTCTATTTTGAACGCTGGTGAAAAAATTGTCCTGAAACTGTATGGAGCCACACCCAAAAACAGAAGCCTAAACAGGCAAAGGTATCTTCTATACAACAAAATTATTTCTAAACAAATACTGAAAAGCAATTTTCAACAGGCATCCCTTCCCCCAACTAAAGGCGCATTGGAACAGCGCATATATCGTGTGTATTATCAAACCCAGGAATGGCTCTATAGAAAGTTGAACGCGGATGAATGGGGGTGGAAATTATGCGATAATACTTTGATCCCGATATATTGTAATCAGCCTCCCACTCCAGAAAGCATACCTAAGCTAATATTTTGTAGATGCAAAGCCCCTAACTGTACAAAAGCATGCTCATGTAGAAAATACGGGATGATATGTTCTGCTATGTGCGGAGAGTGTAATCTAATATCTGGCCTTAACTCCTGCCGCTATGTTAATGATACTGATGACGAAGGTATTGACTAATGTAAACTAATAAAAATTTAAGAGAGAGAAAAAACATTTTTTATCATTGCTAACCATTTTTCTGAAACATAATTGAAATATGTTTGTCTTAATAAAGAAAAATAACGAAATTCGAAGTTAACGATGTGGTTTTTTGAGCGTAATATTTCATCTAATTTGAATATTTGGATGTGGTTTGCTTTATTAAATGCGTAATAACACGTAGAATCAAATTGCTTTTCACTTTCATATGGCTAAATCTAACGGTTTTGCCGAAAATTGCAAAAAAATAAAAATTTCAAGATGACGGCCATTTTTGGGGAAGTTCCACCCCCCTACAATAGGCAACTTTTTTTTCCTTCATTAGCACCATGGATAAATGTCATTTCCGTTGAGAGTTGCTTGTCTCTAATTTTGTCCGAGTTAAATTACATTTGCACTGTACTATATATAGCGAATGAATAACTCGTATCAATTTCCTAAATAACAATGAGTACGAATTGTAAGTTTGCCGTTACATTCGGATATATACGTTAACTCGAATAAGAAATGGATATTTTTTTCGAGAACGGATTATATCTGATTGCCATTCACGATTGTCTTATTCAGTTAACCAAACTTATACGGATTCCGAGCCCTAACAGTTCTTGCTAATAGCCCCAAATCAAATTTAGGCTTGCCATTACTAGGAAGGGACGGTCTGGCCTGTGTAATTAAACTTACCCGTTTTCTTCAATTACTTTTGAAAACCTTTTGATCGCCTTTAATTCTTCGGCTATCGTCGACCAAGTGCTTTATTGTTACCGTAACTTTACAATGTATTCATTACTTGAACTTGTTCACGGGGAGGTTTTACGTTCGTCATGTCTGTGTGTCTGTCACTTCCGGTGTAAGCGGATATCCTGTGTACACTATTTCCGGTGTAACCGGATATCACGTGACCTAGCACGTAGAGCAAAAATCTTGGGACTCAAGACGTAAACATGCCATCTTATCGTTCAATAAGCTTCAGGTGTCGTGCGATTTTATGCAACCGTGGACGTCTCCCATTGCATATTATCGCCTTCCACCATCCACATCAAACCTCGATGCTGGGCAGTTGAAGGCGATTATACAATGGGACGTCTCCCACTGTTATAATCACCTCCGACCATCCTAACGCACCAAGGTTCAACCTCCAGTTTCCGATCTCAGCGGGCCATATTAGCGAGGCGTCCCTCACTAATATGGTCCACATCAATCATCAACTCGCCCCCTCTACGGGTCAGATTTTCGTTCGTAGCTACACTGAGCGCCTGGTGTAATAACTACCTCCAGACATTGAACAGGGGGTGGGTTACCCTTTCTTCACAGCTTTAAGTTACAGATACCTAATAATGTTTTTCGATCGCCTTATATACCACTTTTTTTACACTAACGCGTTGTAGCCTTATGGCGTGGTATCTTTCAGTGAATTGAAACGAAATGTTCATTTAAACTATAATTAAAATTTCTTAAATTACTTAACTTAGTCTAATTAATAATTTCGCTGAAAATTAAATTAAAATTAAATGTTATTTTAGAAGATATTTAAGAAATTGTCTAAGAATTTTGTGAAATTTGTGTGTTCAATACTTGCTCGAGTTGGCAGCACGCGTTAAGCTATTTTCCATGTACCATTTAGTCCAAAAACATAGGTATAAAGGTATTGTAGGCTTAGGCTTGCTGCAAACTCAGGATGGATTGGAAAACTAATACAGTTCAACTTCTACGCATATGGAAGTAGTCTTGTTTTTTATCTATTTTAATTGATTGATTTAATTTTTTAGCTTAGCCTCAGTTATTAAAATGTGTAGGTGTTTTTTTTTTTTATTTTGTTTATCGCATATATAAAAGCGTGAAATACTATTTCGGCCGTCAGAGAAAAAGCTGGGATCGAAGAGCTGGTTACCTTTTCGCTCGCCGTACCAATTCACTAGTGTGATGGTAATTCGACAGCGGCTCTTAGCTGCTTCGACTGGCGTTTCTCTCCTTGGAGTGATACCTCCTTTACCTCGGTGTCGAGGAGAGCTAATACACGTGTGTTTGGGCTTCGTACTTGTACATAACCTTAAGGCCTGCGTAAAAGCCTCATATAATGTAAGGTCTTATAGGTGATTTGCACTTGACTTTTGGAGCGAATGTACCCGTATATCTAACTTAAACTTCTCCATTACCTACTTTGATTTTCATATACTTGAGTTCCGTGACTGGAATGTGCTTTAAACCCAATCTTTAATAATTCGCCATTGAATAACAAACCAACTATTACCACGTAGGATAGGAGACATGATAATTGAGGTCTACATGTTGAATAACCTGCCACAAACTTGTTAATGCCTACTGTCGTTTATTTTCGGTGACATTTTAGCTAGTGTGTAGTCACGTAAAATAACGTTTGTTTCACAACTTGTGTTGTACACTAAAGCCATGTATAGGTTCAATTTGATATAACATTTTGCCTTTTACGTTACTTGGTCTACAAATACTCTACAACCGTCAAAATTCTGATATGGTTTTAAAAGAAGAACCTTGACCTTGTGTATTTAATCTCATATCGAGATTAAATGTTTTTCGCATCTAATTTTAATTGGTTTATCAATATGTTATTTGTATAAATATTTTTTTTAAGATTTTATATTTTTTAGATTAAAATAAATTTATTATTCAGGAAGATTTTGTAGAATCTAGTTCTCAGGATTACCGGTGTTGAAAATTTATTTTGCTAATGTTATCTTGATGTCTGTGTTTTCTGCCCGCTATTTGGTAGTGGTAAGATTAATATTTTTCATTTTAATTAATTGACTTATTTGGCGTTTATTTGATAATTTGCTTTACTTAAATTGTTCGTGTAAGGGCTATTTTACATATTACCAAAGATTGCTAATTTCAGTTGTCTTAATTCTGATTTTTTTGTTTTAATACTGAATTATGGACTGGATTATTTATCTTGAAATCTATGTGGTTATATCTTATTTATTTTCCTTTTTTTCTCTAGTTAGGTTTGGTTTTAAGTAGAGAATTATTTAGGGTTTTGTTGGTATACTGAAGAAATGCATATAGGTTCAATGTGATATAATATTTTGCCTATTGGCGTTACTTGGTCTGCAAATACTCTAGAGCCTTCAAAATTATTATATGGTTTTAAAAGAAGAACCTTGACCTTGCTTATTTTACTCGATACGCATTTATATTAAAATTAATTCATTATTCAGCAAATTTTTTTTCCGACTCTGGTTCTCAAAATTTTATTTTGAATTAAGTTTGATTCTTTAGCATTCAAATTTATCTTGATAAGAAGTATATTTTTGATCTGAATTATTGGTTTAATATATTTGGTGTTTAATTGAGATATTATTTCTTTTTGCTTTCAATCTTCGTCTTCCACAAATGCCATAAATTTTAATATTTTAGGTAAGGTTAGGTTAGTTAACATCACGTGGTTGTCGGGGAGGTAATATTTTGGTTTCCCAACTTGTTTTATTATTAAAACAAAAGTGTGCCTTCTTGACCTAGAAAATAAGCGAGGCAATTATTTATTGTATATTTAAAGGGAGCCACAAACACGCTATCTCGAAATAACTACCAAGAGTGGATCAAGCGTGAGTAACTCACCAAAAAGACTCATTTTCCGTACCTATTAACAAGAGAACCACCAACGCTATCAGTTCGCGGTTTTCACTTAAATTTCAATTGAAATCTTCTTAAATCATGATGTAATTTTGATAATTATAACGCGAGAGATTAGCGAATCTTGTTTTAAAGTAATTTAATCGAAATTTGATCATTTCCGTACCTATCTGGCGTTCTAATATCGATAGAACTTTACTTCCGACGAACCGTAAAAGTCGGACGTAGTTCGTCGTATAAGTTGACAATTTTAAGTTTAATTTTACTCTAGTTATGATAAGAGACTTATATTATAACGGTATTTTACGCGTAAACTCGAAGATGTCGCCACGATAGTCTAATATCCAAGACCCGTCACCGTCTGGCCTACAGCGTGCCCACCCGCTTTCGTGAGAGACGGGATACTGGGGAAAGAGGTTAAGAGAGAGTTCGATGGACTGGGAAATAAGTCAAACAATCCTTACCCTCATAAAAACTGCGACCCATATCATGAAAATCAGCGCCCTCTCGTGTTTTTTCCATCGTACTAAATAACCCTTTACTACCGCCTTAATCCTTTTCTCTACCCGTTTTCGTATATACTCCTATGTTCTTAGCTGGTTCGCCCTTGATTCTAATCATTAAACCTTATTTGAAACTCCACAAAACGTTTTCGTGAGATTAAAAGTTGTTGACATTGTTTGTGAAAGCGTGTCCGTGACGCTCCTTTAATTAAATTTTTCGCTAAGGTCAGCTATGAAATTTTTAATATTTTATCTATTTTCACTGACATATATTTCTTTAATTTTCCACGAATTCTAAATGCGAAATTTCTTATCCATCGTTATTAGTATACACCTTTATCTAAACTCGAATTTCATTAGAAACCGTAATGTTATTTCCAATGGACCCACGGCGCTTGATAACTGAAATCGTCGTCTTATTGTTCCCACCGTCCACTGAATTCGAATTAATACAGACAAAGGTACTTTGACAAAAAATTGATAAGACCATTTTAGGGTACAAGAGTTTCTCATAATGAAAGATTGATAAGGTTTATGAAGTATAGAGTAGAAGATGCTTGAATGGGTTACGAAAAGGTTAAAAGATAAACTAAGCCGAGCTTAATTAATTGGTTCTAAATTGATAAACAAAAATTTAATTTATCAAACAATAGATAAGCTTTTTTCAATGGAATTTTTACCAGGAACTGTAAATTACAATCACTGGGTTCTTATACTAGGGTAGCCCTCTTCAGTCGTTTAATTTTGACTGTTATATTATATCAGGAGTTATCCATTAAATTCACCTTAATACCCTCTTCAGACGAGGCTTAATTAGCCGTGGTTTAATCAGATTTAACCGAGGTTTACATAGCCTTTTCAGTTCAATAAACCTCGGTTTATTTTGAATAAACCATGGTTAAATCTGATTAAACCGGCTAGTTACGCCTTGTCTGAATAGGGTATTACTCACCGTAATTTAAAAGTAGCCAAGATTTTCTTCTCTTTAGATTTTTATCTTTAATAATAATCGTTCCTGGGCATATATAAGCGAGATTTACAGATTCGGTACTCATAAATGCACCGCGCCGATGGGTGGTTTACGTTAGCGTTTAAAATTCTGGTGAATTCTCTCGCTTGATTTGAAACGCAACAAAAAGTTTTAGCGAGTTTTTTTTCTATTAGCATTGTTTTTGGGAGCGTGTCCGTGACGCGGTTGTTATTAAACTGATCGCTTCGGCCAACTTTATATAATATAATTATTATCACAGGTAAATGATGATTCAAGTTTTCAACAAGGCATATTACGATTGGTACGTGGTTCTGAAAGTTTTGTCGTCAGAGTTTTCGCCCGAGGAGAGAGGAAAAAATCCAAAAATTCTAAACGGTCGAGATACGGAATTCGAAATTGCCCTCTCTAGCGGTTGAGATTGGAACTAAGTAGGCGGTGCTAATATCCCGCTGAACTTTCTAGACGTTTACGGGGGTGAAAATATATCGACGGAAAACGATTCTTCCCTTTCTCTCGCGAAACGAAGGAGCGTGTTTCGCCCGGCCGTCGCGATTTCGAGTCTGATTTACTCAATAGAAAGAAAATACTGGGCCTAGCCGCTTTTCTGTACAAATTTCGGAATACTTCGGATGAAACCGTGGACTGAGAAAATCGGACTCACTTCATTGTCTCCCGCAGTTTGTCGTCTTATAAACTTGAAGGATGATTTACTCGTGATATTAACTTCTATTATTATAACACCCCCTACTATGGAGAGGGTGTAGCTAAATATAATGAGATTGATGGAGAGAGTTAGATTTTTCTATGGGGTTTATTATTGCGTATTTAATATTTCTCTAGTGTTTGCAATTTGTATATCTTTTATTAACTGAATAGATCGAGTGAATTAATTTCAGATATTAATCTTATTATCAATTTGCTTAAAATAGACTATCAATCCAATTAACTTATCCGAAGAAAATATAAATAAATAATACTCGTATCTGTTTTTATCCGAAAATTGCAACTTATCCTAGAATATTATCTCAGTTATAGAAGAACATTTTAAAAATATATTTAATTCAAAAATAATAAATAAAATTTAAACCAAACAGCTTGGTTTTATTTTATTTATTTTCTTCGAATTGTAAGTAAATAAGTGAAAATCATTTTTGTAAGATAGTAAATATGGTTATGACGTTTTCCACGTTTATTGAACAATACAACTCTTTTTTATATTCGTGCTGTTACAAGATTAATTACATATGTGTTTTTAAGAGTTTAAGACTAAGATCCTTAATATCTAAACGGGATTTTATTAAAGAGACAAAAAGTTGTTTAAAACCACCTCCAATGAATACCTGCATGATGTTGTCCATAAAAACCGGACACAATGCAATCAGCCATAATTTAATTTATGTTTTATTTATTTATATATATTTATTTAAGTTTATTTAAATTTATTTATTAAATTTATATTCATTTATTAAGATTAATAATATGACAATTCTATAGCAAATTTGCTTTAAGAAAAGAGTAAAGTGCTTGTTATATCAAGAATTGAGACATCTTAAACCCAAGTTTTCTAGTTAATTAAAAAATACTGAGGAATTAATGATCTTAAAGGTCATTGCCTTCTCATCCAGAATTATACCGCTACCGTAGTTTAATACTCTCAACGAAGCTCCAGTTTTACGTCAAAGCCCATCACTTAAAAGTAGGCAAAAAAGTCATCACCCCTGAAGAAAATGATAGACCTCCTCAGTTAAGTTTTCTGAAGAGGTTAAGTTCTAAGATTTGAACTCGCTGGTTCTTTGCTAATTATTTAGGGAGAGCTTAATTCACCAATAGCGGACTCAAACACTATTGGTTTAGCTAACGCGACTGTTGTTAGTTAAATAAATAAAACTTTAGTTTATGGTTTAACAAGTTTATTTTACACTAACAATAAAGGTTTAATAATGTTAAAAGTTGTAAAAGTTAAAAGGTTCTTAACTTCTAAATTCAGCATTTGGCGGATCCCTTTTGGGGCTGATCTATAGTTGCTTAAAGTTGAAAGCGAGTATTTTTCGCTTGGATATTATTTTTTACCCCTTCCTTGGGTCTCGGAAAATTGGCGGGCTTTCTGCACCTGGGTTTTCTAAGTTTTGAAACGTGGGCACTCTTATTGGTTAGAGTTTCCCGCCAATTTTCCTAAACTTCCAGAAGGGGTTTTTCTCGCAGGCGCGATATTTTGAAATACGATTTTACAAGTTTTGGGAAAATTTGTTCCAATTATACAAAGGAATTTTGCACTAAACACACAATGCATTTTGAATTTAAAACACACAATGCATTTTGAATTTAAAATGGGCATTGTTACAAATGGGAAATTTTGGTATTAGATATACAAACATAAAATAAAATCTAGTTTACAGAAAAATAAAATGCACTGATAGATTTTATAATGTTCAAATTCTTAATTGAATTACACTTAAATTGTTCACATTAAATAGCGGAATTAGAATTTTTCCAACACTTTTTACAACCCCTGTCTGGCTAGAGTGATTTGGACTCTTCAGCTCGATATTTTTAGAGTGTCTCGAATCAGAATCTGCCGGTACGATTACCCCTACCTGGCTGATCGTATTAAGCTACGGGGCGTTGTTTACTTAATTATGGAATAAACTGATGGACTTTTGATTGAAACTATTAAATTAATAAGAAACTCGATTAAGTTGACCTCTCGAGGTTAATTTAAGCGCCTCGAGTTGGGACTTCGTACAATTTTCTATATTTTCACTACGGGGTGTTGTTTACTTTTATGGAATAAAGTCATAGACTTTTGATTGTAACTATTAAATTAATATAAAACTCGATTAAGTTAATTTAAGCGCCTCGAGCTTGGATTTCATACAATTTTCTATATTTTCACTCGAAGCAGTCGCTATTGACATGGGTAGATAATTTCATATAATAGTGCTAAATTATTCAAGTAGAGAGAAAGGCTGCCATACCAAAACAAAAAACCACGCGCTCGAGAAAAATGTTTAGCGCGTGATCCTGAAAAAACCTTTTTTTCTCGAGCGCGTGTTTTTTGATTTTTCTTCAGTAAAGGTATGGCAGCCTTTCTCTGTACAATTTTTCCCGCCTTAACTTAAACCTTTTTTGAAGATTTATTTAATTTTTAAAAACAACGTTTGTGACGGCGGTGTAAATACACGTCCGCTTTTTTCAAAGCGTAGCTTGGCCGATTTCGTTTTCTTAAAAAGTTAACGATCCCGCTGTTTTTAAAGTGTAATTTTGGTAGTTTAATCCGCTTTTATTAAAGCGTAATTCTGGCAGTTTAATCCGCTTTTATTAAAGCGTAATTCTGGCAGTTCAATCCGCTTTTATTAGAGCGTAATTCTGGCAGTTTAATCCGCTTTTATTAAAGCGTAATTCTGGCAGTTCAATCCGCTTTTATTAAAGCGTAATTCTGGCAGTTTAATCCGCTTTTATTAAAGCGTAATTCTGGCAGTTTAATCCGCTTTTATTAAAGCGTAATTCTGGCAGTTCAATCCGCTTTTATTAAAGCGTAATTCTGGCAGTTCAATCCGCTTTTATTAAAGCGTAATTCTGGCAGTTCAATCCGCTTTTATTAAAGCGTAATTCTGGCAGTTTAGTCCGCTTTTATTAAAGCGTAATTCTGGCAGTTTAATCCGCTTTTATTAAAGCGTAATTCTGGCAGTTTAGTCCGCTTTTATTAAAGCGTAATTCTGGCAGTTTAATCCGCTTTTATTAAAGCATAATTCTGGCAGTTCAATCCGCTTTTATTAAAGCGTAATTCTGACAGACTAATCCGCTTTTTTTTAAAGCGTAATTTTGGTGGTTTAATCCGCTTTTATTAAAGCGTAATTCTGGCAGTTTAATCCGCTTTTTTTAAAGCGTAATTCTGACAGACTAACCGCGACTTTGCATAGACCATGACGGTGGGGCATTTTCAACAATTTCTTTAACAATTAAGAAAATTCTTAAAGGAATTGTGCAAAATTATCACTTTCATGGTCCACGATCAAAATGCTTTAGCACAAAAAAATGTAGAATTTAATAGTACTATACTAATTCGGTCCATTTTCATCGAATTTATTAGAAATTTCGAATTGCCTAAAATTTTACAAATTGCCTAAAATTTTACATTTAGTCCACTTAATGTTTCCCCGATTTTTACTGGAATTTAGAAGGAATTTTCTCACTTGGTCAAATTTGGTTTAATTTAAATTTTCCTCGAATTTAGAAGAAATTTTCTTGTTTGGCCCATTTTGGTTCAAATTTATAAGTAATTATTCCATTTAGCTCCCTTTTCATTGACTCGGTGCAGGCGACCTCTTCAAAGCGCGAGAATTGATTTTGATTGAAAGGGAACATTTTATAAAGCGCGCGCGCTTTTTAAAAGGACCAGCTATACTCAATGATAAAATAAGCTTAAATAAAATTAAGCTTATTTTAGCATTGAGTATACGTTTATTATTGTACGATAAGGGGTCATCCGTACATGAATCATTTCGTAACTCTTTAACGGCGCCCCGTACGACAAAACGTTATAGAACATTTTCGTCTTAAAATGACCCATAGAACCCACTGGAGCTCGGTCCTACCACCATTTTCGAAACACCCTGTATAAAAACTTACATCAACATTTTTTGTTAAATGATACATGTTTTTAACCGTAACGTCTACCGTCATCTATAATCGAATACAAAATGGCTCTTTCGTGTTAAATCTGCGTAATCTGAACGACTAGTTCCAGTTAATATTTCAGATAAGATCAAGGTTATTTCATTGTATCACTGAAAACCCCATTGTACGATATTTGGTCGGTGTTTGTATTTGGAAAACGTGGATTTTACGTTTATGCGGGTAATATTTCCCCAAACAAACGCACTTTTGAAAATATTTCGCTAACATGAAAGTTTAAAAACAATAAACGCTATTTCGTGTTCAATAATATATTAGTGAGAGCATGGTGATGGGTGAGCGAGTGTATAAATACGCCACACTTTTAGCGTCGGATCCATTTTAGGACGAGCATTCAACCAAGATCGTCATGATCCCATTTTATCACCCGTTCAACGCCATCATGGTGGGACCCTCCCAATCAGGGAAGACTCAGCTAGTTTTAAAATTACTCGACCACAAGTCCGTAATGCTCTCGCCATCATTTAACGAGATTCACTGGTATTACGGTGAGTGGCAACCCTTTTTCAACACTGAAAGAAACAGTGACTTTCAAGCCAGGATTACCCGACCTGACCGAATACAACGGTAGCAAGCCGTGTCTTTTAATCATCGATGACCTAATGTCCGAGAATAAGGGACAAATCGGAGCGCTATTTACGAAAGGAACCCATCACAGGAACCTAAGCGTGATTTTCATTAGTCAAAACTTATTCCACCAATCAAAGGACTCACGCGATATATCTCTGAATGCTCACTATCTCATCTTAATGAAATCACCCCGTGACAAACAACAACTCGCAACAATAGCTCGTCAGATGTTCCCGGATAAAGGGCGTTTTGTAGTCGACGCGTATCGGGACGCTACGGGTCCGGCCTTCGGATACCTTTTACTGGACATGAAACAAGAGTGTCCTGAAAACCAACGGGTTAGAACATTGATTTTTTCCGGGGGACTCGTGCGTCGTGTACGTCCCGAAGGTATAAAACGGGGATAGGGTGGTGAATACCGTCAAAGGTGAAGAATGCCTTACGCGGTAAAGTCGCAAAGAGATTTGCTCTCTGTTCTGGCCAATTCGAGACGCGCGCAACGTAGGGATTTATTGAAAAACGCCAAGAAATCGTTAATCGACGCTATAGCCGAGTGTGTTCATAACACCTTGTACGGCAACGTAACATTAAATCAGGCCCAAGTAAAGAAATTGGCTAGACATTCTAAAAAATTAAGAAAGATTGCCAACAAGAAATTAGCTTGGAAAGTTAAACGCGACATCCTAGTTCAAGAAGGAGGTTTTTTCTCTCTCCTCTTTCCCGTCGTTTCATCTCTGATTGGCGCCATAGCCGGAAACCAGTCTTAATCATGCAGTACGCTCAGAAAATGTTACTCGTCCCTAACTCGGCTCTCAAAGACGACCCCTTTCCGCACCAACAAAAACAAGTCGTAACGGCGTTAGACGGTGAAATGCACTCTATTTTGGATAGAGAGGATTTGGACGATAGTTCGAAATGGCGTTTGTACGAACAGGCGCTACAAAGGCATACTAACTAGCATAATATCGCTAAACAACCGAAACAAATATTGATAGAGGACGTCCCCAGTAAGGGTTTGAATTTAGCGTGGCTGGACGACATTCCTCTTAGATATATATCCAGTGTTCAGAAGCTCGTTGATCAGATCGACGATATTCCCCACAAGATTAGGTGGTCAGAGACGGATGAAGTAATTGTGAATAACTCTGTAATACCGGGTTCTAACATTAGGGACATTGCCCTGGAATTTTTCAGACCGACGTATGGTACGAAACCGCGGGGTTATTACGCTTTCACCAACTTGCTAGGTAAGTTCATGCCTCAAACAGCGTCACCGCTCCCTAAAACCCCCTTATGCAGCGTGAAAAAATTTACATCATCCCCCCTATCAAGCGTGAAAAAGAGGACTCCGTCCCCCACATCCGGCGTGAAAAAGCTAACACCATCCCCCAAATGGACGCCGTACAGGACAACTCCGAGATACTAAAAGATATTTACTTTAGACCAGACCACGAAGGTAGTTTCGGAGGTGTGGAAAAACTGTTTTCAGCCTCAAAATCGCATGGAGTTACGAGACAAGAAGTTAGAGATTGGCTTAAGGGAGAAGAGGCGTACACCCTACACAAGAGGGTTTTTAAAAAGTTTAAGCGAAACAAGGTGTTGGTACACAATATAGCTGACCAATACCAAGCCGACCTTAATGATATGCGGTCATTATCCAAACTTAATGACGGGTACAACTACATTTTGACAGTAATCGATTGTTTTAGTCGTAAAGCCTGGGGTGTACCCCTGAAAACTAAATCCGGTACGTCGATAGTCGAGGCGTTTAAAAAGGTATTTAGCGACAAAGTTCCATCGAAGTTACAAACTGACAAGGGGACTGAATTTAAGAACAAACATTTTCAAGCCTATTTAAAAGAAAAGGGTGTAAAATTTTTCACTAGCGAAAACGATGATATTAAAGCGTGTATGGTCGAACGATTAAACCAAACCCTGAAGGCCCGGATGTACAGATATTTTACTAAAAACAACACCAAGAGATACATTGAGGTTTTAGATGATCTGGTTAAGGCTTACAATAGTTCGAAACATTGGACCATAAAAATGGCCCCCGATGAGGTTTCGGAAAAGAACGTCCTTAAAGTTCTAAATAATATCTATGGGAAATACTTCAACGAGAAAAAACTTTGGAAAGAAGGTCAGAAAGATAAACCAAAGGGGCTGAGAGTGGGGGATTACGTTCGTGTTAGCCGTAACAAGATGATTTTTGAAAAAGGGTATGACGAAAATTGGACCTGGGAGATTTTTAAAATTACCGGGTTAGTAGAAAGATATCCACCCGTATACAGGCTGGAAGATTTAGCGGGAGAGCCTATAAAAGGAGTGTTCTATACTCAAGAGCTTCAGTCAGTCGACAGACCCGCGACTTACAAGATAGAGAAAGTTTTACGTAAGCGTACCAGCAAAGGACAGAAAGAGTTGTTTGTAAAGTGGCTAGGTTACCTTGAATCAATGTAAAGCTGGATTCACGCTCAATATGCAGTCTCCCTTTTACCTAACGCTTCCTAGTAATGCTAGTATGAAAATTTACGCTAATAACACTACCGCCCGTTACTCTACCAAACTATCAAAAGCAATACAATTGGAGGGGAATGATTGGGAGGTGGCCTTAGTTGAGATTATATACCCCTTATCCTTTCACAATATTAAGGAAGGCGAAGGTCACGTCCAGCTAATGGTAAACGAGCCCCTACGACTAGCAGGACCCCCGGATAAAGTTCGATCTACGGGCGGCGCGGTTGATCATCTAGAGGCATCACCTCTGGTAGGCCACACTTTTACTATCCCGGGAGGTTATTACGCGAGTTTACCCATATAAATAAAACAATTATACACTGGTCTTGAAACGTGGAAATACGGTAGTCGGATTAGTTTCCTCGGTGATCCTATTTCTAATCACACGAGCATATTTGTCGGACATTTTTCAAAACTAGTCTTTTCCCCAGTTCTTACCAGGTTATTAGGGTTCAAGGATGAGTTTAAGATCTTTAGTTGCCCATCTGACAAGTCCGAGTTGAGTTTTAGAAGCGATGTTCCTGCTAGATTAAATTACTTTATTCCTGATCAACTGTTCGTCGTAAGCAATGAGCTAGTAGGTGACACGGTAGCCCCCTTGCTCCGTATCGTTAGTGTCGAGGATAGACCCCATGGTTCGGTAATAACGAAAACATTCGATTCGCCTCACTACGTTAAAGTTGCTAAACGCTATTTTGATACGTTGGAAATGGATATAAGGACAGGCTTAGGACAAGTTGCGCCATTCGAGTTCGGACAGACCACGTGTAAACTTCACTTTAGACCATGCCCAAACCACACGTCATAGAATCACGCACCTGTGCGTATCGTGAATACTATCTCGACCAGGCTGGCGGTGGGGTTTCTAGAGTCTTTGTAGGGACCCCTAATCAGAGAGGACATGGTATCGGTAGTATGCTCAAGGGTTTGTTCCGCTGGGCCAAGCCATTATTAATTAGGGGTGCGAAACATTTGGGCGTCAAGGCTGCTACGACTGGCTATAAAATTCTTGGTGACGTGGCCGAAGGCCAAAATGTAAAAACCGCCGCTAAACGTCGGTTTGTCGAGACTATGGATGAAATTGTCAACCCCCAGGAAGGTTCGGGTGTTATAAAGAGACCCAAATTGAAACCCCCGTCAGTCGTGAATAGGAAGCCGAGGAAGATACCGCGCGATATTTTCTCGTCCTGATAAAGTAATGTTATCCCTCGAAGCTCTTAAGAGCGAACTCGACATTTTCGCACCAACACCCACCCAGACCAGCATCGAACAGTCACAATGTACTTGGTACAAACCTTTATCTGCTCTAAACGATAGCTCAACTGTTGAATACCAAATTCCAGGCAATGGCGACTACTATATTGATTTGGCGCACACTATGCATTATACTCGTCTCAGTGTTACCAAAGACGATGGTGGTATATTGCCGGACGACGCTGTAATAGGTCTCGTAAACAACGCCGCTCACGCGTTGTGGCGTACTTGCGAAATATATTTCGGATCAACTCTAGTGACACCCGCTGCAAACAATTACTCTTATCGTGCCTACATTGAATCGCTCTTAAATTACGGGGCGGACGCCAAAACCTCACATCTGATTTCCGCCGGCTGGGTCAAAGACGAGGGTGGAAAGATGGATGACCTGACCAACAACGCGGGATTTCTCATTAGAAAAAAAGCCGTTGAAAAATCTATTGACATTGAATTTTACTGCCCAGTGTTTTGCGACGTTTTTAACATTCCTGAATATCTGATGAACGGTGTTGATGTTAATGTGTCTTTCGCAAGAAACAAGGATGCATTTGTTCTAATGCTCAAAGAAACCGCGAGTCTAAAAGACTGCAAAATTAATCACAAAGAAGACGGCTTGAACGTCCGTAAAGTCAAACTTAGCCCTAAAATACTGTTAGCGCACGAAGCGGCTCTAGCCAGGAGTGCGGCCCAGTATAATTTTACCCGTACGGAGATTAAAACGAAAACCCTGGCGGCACTCACCCAAAGTCAGAGTTTCGACAATATATACTTGGGCGCTTTACCCACGAGGGTCATAATTGGTTTGGTCTCCAACAAAGCGTTCAAAGGTAGTTACGCCGACAACCCATTCAACTTTAAGCACTACGACTACCATTTGGCCTTGTACGTTGATAACGACCAGGTTCCTTCGAAGGCCTTGTCCCAAATTTTACTAAAAAGCTGTTTATGAGAGAGTATTATACTATCTTTTCGGGTTGCGGCATACATTACGGGGACAACGGTAATGACATTTCACCGTTCGAGTACGCCAATGGATCTACATTTTACGCATTCGATTTGACGCCAGACATTTCTGCAAATAACAGTAATCATTGGAATCCGGTTAGACAAGGTCAGTTGCGTTTGGACTTTAGATTCGCCTCAGTCTTGCCTGACGCTGTTGTCTGCGTGGTCTATTCGGAGTTTCAGAGCCTGATTCAGATTGATAAAAATAGGAACGTTATTGTCGATTATTAATGGCCGGAACAACCACTACTGATTTGATTTACGCTTTATCAAAAACACCTTGTTTCTCGGGTGTTTACCCGTCAGATAGACTACCTTCTAAAATAACCAAATACCCTACAGCTCTGGTTATAAACTTTGACCGACAACATGACCGTGGATCGCATTGGGTGGCTGTATTTATCGACGGTTTTCGTAAAGGCTACTACTTTGACAGCTTTGGCTTACAACCATTTATACCAGCCATCCGCAAATTTCTAAACTCCATCTGCCGGAAATGGTCCTGCGTACGCATGTGTAAAAGAAGTTTGACATAGTATACAAATAAATTTCTTAACCCTTTAAAAGTGAATGTTTAACCATGTTTAAAATAATGTATGGTTTGTAAGAATTTTTCAATTAAATGTTTTGTTTTCTATAATAATTGGGTTTTTTCATTTAAACCTACGTCTACACCTACACTTATCTCTCTCACAAAAAAAAGAAGCAGCTGAAATTCTATGAAAACAGGTGAGTTTAAATTATGACCATTTGGTACTTTTTCGTCGGGAAAATTATTTCAAAAGTGCACTTGTTTGTGGAAATATAACTCCCCATCAACGTAAAACCGAGTGTTTGCGAATGCCAAGACCGTTAAAAAGCGTAACTTTAAATTTCCAATACCCCCTCGATATAACGTGGGATCCCCTAACGGATTGATATATAATTGTCAATGCAGATATGGTGAAAACATAGCCAAAGGTCGCTTTAGTCTAGATTATGTAAACGCATAGTTTTGGTAATTCTGCCTGAAAGTGTTTTACGTGTATGAACGTCTCGCGACATAATTGACGCGCCGCGGTTCGCGATTCGCGGTGACAGTCCACCCCCCCCCCTTCGCGCGCGCGCGGTTCGCGTAGTGACCTCGCGATTGACTTACAAAAGAAGCGACACTTGACTCTAAACCACCAAGATGGACATACCGGCCGAATCTACAGCTCTCTCGAGAATTTTGGATAAAAAACCACAAAATCTTATCCTCCTATTAACCCTTTTGATAGTTATCGGTGTTCTTGAATTTATGAATTTTTGGGTTCAACACTATGATATAAAGATCGACTTGAAACCAAACACCGTTCAATCGTTAAACCATAGCCGCGTATAATCGCCTTTCACGTATAATTGAACTTTTTTTTAGCAGAAGGAAGCGTACTAGTTTTTGTACAAGTGCAGTGTATTTTAAGGTTAAACTCCGAGGTGTAGCTATTTCTATACGCTTACCCAACCTGTTTACAGACGACATTTTAGACTACCTGCGAAGGGAAAAAAGGTAGAGAGGACATAGAAAACGGTGTTGAGGATCAGTACTGACGGCCTGCTATACGGAAAAGGTGAAATAACATTGAAAAGTTAAAAGCCATAAGGAAAAAGGATTTAAGAAAAGGACGGGACCCTGGGCGGTGAAGCCCACGAGTAACCGCTATTTCGTTGAAACGTAGCTGGACCCCATGCCGAAAAAGAAGGGGAGATTACAAAAGATTCGGGGTGCGGCTGATGCCGTTGCTATCCGGCAAAGGATGGAAATTTTTTTCGAATTCGCGGTAAACAAATCAATCACTGCGGAATAAAACTCGGAACTCCCATGCCATTGTAAATCGTTGGAATGTAGCGCCAGGATTTTACGTACGGGCCATACACTCGACCGTACCCCAACTGAACGAGTCGCATCGATGTTATACTTGGAAAAAAAGTGAGCTAATATTTTAAGTTAACGGTATTTTTTAAGATTTTGAGCTAATGGGTAGATGTTTATTAAAAACAGGCCAGCTGGCCTGTTTTATTTATAGGTGTCTCAAAATTTCATTAGAAAAGTCTATGGAGATTAGTCTTATGAGGTGGAATCTTTTTTGTCAATGATAACTGAGGTTTTCACCTTCTTCTTCTTCTTCTTCGTCCGACCGCGAGTCCGTTTCATTGAGAGTTTGCATTCGAGAGAGAAAAATGTGTTAGGCTCGTGGGGGTACTCTATATTTTTCTATACGTTTCGGATGAATACTAAGACTGAGATAACAAAAGCTGTAGATAAGGTTGAAACACCGTGAAAGACGGCGTTTCATTGGGAGTTTGCATTAGAAAGAGAGAAATGTGTTAGATTTACAAGGGTGTTCTATTATATTTTTATTATACTTTTATTATGTTGAATACTAAGACTGAATAACAGTAGCTTTGATTACGTTGGATAGGAAGACGGATAAAAAGATAACGTTGGTGTATGAAGTTGAATAAAAAACTCGTGTCTAATTAAATATAAATAATAAAGCAGAACGCGAGAGATGCAAACGATATATGTTTTGGTTTAAAAGATATAGGACGATGCCTAGAATTCTACGTATTGAGTCTAATGCAAAACAGTGTTTTTAACGTTTATAGTGCGTATTGAATTTTTTTTTATCAATGATTATAAGCCGCAGGGTACATAAACTTGGGTATTATACATTAGCCCAAATGGTATATAACGGTGAGATTTTGAAATATCTTAGAAAATGGACTCTGAGACAGACGTACAATAAATTGATTTAGTTATAAAAGTTGGCGGGAAATTTAAATGATGCTGCAGAATTTAAAGGAGTCTAGAAAGGATACGGATATAAGAACAAAATAGGACACACGCGCGATAGGACACAATAACGATGGGATATAATCTCGATGGGACGCAATCTCGACAGAACATAAGGTCGATGCGACACAATCTTGATAGACCGTAATCTTCATGTACATAATCTCAAGTGGAATCTTTATCGATAGTTCACAACCTCGAAAGGACATTTTGTTTCCTTGCCCTTCTTGTAATATTTTAGGTAAGGTTACGTTAGTTAATCACTCGAACTACGTCATCCCTCCAACTAGTTAAACACTTGCTCTAACCCATTCCTCTTATAATATTATAGGTAAGGTTACGTTAGTAGAGTGCAACAGTCTCAGTCTGATTTAGTTGCAGTCGACGCGAAGTCAGCCCCTTTTGAGTATTCGAACTTTCGGTACTATCATGTGTTCGACATAACGAACTTTCGGACTCGTCGTCCAATTCTTACAATGGGATGTAAATACGTTTTTCAGTTGGCCTATCGCCAGTAGGCCAAATCCGTTTTTTAAGGGAAGTCGACGTAGTTTTTCGAGAGATAAAAGTCATTTGCGCCTATGGATAGAACACATTCTCTCTTTGTCATTCATGCGTTCAACATCGTGTAAAAAAAAAGTTAACGTCTCTAGCCTGCTGCAGAGGTGGAAGTTCCGTGGTGACGCCTAGAATGTCTTAGCCTTCAAGGATTAGGATAGGCCAAGTAGAGGACAAGTAGTGGATAGATGCCTGGGGCCATCATCCTGTACATCTCTTGGACAGCAGAGTAAAGGAAGACTTACGTTTCTTTAGGAACAGTGCGGAGGACTTGGCATAGTTTTTTGCAAATATGTTCTTTAACGCGATGTTGTTTTTACGACTTCGTTTGCTTTTTTTTGCAGGGCTCTTTGAATTTATGAGAATTATACTTGTAATAATAAAGTTTAATGTTTATTCTGGTCTCGATCGTCTCGTTAATTCTCGAGTAGATATTTTAGTATCTTAGTGGATGTTCATGGTAATCACTTTTCGTTATCTTTAAGTTAGCAGATTAAAACAACGCTAGTAAGGTCACGTCAATCTAGTATATTTTATCACTCGAATTAGCCAATATCCCTTAAGCTAGTAATCCCTTGGTATCACCCTTCTCTCTTATAATTGACGAGTTCGGAATTGAAGCGAATCTTCCAGACCCATGGCGAGATTGAGGTATAACTTCGTTATGCGCGGATTTGTTACGAGGTGCCGCTTTCGTCGTTCTTATTCTAACTAAGCGTAGTGGATGGAAACAAAGAAAGAGTCATCATATTATATGTAACGGCAAATTCGGACTTTATTTATATTTTCTTATATAACCTTTAAAATCTTTGACTCCTACCCTTTAATTCGTAAATACTTTTATTCGTAAACGGCAGAGACTCCCCCCCCAGAACAATTACAGTCGTAGGGTGTTTTTTCTTTTAGGTCTTCCGATACGCGTATCTAGCTAGCGCGAGGTCGGAGGTTAGAGTTGTAATGGTTTTTCTTGCACATGGATTTCCTTTTTTTATAAATCGGTCCCATGTGTACTCAATTTTAAGAAAACTTTAAATTCCTTTTAGTTGCCATGCCCGCGTATGCCGCGACATGGTACCAATTATATATTTTCGTACTTACTGTATCCTGAGGTTGGACTGGAGACTTAAAAGCGAGAGGTCATAATTTTTAAATTGAGTTTTAATCTACGGAGTAAGAAAAAGGCTTGATCGCCATGTACAAAATAAAATCTAACCGGGCAATCAGATGATTCGAAATCACGCGATGACGAGACGTCAGCGACCAGTATTCTGTATACATTTCAATCTTTAATTGTGCGCGTCCGTCCACCATTTTTTGTGCGCGTCGTGTAACGCGTCCTCACAGGAAAACGAGTGAGTTCAAAGCTATTTTAAAAGGGTACCAATTAATTAGGTCAAAACTATTAATCTAATAGTCCATGAGGTGCACCATGGCAGACCAGTATTTATTAAGTGTTGTTAATAATTTTCATTAACCGGCAAATAAACTGAATGGTTTCATTTTAAATCTAAGTGAAAAATGAAAATTAAACGGTATAAACCATCAAAATGAAAACAACGGCTTAAGCGATGTTAATATTCATCTAAATCGAAAGCACTTCTGAATTAAACTGTGTGAAATGAAATTTAAGAACTATAGTTTTATGCTGAGAGTATTGACGTGTTCGTTCTGCGGGAGCTCGAGGGAATATTTTTGAATATGGCAAAAACAAGAACTTAATCAATTTACTTTTAAAAAGATCGAATAACGTGCTGCGATCGAGATTAAAAAAGATGTCGCGTGCACCATAGGATATTTAATCTTAAACCACAGTTATAGGGCCCCATAATTTAGAACAACAATAACCGATTTTAAAGTTTGTACAATATAAAATAATCATATATATTAAATAATTTCAATTTAAACTTGTAAATTTGCAATTTTAATTCCTACCACTAAATAAAAAAAAATGGGTTAATTGATTTACAAGTGTTTAATTTTTCCAAAAGCAAACACAAATTATACAAAAACGTTGTTTTGCTTCGCACTTCAAAAAAGTGCATTTATAGGTAAGAATTTCAAACCCGTGAAGGGACAGAAATTATAAATTCACAGTGAAAGAAATATGAAAGTCACAGTCTAAGAAATCATAAATCTATAATTATTATACAAAAACGTTGTTTTGCTTCGAACTTCAAAAAAGTGCATTTAAAGGTAAGAATTTCAAACCCGTGAAGGGACAGAAATTATAAATTCACAGTGAAAGAAATATGAAAGTCACAGTCTAAGAAATCATAAAGCTATAATTATAATAATTAATATGAATAAAAAATTTACAAAAAAATGACGTATAAATTCGGCCTATCGAAACTTTTAATTATGCAGAAATCATTCTGTTGTAGAATTCACTCTTGGTAAGGGTAACTAAAAGCCATCTATGCGTGGAAAGGTAGAATAGCATAATACCAAATAGTTCCTGCCCGGGTTTTTAAAATGTTTAGTTGTTAGGGTGGAAAATTATATTATCTTAAGAGGGGTTGCTGTTTAGATGAGACTTTTGATTTTTAAACATGTTTCACCAAGGGGAATACACTAACAAACCTTTACTCGCGTGTTATCGTCATCTGACAGCTACTAAAGTTTAGTTGACTCTTACTTTTTCCCTTCTCCTAGACTCTAGAGTGGTGATATCGAATGGCGATGGTTGCAGTTTTCAGTTAGTAAAAGGAAACATTCGCCTCTTTATAAAGTTTCTAATCATTAAATCTACATAAGTAAAAGTTTCGATAGGCCGAATTTATACGTCATTTTTTTGTAAATTTTTTATTCATATTAATTATTATAATTATAGCTTTATGATTTCTTAGACTGTGACTTTCATATTTCTTTCACTGTGAATTTATAATTTCTGTCCCTTCACGGGTTTGAAATTCTTACCTTTAAATGCACTTTTTTGAAGTGCGAAGCAAAACAACGTTTTTGTATAATAATTATAGATTTATGATTTCTTAGACTGTGACGTTCATATTTCTTTCACTGTGAATTTATAATTTCTGTCCCTTCACGGGTTTGAAATTCTTACCTATAAATGCACTTTTTTGAAGTGCGAAGCAAAACAACGTTTTTGTATAATTCTATTAATCTTGTATTTGCTTAGTGTATGTTAGTTGCTATTTGATATTTAATTTGGTTAAGAAACTTGCGATTTCAAATACGTGTTGATCATTTCTCGTTTAGACGAAGACAATATTTCAGATATTGGCTACGGTCGGGAAAAGTTGGATTGTGTAAAAAATAATGCGTATAAATTGCGAACTAAAATGAATATAAATTGTTATAATGGAACTAAAATGTATAGCGCTAAAGATATTTGTCATTAAAAATGTTTTTGTGAGACGTAAGTGCTCTTTAAGAGCCGAGTATTTGTTTATGCTGGTATTCTCACAACGACGCAATATAAAAGAAGTCTTGAGTTGCACCATTAAACATTTGTAATAACTTTTGAATAAAAAAATTGATTTTTGTGAGACTTTGTCTTTGAAACTGTGGTTTTTATTTATGTTGAAGCCGATTTTAAACCTATCTTTTTCTAGCCGCACACCTACAGGGGTTGGTATAGCTGAAGCCGATTTTAAGCCTATCTTTTTCTAGGACACCCATGGGGCGAACGAGACACAGTAGAAGACGGAGGGTACCGGAATGCTACCCGTTGGCAGATTTTAGGGGGCCGGCAGGGGGGCGAGAGTGTAAGCGACCCAATCTTTTGCCCCATCCCCCTCCGTAGAGGGGGCGGGGGTAGAATAGGGGGAAGTAAAAAGTTGGAATGGGGGGTAGAAAGGGGGAAAAAGTGCGGGCGATATACGGATTTGGGGGGGTAAAAAAGTGCTGGCGATATACGGATTTGGGGGGGGGTAAAAAAGTGCGGGCGATATACGGATTTGGGGGGGTAAAAAAGTGCTGGCGATATACGGATTTGGGGGGGGGGGTAAAAAAGTGCTGGCGATATACGGATTTTGGGGGGGATGGGAAAGGGGGTGGATCTGCAGACGTTACGCGGATTCGCAGAATCCGCGTAACGCCTGCCTCATCTCTAATACATTTAAATTTAAGTTATATAATGCATTAATATATCATTTTCAATTGGTATTCGGGGATAATCTGACAAAGTGACACCCTTTCATATTATTTGATAAAAAATATTTGCTTGAATATTTTTTTAAATTTTAAACGCTGTTTATAATCATTGGAACATTGCTGTTGAAATGTTTCTTCGAAATTCTTGTTCTTAATGATATTAGCCATCAGCTTGGATATAATAATAGGCTGTAAAGATATTTAATCAGCTCCAAAGTGTAGTGTTCAAGACCAAGCGAATAAGAGCATGGATTACGTTAATTCATTGTGAATTTTTTTTTTCGTTATTTCTAATGCTAGATTGAAAATAAAACTGTTCTTGATCATAGATCTCGGAATCGGATGACAATTAAAATAATGGATTATACAAAAAAGAGGTTGCTTCGCACCCTTAAAAAAACTCTTTATCTAACTCGAATCAAACCCGTGAAGGGACAGAAATTATTTGTTAGAGAAAGAGCAATTTCATATCTTTAAAATTATAGTTAGTAGATTTAGTCTACTACTTCAAAGATTTTATTACTATTATATATTTTCCAAAAAACGGATAAAGACGACCTAGGACTAATGATAAATATATATACATTAAAGGAACTCCATCTTTAGCTTATTTTATTAGTGATACTGATAGAATTTAAAATAAACATCAATGGGAGAGGACGGTTAACTAGGTCGTCTTTATCCGTTTTTTGGAAAATATATAATAGTAATAAAATCTTTGAAGTAGTAGACTAAATCTACTAACTATAATTTTAAAGATATGAAATTGCTCTTTCTCTAACAAATAATTTCTGTCCCTTCACGGGTTTGATTCGATTTAGATAAAGAGTTTTTTTAAGGGTGCGAAGCAACCTCTTTTTTGTATAATTTTTGTCCGTTTTTCTCCAAAAATATACACCTTTCCACATTTCACTATTTTGCTTTATAGCTTTTTTGAACCTTAATTCTTACTAATGCTGAATAAAAATTAAAGCGTTTAATTGAGGCTTCAATCTATTCCTAATTGAGACCCTGGTACAAATCTCGAAAGGCAGAGATTAACTAACCTAGCCTTACCTAAGTTGAAAAACAGGGATGGGCTAGTTCAATTGATTAACTAACCTAAACTAATCTTACCTAAAATACTACAAGAGGAACGGGTTAGCCCGAGTTATAGGGATTACCTAGTTGGAGGGATGGGCTATTTCCAGGGTTTAATTAACCTAATTTAACCTTAAAGATTACTTGATGGAACGATGGGCTAATTCGAGGAATTAACTAACCTAACCTAGCCTTACCTAAAATATTACAAATAGCCCGAGCTAAGGATTAACTAGTTGGAAGGATTGGCTAATTAGAGGGATTAACTAACCTAACCTCACCTTAAAGATTACCAGATGGACGGGGGAGGTCGAGGGATTAACTAACCTAGCCTTACCTAAAATATTACAAGAGGGACGGGCTAGACCGAGCTAGAGATTAAATTTATAATATTGAATCGTATCGACAAAAAATGAGGATGGAAAGCGAAACAATTCTTTAAAGCAGCATGAGAACATAATTCTGGAGACCAGAAGTATAGGGCCGTTTATTTAACTCGCCGACATCAATTTCCGTTTCGTATATCCTATTTTACATTCTAAATCTTTTTTTTTTATTATAATTAAGTTAGACGTGCTTTAGATACAGACTTCAATAATTGGCCAACTATTTAATAGCAACGTTATTACGTAGTTGTAATGACGAAGCTATTGGATCTAAAGCACATCCTAGTCGCAAAACTCAAGTATTTTAAAAAATAAAGTAGAGATTGAGAACGTTACACAATAAATTTCATGTGTAATCGAGCACTTGGCAGGATATGAAGTCCAACTCGAGTGATATTTAATCCCTCGAACTCTCATTGTGAAATGTTTTTACAGTGACTTACTATATTATATTGGCCACATTTCTAAGGCGATTTACATTCAATCGCCTCGGTTTATTCGAGTACTCTACCCAAAAGATCGTGAAAAATGAGTCTCTTATCACCGAAATATAGGTGAGAAACGATTGCCTAAACAATCGAAGACGTCACCATTGCACAAACGAGAGGGCTCGCCACAACTTTAAACGCTTACGTAAACCACGCATTGGTACAGTGCATCTGTGAGTACTGAATCTGCAAATCTCGTTTATATAGGCCGAGAAAAGATATATTATTAAAGTTAAAAAATCAAATGACAAGAAAATCATGCCAACTTTTTAATTACGGTGAATTAGGGTGAATTTAATGGGATACTCATGATATGACATAATAGTCAAAATTAGACGGCTGAAGAGGGCTACCCTAGTAAAAGAACCCAATAAATGCAATTTTCCGTTAACGATAAAAAATGCCATTAAAAAAAAACTTATCAACTGTTTAATAAAATCTATTTTTGTTTATCAATTTAAAGCCAATTAATAAAGCTCGGCTAGTTATATGTTTTACCCTTTTCGTCACCCATACAGGCATCTGTCTCTCTATTAACTCGAGTTCGATGGATATTCATTATCATTCTACTGTTTAAGAAATAAAATTTTGTTTACCATTTTGAAGCAATTAATAAAGCTCGGCTAAGCTTATGATTTCACCCTTTTGTAACCCATTCAGGCACCTTACTTTCTATTACTTCATATACTTAATCAACATTTCATTATTGAAATCTGTGTTTAACTAGAAATACTCTTGTACCTGATCGAAGTCTTATCAAATTTTTTCAAAAGTACCTTTGTCTGTCATTCAGTGGACGGTGGGATGAGGGAAACGACGACAATTTCAGTTATCAAGCGCCGCGGGTCCATTGGAAAAGACATTACGGTTTCTGATGAAATTTGCGTTTAGATAAAGGGATAAACACGGACGTGTTTATCCTAATATCCATTGATATCTAGGTTTTTTCAGATATTTAAATCTCGGATGAATTGTTAATATAAACACCACAAATTATATAAACAGACGCGTATCAAATGCTGGATACGAATTAGACCCGGAGATAAAATTTTAAGCTCGATTAATAAACCAATTACGCGTTTATTCGAACGGATAATGCGAAATCCGTGTAGAATGAAATATAATAATTCGATTTTATCATCTAAATCCAAAGGAACAGCGACTAAATTCCTACATTCTAGCTTCGAGATCTCAATTTGGGTTAAAATATGCGAAGAAACTCAAATGTTTCTAATCGGCGAATGAATAAATCGAATAAGAACGGATAAAATCTGATTGACATTCAATTAACAAAATTTCTACGAATTCCGAGCTCTCTACATAATTTCCTTCAAAGTCCATTTTATCTGTTTGAGGATCAGGTTTGTACGAAGGAAATGTTGCTTGGAGATGTTGAAATATTGTATAATCAGTCTTGAAATCCAATGTCATTTGTTGGCGATTCCTTCGAGAGATAAACTCCCAATTTATGGGCTATAATCTCGGAGAAGAGGGTTAGAGAAGCGACTGTGACTCCGGACAACCAAATCTGGAACATGATGGACAGTTCGTCGATGGTCGTGACAGTGACCGCGTTCCTCTCAGTGCCGGTGTCCGATGCCAAAACTGATCCAACTTTTAGAAACCTTTTTAAGTCTATCGGGCCGGATTGAACAGTTTCCACGTATCTAAGAGTCCTAAAAAGGAATTTGCAAAGAATAGCAACGCAGTAACATCAAAAATAAGTCTCTTTGCAAACTCTTGAGTGGAGGAAGCGAAACCCTCAAAAAGGACTGTCTAGCTCAACTACTAGAGCCAATTAATTGGGATTAGAGTACTCATCTTCCAATATCGGTGTTATTCTCTCGATTTGTTAATTTTGAGGGAGCCATGTAGTTTCACTCGCGAGAAATAGAATGTGACGTAGCTTCCGCCTCACTCGTAAAGAGTTTGAAAAGGCAAAGTAGCCAATGGGCGCTTGAGAAGACGGTTCCGTGTCTTAATTCTTAAGTTACATAAAGAGCCATCGATTGAATAGTAGGCAATTTCCCTTTATACTCTAATTGGCTTTAGTATGAAGGTGGTTTTACGGATGTTTCTCTAACGCGCGTGAAAATAAAGTTAAAACATTAATTACAAATAATCAACTTCCTGCAACATTCTTTTCGGTAGCAACGGATTAAAAAATAATGAAATGTAAAAGGTTGTAATCACAAAATTTCCGAAATATAATTTTTGGCCCGCGTTTTTCGTTTTCATTTGGGTAATAATATTTTTTTTTGTAATTTCAACCATGAAATGTTTTTCTGTGCATAATATGGCGTATTTCACAGTGCCGTTCGGGAAAGAGTCAAATAAATCGGAATTGTATTCTTCAAAGTAGAATGTTTCTTCGAATGTTTGATCCATTATTGGAGAATTTTTTCTTAAGCGTTCAACGTAGGTTTTTAACGCATGATCACGTTTATAAATTGCTGGTCTTATTCCGGGATATTTCTTGATATCTTCGAAGGTGTTAACTCGAACTGCGTTGGACACCATCATCTCGCTCTTTAGGTTTCCCGTGTAGGCCTTGATCAAGACGGACGTCCCCAGTAACCAACCACTCAACATCAATTTTGCCGAAATTCGCCTCGGGAAAACATCCGCGGCTAAGGGTTCAAGAAGGAATTTCCTTTTGTTAAATTATTTTTAATAGTTATATCAGAAGCGGATGACCGTCCTTTGAAGTCCTTTATACTCAAAACGTGATGTAAATTCCGCTTTCATCCAAACACGGGGAACGCGTGGGAACGCTAGAGCTCGGGATAATAATTACATACAGGATTGGCTGAGAATTAATCACGCACATCCTACATGTTTTGAAGCCCCACCCCCAGAAGAGGGAGAGAGAGAGAGAATTTCCAATTTTCCGTAGAGAGAGGGTCTGAAGTAGCTCCACTCCCCCCCCCCCATGAACCAGTAAAAGAGGAAAATTTTCCCCATCAGAGGAACATTGGACTAATATAGACTTCACAGGATGGTTTAATCGGCGATTTGTTTTACTAATGATCGAGGTACTCAACGGTTCTGAAGCAGATGAGAAACGTAAAACCAAACGTATTCCAAAAAGGAGCAACGCTTTCCGATTGCGGAACGAACGAATCTCATTTTGAAAAGCCCACAGACGAGGGATAATAACAGCACACTGACTGTAAGCGAAACCCAAATTGTGGACTCGATGCCCTCCAACGAAAATTTCCTTCCCGCGTTTATTCCATCATTTACGACAGTTACCAATTTTGCTGCTCTTGTGTCCGTCGGAGGGGAAACGTATATAAATGCGTTAGAACTTTGGGTTGCAACATTATGCGCACTCGAATCGCAGAACTGCAATGGACGAAAACTTAACAACCCGAAAGGTGAATGTAAATCAATAGAAGAAAACGTACCTTAGTTATAACGCAAAACGCTGAAGCTTCATCGGTCGGCGCATTGCTTGCCTTGAACAAAGCAACTATTGCGACCTTGACATCTTCCCATGGCACGATTGTGATACTAAAGTGAACCACTCATTCAGTCGCGCGTTCTCGTAAAGATGCCAAAAAACGTATGAGAGAATTTTCGGATAATTTTTAGAAACGATTTTGATGTTTAAATTTATTTCTAAAGTTTTGGTAAAATTTCAAAAGAAGTAAATGCAAAATCGGACCAATCATATTCTTTCAGCCTTCAACAGTGCTTGTAGCGTCCTAACATTAAAATAATAGTCCGGCATTTATGTCCAAGGTCTTAGGCATGAAACGCCGCCCTATTATTTTAATTTTAGGACATTACAAGCGCTTTTATAAAACTTTAGAAATTAATTTAAATACCAAAAACGTGTCAAAGAATTCTGGAATAGGTTTTTGGCACGGTGATTCCGAAAATAAATGGAAAAGCTTTTCCATATTTAGCTGAAAGTTTCCCTTTAATGTTGGCCTCACTTGACGTTTGATAGATTTTCCCAAACATAATCAAGCTCGCTCGCGACATTTTTTCCCGCTAGTAGTTTCGCAATCCATTCTTTTGTATGTAGTGGATCAGCCTGATGTAAATAATAATATAATATGGTGCATCGAAAAAAATCGATCATTAGAACTTACTCCTATTCGGAAATTGTAAATTTCATCTCGTAGCTCTGGCATGGTCCTTAAACTTAAATTTGATCTTTAAGTCAAGTCAAAATACAAACTCTCCTTGGCAGCTTTAATTCGGATTAAACAGGCTGAGCGTTGAAAGGTCATCGACCAATCGAATGACTTTAGAAGTCTCACGGAGATCTCGCCTCATTGGTCAATGACGCGTCAATGCGAAGAAGTTCAGGATGTTCAGGCTAAGCTTATTTTCTGGGTAAATTTTTTAATTTATTTCTAGAGTATGTCCCTGAAATTCAAGTGTAACATAACTGTAGGAATTAATTTAAACATTGAAAATCTCGTCTTAAGTATCTTAATCATATTTCTAATTAATTTGAAATGTTTTTACCTCTCCGACTGAACTTTAATTCAGGGGGAGGTTTTACACTGGTCGAATCTGTGTGTGTCTGTCTGTGTGTGTGTGTGTCACTTCCTGTGTAAGCGGATATCACGTGACCGAGCTCGTGGAGCCAAAAGTCTAGAGACGTAATCATGCCAGCTTATCGTTCAATTCCGTTTAACGGGAATTACCTCCTTTAAGCGTGGCTGCCACATTGAGTTTCAGGTGTCGTGCAAATATATACAACAGGACGTCTCCAATTGCATATTTTCGCCTTCCACCATCCACTTTACGGTCAAACCTCGATACTGGAAAGCTGAAGGCGATTATACGCAATGGGACGTCTCCCACTGTTATAATCACCTCCGACCATCTCCACACCAAGGTCCAACCTCCAGTGTTCGATCTCAGCGGGCCATACTAGCGAGGCGTCCCTCTCTAATATTGTCCACATCGATCTTCCACTCTCCAAACATCGCCCCACCAATGGGTAAATTAACATTGCGAACCAAGCGCCTAGAGATCAAGAATCGTCTAGACATTGAAGGGGGGGGGGTTTCCTCCCAACTTCATGGCCACTTCGCTCGATTAATAAAGGATTTCGAACGGTTTATATACTACCTTTTTGGAGTGAATGCAAATGAGCCTTATGGTGTGATATCGTTTAGGGAAATGAAACGCAATATTAATTTATTTTATAATTAAAAATATCAAAATGGTTAAACTTAATCTAATTAATAATTTAGTTGAAAAATCAATTTAAAATTCGAGATAGTTTAGAAGATATTTAAGAAATTGCCCAAAAGTTTTGTGAAATTTGACCGTTTAATACCAGCTTGAGTTGGCAACACGCGCTAAGCTGTTTTACATATATCATTTAGTCCAAAAAGCAAAGGTATAACGGGCAGTATAGGCTAAGGCTTTCTGCAAACTTGGGGTGGATTGAAGAATCTAAATAAAGGTACGTTTACACGGGCATCCAAGATAGAAATGATATAAGATTTAAAGCTGAGGCGGATTGATACAAAATGTTAAAACTCTTAAGAAAAATGATAGTGGTGAAAACTCTCCTTGAACAAAAGTACAGTAGATTTCCCGTGTTTAAAAAACAACAATTTTGAAGAAAAAATGGACATCTGATGTAGGAAAAAAAATAGGCTTCAGTTTTCTCCACTATAAAACCAAGAAACATTTCCGATTTTTTTCATAATCGAAATAAGCGGTGTACAGTGATCTTCGAGACGAGAGGAGACGAGGCCAGACCAGACGAAAGAGAGCTATAATGACTTAAGGGAGATAATCAACCAGCATAGAATGTTATCACCATTTGACGTCAACAGAGCAGCGACACGGCTTTCATTTATCACAAGAAAGAGACGGCCCGGCTACGAAGAATTGAAACGTGCAAGCAGTTAGTGTTTTCGGACTCGACATATGAGATACCTACAGTCAGTAAAAGCTCGGCAGTTCTTCATACGGCCTCGTTATTGTAAACATAAAAGGAGCTATTCTAACGGTATGGAAATTAGTCTACTTTCAGTCTTTTTAAGATATTTTTTTATCATAGGAGTGGAAGCTAACGTCTTGTAACCGGTTTGGAAAATAACCTCTCAACCAGCTCAATCCTTGGATTCTTCCATTGACTGGGATCACTTGTATGATGAGAATATCAGTAATAGTCCTCTATTAGCACATCAAATCAAGAATTTCAGACGAAAATTGTACCGGAAGTAATTACCAATCATCTACCGACAATGGGTTGTAAATGGAACATTCAGTCTACAATATTCCTTGGTTTGTCCAAGAGGATCTTGCTATCATATCTTCGTCGTTTTCATTCCTTGTCTTCCTTGCCATCCCAGACTAAATTCTTCATCTTTATCAAATCAGAGGATTATCAAAGATATACTCAAGTGTTAATTTATATTACGAGAACTTGTATTTAACATTTTTACCTATAAAATAAACATTTCAATTGGTGTGTCTATTAAAAAATCTATGCCCTGCCGCATATAATTATGGGTAAAGCAGGACATTTCATTTGGTGTGTATATTAAGAAGTCTACCACCTGCCGCGTATAATTATGGATAACGCAGGACACTCTTTTGCATTCTCTGAATCCTTGAGGTTAAGGGAAAATACTTATACTCCGTAACCTAGATGGGAAATAGAGAAGTGTGATTGAAATGCACGCTGTTTCTTGTACTCTTCCACTACTCTACATTTCTTTTCATCTTTTATTTTAGGTAAGGTTAGGTTAGGTTATGTTACCTCAACGTCGGGGTCGGGGAGGTTATATTTTGGTTTCCCAACTTGTTCATTTTTATCTTGGAGTTCAAGAATACTAGATTCTGGAAATAAGATATTTTCAATTGGTTTACGCGTGAAAGCGTAATCAAAACTCTTTAAATTGATCGCGTTATTTTAAACTTTATTATCAAAGATGCGAACCGTTCTTAGAGCTCTTGATCGGATAATGAATAATTTCGGGTATCCATTGATAACTATGCCTAGGCATATCTCAGATATTTTAATCACGGATAACTCGTATCAATTTCCTAAATAACAATGAGTACGAATTGTAAGTTTACCGTTACATTTGGGTATCCGTTAACTCGAATAAGAAATGGATATTTTACAAAAAAGAGGTTGATTCGCACCCTTAAAAAAACTCTTTATCTAACTCGAATCAAACCCGTGAAGGGACAGAAATTATTTGTTAGAGAAAGAGCAATTTCATATCTTTAAAATTATAGTTAGTAGATTTAGTCTACTACTTCAAATATTTTATTACTATGATATATTTTCCAAAAAACGGATAAAGACGACCTAGTTAACCTTCCTCTCCCATTGATGTTAATTTTAAATTCTATCAGTATCACTTATAAAATTAGCTAAAGATGGAGTTCCTTTAATGTATATATATATTTATCATTAGTCCTAGGTCGTCTTTATCCGTTTTTTGGAAAATATATAATAGTAATAAAATCTTTGAAGTAGTAGACTAAATCTACTAACTATAATTTTAAAGATATGAAATTGCTCTTTCTCTAACAAATAATTTCAGTCCCTTCACGGGTTTGATTCGAGTTAGATAAAGAGTTTTTTAAGGGTGCGAAGCAACCTCTTTTTTGTATAATTTCTGTCCTTTTTTCTCCTAAAATATACACCTTTTCCACATTTCACTATTTTGCTTTATAGGTTTATTGAACCTTAATTCTTACTAATGCTGAATAAAAATTAAAGCGTTTAATTGAGGCTTCAATATATTCGTAATTGAGACCCTGGTACAAATCTCGAAAGGCAGAGATTAACTAACCTAACCTTACCTAAGTTGAGAAACAGGGATGGGCTAGTTCAATTGATTAACTAACCTAAACTAATCTTACCTAAAATACTACAAGAGGAACGGGTTAGCCCGAGTTATAGGGATTACCTAGTTGGAGGGATGAGCTATTTTCAGGGTTTAATTAACCTAATTTAACCTTAAAGATTACTTGATGGAATGGGTAACCCGAGGGATTAACTAGTTGGAACGATGGGCTAATTCGAGGAATTAACTAACCTAACCTAGCCTTACCTAAAATATTACAAATAGCCCGAGCTAAGGATTAACTAGTTGGAGGGATTGGCTAATTAGAGGGATTAACTAACCCTAACCTCACCTTAAAGATTACCAGATGGACGGGGGAGGTCGAGGGATTAACTAACCTAGCCTTACCTAAAATATTACAAGAGGGACGGGCTAGACCGAGCTAGAGATTAAATTTATAATATTGAATCGCATCGACAAAAAATGAGCATGGAAAGCGAAACAATTCTTTAAAGCAGCATGAGAACATAATTCTGGAGACCAGAAGTATGTGGCCGTTTATTTAACTTGTAACGCTAAAATAACTTAAAAATTAAATAACGCTAAAATAAATTTAAAATTAAATAATCCCCATCTCTCACGAGAGCAAAATAGTTTCCCCTTAAATATTTCTCTTAATTGATATACGACTCTTCTAATGGCTTTCTTTCGCATCCCCCTTTCGGGCGCTGGCCGTTCGAGAAGGGAGGCTTAGGGAAGACCACCTAGGGTCATGGGGTTGGCTTTGGCCAAGCTGTCCCCGTGCCTTTGGATGAAAAGAGAATCGCTTTTAGCACAATACGAAGCAGGAGATAAGGTTTTTATTTATGGTATGACGCTACCCCTGATCCAATTCCACGTTCGGAACTCTTTCATGTTTATTTTTAGTTTTCACTATTCATACTTTGCGTATACACAAAATGGGTTTCAAGCCGACTTAACGTAGAACTAAAATATAAATGACATTGTTAGAAATTCCAGTTGCCTATTTTTTATGATACCATGTTCCCAAACTTCCACAGCCGTGGGCCATTAAAATGACAATTAAGCTAACAGTGATTTATAAGATGTTAAAAGCGTAGGGATCTCGAAGTTGCCGACAAAGAAACAAAACGCGAACGTGAAGAAGAACCGCGAACGTCAAGAGAACTATCGAAGGTTGGTTGTCACGTGGTGTCATGTGAGAGGGCTGACCCTAACCTGATTGGTGGGCGAAAGTAACGCCGTTAGAATTAAAAGTTTGAATATGAGGGAGAGATGAAAAAGAGGGTTGAAAAAAAAGAGAGTTGAACTTGAGAGTCCGGCATGACTAGACCTTACGAGATATCCTGACGGATGTGTTTAATAACAACTTGACGAGTAGAAGTCGCGCGGACTTAGGCGAGTCGAAAGACTAGTATAGCGCGAAGTAGCCGAGAGGGAAAATACGCGAACGGTTTATGACGGACTAAGAACAATAAGATCGCGTCGTGACGCAACTGTGCGCGATCGGTACTTGAGAGATGCCACGACTTCGCTGAACACGTAACGTTTTATTAAGTTTAAGTTTTGTAAATATAAATAATTAAGAATAGCAACTGGTAAAGGTTAAATATAGGAGGAACGATAATGATAATAATTAAAATGAATTAATTGGCAAAACCCAATAACCATGGTCTTCTTATAATTCTAAGCCTATAGATAAGCGATTTCAGATCCCTAGACAAGAACGTGAGTTAAAAGTATAAGGAGGTTGTAATGATAGGAGCCGTTAATTAACAGACGTCTCCAGAAGTAAGGAAAAAGGAAAGGAATAGAAAGGTAAATAATTTGTAGACGGAAGACGCTATAAACTCGCCGACATCAATTTCCGTTTCGTATATCCTATTTAACATTCTAAATCTTTATTTTTTATTATAATTAAGTTAGACGTGCTTTAGATACAGACTTCAATAATTGGCCAACTACTTAATAGCAACGTTATTACGTAGTTGTAATGACGAAGCTATTGGATCTAAAGCACATCCTAGTCGCAAAACTCAAGTATTTTAAAAAATAAAGTAGAGATTGAGAACGTTAAACTATAAATTTCATGTGTAATCGAGCACTTGGCAGGATATGAAGTCCAACTCGAGTGATATTTAATCCCTAGAACCTTGGAGGAAGTATGTGATATGGAGTTGCCGACTGCCTATAAACTTCGTTACTCGTAGCGGCCTCTCCTACTACGACGCGCATACCGTTACCAAGGTAACACGCATATTTAAGGGGGGCGTCACGACTCGCGTGGCTCGGGAAATGCTTTCTACCAAATTTCAAACTAAACGGCGGTTACTACCACGGTCTATGGACGGGGTTTTTTGGGAAGAAGGCAGCCGCTTACGTACGGCGCGAAGGTAGAAGCGCGCGAGCGCCGGAGCTAAGGGGTCACAAAAGGGGGGAAAACACGGCGCTCTAGGCCCGGCAATCCTAACCATCGTTTCAATAGAAAAACGAACAGTCGGCAACTCCATATCACATACTTCCTCCAAGCTAGAACTCTCATTGTGAAATGTTTTTACAGTGACTTACTATATTATATTGGCCACATTTCTAGGTAAGGCGATTTACATTCAATCGCCTCGGTTTATTCGAGTACTCTACCCAAAGGATCGTGAGAAATGAGTCTCTTATCACCGAAATATAATTGAGAAACGATTGCCTAAACAATCGAAGACTTCACCATTGCACAAACGCTAACGTAAACCACGCATTGGTACAGTGCATCTGTGAGTACTGAATCTGCAAATCTCGTTTATATAGGCCGAGAAGAGATATATTATTAAAGTTAAAAAATCAAATGATAAGAAAATCATGCCAACTTTTTAATTACGGTGAATTAGGGTGAATATAATGGGATACTCATGATATGACATAATAGTCAAAATTAGACGGCTGAAGAGGGCTACCCTAGTAAAAGAACCCAATAAATGCAATTTTCCGTTAACGATAAAAAATGCCATTAAAAAAAACTTATCAACTGTTTAATAAAATCAATTTTTGTTTATCAATTAAAGCCAATTAATAAAGCTCGGCTAGTTATATGTTTTACCCTTTTCGTCACCCATACAGGCATCTGTCTCTCTATTAACTCGAATTCGATGGATATTCATTATCATTCTACTGTTTAAGAAATAAAATTTTGTTTACCATTTTGAAGCAATTAATAAAGCTCGGCTAAGCTTATGATTTCACCCTTTTGTAACCCATTCAGGCACCTTCCTTTCTATTAACTCGAATTCGATGGATATTCCTTATCATTCTACTGTTTAAGAAATAAATTTTTGTTTATCATTTTGAAGCAATTAGTAAAGCTCGGCTAAGCTTAAGATTTCACCCTTTTGTAACCCATTCAGGCACCTTACTTTCTATTACTTCATATACTTAATCAACATTTCATTATTGAAATCTGTGTTTAACTAGAGATACTCTTGTACCCGATCGAAGTCTTATCAAATTTTTTCAAAAGTACCTTTGTCTGTATTAATTCGAATTCAGTGGACGGTGGGAAGAGGGAAACGACGACGACGATTTCAGTTATCAAGCGCCGCGGGTCCATTGGAAAAGACATTACGGTTTCTGATGAAATTCGAGTTTAGATAAAGGGATAAACACGAACGTGTTTATCCTAATTTTAACATCTGATTGACATTCACGATGGTCTTTTTCAATTATAACAAAAGTTATACGAATTCCGAGCTCTAACAGTTTTTGCTAATAGCCCAAAATCAAAATTTAGGCTGGCCATTGCTATAGGAAAGGACCTTGATTACCACCTTTGATTATTATCACAATTAAACTTACATATTTTCTTCACTCTCTTTTGAACACCTTTTGATCCGGCTATCGTCGACCGAGTGGTTTATTGTAATCGTAAAATTTTATTATTAGAACTCAAGTGCCTTCTTGGCCTAGAAAGTAAGCGAGCCGATTATTTACTTTAAATTTAAAGGGAGTCATAAACACGCTATCTCGAAATTAGTTTAACATTGCTCTCAAGAGTGGATCAAGCGTGGGCATTGGGCAACTCACCAAAAAGGGGTCATTTTCCGTAACTATTATCAAGCGAGCCACAAACGCTATCAGTTCGCGGTTACACTTAAATTTAAATTGCAATCTTTAGTTCATGATGTAATTTTGATAATTATAACGCGAGAGATTAGCGAATCGCGTTTAAAAATAACTTAATTGAAATTTGATCATTTCCGTACCTATTACCTCGCGTTCTAATATCGCTCGAACTTTACTTCCGACGAACCATAAAAGTCTGACGTAGTTCGTGGTATAATTTGACAATTTTAAGTTTAATTTTTACTCTAGTTACGATAAGAAACGTATATTATAACGGTGTTTTACGCGTAAACACGAAGATGTCGCCACATTATGAGTCTATTATTCGAGAGCTATCAACTTCTGCCCTACAGCGTACCCACCCGCTTTCGCGAGAGGCGGGATACTGGGGAAAGAGGTTAAGAGAGAGTTCGGTACACTGACAAATAACCCATTTCCAAACGAAGGTTACCCCCAGAAAAACTGAGACCCCCTATTATGAAAATCAGTGCCACCCGGTGTCTCTACCCTTTAACGTATATACTCCTAACAAGTTCTTAGCCGGTTCGCTCTTGATTCTTATCATTAAACATTATTTGAAAAAGTTTTCGTGAGTTTTAAAGCTCAGTCTATTAACATTGTTAGTGGAAGCGTGTCCGTGACGCTCGTATTTTTCGCTTCGATCAGCTTTATAACTCTCCCTTTTAAAGAAGTTTTATTATTTTATTTATTTTCTTCGACGTATATTTCTTTTACTTTCCACGAATTCTGAGAATGCGAATTTTCTTATCCATCATTATCCGTTTTATTTCGAGTAACTCGATTAAGAGATAAAGCTTCGAGCGTTTATCTTCGGATAAACCCCACATCCAATTAAATTTTATATGAATTTACGACTCGTATTGGTTTATTCACAAACAATTAGGCCGAAAATGAAAGATCTGAAAAATTTGAATAACAGAAGTTATCCGATTCCGATCACTAATTTTCTCTCTATATCAATAAATAGAAGTATAATCAGGGGCGTAGGAATATTTTTCAGATTGGAGGGGGCAAAATCCGCAAATGTGATAATTTTTTCGCATTTTTTCCTACATAGAAATTTATTTTCAAACCCATACCTTTTTTTAGATGGGAGAGGGGGGCAGATATCATAAATTTATTTTTTCACTAAAAGGTATTTTCATTTTTCAAATACATACGTCCTAGTCCTACCCAAAGGTATTGTACAACACAAAGTATTGAAGAATACTTTTCAAATAAATCACTAGAGTAGAGACAGCTACTCCATGGTTCAAAATAAACAGTTTATTAAATAAACATTTTTCAGGAGGGCTTTCGGACGTATATTTGTTATTTTTGTAAATTTTGTCATGAATGTTAGATTAGAAAAGGATTGAAATGGGAGTCACTACTCTAGCAGGTCCGAAAGCTCTCATATCCATTTAATATACTGTTTCTTTTAATTATGCAGTAGCTGACTCTTTAATTATTTTGTTATTATTATACGTTATTCACCATGGTCAAGCTGGTCAACAAATTTTGTGTAAAGGCCCATACATTGTATTTACCTTCATATTTGGATTTTATGTCCACAAAATAGTCCGTCAGTTTTCTTTTTTAGACGTTACTTAAGTTAAAACGTTAACGTAGAGAATTCACACAACAGCCCAACGGCCAGTCTAATCTAGTCAGGGCTGAGGTTCGGGAGTTTGTTTTTAACTTTTAATTTTAGTTTTGGCCATTATGTTTTTGAAGTATACTTTTTGTTTGATTTCAAGCGATTAAAGTGAAGAGTCGGAAAGTCTGTGTATTATATTTACACAACTTTAAAGGCTTACTTAGTAATTTTTCCGCGGTCTTAGCCGATGAGTAACCAACTCTTTATACTACGGTGTTTTTTAATAACAGTAAAATTTTCCCATATGAGCATAATGAACTAGGTCTAGTAGTATCCAAAGAAATACATGTTAAGAGCTACACGATTTTGATATAAATTATTTCTCCCAATATAGGATAATTTAAAGTATTTTTTTAAATAATTATTGGGTGTTTAGCCGGGAAAATGTTCTACTCCACTAAATCTAAACATTTCGGAGGGGCTTTCTAAAAGTTTTGGAGGGGGCAATCAAAACATTTTGCAGGGGCAAGTTTGACATTGCAGGGGGCAAAGGAATTTATTACAGGAGGCAAGATTAACATTGGAGGGGACAATGCCCCAAGTGCCCCCCTAGTTGTTACGCCCCTGAATTCGATGTAAACTTTCGTAGTTGGCGAATTTTCGTCGGAGGTCATCGTTAAATCGAGGTCCTCGAATCCACGAACTTAATCGGTTAACTACTCGTCCTGAGACATTATTTGGCAGCCAGAGACGAATTTAGGACCCGTTAACTAGTTGACTATTTCCAAAGATATTCATCCTTTGTTAATACGTCTCTGCTTTTAACCCATCATAATGTATCTTATCTGCATAATCACGTGGACCCAAGGTGAATCGGATGTTATTCCTTCCCCGTCTGTACATGAGTGGTTATTCCAGCATTGTACGATCGACACATTAATTTTCATAACTTTTAAACCGTGAGAAAAACAAAACACTTGAACAAAGAGATAATGTGGAAATTAAGAAAGAGTTTACCTATAGTGTTGCAACAACTCAGCCACTTAGGGAAGGATAAGAAAATTGAATATTTTTAAAGCTAGGAATTTCCAAACTTTAATTAATTTTAAATGTTTGCCGTGTACTTTGATTTCTTAATCTTTTTTAATTTTTTATCACATATGGTAGGTTATTGTATTGAAAATTGCGCTCGATTGCGCGGGGTGTTGGCGTTATAGTGTATTTTCATCATGGATTTTCAAGGAAGTCACGTTTTGGGCATAGAAGGAAAATGCTTAGACTCCATAATATGGAATCGCGCTGAAATGAAAATGAAAAACATTCGAATTTATTCAATTTCTCTCAATTTAATTGGTGAGCTTGGGGTGAGAACAATTGAACAAGTTTTTAGAAAAGCTATGATAGTTGCCCTTTGAAGATCTTGACGGCAACACGTATTTCTAAGCGTAAAACTTGATCGAAACTACCCTTTAAAGGCAATTGGTAGAAAGAACGATTAGGAGTAGGTTAGCTTCTCATTCATTGCTTCCAAAAATTTAAACGGATTACTATGTAATTACTGTATTTTATCTCCCAATAACTCCCGCGCTTTACTAGACTTCCATCTTTAACCCACGATGACCCCTAGCCAGGGCATTCTATTTTTCCGCTCTATAAATATTAACGACAAAAGATGGCTATCAATAAATACATAAGTAAATAATCTATCTTTCTAGAAGTTATAAGCAGGCATATTGACATTTAAGCTACTGTGGTATGGTTGCCTAATTCTAAACGCTTGTAATTCTGAACACTTTCATTTAAAAATGTACAATTTAAAGATGTAATAGCTCATTTTGTAGATTAAGAACGGGGCTATTCACGTAACGCGGCTTCAGCACTCTAGGAAAAGACCCGGAGAAGATACGACCCAAATTAGGCAACCGCGATAATTAGCCTAAATAATTAGACCGTTTTAAGGGAATGTTTCTCTTTATGGTCCGGAAAATCACGTTTTACGAGTTTCGGAGAAATCCCGGGCTTACCCAATCAATTTCGTCGTAAAGTTGGAATTTCCCGCTACAAATTAAACTTCTCAAACCCAGAAATTAGCCGCAAACTCTTCGCGAAAACGTAATTTCAAAATATGCCTAAAAATTCAAATTCTGAAAATATAAGAAAAACTCCCAAAATTTGCAAACGGAACCACTTTCGCGCCTCGAATCGAGAAACGAGTGTCACCAATGGATTCCTTGGCCGAATTTAATACGGGAAAGATCGAATTAGCGCACTCGTCCATAACTTCGCAAATACTGCCTCGACCGCGCTTATTCTATCTAATCCCCAGTGAATTTGGCCAAAGAATCCATTGGTGACACTCGTTTCTCTATTCGAGGCGCGGAAATGGTTCCTTCGTGAATATTGGGAGTTTTCCATATATTATTTCGCGTTGTGTCAAGTTCGAGCTCCCGTATAGGTTATTTGAAATTTACCTTTCTAGAATCCCTACCTTTTGATTGGTTAGATAGGTCACTCTCCATTATTAAGTCTGTATAAGTTTCAAAAATTAACTATTTATTGAAGTAATTGATTAAACAATGGAAAAGTCCAGAGATATTTTTTTTAATTACGAACCCAGGGAAATAAAAGGTGTCCCCCCATTTTACCCAAAATAGGATTTGGCAATGATTATCTTTTACCCAAAAAAATTATTTCTCGTTTCACCCAATCGCATTAGCCACAATTCCCGTTTACCCCAATGTCACTTTCAACCAGGGATTATAGCCTACAATTTTTTTATAGATTATTGGGATTTCAACGAATGAAGTTTTTTAAAAATGGCTGTTGCTTACTGAAGTTAAGCATATTAAAAATGGAAGCTACGTGGGTTAAGAGTTCATCATTAATAATCATAAATGATTATGTACCATAAATGAGTATGTAACATATTTGTTGTAGTGATAAATTATATTTTTTGAGTTTTAGGTTGGGTTAGGTTAGGTTAGGTTTACAACTTTTGTAAATAAAAATACTCTTCATATGATAAATTTCAGATATATCATGAAGTTAGGGCCGAATTAATTAAGGACGTAGAAGGAACCAAATAAAATAATAAAATCTATTCATGTAAATATTATATTTCAGTCGTTTTAGGAGAAATTTAATTGGGCGAAATGGGATTTGGGTGAAATGGGAATTGGGTGAAATGTAAATAGAGAAATGGGAATTGGGTAAAATGGGATTGGGCGAAATGGTAATTGGGGGAAATATTTTGGGTGAAATGGAGGGGAATCAAATAAAAACCTTAGTAAAATTTCCCGCTAATAGTATTCGTTTAAGCTTGATTTTTAAGCGTTTGTTTTTTTAGATTTTTTAAAATCTCTTGAATTTTCACTATAAAAAGCTTTCGTTTTTATTATAAGTTATTCAAAAGGATACATTTCGACATTGAAAAAGGGACCATGCGCTACTATAAGGAATTGAAATGTAAGATGATTTCTGCTTAAGGATTTCAAAATTAGTTTAATTGTTATATTAATGTTTTAACCATAGTTTCGTTTAAACGTGTAAAAGATATTTGATCTTTTAACCAAATATTTTGTTTATTCTTAGGTTATGAAAATCGCTCGGGACGTCCTAATTTAACAAATAAACAAATGTAAGTTAATATTAGTCATTTTAAATATCTATCTATATCTATATCTATTTTTTACAAAAGGTTGAGGATAGATAAAATAATAAGATATATCATACAATTAAATTATATTATTAAAATAAACATGATTTCAATTAAATCAAACTTTTAACAAATTTAACTTATTCAAGTAACCGTTTCTTCTTCTATAATAATGAAGTTACGCGAAAATTAGAAAATAGTAACAAAGAAGTGGTCGTTTGTTTTAAAATACGTTCTTTAAAACCAAATTTTCAATAATCTCGCAAAGAATTTTTTATATCTCCTTGATTATTGAAAATTTATCTCGCATAAAAGTTTGTTGTAATAAAAACATTTTAAATTTACAGATTAATAAACACGCGTCTGCAGCTGCAGGCTGATTGTAAATTTTTAATTAAGATTATGTAAAAATAAAAATCTCTTAACAATGAATTTCTTTTAGTCTAGGCTTCCATTATTTTTCCTGCCTTTTTAAATAATTTTTTCAATAATTTAAGGTTAATTGCTTAGTAAGGAATAGGGAATTATTAGTAATTGAAAATAAATATTTTGAAAAGAAATGAAATTCTCTATAGCCCATATAATTATGGAAATTTATCTTGAATTAGAATTCGTTTGTTTTTAAATGAATATTTTAAAAAATGTAAACTTGTTTTAAAGATTTTTAAGAAAAATAAAAAATGTAAGTTACGTTTCTATTTGATGGTGTATTTATTAAACAAGTTGGGAAACCAAAATATAACCCCCCCCCCCCGGCGACGTTAACCTAACCCTACTTTAAATAAAAGATGGACGTAAGTAGAGAATTAAGATGGGTATATTGGACCAGGGTGCTTTTGATTGCCAGTTTTGTATTTCCCCTCAATGTTATAGTATATAACAATTTTCTCATTATACTCAGAGTGTTCAAATTTCCCATGACCTTATTTTATGTCAGGTCATAGAATGAGTAGAGACACACTCAATGAAATTTTTATTTTAAAAGTATATAAGTGGAATACAAATTCTAGCAATATAAATAAATACATTTAGCTGTACTGCGCCATTATCTTTTGTTAATCCAATGATTTGATAAAAACGAATGATTCAGTCTGGGTTGGCACGGAAGAGAAGAAAAAATTGTCTTCCTCGATAGCTAATTGGCCATACTTCCGGTAGTTGTTTCGTCTGAGTTATTTCGATTTAGAAGCGATTTTTGAGCCGTCTTAAACTGTAATTAAACTGTCCTCATTAATACAATCAAGAGAGAACTCGAAGTCCCCGTAAATGACACCCCCTGTTTTAAATCGTCAGAATCTATTCGTGATTTACAGAAAAAAATCTATGTGGGGTGCCATATTGGTATATGTAATTATTTCAGTCGCCATCTAAATCTCAAAAATTGAACTATTTTCTTTATTTTTCTCTTTTCAATAAACTGTCGTCTGTAGATAATCTTACAAATGAAATAATTTGTGGGAGTATTTTTTTATTTAAAGTTGTTTTGTATTCAGAATAGTATCAAGCTGGGGTAGAAATTGCGCCGTACTGGGCTGTAAAAGTAGTGATGGAGATAATAAGGAGTGCAAATCAAAAAATATCAAGTACGTTCTGAGCCTGACCAAGGGTTAACGGTATTTCATAAAGATCGCCTCTTGTTCATTGCATATATTTCCCGAAAGTGAAATATTAAAAAACCAATGATTGGAAGCGCTCGGCAGTTCAAATTATGTACCAGGTTAAGGTTTTATAAGGTCTGTCGACTTGGGATGTCGTTTAACACTGAGGTGTGAAAAGTTTATATTATATTTTCCCACAGTTTTTAAAGGTTGAGGGGCAGAAAAAAGTGAAAAACCTTTAAATTATTGGCCTATTTAGCCTATTTGTCTTTAAATTGATGGGAATTAAGTTTAAAAGTGATTAAAATCGAAAATATTAAGGGGAATTTGGACGGGAAGGGTTACAAATAATAAACTTAATTTTCCTACATATTAAAATATATTGGAAGTTTCAAACAACCTTAATTATAATTTATAAATTTCATTAATTACTATATTAAGGATGTTTAAATATAATTATCAAGCTTAAATTATTTAAACTTAATTGAAATTAAGATATTTCAAATGAAAATATTTTTTTGTGAAAAAATTTAAGATGGAATTAAATTTAATTTAAATTTGGTTTTTCCGTATTAATTTGATTTAACATTGATTTCTGACTTAATCATTGACTAGCATTAATTATAGTTAACTTTAATTAAATTAAGTTTAACATCTAACAACAAGAATTAGAGTTTCTTTTGAAGAAGGTGCTAAGCCTCGGTAAGGGTTATATCAAAAGTCAATAACCGAAGTGTGTCGTTTTATTATCCCTTTAGAGTTAGGCCTAGCCTAGACCCTGTTGTATTAAATACTAAAGCCATATACAATAAAGGAAGGCAATATAGAATCTTATCAATTTATAGATGCAGCGTATTAAAAGAAAGATACGTAATAAAAACGTGTAAGGATAGATGGACGCGTAGCGTTATTCGTATTGAATATTTCGATTGGAACGGTGTAAATAAAATAGTAGATAGTCAATATATATCTCGGGAAAAGGTAATCTTAGATAATCGAACTGAATCACTTCTCAGGTAGTCTGCTAATCATCCCAGTAAGGGATTTATTCACATCCCTAAGGATAAGACACCGGAAGAACATACACCCTAACACAATATCCCAGTCTGTCTCAGTTATCAATGATTACAATTAACAAATTTAATAAAAATAATTTAAACTTAACACTATGAATAAATAGATATAAAGAATGTTTAAAAACTTACCAAGTTCTTGAAGAAGTTGCATGGTTTTGATTCCATGTTATTAGCATGTTCATTAATTAGAAAACTGTAATCCATTTTATAAGGATCTCATCTGGTGTTGTTTTAGAGTATGATTTGAAGGAACACATCATTTGAATCTTATTTTGATTGTTACATTATCTTTGGTCCATGAAATTCTGATTTATGATTGGTACATATCTATAAAATAAAGGAAATTGAAAAATTAAATTCAAGTTTGCAATATTATTTATATTATAAATTATAAAAATATTATATAGGTTTCAAATGTCTTAATTTAATTTTAAGATCTTAATTATTAAAATTAATACTAGTTTTAATAATAAATGTGGAACTTTTATGCCAGTTTTAGTTCATAAAAATAACGTCTGAATTAACACCCCACTTCACCCTGAAAATTATTTTCAATATGTTATAATAATTAAAATTATGTTACTATCTCTTTATATTAATGAAAGATGATTAGTATTATTGTATAATGGGGAGGGGGACTACATAGCTTTGATTGCGTTGAATTCTCTGATTGAAACAACGAAATATGCTTCATGGAAAGGTAGGAAGTGGCTTTCATTTTAATTCCACTGACATATTAAATTCTAGGAAATGTATGAATATTAATTATTACATTCACCCACTTTACAACCTTTAAAGGAAATCCTTACGTACACAAATCCTTATTTTATACCCAAGTTACAATACGCGTTAACTCCAAAATTAAAAGAAAACTTACAAATATTAGTTACCATAAAAATAGCACAGTTTTTTCAGATTGATATTCCCTGACCGTTTCAACTAATACTACAAATTTTTAAGCTTTTATTGTTTTATATAATCGCGTGGGCCAAACTGCAGACGTATCTTTGTTCTAATCTATACAACTGACACGCCGTCAGCGGATAATTATTGTAATTTCTGGCTTCTTGAAAGATCTTTAAATTCCCTGACTTTTTATAAAACATAAACCTATAACTTTTCCCGTTAGTAATTAACGTTAACTCTTAAAAAAGGTTACTATGAATATTATTCCAAAAAATAAATTTACAACATTATATCTCTCAAAAATCATTCGTATTCCATTTAGTCTATATGTTAAATTATAACGGTATAAGATAGCAGACGTAATATAGAAATGATTACGTCTTAATCTTTTGAACCAGAAAACAAAGTCATTAACACTAAACCTTAAGTATTAACTCGAAACAAAGTTTTCACTAACACTCATCTCGGTGTAAACGCGTTTACATCAAAGCCGAATACAGGGGAAACTTTAAATAGTTTCAAAACAAACCGAATCTTTACGTATTTTTCTTTATTCGCTATTATTTATTGAAATTTATCCAAATTAGCTATACACCCAAAACAAATACGGTTATTTAGCAAAGGCTTAGCTAATAATTAGCGTGTTCTATTAGGAATTTTTTCTAATTTCAAAATTAAATGGTGGTAAGATCTAAGAGGGAATGAATATATTACGTTTCCTGGAGATTGATATATACATATATTCTTCTGTCTGTCAGTCAGGAACGCTAAAATACGAGAAGTTTTCAAAATGAAAAACTGAAGCTTTGTTTTTCTAATTTTTTGAAAATTGAACTTAGGGAAAGACGGGTGGTGGGAAGCAGCTGCCGTTAATTTATCGATTGAAAAAAGGGTCATTGTATTCGATCAATTTACTTTTTGGGACAGGGTGATGTCCTTGACGGAATCGAATGAAACAGACTCATCTCAACCGCGCACGACTCGAGAGAAACCACACCCCCTGTCTCTCTGGTTTCAAACCTTTCCATACGCAGGATCCTTGATAACATACGCAGTTAGAAAAATAGCTGAAAAATAACAAAAATAAGAAAGCTGTTACTTTGTCTTTTCGAGCAGAATATAATCGATGTTAAAGTACGGTTAGAATTCTACTGTCACGGTTGTTTGCGAAGTTAATTTCCATATAGACGAGATTCTGATTGCAAATTGTTTTCAGATTTATATTTTCATAGCTTAATCAAAAGTAAAAGTGGGAACCAAATCACTCGTATTTATATTACGAAAGAAGCCCTTAATTTTTAGGTTTTACCCGACCTTAATGGGGCCCTACCCAATGAAATAAACCAAAAGTGTTCGCGACTTTAAATTCGACACAGCTGTCGAGATAAAAACACAGAATAAAAAATTCTGAAGGTAAAATGTTTTGAAAACCAAAATCCTAAGTAATATATTTAGAGATCGGGGTTTGGGCAAAATAATCCACAACTATCAGTTAATCAGTTAATCATAAAAAAATAATCGGAAAATTATTCGCGATTACATTGGATTTATCATAGACGTTTTTCGAAAAATTTTAAGTTATGAATCAAGATAAAATAATCAGAAATTTTCTTGTCCAAACCCCAATCTCTAAATATATTTCTTATAATTACTTAGAGCTCGGAATTCGTATAATTTTTATTAATTGGATAAAATCTACTAAATACTGATTTGATTAAAAATAGACTATTTTTCATTCGAGTTAACTTATTCCATGATAAAGTAAAAAACGTAATCCATATCCGTTTTTATCCAAAAATGGCCGCGTTATCTTCGAATATTATCCATTGCGTTATACGCGAGGGTAAAAATGTAATTCAAAATTTATTTTCCGTGAAAAATAACGAATAAAAAGATGATTTAAAATCTTAGGAGCTCATCATCCACCTTTACAGGCGTGATTCAGTGGGTTGTCTACCCCCTTTAGAGGGGGTAAAAATAAATGAAAGAGGTCTATTTTATTTAACCCCATTTGTGGAAAGTATATGCAGGTAGAATAATGAATGGACCATGAGAAATAAAATGGTCATAATAAAATCATGAGAAAGGAAAATGATTAATTTGTTTTTCTCGAGCAGTTTAACGTTCTAATTCTACGGTAAAGGTGTTTGCGCGTTCAAATTCCATGTACTGCCGTCGAGATGAATGAAAAAAGATTCCGAAGGTAATGTTTTCACATTTATACGTATTTTTTTAGCTTAATCAAAATAAAAAGTGGTGACCAAAACACTTGTAATTGTATTATATCCTAAATAATAAATTTCTTATCATTACTAGACAATTATTTTATCGCCTGGCCGCAATTAGACACTATTCTTATCATAGCCTTAATATTACGATTCAGTCGAACTAAGATCTGGGAATCCACTCGGAATGCCGTTGCTCGTAAACCATACTTTTAATGTGAGTACACTAAACGTAATCTAATTATAAATAATCTTCATATCCCTTATATAACTATGTTGTTTATTATCTAGGACTCAAATTTTGTGATTGATCGACTTAATGACGGCAGCATTGTTGGTCGTTCTGGTCCTTATTTTAAATTTTTAGATATATTGTCCTTTCTTTACGGATTCAAGTATTATATTTGTCATAGACTAGCTCCGAGAATCAATTCGCTAAGAGAATTGTAATTATTTGTCTGGACAGATATCGTTTAGTACTACCGAAAACCGGAACCTTCGGGATAGATACCGGAAATGGAACTTACAATGGAATGATTGGAATGCTTCTAAGAAAGGTACGAAGCTACAATGAGACCAAAATATTTTCACGGATGATTTCGTTTAAAATTATTAATCTTTCAACGATTTTTCGGCTTTAATCACGACCCGTGACCACCGCGAATTGCTTCGGCTAATTTTAATCATATTTTAAGTCTAAAATGATTAAATATAATCCGTATAAGTTGCAGTTAGGGTTAAAAAATATTTAAAATATTTGCTGTAGTTTAGTCAGTATTTTCCAGATTTTTAAATTTTTTATAGCAATAGACGGTTTTAAAAAATAACCCAGGAAACCAATAAAAAAGGCGTTAAAAAGCACCCGTTTGTATTTCGGATGTTGCCTTTTTTAAAGGTTGTTTCAAAGTATAGGATTTTCTATACTTTTGCCAACCTTGAAACCTTGAAAAATAGCCGTTAACTAGAACCCATTTCTACGAAAGATGTTGCCTTTTTCCAAGCTTATAACGAAGTCAGATTTTTGTTTAATCGTCTATTGTTTTAAGCGTATATATTGAATTATATTTTAAATCCTACTTAAAATTGTAGGAAGCTGATATTGCGGGAAACTGTCTTTTGGTGTCACCACGGCGCCTAAAAGTCGTCTCCTATTCACCAATATTTTACCAAGATGAAATAATTTTCATAACGAAGAAGGTGGCCAGTCATCGCGTTGCAAGCTAGTAGTAAAGTACACCCCCGTTAAGCAAAACTTCGACCCCCTTGCCCGCCCCAAGCTCGCTAGAGCCACTCCCAGGACTTGAGAGAACTTGTTTTTGGCACCCCCAACTTGTTAGCAAAAAATTTTCCGCTCGTGCCGGATGGCTTTGGTACGCGAGAGTCTAAAACATCTCTCTTCTAGCGTTTTGTACGTAAGCGCTTAACAACGTTCTTTTTCTCCTCGAGGAAACCGTAATACACTTTCACTCTCCCATTATCAAAAAAACTAGGTTACCTTTTAAAGCGGTTGTGCCACGGGGGAAATAAAAATCGTTACTTTTACATCATAATTTAATTTGAATAAAATTGTTACTTTTACCTAATAACCTGATTTGAATAAAATTGTTACTTTTACCTACTAACCTCATTTAATTACTTTAAAAAGGCTTCTCAACAATATTAAATTTATAGTCACCATGGCTAGTTTAATAGAATCATCCGCTCCAGGTGCGCAAGGCCATCGACTGGAAGGAGTTTTATCTCTCCAATGTTTAGCTTTCGCGGCAGTCGAATCTAGTTATGTTTTACAAACAAGTAACAACACGGACGATCATCACCCAGAAAAATTTGAAACAAAAACGAGGCTATTAGTCAAGTTGTCACATCCTGTCTTTATGGAGTGTCACCAGCTGTTATTGTCTCGTTCTTTTTCGCATTTTATAACACCTGAATTTTGTAAATTAAATGTGTGGGAATTTGACAATTATTTGTTTCATCATCAAGCCGTATTATGGGGTTGCGACGTTAAAACGTTTGGGGATAAAGCTTTAACAGTATGTCCTTATCCTTATCATTATACGAACCTTCATTGTCCGTATAAAGCTTTAAATTTTATGGGATGGGAGTTTCCCTCCATAGAAATGTTTCATCAATTCATCTCGTACAAAATTGTCATTTTTGCTCTAAAGTAGGTTTTTTTTTCAACAAATGAGAAACTGAACTAAAAAATTACTTTATATTAGATACCGCGAATTCTTCAATTGCGGATTATGACTCTAAAGTGTTAAGATTAGAAGAAAAGGTATGTAGCTAACAATACAGTTTAATAAATAAAATTTTAATATTTGATTTTTTTTTGTAGATCCGTAAATATTATTGTCAATCCAAAGAACTAAAAAAATGGCTGAAAGATTATACTTTTATCTATAAAAATGCGACTCAGATAACTTTTATAGTGATGAAGAAGAAATAGCTTAAAAATAAAAATACATTTTGAATTAAAAAAGATATCTTAAAAATAAAAATACATTTTGAATTAAAAAATTTGTGTTATTATCTCTTTAATAAGAAATATTAGCTCACCAATGAAAAAAGGTTTATGAGACTCGCATTTTATTGGACGTTAGTAAGAGAATAAAAAAGTCTAATAAGACTACATTTCTTAAAAAAAGATACAACGGGTAGGATGCCATTTTATATTTTATTTTCTCAGGTACTTAAATGTATTTTTGTTCGTTATTTTATATTTAATTATTATATATTATTATATATTATTATATATCACGGAATGCAAAAAAAAGGATTTGACTCTGAAAATGCAGAAGTTTATAATGAATTAAAGTGGTTAAAAAGTAATAAAGTCATCAATTCACAACGAGACAACGAATTAAAGGTAATATCAAATTTAATCATTTTTTAGCGGTCAATATACATCAATTACTTGAGCCGAAACCACCAATGCCCCTAACGGTTGTACTTAACTCCTAACAATTTAAAAAAAATGGGTTTTAGTAAAATTAAGTTTTAATATTTTTTAAGAAAAAAACACACCGTGGCTTCGCAGAGAACTGGAATTAATATTGGGGTAATGACTAATTGGGCTATCTTGTCACCGGCTTTAATAGTATATTCCGTTTCTAAGTTGGTTCTTAGGATGATTTGTAACTCGCCTCGAAAGTCAGAGTCTATAATTCCCGGGTAGATAAAAATGCCCTCCAACAGTTTCGCTAAAATAGAAATTTGAGCTATAATTTTAAAAGTTAGGTTTTTTAAGTTTAATATTGTAAAACTTACACGACCTGCCCAACAGCGTCCCCACAGTGTAGGGGGTAGTTCAAGCGCAATCCCCGTGTGTACTTTGACAAGTCCATTGACGGGGATTACCGTGTCATACAATGAGTAAAAGTCTAAGCCTGCTGACCAATTCGTAGCTCTAGTTGGCGTAAAAGCCGCTGGACTCAATTTTAAATATTTTAGAACGGGGTAAAACGGTTGTACTACAGCAATATTTTTACTCGACATACTTTTTGGTTTGGTAACGAGATTCAAAAGTGAAAAAATGAACCTTATTTTTGTGTATTTATATATTCTGTAACTTAATATAAAAAAGTGGTTATCTGCATATGTATATTAATGACGTGAATAATATAGAATGTTATTTTCTTCAATGTCGTCCAGTTTTAATTTTTTTATTTGAATATCAAAATATTAAAATTATACACGTAGGGGTTATAATAATTAAGATAGATTATCTAGTTATATAGAATTAATATACAGATTATAAAAATATTCATTATAATTACATTTAATTGGTATAATTATCATTTTACAAAAATAATATTTTTAAAAGAGTATATTTATTATAAAGAAATTGTTTCACAAAGAAAAATTGCCAAATTATAAAATGCCAGTAAAAGTGTTTTAATTCATTAATAGAATTAATAATTCGTCCATTTCTGGTTCCAAAGTTAAATATCGGGCTTTAATTTTTTTTATCTAAAAGTTAATAACATTATAATCTTAAACAAATTAATGTTTAAAAAATACATACCTGTCGATTCAGATATTTAATTTTTCTTCTTCTTATTTTTCTCATTTCTAGCGTAGGATTTGCGCAAAAAATGTTAAGGTCCCGATATCTAAATAAAATTATATCATTATCTTTTGGATAACAAAGCTGGTATTTATTAAGTAACGTACAACGTAGCAAAAATGGCCGCTTTATAGCAAGTCCAGCAACGTATATAATAGGCGGTATGAATTTGAAACGTGGAGCAGCAAAAATGAAAGAAGGGACAGGTAGGATGATTAATATGCACAGCAAAAGGACAAAAGGGAGGAGGGATGTCCAAATCACGATTATATCGATTGAAACAAAAAAGTCCATGTTTTTCGGTTATAAAGTAGTTATAGTCTTTTAAAAGTTCATAACACTGCTCAAAAACGCGTTTACCTATTATATTAACAATGTGATCGCGCTTATTTACAGGTAATTTGTTAAAAAGAGCATTTTTATCACAAATGTGAAAACTAAGCGCGGTTAATGACAAAATTGCATCAAAACGCTCGGTGTTTTTAATATCGCAATTGACACTTAAACATAAAGCCATTTTTTATCGAGTTCTTCTGTTACTAAGACTTTAAAAATGTTAATATTTTCGAGCTTTATATATGGAAATAAATGGGTTATATCTATGTAAAAATTGAACTAGAGGGGATAATTAGCCTAGATTAAAATATATTTATAAATAGGCGTTGTACCATAAAAAGTTTTTTTTTGATACATATTAAAAACTAATTATCTTTGTACGTGACTTAAAAAATATTAAATTCTATTTTTTGAAAAAAAAAAAAATATCTATTTTTTAATTTATTTTTGAAATTTTTGTCTATATAAAGATAGACCATAACGTGTAAAAGTTTATTTTCATTGGGAGTTTAGGGTAGATTAGTTTTTGATAAAATAGCCAGATTACTCGAATCACAAGATATATTGGACTTGTCCAGCCCTTTACCATCTCCCGACATTACAGTAGAAGAAGCAGAATGTAATTTAAACGAATTGCCAGACATCAATCGGCCCAGTATCTCTCATAAATTGAGTAGCTCAAAACGAAAAATAACTTCGTTTTTAAATTTAGAAAAATTAATAGCACCCGACGACAATATTTTTCTTGAAAAAGTAAAAGAAAGTTCTACTGTTTCAACACTTGGTTTAGAAAGTAGCGTACGTTTAAGGGTAAATGGCAATTACTACGAGTCAAAAACGAGACCTCGTACGAATGGACTATTTTATATGGAAATGAACTTATATAAAATGGAGGACATTGGAAACAGTCCCATTGACGAACTCTGGAAAGCGGACCATAAAAAATTAAAATACATGTAAGATTTCTAAATAATTTTAAATTCACAAAATTTGAGTTTAATTTACAATTATCTATTTTGTAGTGTCAGTGATGAATCGGATCGAGATGGTGTAAAATTGGTCAACGCCTTTTACAAATGTTGCGAGCGAATTCAAAACAGTAAAGAAACTCAAATCATTGCTCCAAAGAAGGTAACGAGTAAATATTTTTGACATAAAAAATAACCCTTGAATTAAAACTTTGTGTCTTTAATTAGAAATATTTTAAAAAATAATACCGCATAAAAAATGGCTGACTATTCAGAAACCTCTTCATCTTCTACCGCTAGCGATTCTGATACCTCTTCTTTCCCTAATCTTAAACGTTTCTATCACATTCAACGCCGATTAAATAAACGCTCATATAAATGGAAGACAAAAGAAATAGATGTTAGAATTCAATTTCATGACTTAACTAAAATTCCTGTTAAAGACTTCTATAAAATCTTTAAAAGAATTTTAGCAGAAATAATTCGCGAAATATTATTGGATCGTGAAAACTTTACTCATTTACGTTTTAATTTAAATTCCGAAAGTTTAAATACGCCAGTTAATATAAATTTAATTAAAATAGACAAACTCACACCCAAGCGTATTATTCGAACGTTAAGTCGGGTAATACAATCAAATTCGAAAGACTTAATTGTAGAAAGCGATAACTGGAAATTTGATTTAATCTTCATAGACTTGCCCCAAAATATTGGCGGTTACCAACGTTCTGTTAAACACAGAACTTTAGCTAACTTAAATGACTGGCTCCAAAAAATTCCAATTTTATTTTCATTGACAATGACACGGACAATTTTTGTTTCGGACGAGGTATTGTATTAGGTCAATAACTCGCGGATTGATTTTATTTCACTGAAATTAAACAACCCGAATTATTTGACAAAAAAGAATTTCAAAAAATTAAATACGGGAAAAAAAAATTAAAAATGGCCAAAGAGTTACACGAAAAAGCTGGTCTAGATGAAGGAGCAGTGAATATGATTAGTATTAACAAAATGCAAAATTTTTTACTTCCCCTTTATCGAATTGTTATAATAGATGCTTTAGAACAATATAATATTTTTTACGAAGGTCCCGACGCCCCTTGTTATATTTATCTATTAAAGGTAGGGTCTCACATTCATGTCGCAAAAACTCTTCATTCAATAAATAGGGGTAGAAGTTCGTGTAATCCTTGTTTAAAAACGTTTCATATAGATTTTCAAAAAAAGAAACATAGATGTCCGAACACGACTGAATATATTTGTTTTCGTTGTCAGTCCCCCGCTTATCATGCCATGAATAATTTAGAACGGTGCGCGGAATGTTTTTACTATTTTGCTCGGGGAGCTTGTTTTGAAGCGCATGTTTCTAACGGAACATGCGGATCAAAAAAGCGGTGTTTAAAATGTGGACATTTACTAGGTGAAAATCACGATTGTTTACCCCGTTGTCAGCGTTGTCTAATTAAACATCCCGAACAATTGCATTACGTCATGCCCCTTTGCACCCCCCGTGAAAAATGGAAAAGATTGCATTGACAAGTTTTTGGATTATATTTTATCAACGGAAGTGATTGTTGGTTCTCAAAAAATAAGAAAACGTAAGACTAGAAAGGGGCGGTTCCATAATTACTCAGTGTTCTCGCATTTTGGAAAATCCTTCGACCTTTACTTCATTATAAGGAAGTTAATTGAACGAATTTTATTGCCTTTTCTTATTTATGACAGCTCCAAAATTTTACTCATCTCATTAAAAAATTTACAGTTAAGATTTATCGACAGTTATTCCTACGTCGCTGCCCCTTTAAGAAATTTTACGCAAATGTTCGGGCTTGATGATGACGTAGTAAAAGGATATTTTCCTTACTCTTTTTTCAATAACTCGACTTTAGATTACAAAGGGGCAATCCCACCAAAACATTATTTTAGCCCTGAAAAAATGAAAGATCAAGATTTCTTAAATTTTGAAAAATGGTACGAGAGTCGTGAAAAAGGAGAATATGACATTCACGAAGAAGTTTTAAAATACTGTAGCCAGGATGTAAAATTGTTACGGGAAGGAATGGTAATGTTTCGAGACATTTATTTAAAAATTACGGGTTTTGATATTTTTAGTTTTCCCAACGTAACGATTGCCGGGTGTCTAACTACAATTTTTCTAAACAATTATCTTAAACCGTATACAATGGGAATTGTCCCTCCTAACGGATATAACAAGTTGGTCCATACCGATTAGACGGCTATTCTAACGATTCACCGTTAGCTATTAATTTTGACGGTTGTTTTTATCACGGATGCGAGCTTTGTTTGGCTTTAAATTCTTATAATTAGCTATTAAAAACAACCAATAAACATCTTCACGAACGCACTTTGGATAGAGATATTTTTATTCGAGAAGCTCTTCCAAATCATAAATATATTACAATAAAAGAATGTCAATTTTATCGCTTTTTGAAGGAAAACGCCGAAGCCAAAGTTTTTTGCAAAAGTCTAACATAACGCCCCCATATTAATGGACGCAGTGCTTTATACGGTGGTCGTTGTAGCGTATTTAAATTAAAAAGCGTTCCCCAAACACATCAAACCATAAAATATTTAGACATAATTTCGCTTTACCCCCATATTTGTCGTGATAAGGTTTTTCCGGGATTACTCCCTAGCATTATTACCTCTAACTTTAATTACGAAGCAGATGCGTACTTTGGGGTTATTCACGCGCGTGTACTACCCCCCAAAATCTTTATATCCCCGTTTTACCCGTTCGAGTGCATGGAAAATTATATTACTCGTTGTGTAAAATGTGCACTTAATTTCAGTTAAACGTTTGTAATCACGGAGAGAACGATAGAGCCTTAGAAGGTGTTTGGGTTAGCAACGAACTCTATTGGGCCGTAAAGTATGCTAATTACAAAATCTTAGATATTTACGAGGTTTATCACTATCACAAACAAGAAAATTTCTTTAGTCAGTACATGACGGACTTTATTGGCCTGAAAATAGCGAATTCGGGATTTCCAAGTGATGCTGTCACAGAAAAAAAAAATTTCGAAAAATTAATCAAAGTGAAAAATTAAATTTAAATATTTCTGACATTACTGATTACCCTGGATTACGTCACGTTGGGAAATTAAATATTAACACGCTGTGGGGCCGTGTAGGGTTACGTACTAATCATACTAAAACTGTACTAATTAATAAATATGCAGAATTAATTAAATATTTAGGAGACCCTAGCGTGGAAATAGCCGATTTGCGACCCGTAACTGACGAAATTGCGATGTTAAGTCTCAAAAGCGAAAGCGATTACGCACCTTCGTATAATTACGGTAATGCTATTGTAGCTAGTTTCGTTTCCGCTTATGGGCGTATTAGATTAAACGAAACTTCGTTCAAATTGGGCAGGGCCTGCGTATATGGGGATACGGATAGTTGCCTTTATATCGCTACCCCAGGGGCGTGGGAACCTTCTATTGGCCCTGCGGTGGGCTCGTGGGCCGACGAATTAAAGGGCAATTCGATAGATTTGTATATGGCGACGGGACCAAAAAGTTACGTCTATAAATTAAAAGAATCTCAAAAAATTGTACAAAAATGTAAAGGCATCACTTTAAATCGTGAAAATGTCGAAGCTATTGGATTAGAAAATTTCGAAGAATTAATCATGGACCCTCAAAAAGAATTAACGCTCCAAATTCCTTTTAACGTGAAAAGACACAAAACACAGATGGCCCTAGAGTCGACCAAGCCGACCAAAAAGTTTAGACGCACCAATGATAAACGATATATTTTAAATAATCTCGACACTTTGCCTTTCGGCTACAAAGCGGACGGAAGCGAAAAAAATGAATCACGAATTGATCCGTCTAGAAAGTTTTAAGGGGCGTTGGAAAGGTTGCGTGCCGATTGAAGCCTTAGCTAAAGCCGGATTTTTTTATTAGACTCGAACATCCAAGCCTGTCAATGCTTTCAATGTGGGCTTATTTTATATCGTTTGGAATGTTTAGACGTTCCCTTTAAAGAGCATGAAAAATATAGTCCAAACTGCGATTTTGTTACCAAACGAAATTCGACTACGAACATCCCTCTCGCACCATTTCAACCGCTTCAAACCGGTTTTGATGAATGCGGGAGCATTCCTTTCGCGAAATATAACTCGAATCAAAGCGATAAAGATGAAAGGGGCGTGTTAATACAATAATAAGCGGCGCTCCTGAAAAAACCATTGTTGAAGAAAAAATTAAATGTCCACCCTTTATAAATAGCCAATCATGTCCAAGAATGGAAACAGGCACGTGCATTTTTCTAAAATAATTCAAATTTATGGAATCCCCGCGGAAAATAGAAAAAATTATAAATGGATTGATCAATTACGTTTTCAACATTAAATTAAAAAATTTGAACAAATATTTTTAGTGTGTAAAAGAGGTCAAGATTTAAAAAAGAAATACAATTTGGTGGCGGTAACTACATAGCATATAAACTGGTGTCGGGTTAATAAAAATGTTTATTGATTGTAAAACTTAAAAGTGACGGATTTTATTATCTGGTGTTGGATTTTTTAATAATGAATGAAAATACTTTAAAATTTATTACTCCATTTCGAAGTTTAATTTGCGGGCCTTCCATGTGTGGTATGCATTTTTTGACTGTATTTTATTTTTAATAAAATCATATATAATAATCTAGCATTAAAAAACTGTGTTTTATTTCTATAGGAAAAAGCACTTTTGTTTCTAATTTTTTAAAACAATTACCATTAATTAAATCCCGAAAAAATAATTTATTGTTTTCAAGCTAATCAACCCAATTTTGAGGTTTTACGCCAGACACTTCCCAATATCGTTTTTATTCAGGGTTTACCCGATTCTAACGTTGAATTTTGGGAAAAAAATCGTAATTCGCTTATTGTTTTGGATGATCTCGCTCATGAAATCTTTAACCACCCCTTTATTGCTAATTTAGTGACGGTAAAATCGCATCACTTTAATATTAGCGTCATGATTCTTTGCCAAACTTTATTTCCAAAAGGCGGCCAAGCTCGGTTAATATCTTTAAACACTTGTTACATTATTTATTTTAAAAATCCGCGAGATTCCTTAGGAATTTCCTTATTAGGATCACAAATTGCTCCGGGTCAAGGGAAAAAAATAGTAGAAGCATATAAACTAGCGACTCGAGAGCCCTATAGTTATTTACTCATCGACAATAAACAAGAAACACCTGACCTTTTAAGACTAAGGAGTCGTATTTTAATTAACGAAGCACCCATGATAATTTATTGTGATTAGAAAATAATTGTTTTTTTCGGAACTATATTCACGAACATGGTTTTAAAACGAAAACGTCGCTCGAAAGGATCTAAAAAACATCCGATAGCCTATCCGAGCAAAAAATTTAAGACTTTTTTACCCTTTTTACAAGCATTAAGTCGGAGTACAGGGCCCGCCCGTCGCGCTTTATTAAACCATTGTATCGCGAAGCAACTGAATTCTATTTCCACTTTATGCAAAAATTTGAAGGGAGGTGGTATCTTTTTAACCACAGCTCGTAAAAAGCGATTGGCTAAATATAAAGCGCTCATACGGAAGAAAGCTTTGTCCAAACTCTCCCGAAAAGCCAAATGTAAATTATTGCTTAATCAAAAAGGCTGATTTGTGGGTACTTTATTAACTACTTTGTTACCCTCTTTAGTGGGTTTAATCGCGCGTCAATTATGAAATCAGTGATTCTTGTCCCCGCTACCTCTCTCCACGAAAGTACCGAGAGTAAAGTTTTTCAAACGCTCGACGAAGAGATTGAGCGAATCTTAAAATCAAACGCCCCTTCTGCAGCAAAATTAATCGTTTATATGGATACGCTGCGTCGTTATTTAGATATGAAAGAAAATATTCCCTTGCCCAAGTTTGAAGTTAGTAATTTATCAGCCCTAACACTTCCGCCCCAATCCACTGCACACTTAACTCCCGGATTGCAACCTCTAAAAGCTTCGCCGCAAACTTTTATCACGCCGAGATATCCTACGACGAAAGGATTCCGCGGGAGAACGTCGCGTTCAAAGATTTCTCCTTTATATCAAGAGCATTCGACTCCATTGTCAAAAGAAGAAATGTAACAAAAACTCGGCCCGCATTACGTTTAAGATTTATTTCAAGAGCCCCCGAAGAGCTTTTAGGCGCCGTGGGAGGCACGCCTACCTCGGAACGGGGAAATTTTCTTCGGGCGAAACAAGAAGCGCTCGATTCGATATCCGAAGTTTTAAGTGGCGAGTCTAGCAAAAACGACCAAACACCTGACATTGATCAAACCCCCGAAATGGTAAATCATCGAGAAGGAAAAAAAAAAGAAAAGGAGAAGAGGAGTCGAGAGGTTGGAACCAGTTTCCCCCCGCGCTCGAACGCGTAGCAAACAATTTTTGCGAGAGCAGAAGAGAACTGGAAAACCTCAAAAATGGAGAGACTAAATAACATTTTATATTGTTTTATTGGCAATAAAAACCATTATGCATTTGTAAATATAAACATAAAAATAATAAAATTAAAATGTCATTTAATTTTAAATTTGAATAATACATTTTATTTATAATATTATTACAGCGAGCCGTTAAAAAATAGACGCAATGCAAACCGCACGTTTCCGCCTGAGTTGGTTGTATTTGATTTGTATTATAGTATATTTTGGGATGATATTTCTCGAGAGATAAATTATAAAAATCTGGCGCTAGACCGTAACTATCAAAAAATTCTAATTTTTCTTTATTTCGGAAAACCGCTAACTAATGTCGACCTTCTTGATTGTGATTATCAGTGTTTAGAATAAAACATTAAGTTTCTCGATGAGGGGCCCTTGGTAATTGGTCCCTAGCGAATACCCCTAGAAAGTATTTTCGAGATTCTGGATTGCAGTGCATGAGAGCCATTAGTTGATGCGTATCCATTTTGTTTTGCCTCAAGTTTCTGGTAAACGCACTCGTTGAAGCTCGTTCGCGTAAAATGGACCCGCAATTTCTTAGTTTTTCAAATCTTTGAGTTTGTACACCGGAGGGTCGCGTTTTATAACTCGATCAATGACAAAAATTTCGGGGGTAAATGTACCCGTATAAATTTTTCTAAAGGCCCTTTCACCTACAGACAGACGGACCAGATCTCCTTTTTGTAATGACGTCGATTTTTTAGAAATGTTTTTAACGCGTCCGTATAGCGTGTTCCAAACAATATTTTCGTTATGCAACGTGACTTGATCCGGAGCTATATGCGGTGTCCCGTGAACTCGAGCGTTGTACGCCCTTAAAATTTGCGGTAGATATTGAATATAATTATTTTGCCCCGTATGGGTCAATATTTTATAAATTTGACCCTTCAAGGTTCGAATAAATCGTTCGGCGATAGCCGCTTTATGAGTGCCTAAAGCGAAATAAAGCGAGACGCCATGTTTTTTGAGGAATTTCTTAAAGGCGTTATTATTATATTCCTTCCCCATATCGGTAATTAATTTTAAAGGTTTGCGATATCGAAAGATATCTCGAAAAGCTTTAATAATTTCCACACTGGATTTATCTTTTAAAGGTCTAGCGAAAGCGTAGCGGCTTAAAATGTCAACGGTGACTAAAATAAATCTCACATTTTTATTGTATTTTTTCAATTTAGGTAAATCAATTAAATCCGACTGCCACGTTTCATTAAGACTATTGGCGAATATTTGGTTAGTTTTGAAACGTTTTCTTCGAAATCGATGCCTAGTGTACGATTTTTGACTTTCTAGCCATTCCAGTATCACTTTACGAGAAATATCCGGAAATTCCTTATTTAAGATCTCTACGTTGCTGTACGAGGCGGGATGTTCGATATTATAATACACAGCCTTTAAGCGTTTTTTAATAGGGGCAGATAATTTCGATGTTTTTTTCATAGTATATTTAATAGGTCTACATAAAATAAGTGGAAAAAATACGAAAAAAAGGTCTACCCCCATTTCGCCCAATTTTTTTCCGCCCAATTTCATTTCGCCCAATTCCCATTTCGCCCAGTTTCTTTTCGCACAATTTCATTTCGCCCAATTCCCATTTCGCCCAATTTCATTTCGCCCAATTTCTTTTCGCCCAATTTCTTTTCGCCCAATTCCCGTTGGCCCAATTCCCATTTGGCCCAATTCCCATTTGGCCTAATGTCTTCTCGCCCAATCTCGTTTCGCCCAATTGTGATTTGGACCAATCTCATTTTGCCCAAGTCACATTTTTCCACTTTTTTCCCCCAACCTAACCTAACCTAACCCAACCTAACCTAACCTAAATTAAATAAAAGTCACTTTTTTGGCCTACTAAGACTTTAAATTTTAAAAGATTTAAGCTTTAATCGTTTTAGGCGAAAAGGGAAGAGAAATTTTTGGGTTGGGCGAAATGGGAATAGATAATTCTAGGCTAACTGATAAAACGATTGGGCAAATTGGGATTGGGCGAATTGAGAAAAGGAATTTTTACTTTGGGCAAAATGGGAAGAGATAATTTAGGGCCAAATGATAAAGCGATTGGGCAAAGTAGGATTGGGCGAAATGGGAATAGATAATTTTGGGCAAAAAATGCCTTGGGCGAAATGGGAATAGATCATTTTGGGCGAAATATTTTGGGCGAAATGGGTACATACCGAAAAGAAAACGTGACCAAAATGAAACTTTTTATTTTAGAACATCAGTTAATATACATTTTTTAATAGCCAAAAACTAGGGCGTTCTTTAGTTCTTGTAGATTGGTACTCATATAATTAAATAATAAATTTTCGTCGTCTTCAAATCTGTATTCGGCGCGAAATTTATTTAATATAACAGATCGATCGATTAAAGGTAAAGCGTCAGATAGAGTTATTTCTACTCTATTTTCCCAGCTCCCTCCGCCCGCGTTACATTCCGGAGTATGGGCCAGAGATTTTTTACAATCGATATTTGGACAATTATCAGTCATGTCAAAAATAATATTAGTTAAATGATTAACCAATAATTCTTTCTTATGAAGTCGCGCGGCTTTCTTGCTTTTGATTTCACGATCCAAAACTGGTTTTAAGATGAGAAGTCTTTCCCAATTCTTTAGCTTCAGACTAAAACCCCTAGCGGTAGAATATAATACGAAATAATTTGCCTGATTGCCCCGTTCGTAATAACGGATGTCCACGAGTCTATCATTAGACGAGTTCACGAAGCATTCCAGCTTTATCCTTTCATTTGAAATTGGAAGCCATAGATGAAACCGTCTAGAGTTATTTTTCAAAAAAGCGGTAATGTCGTCGGCAAATCGAAATAAAGTTAGCCAAGCCTCTTCTTTCAGATTCAATGTCGTCAGCGTATCGACTCGTCGAATGTTTATTTCGGGGTCTAAGGCATTTACCACCGTAATTTCGAGCTTCTCGGACAAGTTGTGCACAGGACCCATGTCGACCGTTAAATAATCAGATTTTGAAAGACGATGCCGTTTTTATTGCGGGGTATAGATGATATCTCGTTCTTGAGAAATAAGAATCGTGTTTTCAAATTCAGCGTATATTAAAACGCAAACATTTTCTGGCAGGGGTTTTTCAAATTTCATGGAGATTCGGACGCTGCCTGTTTGCGTCACGGAGCTGTGGCTCGCAGAGGCGAGATGCTCTTTTGTAAGATCCAACGCGTATAAACAGTTTCCATGAAGATATTTCTGATATGAGATCCCATTACCGGTATCGGTCAGGTCTGTGTCTAGGCCATCAAACAAAGACTGATATTCTCGGGTGTAATTAAGAGATTTATTCGTGTTGAAATTTGGGGTAAAAGCTTGGTCAGGGAAATTTAGCGTACCGACGGTTATTTGAAGAAAATTTAACGTAAAATGCTTAAAATTAAAGGGATTTGTATCGAGCGAACCATTTTTGCTTTTATTCGTTACCAAACCGATAACAACACGGTTGGGAACTAAACCTAAAAATACGTTTTCCCTCACGACATCCGTTGAGTTCGCCATGATGACGAAACTCTTCATCGTGACGTTTGTCAAAGGATAAATAGTGGGAGTTTTTCTCATTAAGCCGCGTGAGACAAAACAATTTGGTCCAACACTTCTACGTGTTTGGCGTATAAACTAACTTCGATAAGTTCAATTTTATATTGTTTATTCGCTTCTGTGCTAATAATAGAAAAAGCGTTACGTGCACGAAGTAATCTAACTCGAACATCCACATCGTTAATTAAAAATTTATCGAGTTTAGTAATGTCTAAAAATAAAGGGCTTAAAAATTCGAAAACATTTGATTGCTGGACAAAAGTAGCGCGAGTTTTAATGCCATTTTTGATAGAATCAGCCGCTCCAAAAGCATCTTCTGGTTTAGAGGGATAATCGCTGTAATAACCCCAAGCGGTTAATTGACTTTCTTTGGCCGCTTGCCCGTAATTTAAATGAGTTGCCAAGTAGGCCTGGTATGGATAAAGAGCATTCGAAGATTAAACTGGTTTAGTTCCGAGATATCCTTCAACTTGGCTAAAAAGACTTGCTATAGGAATGTTACTTAAGGACACTTTTTTCTCGTCAGGTTCTAAGATGGTCCCGTCCGTATGAACAATACGACCCCTAACTTTAACGCGTAGTTTTGATAAATCAAGATATAATGGATTTCCAGCAATACAAAAATCTATTTGTTCGGTATTTTCATTTACGGGAGAGATGGTGTGATACTGAGTCGTTTTATTGGAAATAATATTTCTATTTAGCAGGGGACGAGTAAACAAATCTAAATTAGACATCATTCCTTCGTAAAGAGCCATTTTTTCAATCTAAATAATCCGATCTAATTTGACGAGGTTTTTTGCGTTTTTTTCGTAGATTTTTAAAGCGTTTGTCAGAGCCTAGTTTTAAACCCTTGGATCTCCTTTTATTGCCACTTCCACTCTGAGGCCTAATGGTATTATCCACCACTTTATTTATCAAGTTCGCTACGGCAATTCGCGAGTTTCTTTTTAAACTGGGTTTAGGGTCCATTCCTCCTTGAATATCTTTAAGAATGTTATGACTCATGCTTAACGCTTCAGGGCCCAAATTTGAAGCTAACGGTTTTAAAATTGGTGTGACATATTTTAATAAAGACCTAAAAATTGAACCTAAACCTCTTCCAGATTGGTAAACACCACCGTGAAATCCACGGATCCCGCTTCCTCTTTGTTGAGAACTATAATATTCTAGATATCTATTCATAATGACGATTCTTTATGAAATGAAGCTTTACTAGAGGTCGTCCTTTATTTGTAAAGGGAATTAATTCGTTAAAATCCGTTTTTAATTCAATTTCTATAATTCGATTTGAGTCGAGACGTAAAGGATAATAATCAATGTTTAAAAAATTAGCTTCCTTTTGATCGTTATTTTCTTGGCTGGAATTTTCAATTTTGAGGGCTCTTAGCAACATGCTTTCTGTGTCACCCGTTAATTGCGGTAATATTATATCGCTATAAATATACATAATGTGAATGCCTCTTTGTAAATCGTAGGGATATTCGCTTGTCACTTCTTTGTAAACGGCGTCTTGATCGATTCGAAAACCTAACATATCGCCTAACCCCCCAAGGTGGTCGTCGGGATGTGAGACGTAATAAAAGCAAATCCAAACATTTTTATCGCACGAAACCTTGACCGTCCCATTTTTATTTACCGAAAACTGAGTACTTTTTGGGTGAACCTCGGCGGGTAAGGCCTCAATCATAGCAGAAAAAACATCTTCTATTGACGTGTAGGTCCCGAGGGGAATTTCGCAAGTATATACTTTAGCGTTTTGCTGGTACAAGGGTTGATCACTATAAAATGATAAATCTCCCCCTTTCTTTTTCTTATAAAAACTTTTTGATTGGCCTCGAGTTCTTTATCACGATTAATTTCAAACACAAATTGAAAGCTATTCGGTTCAATGTCAATTTTTACCACGAGCGGATCAAGAGTACCCCCCTGGTAATAAAGACTAACGTATTCATCGGATGGAAATTTAAATAAATCGGCTAAAGATTCGCTCATTTTGAAACGAATACCAGCTGGTAATTCTGCAGCGAGTCGAAAATCGTTTACTTTTAAAATATTAAAAGAACATCCCCTTAGTTGACGTAATTTTATTTGCTCTCTTAAAGCGGCTAAAATTTTTAAATGCAAACCAAATGGAATAATTTCTTTATTTTGACGATTGTACATGGGCACGTAATTTTTGCTGTCCAGTTGAACAGTAGTTTCCGTATGGTCACCACCCATGATAAACAAATGATTGTGAACTCGAAAATTAATCGAACTTTTTTTATCCGCTTGAAATTTCTTATAATTAGCGTGTAAATTTCTAGTACTAACTAATATATTCTTTTGATATCCGCTTAACTCTAAATTTAAAATATCAGCGAGAGAACCGCTAATTGAACACTCGACGTACGGGGGGAGGCTAATTTGAAAGTATTTTGCTTCATTACGATTGATAATATCAAATTTTATATTATAAGCGCGCAAAGGCTCGTAATTTAAAATTTCTTTTAATTTTTCTAAAATCTCTTCGTACGTGGAAAAAGGAACATAAACGTTTTCATCCTTTTTTCCTTTAAAAACCATTTCAGGATCCAAATTAAAATTATAGTAAACGTAATCGTTTTGGTTCGAAAGAACCGGGTTAAGAAACGGATTTATTCTGTAATCGATATAATTGCCATCATCCTTAATATATATTTTTTCTGTTTTGGGGTCCATAAAATTATAGCCCGTAATATTCGAATGAAACGCGTACGGAATATTTAAGAGCTGACTTAATTGAGGCGATAAACGAATTTCGATACCTGGCGGGGCCGTCATGGTAAAACTAGGATCATTCGCGTAATTAAACTCCATTTTAAAAACTACCCCCCGAACTCGATTAAATATAGTTAAAATTAACGCGCCGCAAATTTTTTGGGCTAAGGTTAATAACGCGTCCTCGCTAGTCTAAATCAGCGGATATGCTCCCCGGTTTAATCAAAACCCTGTCATTGGCCCAGTGTTCATACGAAGGAGGGGATGGCGGGGGTAAAGCTGTTATCGGTGGGCTCAATGTAGGTACTGGTTTATTTTCGGGGATCTTTTCAATTGGTACAGGTTCTGACTCTACTACAGGAGGCTTGATACCAGATTGATCCGCTTCTTTCGTGGGGGGTTGAATAGGGGGAATAGTTGGCTTTAAGGGCGCAGTTTCTTTAAACGATGGTTTTGTACTTATAGATGGATGGGTATCGATGTTTACAACCTCGGGTATTATAGGAGAGCTAATTAAAGTAGTTTCAACCGGAGGTTTTGAATCTGCTATATAATCCGACTGCGAACTTTTCTTGGGCACTTTTGAATCGAACCCATTGCCAGAACCTAATCTTTTTGCCACCAGCGGAGAAGGAATTCTTATATCAATGTAATTATTCGTATATTGCAAACTTATCGTTCGACCATACTTGCTCAACGGTATAGGACTTAGAAAATTATCTTTAACAAATTCGTTTTCACTAAATTCAAATACAGTTGCTAACGGAGACATAGACGGAATGCGAATAGATCTAGATGTTTATTATCTTCCGCCAAACGATTGGTAATACCAATTCAATTTTGTCCCTCGTGAGCTCGTTCTCTTGAATAAGTTTACTAATTTCATGAATTAGCATTTCTTGCAAGGAATATTCTATAATTATATCATTTTTAGTAATGGCTTTATAATTTCCAGGGGGTAATTCGAGTTTATAGTAAATATAGGGTTCGTCTAGTAAATTATTTTGATTATTCTCGTCCGTCAAAATCCAAAATTTGTTATATTGGGGACCGCTCACGTTATGCCAAGACGCGGGATAGATTATTTCGCTTAACCCTACACTCCATTCGTGATTATTAAGTTGTAGCTCTTTAACGAGTACATTTTTAAACGAACTTTGAGTATTATTTGGAAAAATATCGAGTGAGGCGTTAGAGCTTAAAGTACAATGGAATTGTTCCATAACGTAACGGAACCAAATGTTAAATGAGAGTTTTTTATTAGAATTATTTCTTTTAAGAACAAAAAAGACTAGCGTGGTTTAAGGGTAGGAAATATTATTTTTATCGAAGGGGATTCGAACCCCGGACCTTTTTTATAATATTCATATTTTTACCCCTAAACCACGCTAGTCTTTAATTTTACAGTCATATAATTTTGCTTTTTTTTTGTTTCAGCGGACTGTAAACACCTCTGGCCATATATTACCACTCTTTTACGGCCAGAGTGTAATATATTTTTTATGTTGGGGCTACCAATACGGTATAAATGGGGGAGTGTAATATATTTTTATCATAATTATTATTACGCATGCTTTTGTCTTTTCCTTTTGGTTGTTTGTATTTAGGACGGAAACAATTTTATTTCTATTGTTTGTCATGATTTGGGCTCTATATCATCTTCATCTTCTTCTACATTAAGTTTCATAAATCATCATTATCTTTTTTGCGTTAAGTTTCATAAATTTTAAAATTGCATGATTTACTCTCTTCTTCAATGTTTCTTAAGCAATCTAATACCGGTTGTGGTAAAGTCTCTTTCTTTTGGTTGGCAAAGACTCTTTTATTACTTCTCATATCTTTGCTTTGTCTTTTCTTTGTGTTATTATCATTCCAATCTCTATCAGGCTCTTCATCTTCTTTAAAATTAAGTTTCATAAATTGTAAAATTATGGTAAGGGCCGGTCATGGTTCTTGTCTAAGAGCGAAAAAGATCGATCTTGGTCCTTGTGTAAGACTCTACGATGAAATTGACGAATCAGAGTATCACTATTAACGGGCGAATTGGTTGCTATAAATTTATAATAAAAATCATAACGTTCGATTCTCAATAAATTTTTGCAACTACTTAAGCCCAGACTTAGGTCCGTGATAACTCGAAATACGAGTCCATTTTTAGTTGTAGAGTCTTGCATTCACTCGAAAAAAAACACCGCTCTAAATGGTCAAAAAGCAGTGTCATTGGTAAACACCAACTTCACATAAAAGCAGTTCTGCTCGGTTGAGCTGGAACCCATAAATTGACCGGATGTCTTACTAGAGTCAGAGCCTCTCTAAATTGATACAAATCTCTACTACCATAAAAAACTTTATATGGTATGGCGTTAACTATCCAAGAAACCCACTTAGACCTTCTATCGAGCAAATACAGACGGCGCAAAGATAAAAAAATTGAGCTCAAGAATTCGGTCTGCTGATCCCCTAACCATGGATCTCTAATCTTTCGTCGAAAATTACGAGGATCAAACAATTTACAAAAATTGTGGACGTCGCTGGATTAAAACTTTGGCGAGATGATCGGAGCTTTCGATGACGTTCTAAATTCTAACTCTGAGTTTCAAATAAAACTTGAGAATGACATCACTATCTTTGAAAAAAGGTTTCATTCGAAACTGAATATTGAGGCAAAAATTATCTACAAGTGGAACTCGAGAAAAATATCTATGAGAGGAACTCAAGGAATTCTTACAACTGCCATACTTTTAAAGATAATAGATACCAGCTTTTGATGAAAAAAAAACATTCATTATATTTTTAATTTGTATAATATACAATAAAAAATTACTCATTTCATTGTAATATATTACATTTTTTCATAAAAAATAAAATTTATGACTGTTCTTTTACTCGTGATAATTTTTGGATGTTTTGAAAGTAATAGTCCAGGCTCACATTATATAGTATTTCTCCATATGTCACAGGTATCAATACAAGCTTCTTTAAAACTTGGTAAATAAATAGCGATAACCACAAGTGCGGCGCAAAAATGACCAAAACACAATACATGTCTCCTTGCAATAGTCCAATTAGAAAAGCGATTGGTATAGTCAATGGGCTTATTAAAATCAAGAAAAAGGCCGCAAAATATTCCGCCGGTAACAACATCAGAAATATCCAAATTATCAAAATTGAAGAGCGGATAAGTTAGAATAATTTCGAACAGAGCTGAGAATATCGATTCTCACATGATGAAAAGTTCACGAGTAACTAAAATTCTATCATTAGAAAACTAAAATATTTATTTTAAAATTAAAGGAAACGCCCACAGTAGCAGCAGAATTTGTCTAAAGGTTCTCCCATTTTAATGTAGATGTAAAGGAGCGGCAAAAAACTGATCATCAAATAAATTGGATCAGCAGAAAAGATTGACATAACAAAACCAATGGGAACTAGAATGGGGGCTAGCAACGTTACCCCAAACCCAATAGCAAATCTCCGAGTATACGAATCATTGTATTTCCATCTTTTAAAATAATTACATCGACAATAACGTTTAATAACAATTTTTCTGGCGTTTTTCTTGACATGATGATCTTGAATAAGTGATTATAAATTATGAGCCTTGTTAATATATGTCAATATATTCTTCAATAATCCTTAGAACAATGATATAAAATCTCCTTATTTTCTATTGGTTATTCAGAAATAGAGACCAACAAATATCCAAATAAAAATAATAACAATTTTAATTCGTGACACCACCACTTTCAAAAACTCTTCGAGTGAAAGTGGTTTTCGCGTAAGATCGCGCGCGAAACAACTACCTTTGTATAACGAGAAGATAGAACCTCGCTAGTACGAAGAGGGCCAAGACGTTTGAGGCTCCCGCGTACCAAAGCCCTCCGGCGCCAGCGGAAATTTTTTGCTAACAAGTTGGGGGTGCCAAAAACAGTTCTCTCAAGTCCTGGGAGTGGCTCTAGCGAGCTTGGGGCGGGCAAAGGGGTCGAATTTTGCTTAACGGGGGTGTACTTTACTACTCAAGCTGTTCGTTTTTCTTCGAGCGATTTCAAACGAATGTAACTCGTTTTTATTCTTCACTTCTAATCATACATTAATTAATGATCTAGCCTAATACAAGAACATATTCCCGCGTCTTCTTTAGCTTTGGTTTTTCATCTTCGCGCTCTTCTGTTCGTTTCGCGTCATTTCCGAATCGATTCGATTGTTATTTCCCAATTCGAAACCCTTCTTGGAACCGTTTTCTTGGTGGAACGTAATCTCGAGGCAAATTGGATTAGGTGCGATTTCGTCCTTGGTCCATCGACATCCAATAATTAGTTTTGATTCGTTTAGAAACTCGTGGCGTCATTCCTTCGAGATCGTGGTTAAACGTGGACATAGCTACCTTAACTATTATTGTCGGCTGCTTGTTTAGATTGTACAATTCCACTCTGTCCTATTCTGTCGTCACCAAACCCGAGGGGGCCAATTTAAACACCATTAAGGATTTGGTAAACGCTGTTCGAAGTAGAACCTTTTCAATCGGATTACTCAGGGCATTGAGTGCATTGGAGGCACCGATGAAGATATCAAATAAATAAATCTTTATTTTAAATGCTTTCGCCTGTTTTTTTTTGTTTTTTAACGTTTAAGTATTTTGTTTGAATAGAATTCCGTTAACGCTGATGTTGTTTATTTGGGGAAAATATTTTAAAAATATAAGAAGCAAAACAGGAAATCATTTTTGGAGGAAGTCCTTGCTATTAAGGGTTCCAATTTCGCTCTCATCACGGGCAAAAAATATTTTTTTCAAGCGTTACACGATCAACGAGATAGTTCCCTGAAACAGTTAGTGGTTCAGTTCCCTGAAACAGTTAGTGGTTCAGTTCCCTGAAACAGTTAGTGGTTCATATTTGTTAAAAATGTATAAAATAACTTTTAATCAATGTTAAATCTTGAATTCTAAATTAAAATAACTAAACGTAAAATACCACAAAAATGTTAAAATGAACCATTTTGTAAAACCTGAAATAAATATAAAATCCATTGTATTGTAAGCGTGCTCTTTCGACAACGGCAACCACGGGGGTTCTTAAAAGAGTGGAAATTTCCAAAAATAAGAAAATTTCCCCTCTTTTCCCAAACATTCCTTTAATAAAAAAGACACGTGCGAATTGACGTCACGACCGAGCACGCTTCGCCCAAAAACCATTGTAAAATAAATTCACTTGCATTCGCTCAAAACCACAAGCAGCAGTCGCCAAAAATTGGTCCAAAAAGCATGACCAATTTTAAATAAAAATAAAACTTTCATATTAAAATTAAACAGTACTAGTAGTCGTTATTTTACCTAGTCCGGAAAATTAACAAGGCAATCGCGTTTAGAAACTATCCCAAAATTAAACAAGCAAATTAGCTTATATCGTTTTTCAGTCGGCGGTATAACGGAAAAAATAGCTCTCCCAGAACCAGCAAAAACTAGAAGTCGACCAAAACAAAAATCGACTTTCTACATGGTGCCGAAACAAACCCGGGACTAAACGTTTAAATCAAAAATGCCTAATCCAGACGATCAAGACGAACTTCTTATTACAACAGCGGACGGAGACAAAACCAACGACCCGAAAGCTGGAAAAAGCACAAAAGCTCCAACCAAAGCTCAACAAGCACGCCTGGATAAACTAAAACTCCTGCGTGCTGCGAGGAAAAGCGCCCGAGATGCGGCCGCGAGGAAAATCAAGGATCTCTCTGCGCTCCTAAAAGACAAAGAAACCGAGGCGGACGAACTGGAAGATCATCTCGCAATTTTACTCCAAAAAGAGGAAGAACTAATCGACTTGGACGGGAAAGTAGAATCCCTCATCGACGACGAGGACGAAATAATCGCAGAAAGAAACGATGCCATCGCCGAACGAGAGCAAGTCACCTTCTACAAATCAAAAACCACGAGGGCCATCCGAAAAGCCTACGAACTAAACGGCTCAACGTACGGAGGATCGACTTTAATCTCGGGAACGACGGCGTCAGCAACGTCGCAAGGTCATCAAAACTGCGCGGGAAAAAATGGAAGCTCCGGCATCAAACTACAGCCGATTCCGATCACCGTCTTCAGCGGGGACCACGCAAAATGGACAAGCTTCTGGGCGAGGTTTAACGTCACCGTGGATGATCACTCAAGATATTCGAAGGTAGAAAAAATGATTCATTTAACTTCCTATTTAGAGGGTGAGGCCTTACAGGCAATTCAGGGGTTCCCCGAGATAGATAGCTCGTACGATGAAATTGTAGATTTGTTAAAACAACGGTATGATAAAACCCACGTAGCTATAAATGAGCATATGGGAAAATTAATTGATGTTCAACCTGTACGCGATTCAAGCGATCTAAAAGCGCTTAGGCGACTTTTAGATACGTGCGAAATAGTTATGTTTAAAATCGTTAGGTGTAAATACGGCAAATGATAAAGTTAGCTTTATTTGCCCCGCATTATTGAGATGTATTCCAAAAGATATCCGAACTGATTATTTCGTAAAAAATAAACTAGGAGATAGTAATAAGTGGGACGCGGACGATTTGCTAGGGTTTTTCAGGGAACAAGTAGAGTGCAGAGAGATGGCCGAATTAATGGGTGGAAAGCAGGGGTTAACCAAAAGGTTCGAAGTTAATTCCTATGAAAAACAAAAATGGAAAAATAAAAATGAAAATAGGCATACAGGAGGCTCTGCTTCTTCGTTATCGATACAAACTCAGCAAACCGAGATGTATTGTATATTTTGCGAGGCTAAGGGTCATAAAACTTCTGACTGCTCAAAATTCACGTTAGAACAAAAAAAGTTAGCCATAAAAACTAGTGGTAGATGTACAAATTGTCTTAGAACAAATCATAATTCTAGCAATTGTTTTTCGAGATTTAAATCGTGTAAAAAATGCCGCCAAAGGACCCATAACTTCGCGGTCTGCGATCAAAACGAATCCCATTTAAAAACTCCTCAAAACACCGTAGATAACCCTAAACTATGTAGCTCTACATCCGTAGTTTCCTCTTTAAACGGAGGTGCGAAAATAGTGCTCTTACAAACTGCTACTGCAGTCGTGAGAAATCCTTCCTTCCCAGAAATTCAAGGGGTAGCTAGAGCGTTGTTAGACGGGGGGAGTCAAATCAGTTTTGTCAGGGAAGATCTCTCCAGGAAATTAGACCTGCCTATAATTGGGAAAGAAAACTTAGACGTATATAGCTTCGGTGAAGAAAAACCCACCGAAACAAAGACAAACAGGGTAAAATTAACTCTCGAAAACCGCTTAGACCCGAAACAAACAGTCGAAATAGAAGCGGTTGAGGTACCTTTTATATGTCACGCTGTACCAAGTATTGATAGCGTAGAAATTGAAACCATAATGAACCAGAAAGGCCTACAATTAGCTGATGAGTCTGGCAAATCGGAGGAAACAAATTCCGAACTCCAAATATTAATAGGAGGGGACTATTATTGGCGCTTAGTGTCAGGAAGAAACGAAAGGTTCAGTAAAGACGTTGTAGCAATCGAAACTATATTAGGGTGGGCCATACAAGGGCCGACCGGGGTATCTAGAAACAGGTACGCTGGGTGCTCAGTGGCAACCATGCTAGTCAGCTTAGGCCAAAAACAAATAAACGAAAGCCTAAATAAATTGGGGTAAAAGAACAAAACACAAAAGACCCAGCGGATGACGCAACCGTAGATAGATTCTTTAAAGAAGTTAACTTCACTGGAGAAAGATATAGCGTAAAATTTCTGTGGAGGGTAGACAAAGAGGCACTGCCTGACAATTTCCAAATAGGGAAAAAGAGGCTAGAAGGGTTAATTAGAAAATTTAAAAGAGATCCAGAATATTTTTCAGATTATAAAAGTGTAATCGAGGATCAAATAAAAACAGGTGTCACGGAAATAGTTCCATTCGAAAACCGCGAAAATCAAATTGCAGGGACCTATTATGTACCACACCAGGAATTGTCAGAGAAAACGTCGCCACGACAAAATTCCGCGTGGTGTTCGACGCTTCCTCTCACTCCATCGGTAAACCATACCTTAACGAATGCCTGTCACCAGGCCCAAATCTGAACCCGGATCTGCTCCTCCTTCTTTTAGGATTTCGAAAGCATAACGTAGTGGTGGTCTGCGATATAGAAAAGGCTTTCCTCCAGGTAGAGTTAGATGAGGGGGAAAGAGACTCCGTACGTTTTCTGTGGGTTAAGGAGGAAAATGGGGAGATAATCGAAAATGATTTCACAATCCTAAGATCTAGTCGCGTTCCGTTTGGTGTCAGTTCATCCCCGTTCTTACTTGGCTGCACTATAAAATATCACCTTCAGAACTTAGAGGGGGCGGACTCGCGAGTGATTAGAAAACTAAGCGAGGAACTTTACGTCGACGATTTTCTGTCGGGGGGAAAAGATGTAGAAGAGGCCTTCAATATTTCAGTAGAATCAGCTCGAATACTAAAAGGGGCGGGTATGAAATTACGCAAAGGGTAACAAATAGCTCCCAGCTTAGAAAACTCTGGAACAATCACGCTAGTAGTACAGGGGAACTTGAAATCTTCGAAATTGTGCAAGAAGAAAAGCCCACAAAAATACTGGGATTAAACTGGGATCCAAATTCGGACCAATTCTCCTTTGACCTTAGTAAACCATTTGTGGTCTTAAGTGGGTTAAAAAGAACAAAAAGGCACGTATTAAGCTTCGTGTCGCAAATCTTCAACCCAATAGGCTTACTAGCCCCATTCACTATCCGCGCAAAAATCCTCTTTCAGGATTTGTGGCGATTAGAAAATCTTGGGTGGGATTCAGAATTGCCCGAAGAGATAGGCCAACAATTTGAATTATGGTGTTCAGAGTTATTATTGCTGCGAGAAATTAAAATAAACAGACATTATTTCCGTGACGCGAACCAAGAAATTGCGCAACTCGAGTTGCACTGTTTCTGCGACGCCAGCATTAAAGCTTTCGCCACTGCAATCTATGTCAGGTACAAAACAAAAACAAGCAATATTGGAACCACACTAATCACAGCAAAATCAAGGGACTCACGCTACCTAGGCTTGAGCTAATGGGCTGCCTCCTAGGGGAAAAATTAACCAACTATGTGAAAGGGACGTTTAGGGAAGAGTTAACGGGAATATACCTCTGGACAGACTCAACAATAGCTTTGTCATGGGTAACCAATACTCCGAAAACATGGAAACCTTTCATTTCGAATAGAGCTAGTGAGGTACAAAAACTAACAAAGGATTACGTATGGGCACACTGCCCAGGGGTCGATAACCCTGCCGATTTGCCAACTCGGGGGGTGAAAGCGTCAAATTTAGAAAATAACGAGTTGTGGTTTAAAGGACCACATTGGTTAGGGAAAACAAAAGGCCTGTGGCCAAAATCAAAGCCAGAGCCGAATCTAGATTTAGTTGCCGATGAAAGAAGGAAAATAATCATGTCAGTTAACGTAGTGAAAACAGTAGGGATTCAAAAAATAGTGGATTTAAATCGCAGTAATTCCCTAGATAAAATGTTACGTATAACGGCCCACGTTCTAAGATTCGTAAAAGCAGCTAAAAGATTAGGGAAAACTACGGGCCCGATAACAGCGGATGAAATAAAAACCGCTGAATTAAAATTTGTAAGAGACATTCAGGGGGAAGAATATCGCTCCGAATTAAAATCTTTAGAAAAAGGAGAAAAAGTACACCACTCCTCCAAAATTGCATCTCTAAGTCCCATATTAAGCGAGGGGGGTATTATTTGTTTGGGGGGTCGTCTGGAAGAAGCGGAAGACCTTACTTACAATGAAAAGCACCCTATCATTTTAAACAAACTCTTGTGATTTTCAAAATTATTAATGATAAGGAGTCATAAACAGGTTAATCATGGGGGAATCGGAGATACTATTGGGCAATTAAGGGAAAGATACTGGTTAACGGCCGGTAGGCAGCTGGCCAGAACTAATATAAAAGATTGCACAAAATGCAAAAGATTTAAATCTAAATTGGGCGAAGTGCCTACCGCACCGTTACCCAAAGACCGCGTCAGTGAAAACCCTGCTTTCTCTATCATGGGTGTAGATTATTTTGGTCCGCTACACATAAAACTAAAACCGGACAATACTAGTCAAAAGGCTTACGTTTTATTAGCCACTTGCGCCGTCACTCGGGCGGTGCATTTGGAACTGGTCCCATCACTCAGCACTCACGAGTTCCTACTAGCTTTCAGACGAGTAATTGCGCGAAGAGGGGTACCTAGTATAGTCTATTCTGATAACGCGTTAACCTTTAAGAAGGCTGATAAAGAATTAAAAAATATCTGGGAAAATCTCAATGATGCGGAAATAAAAAGCTTTTTTGGAAATCATGGAATAAAATGGAATTATATTGTTGAAAGGGCAGCATGGTATGGAGGATGGTGGGAGAGATTGGTGCGTTCCTGTAAAAACTCCCTAAAGAAAACAATAGGAAAATCAAACCTATATTATTCAGAGATGGAAACCGTACTTTCTGAAACGGAGGCAATAATTAATTCGCGTCCAATCTCGTATAATTATAATGATCCCAATGAACCCACACCATTCTGCACAGCGGATTTACTTATTGGCCGAAGACTAACTTCGTTGTCACCTCTAAGTTTTAAAGAAAATGTTCCAATCAATCAAAAACAATTCAAAGTAAGAGAAAAGCATTGCGAGAAAGTTATGCAAAGAATTTGGCGAAAATGGCGGCATGATTACTTGATGGAACTGAGATCAGCTCATCATGCCGATCCAAATAAGAAAAATTCTACATTATTTAAAATAGGAGATGTAGTTGTAATTTATGACGATAATAGTCCACGTCATATGTGGAAGTTAGGAATTGTAAAAGAAATAATTCTAGGTAGAGATAATAAAATTCGTGCTTGTATTGTAAAAAATTATAAAGGAACAGAAATTAAACGTTCCGTACAGCACTTAGAAAATTTAGAAATTTTAGATTAAACATTCTTAGGTGATAATTAAAATTTTCACCGGGGGCAGTGTTAAAAATGTATAAAATAACTTTTAATCAATGTTAAATCTTGAATTCTAAATTAAAATAACTAAACGTAAAATACCACAAAAATGTTAAAATGAACCATTTTGTAAAACCTGTAATAAATATAAAATCCATTGTATTGTAAGCGTGCTCTTTCGACAACGGCAACCACGGGGGTTCTTAAAAGAGTGGAAATTTCCAAAAATAAGAAAATTTCCCCTCTTTTCCCAAACATTCCTTTAATAAAAAAGACACGTGCGAATTGACGTCACGACCGAGCACGCTTCGCCCAAAAACCATTGTAAAATAAATTCACTTGCATTCGCTCAAAACCACAAGCAGCAGTCGCCAAAAATTGGTCCAAAAATCATGACCAATTTTAAATAAAAATAAAACTTTAATATTAAAATTAAACAGTTCTAGTAGTCGTTATTTTACCTAGTCCAGAAAATTAACAAGGCAATCGCGTTTAGAAACTATCCCAAAATTAAACAAGCAAATTAGCTTATATCGTTTTTCAGTCGGCGGTATAACGGAAAAAATAGCTCTCCCTGAACCAGCAAAAACTAGAAGTCGACCAAAACAAAAATCGACTTTCTACAATATTCCCAAAGAGAGGATTACTTCCGTTCACTTGGCATTCGCCTATGGCCGTAATTTTCAATACGAAGAAATATTTAATCAAGGGTAAGTAAAAATATCTACTAAACTTTGCAATTTTCGAAATTTTCAAATTTACCGAGATTTCAATAGAGATTTTAAACAGATTTGCGTTTATTTATTCAGGATTAGAAGAATCTTCGAAGGTGGTTTTTTAGAAAAATGTTTGTCACACCACAAATTCATACTTGAGCGAGCGAATGGAATGGCGGAAGAACCCGAAGAAATAATTTACATTGGCTACAATGATCTGAAGCAAATTTTCAATTCATTTATTTTGATAATAACTTGCGTCGGCATCCTTCTTTTTGCCGGAAATCTTCATCGAGGAGCTAAAACAACTCGTCGGTGGTAAGCCTCATTGGTTACCTGACGTCATTGAATTGTCACACGAACAATAGCCGGAACAAAAATAGCTTTAGTTGTATTTTTCTAGATAATTTATTGGGCGCTTAATTTTAATAACAAGAAAATGTTATTATCTCCAGTAGGTGCATCAATTTGACATTGAAATATTTCGTAAATTCGTACTTAAACGAATGTCCCTTGCACGACCCAAATTTGATGTAATAATGAATCGGGCTGGATAAATAAAATACATTTTGAATATTGCGTTTTAATATTATGAAACTATATCAAATTAATTTATGAATTTGAAGGAGATTAAAAATGATTCCGAGCGATTTAAATATCGTTTGAATTTTATCGATTAAAATCGATTGATTAAAATCGATTGGGATATCGTAACGCGAACGAATGAAATATTAATGAAAATATTATACATCATGGAGATTAAGATATATTCGTCTGTCTGTCGGTCAGGAACGATCATATTTATACGAGAAGTTTACAAAATGGGAAAAATTGAAGCTTTTGTTTTTATAATTTTTTGAAAATCGAACCCATGGAAAGGCGGGTGGTGAAAACCAGCTGCCGTTAATTTATGGATTGATAGAAGGCATTGTATTCGATCAATTCACTTTCCAGAGTGGTGTCCTTAACGGAATGGAATGTAATAAATTCAACTCTACGACGCGTGACTCGAGCAAAACGTCACCCTCCTCTTCTCCCTCGTTTCTAACCCTTCTTTATACATAATTCTTGATTTTATTTAACCCCATTTGTGGAAAGTATAAGAAGTTATAAAAATAACTAGACCCTGAGAAATGTAATGGTAATAAAAAAAATCAAGAGAGCGGAAAACGTTTAATTTGTTTTTCTCGGGCCGAATTTTCGTCGGTTTTTATATAAGGTTAGAGTTCTGCAGTAAAGGTGACGTCGAGTTTGAAACATTGAAGAAAAGATTCTGAAGGTAAAATGATTTCCGATTTATATTTCGGTATCATTTTTAACGGATTAACCAAAATTAAATGCGGGAACCAAAACGCAAGTATTAACACGTATTAGAGTGACTTATAATATTATTACATAGTTGAACTAATTGTAAGATTGCGGAATCCACGCGGAATGCCGTTGCTTGGAAACCATACATTCAATGTAGCTGTACTAAACGTAAGCTATGAATAATTCTCCTATCCATTTTAAGGGACAATTGCCGATTTTTAAACCCTTTTAAATTCACCATAATTTCTCCTTTAGCACGCGGTTGGGCCAAAGCGTAGGGATTATGATTTTCAAGGGGTAGATTATAGAGTAAATAGGATTGTATATTAATTCATCGTTTATTATCTAGGACAGCCTTTTTAGAATTGACCGTCTGAATGATGGCAGCCTCGTAGGCTGTTCTGGTCCTTATTTTCATTTTTTAGAGCTATTGGCATTTCTTCTCGGCTTCAAGTATTGTATTTGCCATAGACAAGCTCCGAGAATCAGTTCGCTAAGAGAAATGTAATTATTCTATGGACAGATTTCGTTTGTTGTTACCGAAAACCGGAACCTTCGGGATAGATACCGGAAATGGAACTTACAATGGAATGATTGGAATGCTTCTAAGAAAGGTACGAAGCTACAATGAGATTAAAATATTTTCACGGATGATTTCGTTTAAAATTATTAATCTTTCATCGATTTTTCGGCTTTAATCACGACGCATAACCACCGCGAATTGCTTCGGCTAATTTTAATCATATTTTATGTCTAAAATGATTAAATATAATCCGTATAAGTTGCAGTTAGGGTTAAAAAATATTTAAAATATTTGCTTTAGTTTAGTCAGTATTTTCCAGATTTTTAAATTTATTATAGCAATAGACGGTTTTAAAAAATAACCCAGGAAACCAATGAAAAAGGCGTTAAAAAGCATCCGTTTGTATTTCGGATGTTGCCTTTTTCAAAGGTTGTTTCAAAGTATAGGATTTTCTATACTTTTGCCAACCTTGAAAAATAGCCGTTAAATAGGACCCATTTCTACGAAAGATGTTGCCTTTTTCCAAGCTTATAACGAAGTCAGATTTTATTTAATCGTCTATTGTTTTAAGCGTATATATTGAATTATATTTTAAATCCTACTTAAAATTGTAGGAAGCTTATATTGCGGGAAACTGTCTTTTGGTGTCACCACGGCGCCTAAAAGTCGTCTCCTATTCACCAATATTTTACCAAGATGAAATAATTTTCATAACGAAGAAGGTGGCCCGTCATCGCGTTGCAAGCTGTTCGTTTTTCTTCGAGCCATTTCAAACGAATGTAACTCGTTTTTATTCTTCACTTCTAATCATACACTAATTTATGATCTAGCCTAATACAGGAACATATTCCCGTGTCTTCTTTAGCTTTGGTTTTTCATCCTCACGCTCTTCTGTTCGTTTCTCGTCATTTCCGAATCGATTCGGTTGTTATTTCCCAATTCGAAACCTTTCTTGGAACCGTTTTCTTCGTGGAACGTAATCTCGAGGCAAATTGGATTAGGTGCGATTTCGTCCTTGGTCCATCGACATCCAATAATTAGTTTTGATTCGTTTAGAAACTCGTGGCGTCATTCCTTCGAGATCGTGGTTAAACGTGGCCATAGCTACCTTAACTATTATTGTCGGCTGCTTGTTTAGATTGTACAATTCCACTCTGTCCTATTCTGTCGTCACCAAACCCGAGGGGGCCAATTTAAACACCATTAAGGATTTGGTAAACGCTTTTCGAAGTGGAACCTTTTCAATCGGATTACTCAGGGCATTGAGTGCATTGGAGGCACTGATGAAGGTATCAAATAAATAAATCTTTATTTTAAACGCTTTCGCCTGTTTTTTTTGTTTTTTAACGTTTAAGTATTTTGTTTGAATAGAATTCCGTTAACGCTGATGTTGTTTATTTGGGGAAAATATTTGAAAAATATAAGAAGCAAAACAGGAAATCATTTTTGGAGGCAGTCCTTGCTATTAAGGGTTCCAATTTCGCTCTCATCACGGCCAAAAAATATTTTTTTCAAGCGTTACACGATCAACGAGATAGTTCCCTGAAACAGTTAGTGGTTCATATTCCCAAAGAGAGGATTACTTCCGTTCACTTGGCATTCGCCTATGGCCGTAATTTTCAATACGAAGAAATATTTAATCAAGGGTAAGTAAAAATATCTACTAAACTTTGCAATTTTCGAAATTTTCAAATTTACCGAGAGATTTTAAACAGATTTGCGTTTATTTATTCAGGATTAGAAGAATCTTCGAAGGTGGTTTTTTAGAAAAATGTTTGTCACACCACAAATTCATACTTGAGCGAGCGAATGGAATGGCGGAAGAACCCGAAGAAATAATTTACATTGGCTACAATGATCTGAAGCAAATTTTCAATTCATTTATTTTGATAATAACTTGCGTCGGCATCCTTCTTTTTGCCGGAAATCTTTATCGAGGAGCTAAAACAACTCGTCGGTGGTAAGCCTCATTGGTTACCTGACGTCATTGAATTGTCACACGAACAATAGCCGGAACAAAAATAGCTTTAGTTGTATTTTTCTAGATAATTTTTGGGCGCTTAATTTTAAAAACAAGAAAATGTTATTATCTCCAGTAGGTGCATCAATTTGACATTGAAATATTTCGTAAATTCGTACTTAAACGAATGTCCCTTGCATGACCCAAATTTGATGTAATAATGAATCGGGCTGGATAAATAAAATACATTTTGAATATTGCGTTTTAATATTATGAAACTATATCAAATTAATTTATGAATTTGAAGGAGATAAAAATGATTCCGAGCGATTTAAATATCGTTTGAATTTTATCGATTAAAATCGATTGATTAAAATCGATTGGGATATCGTAACGCGAACGAATGAAATATTAATGAAAATATTATACATCATGGAGATTAAGATATATTCGTCTGTCTGTCGGTCAGGAACGATCAAATTTATACGAGAAGTTTACAAAATGAGAAAAATTGAAGCTTTGGTTTTTATAATTTTTTGAAAATCGAACCCATGGAAAGGAGGGTGGTGAAAACAAGCTGCCGTTAATTTATGGATTGATAGAAGGCATTGTATTCGATCAATTCACTGTCCAGAGTGGTGTCCTTAACGGAATGGAATGTAATAAATTCAACTCTACGACGCGTGACTCGAGCAAAACGTCACCCTCCTCTTCTCCCTCGTTTCTTTATACATAATTCTTGATTTTATTTAACTCCACTTGTGGAAAGTATAAGAAGTTATAAAAATAACTAGACCCTGAGAAATGTAATGGTAATAAAAAAATCAAGAGAGCGGAAAACGTTTATTTTTATTTTTTCTCGGGCCGAATTTTCGTCGGTTTTTATATAAGTTAGAGTTCTGGAGTAAAGGTGACGTCGAGTTTGAAACATTGAAGAAAAGATTCTGAAGGTAAAATGATTTCAGATTTATATTTCGGTATCATTTTTTACGGATTAATCAAAATGAAATGCGGGAACCAAAACGCAAGTATTAACACGTATTAGAGTGACTTATAATATTATTGCATAGTTGAACTAATTGTAAGATTGCGGAATCCACGCGGAATGCCGTTGCTTGGAAACCATACATTCAATGTAGCTGTACTAAACGTAAGCTATGAATAATTCTCCTATCCATTTTAAGGGACAATTGCCGATTTTTAAACCCTTTTAAATTCACCATAATTTCTCCTTTAGCACGCGGTTGGGCCAAAGCGTAGGGATTAAGATTTTCAAGGGGTAGATTATAGAGTAAATAGGATTGTATATTAATTCATCGTTTATTATCTAGGACAGCCATTTTAGAATTGACCGTCTGAATGATGGCAGCCTCGTAGCACGTTCTGGTCCTTATTTTCATTTTTTAGAGCTATTGGCATTTCTTCTGTGCTTCAAGTATTGTATTTGCCATAGACAAGCTCCGAGAATCAGTTCGCTAAGAGAAATGTAATTTTTCTATGGACAGAGTTCGTTTGTTGTTACCGAAAACCGGAAAATACGGGTTCTCAACAGGAAATGGATCTTTCGATGGAATGCTACAAAGAAAGGTACGAAGCTACCGTGAGCGCAAAAATTCGGGCTCAAATTATTTTTAAACTTGATTTCGGTTAAAACGTCAATAGGTTCAATTATTGATCTTTCAAAGTTTTTCCTGTTTATCACGACCTTAAATCGCCGCGAATTACTTTGGCTAATTTTAATAATGTTTTTAATCATATTTTAAGTCTAAATCGATTAAATATAATCACTTTAAGTTACAGTTATCTATAAATAAATTTTGCTCGGTGCGTGAATATTGAAGAAACAATCGTAAATTCATTTATGATCTTATGCAAGAACACATTCGTATTCGCGCGTCTTGTTTAGCTTTGGATTTTATTTTTACTTGTTCAGGGGAAGGTTTTACGTTCGTCGTGTCTGTGTGTCTGTCACTTCCGGTGTAAGCGGATATCCTGTGTATACTATTTCCGGTGTAACCGGATATCACGTGACCTAGCACGTAGAGCAAAAATCTTGGGACTCAAGACGTAAACATGCCATCTTATCGTTCAATTCCGTTCAACGGGAATTCCTATAATCAGGCTTCCACATGGATAAGCTTCAGGTGTCGTGCGATTTTATGCAACCGTGGACGTCTCCCATTGCATATTATCGCCTTCCACCATCCACATCAAACCTCGATGCTGGGCAGTTGAAGGCGATTATACACAATGGGACGTCTCCCACTGTTATAATCACCTCCGACCATCCTAACGCACCAAGGTTCAACCTCAGCGGGCCATATTAGCGAGGCGTCCCTCACTAATATGGTCCACATCAATCATCAACTCGCCCCCTCTACGGGTCAGATTTTCGTTCATAGCTACACTGAGCGCCTGGTGTAATAACTACCTCCAGACATTGAACAGGGGGTGGGTTCCCCTTTCTTCACAGCTTTAAGTTACAGATACCTAATAATGTTTTTCGATCGCCTTATATACCACTTTTTTTACACTAACGCGCTGTAGCCTTATGGCGTGGTATCTTTCAGTGAATTGAAACGAAATGTTCATTTAAACTATAATTAAAATTTCTTAAATTACTTAACTTAGTCTAATTAATAATTTCGCTGAAAATTAAATTAAAATTAAATATTATTTTAGAAGATATTTAAGAAATTGTCTAAGAATTTTGTGAAATTTGTGTGTTCAATACCAGCTCGAGTTGGCAGCACGCGTTAAGCTATTTTCCATGTACCATTTAGTCCAAAAACATAGGTATAAAGGTATTGTAGGCTTAGGCTTGCTGCAAACTCAGGGTGGATTGGAAAACTAATACAGTTCAACTTCTACGCATATGGAAGTAGTCTTGTTTTTTATCTATTTTAATTGATTGATTTAATTTTTTAGCTTAGCCTCAGTTATTAAAATGTGTAGGTGTTTTTTTTTTATTTTGTTTATCGCATATATAAAAGCGTGAAATACTATTTCGGCCGTCAGAGAAAAAGCTGGGATCGAAGAGCTGGTTACCTTTTCGCTCGCCGTACCAATTCACTAGTGTGATGGTAATTCGACAGCGGCTCTTAGCTGCTTCGACTGGCGTTTCTCTCCGTGGAGTGATACCTCCTTTACCTCGGTGTCGAGGAGAGCTAATACACGTGTGTTTGGGCTTCGTACTTGTACATAACCTTAAGGCCTGCGTAAAAGCCTCATATAATGTAAGGTCTTGTGGGTGATTTGCACTTGACTTTTGGAGCAAATGTACCCGTATATCTAACTTAAACTTCTCCATTACCTACTTTGATTTTCATGTACTTGAGTTCCGTGACTGGAATGTGCTTTAAACCCAATCTTTAATAATTCGCCATTGAATAACAAACCAACTATTACCACGTAGGATAGGAGACATGATAATTGAGGTCTACATGTTGAATAACCTGCCACAAACTTGTTAATGCCTACTGTCGTTTATTTTCGGTGACATTTTAGCTAGTGTGTAGTCACGTAAAATAACGTTTGTTTCACAACTTGTGTTGTACACTAAAGCCATGTATAGGTTCAATTTGATATAACATTTTGCCTTTTACGTTACTTGGTCTACAAATACTCTACAAACGTCAAAATTCTGATATGGTTTTAAAAGAAGAACCTTGACCTTGTGTATTTAATCTCATATCGAGATTAAATGTTTTTCGCATCTAATTTTAATTGGTTTATCAATATGTTATTTGTATAGATATTTTTTTTTAAGATTTTATATTTTTTAGATTAAAATAAATTTATTATTCCAGAAGATTTTGTAGAATCTAGTTCTCAGGATTACCGGTGTTGAAAATTTATTTTGCTAATGTTATCTTGATGTCTGTGTTTTCTGCCCGCTATTTGGTAGTAAGATTAATATTTTTAATTTTAATTAATTGACTTATTTGGCGTTTATTTGATAATTTGCTTTACTTAAATTGTTCGTGTAAGGGCTATTTTACATATTACCAAAGATTGCTAATTTCAGTTGTCTTAATTCTGATTTTTTTGTTTTAATACTGAATTATGGACTGGATTATTTATCTTGAAATCTATGTGGTTATATCTTATTTATTTTCCTTTTTTTTCTCTAGTTAGGTTTGGTTTTAAGTAGAGAATTATTTAGGGTTTTGTTGGTATACTGAAGAAATGCATATAGGTTCAATGTGATATAATATTTTGCCTATTGGCGTTACTTGGTCTGCAAATACTCTAGAGCCTTCAAAATTATTAACATTACGTGTACCCAGACACTTATGGGGAGTTGCTGTTGTTCTTTAATGAAATGTGACCGTTTAATACCAGCTTGAGTGGGCAACACGCGCTAATCTGTTTTCCATATATCATTTAGTCCAAAAAGCAAAGGTATAACGGGCGGTATTGGCTAAGGCTTGCTGCAAACTTGGGGTGGATTGAAGAATCTAAATAAAGGTACGTTTACACGGGCATCCAAGATAGAAACGACATAAGATTTAAAGCTGAGGCGGATTGATACAAAATGTTAAACCTCTTAAGAAAAATTATAGTCGTGAAAACTCCCCTTCGACAGAAGTACAGTAGGTTTCCCGTGTTTAAAAAAACATCAATTTTGAATAAAAAATGGTTATCTGATGTTGGAAAAAAATAGGCTTCAGATTTCTCCACTATAAAACCAAGAAACATTTCCGATTATTTTCATAATCAAAAGAAGCCGTGTAGAGTGAACTTCGTTAGCAGACCACGAGACGAGACGAGACGAGACAAGACAAGACGAGACCAGACGAAAGAAAGCTATAGTGACTTAAGTGAGAAAATCAACCAGCGCAGAATGTCATCACCATTTGAAGTCAACAGAGCAGCGACACGGCTTTCATTTATCACCAGAAAGAGACGGCCTGGCTACGAAGAATTGAAACATGCAAGCAGTGAGTGTTTTCGGACTCGACATATGAGATTCTTACAGTCAGTAAAAGCTCAACAGTTCTTCATACGGCCTCGTTATTCTAAACATAAAAGGAGCTATTCAAGTATAAATATTAACGGTATGGAAATTAGTCTATTTCAGTATTCAAGATATTTTTTTTATCATAGGAGTGGAAGCTAACGTCTTGTCAGCCGGTTTGGAAAATAACCTCTCGACCAGCTCAATCCTTTGATTCTTCCAATGACTGGGATCACTTGCATGATGAAAATATCAGTAATGGTCTTCTATTAGCACGTCAAAACAAGAATTTTTAGACGAAATCTGTACCGGAAGTAATTGCCGATCATCTACCGAAAATGGGTTGTAAATGAAACATTCAGTCTACAATATTTCTTGGTTTGTCTAAGAGAAACTTGCTTCAAAATCTTCGTCGTTTTAATTCCTTGTCTTCATTGCCATCCCAGACTAAATCCTTCGTCTTTATAAAATCAGTGGATTATCTCAAAGATAATCACACAGTACAGCCTATGCTCTAATGATAATTTATATTATAAGAACATGTATTTTACATATTTATTTAGAAAATAAATTTCATTTGGTGTGTCTATTAAGAAATCTACGCCATGCCGCATATAATTATGGGTAACGCAGGACATTTCATTTGGTGTGTATATTAAAGAGTCTACGACCTGCCGCATATAATTATGGGTAACGCAGGACATTTCATTTGGTGTGTATATTAAAGAGTCTACGACCTGCCGCATGTAATTATGGGTAACGCATGGCACTCTTTTGCATTCTCTATATCCTTGAGGTTAAGGGAAAATACTTATACTCCGTAAAATAGAGAATAATGATTGAAATGCACGCTGTTTCTTCTACTCATCCAATACTCTACATTTCTTTTCATCTTTTATTTTAGGTAGGGTTAGGTTAGATTACCTTAACGTCGGGGTCGGGGAGGTTATATTTTGGTTTCCCAACTTGTTATTTTATTTTTATTAATTTACAATAATTTAATGGTACATACACCCCACATAAGAGAACTTGTTAGTGGGGTAATTGATTCAAATCATACATTAGTTTGTTTTAAGGTGAACATAGGTATAATTATCCTCGCTTTCTTCTGTTCGTTTCTCCTCATTTCCGAATCGATTCGATTGTTATTTCCCAATTCTAAACCCTTCTTGGAACCGTTTTCTTCGTGGAACGTAATCTCGAGGCAAATTGGATTAGGTGCGATTTCGTCCTTGGTCCATCGACATCCAATAATTAGTTTTGATTCGATTAGAAACTCGATGCGTCATTCCTTCGAGATCTTGGTTAAAGATGGCCATCGCTACCGTCACCATTATTGTCGGTTGATTATTCAACTTTTACAATTCCACTCTGTCCTATTCTGTCGGCGCCATACCCGAGGGGGCCAATTTAAACACCATTAAGGATTTGGCACACGTTGTTCGAAGTGGAACCGTTTCAATGGGATCACTTGGTAGATCGAGTGCGTATGAGGCAGTGATGAAGGTTTGGATCCTCCTTACATTTAAATCAAAATAACACAGATTTTCTAGCTTGGTAGATTCTTTTGAAGCTGTCTAACCTGGCTTTAATGTAAACATTTTTTAGTGACCTGCTTTTTTTAACTATTTTGTTTGATTTATTTCCAATGAATAGAATTCCGATAACGCTGATGTTGTTTATTTGGGAAAAATATTGGAAAAACATTAGAAACAAAACAGGAAAAGTTCATTTTGGAAGCATCCCGGGCTATTAAGGACTCCAAATTCGCTTTCATCATAAGCAGAAATAATTTTTTCCAAGCGTTACACGATCAAGAAGATAGTTCCGTGAACCAGTTAGTGGTTCATATTCCCAAAGAGAGGCTCATTTCATTCTACGCGGCAATGGCTTACGGACTTGGTTTTCAATTCAAAGAAATATTTAATCAAGGGTAAGTAAAAAGAAACAAAGGGTAGAACTGTTTTCTATCGATTACATATAATCTTAAAACTGATTCCGAAATCTTAAAACTGCTTAAAGATTTCGGGATTTAATTCGAAAATTTTTGCGTAGCTTATGACAATAGCTTCCAAAATCATTTATTCAGGATTAGAAGAATCTTCGAAGGGGGTTTTAACGAAAAATGTTTGTTATAACAAAATTTCAAAGATGAACGAGCAAATGGAATCGCGGAAGAATCCGAAGAAATAGTTTACATTGGCTACAATGATCTGAAGCAAATTTTCAATGCTTTAATTTCGATCCTAACTTTCTTCGGCATCTTTCTTATCGTCGGCAATCTTTATCGCATCATTCGAGGTGCTAAAACAAGTCCTCTTTTGAAAATCTTCATTGGTTAATTGACGTCATTCAATTGTCACACGAACAATACATTTTTATCCGTTGCTTTATTTTAACGAGATCTTGGAACAAGAAAATGTAAATAGGGACTGAAGTGAATTAATTTAACATTGAAATGTTTCGTACATTCGTATTTAAACGTATGTTCCTTGTTTGAACAAAATTTGATGTAATAATGGAATGAACAGGTTGAATAAATAAAATCCATTTTGAATACGCTGTTTAATTCAGGCATTCGAAAAATATGGTAACAGGTAGGTTTCTTAACACATATTTTTCACTGAATACGAAGAATTCTTTCCCTGCCAGTGTTACTTAGCTAAGAGAAAGCGTGTTGGCTAATGAAGAACGCAACTCCGCAGTAAGAACAAGGGATCATGGTTAGCATTGAATTTTGTCCAAGGATCCTGCATGGAAAAGGACTAGAAACATTCAATAGTAATCAACCGGACATGAGCAATTTAGATGTCTTTGAAAGACGCGTCGTCTGGTTCCAATTCTCTCAAGGACGAACTTCCGAAATTTCCCACGACTCCCAGGAAGGTGATTTATTAGTCTTCAAGCGGAGTTTGCAATTGGCAACTAAGCCTTGGATTCAATTCAAACCACGTTTCAAAACGTTTCCTTGTACAGTGAAAACTTTCTTCTGGAATCGATTTGAATCATACCTGCTTAGGGAACCAGTTTAAATTCGAGTCTTCTTCAACCAACTACGGTTGAAACTATAATGGATCGATTTATGAAGTTGATACGTGAAGGGATTGAGACTAAAAATTATTCCGAGTGATTTAAATATCGTTGAAAATCGTTTGGGATATTGTAACGCGAACGTACTGTCCGATTAGTTTAAAGAATACGAATCAAACCGCTTCTGTTTTTCTCATTTTTCAAACATCTCTTTAACTCAGGGAAAGACGGGAGGTGGGTAGCAATTGTTAATTTATCGATTGAATAAAACGTATTGTATTCGATCAATTTAATGTTTGAGGGCAGGGTGTGAAACTATTTCTCTTTCTCTCTAAGCCTTCTTTATGCATGATCCTTGATTTTCTTTTAACCCCATTTGTGCAAAGTATACGTAGTTAGAAAAATAAACTCTTAAGAAATGAAATCACGAGAGCGGAAAAAGTTTGTTTTTCTCAAACGCTTATTATCGGAATTTATATAAGGTTAGTTCTAGAGTAACGGTGTTTGCGAATTGAAATTCCATAGAGCCGTCGACATTAAAACACTCGAGAAAAGATTCTTAAGGTAGAATATTTTCAGATTTATATTTTCATGGGAACCAAATCAGTTGTATTTATGTTATGAAAGAGCTTTTTAATTTTGTCCACGACCATAATGGGCCTCTAACCACCTGGGGTATAATTCGGATAAGGCGGGGTAGACAATTTATAGGCCAAATTTCAGCATTTAGATTTTGGGATTAACTGTAATCTTATTATTAATCTAGGTTTAACGCGGATTACCGAGAGGCTAATAATATTATTATTTAGTGGAATTAAGATTGCAAAATTCATTTGTAAAGCCATTGCTAGTAAATCATACATTTAACGTGACTACAGTAAACGTAAGTTACTTACGAATAATTATCATATCTCTTATATAAATAAATTATTTATTATCTAGGACACTAATTTTATCATTGACCGACTAAAGGACGGCAGTATTGTAGGTCGTTCTGCACCCTATTTTCATTTTTTTGAGATATTGGTGCTTTTTCTGGGGTTCAAGTATTGTATTTTCCATAAACTAGCTCCTGGGAATCAAGTCGATTAACCAATTTTAATTTTATCCCTTACAGATATCGTTTGGTATTACCAAAAACCGGAAAATACGGGTTACCAAAAGGAAATGGATCTTTCGATGGAATGATTGGAATGCTACAAAGAAAGGTACAAAGCTGGTGTAGTTCAGCCAGCATTTTCTGCATTGAATTATATTTTAAATCCGCGCGAAATTTGTAGGAAGCTGTTTTTATGGGAAATGTTATTTTGGTGTCACCACAACGGCTCAAAGCTATCTCTTTTACTACAGTCTTTAACCAAGATGGTGTTTATCTCCTAACGAAGAAGGTGGCCAGTCAGCGCGTCGCAAGCTGTTCGTTTTTCTTCGAGCCATTTCGAACGACAGTAATTTATTTATTAAGAAGTTTGTTCTCGCTAACTAATTTAACCACGGATACGAATAATAGTAATCCTTGACCCAAATTAATTATCGCGGAATTATTTAAAACTCGTTAACTCTTGGAATAAAAAAAAACAATAGGGCAGGCTTTCATTGTCAGTAAGGTGTAAGAAAAATCTAGAGTAGAGTCGTCCACGCGATATATGAGTTAGGGTGGTAAGTGTAAATCGGCAGACGAGATGGCTAAGCCTAAAACCCTTACAACGTATTCGAGGCATTGTGTTCCTTTTTGGCACATTTATGTCTCTGCATCGAAGAGAAATTGTTTTTCACAAAATATCTAATACAGGAACATGTTTTTAGCTTTGGATTCTTATCATGACGTCTTCCTGTTCGTTTTTCGTCATTTCCAAAGTTGAAACCCTTCGTGGATCCGTTTTCCAGGCAAATTGGATTAGGTGCGATTTCGTCCTTGGTCCATCGACGTCCAATAATTAGTTTTGATTCGTTTAAAAACTCGTTGCGTCATTCCTTCGAGATCGTGGTTAAACCTGGCCATCGCTACCGTCACCATTTTTGTCGGCTGCTTTTTCAGATTTTACAATTCAACTCTGTCCTATTCTGTCGTCACCAAATCCGGGGGGGGGCAATTTAAATACAATTAAGGATTTCGTGCAAGCTGTTCGAAGTGGATCCGTTTCAATCGGATTGATTAATGGAATGGATGTGATCGAGGCTCAGATGAAGGTAGGATCCTCCCAGATTTTCTAACTTGGCATTTTCTTTACTAACCACGCGTATCGTGACCTGTTTGTTTGATTCATTGACAATCAATAGAATTCCGATAACGCCGATGTTGTTTATTTGGGAAAAATATTGGAAAAAAATAAGAAGATAAACAGGAGAGCTCAATTTTGGAAGCGGTCCGGGCTATTATGAGCTCAAATTTGGTCTCTTCGTAAACAAAAAACGTTTTTTTCAAATGTTACACGATCAAAAAAATAGTTTCCTGAACCAGTTAGTCGTTCATATTCCCAAGGAGAGGATCTATTCATTCTACGCGGCTATGGGTTATCATCCGAGTTTTAAATTCGGAGAAATATTTACTCAAGGGTGAGTAAAAAGAACTATTTCCGAAATCTTAAAACTGCTTTAAGGTTTCCTGATTTCATTGGAGATTGACAATAACTTCCAAAATCGTTTATTCAGGATTAGAAGAATACTAGAAGGGGGTTTAATGGAAAAAATATTTTCACATCAAAATTTCAAACTTGAGAGAGCGAATGGAATGGCGGAAGAACCCGAAGAAATAGTTTACATCGGCTACAATGATCTGAAGCAAATTTTAAATTCCTTCATTTTGATCCTAACATGCGTTGGCATCTTTCTTATCGTCGGCAATCTTTATCGCAAGATTCGAGGAGTTAAAACAACTCGTCGAAATGGTAGAACATTTAAAGTTTCTGTTCTTAATTGAAGTTTAAATTAATTACCGTGGTAATTTAACAACAATACAAAACAGTATTTGAAAAAGTAACTAATTACCGACGGGAGTATCTAAATGGAACAGTTCTGAAATGGAAATTCAGTAGCATTTTCGGAAAGATTGTTAAGAAAGATTCAAAATATGAATATGTATGTCAGAGAAAATTAATATTTTACAGAACTAAAATATCTAAATAAATTAATTTGCTTTCTAACGCGTCAACCGACTGAGGTACAAAATATTGAGTATGGCGTTTTAATGGTATGTTAAAAGTAAAAATAAAATTTATGGACTTTCGAAACAAATGCTGACAATCTAATGTCTATCCCTGCCAATGTTAACTTAAAAGAAACAGCGTTAGTTATTGTAGTTCTTGGCTAATGATTCTACTTTGAAACTAAGTAATGAAAACAAAAAATACGCTAAGAAAGAGAGATCATGGTCAGTATTGAAATTTATCCAAGGACCCTGTATGGAAAAGGACTAGAAACATTCAATGAAAACGAGCAACCGAACATTTATCAATTTAAATGTCTTTGAAAGATAATTCTTTCAAGGATGAACTCAGAACTCATTGAAGAAATTTCCCACGATTTCCAAGGTTTTTTTTTTTAGTCTTCAAGCGGAGTTTGCAATTCATAACTAGGATAGGGTCGCCAAATTCTGTACGCTTTCTAAGAGATCTGAGATCTCCATTGCTATGGAATTTTTAGCGACAGAGTTAACTATCTAATATCAAGATTTAATAGTCACGGACTCGTTGATCTAGTTTTCATCATTCCATGACGCGTACTTTTGACGTAGACGCGGTTTTAAAGACGGCAGTAGCGGCTTCTATTTCTGAACACCCGATTCCATTTCTGAACATCCCTGCCTCGAGTTTTTCCTCATCAATCCTATAGTTCTACCAATATACCTGTTGAGTGTGATGTTCACGGATCCTGTCGGTACATTAACTGAACTCGTTACAACTGTTCTAAAAGGTTTATTTATTCATTAGATAAAATATCGTCATTACAACTAGCCCGTCTCGCGCTCGTAATGTCATCAATACGATTGTCATTCGTTTATATGGGCAACATAAAAAGTATATAAAAAACAGTGCTTGAATAAATATATATAAAAAACTATTGACACTCTACAACACTTTCCACTTTTTTTTTTTTTTTTTAATTTTGAATGCCTAAAAATTGTCTCGGTGGTCGAGACCGTTGTGATTTACGAACGTTGCTGTTATGGTGTTCGGTGATTGATTCTTGACTTAGTGTGGTGGTTTGAAGGGTACTCGTAGGAGGTGATCTTGCGCGCGCTGAAGATAAGGTGATTGTAGACTCGTGATTTTGTCTGATGGGTGTCGCTGTTGATACGTATCGTCCGGGGAAAAAGAGCGTTGGCTGTGCTGGGTACTTTTCCGGCTGTGCTGGTCTGGTGACTGATGTCGGCGGCATGCGTAGTGGTTCAGTAGGGGTGTTGACATCTGAACGTATCTGGTTTTTATGGCGTCTAATGACGCCCGAGGATGTTTGTATTTGGTACATTACGTGACCTTGTCTTTTTATTATTGTGCCGGGTATCCATAATTTACCCCTGCCGTAGTTGCGAGCTTGTATATTTTGTCCTGGACTGAACGTATTTGCTGGCACTGAATCGTTGTACACGAATGTCGACGGTGTTTGTATATGATTTGGGTTGAATAAGTCCAATTTAGTGGTGATTGGTCTGTTGAACATCTTTTCGGCTGGAGACGGTTTTCCGTTGAGTGGTGTCCGTCTATAATTTAGCAGTAGTCTAGCAATGCGTACTTCTAGTGTACCGCTTGAGTAGTGTTTCAACCCATTATCAATTAGTTCCTTTGCGGGAGTTCCTCCTCCTGTTATTTTTTTAGCGTTGTTTTTACTGTCCTGACACTACGTTCTGCCAGACCGTTAGAAGCTGGATGGTACGGGGCAGTTGTGATGTGTCTTACTCCGTTGTTCGTCATGAAAGTTTTAAATTCGTCGCTCGTGAAACAGGTTGCATTATCTGATACCAGCGTTTGCATGATACCGAAACGGGTCATGTGCTGACGGAGACAATGTATGACAGCTGCCGATGATGTGGACGCGGTGATGTCTATCTCAATCCATTTAGAGAAAGCGTCTACGGTAATGAGAAGATATCGGTTTTCTATTGGTCCGGCAAAATCTACATGCACTCTGCGCCATGGTGTGGTTTCTTTTTGCCACGGTGCGAATTGTTTGGGAGGCATCGGAGCGTGAGTCCTGCAAATTTCGCAATTTTTCGATACGGTGGTTAGATCTTGATCAATAGTTGGCCACCAAACTTTGGCGCGTGCAAGCTCTTTCATAGATCGTAGTCCTTGGTGAGTGCTATGGAGCTCACTCATCACCTTCTGGCGTAACGTGTTTGGTACGATGACTTTGTTGCTTATCAAGAGTATGCCTTGGAGCGTGGATACTTCTGGGTATCTTCGAGCATACATCTTTAGGTCGTCGTGTAATTTTGTGATGTTCCTTGGCCAACCTTCGAGGGTATATTTCAGGACTTCGCTGAGCAGTGTGTCAGATTGGGTGTGTGTTGCTAGCTCGAGGATGTCGATGGGTAGATTGCTTTTTTCGCAGGTGAGTAGTACCATTTCCATTGGAAGTGGCGGTTCGATGTTTTGAGCTTTCATTGGTAAACGACTGAGTGCGTCTGCGTTCCCGTTTTGGCTGCCCTTCTTGTGTACTATTCGATATTCGTATGCGGAAAACATTAACGCCCATCTTTGAAGGCACGCTGCGGCCATCTGTGGAATTGTTTTGTTTTCGGAAAACAAAACAACCAACGGTTTGTGGTCGGTGACTAACAGGAACTGTTTTCCCAGCAAGTATTCGCGGAAACGTGTGACGCCGAATATTATTGATAACGCTTCTCTTTCAATTTGTGGATAGTTTTTTTCTGCGGATGACAGCGTCCTGGATGCGAAGGCTATAGGTCTTTCGACGCCTTGTATGTTGTGCGATATAACAGCTCCTAATCCTGCAGGTGACGCGTCGCAGGCCAATATCACTTCCTTAGTTGGGTCGAAAAGCACGAGAAGATTCGTTGACTCGAGTGTTTTTTTGGCGATTTCGAATGCATCTTGATGGGTTTTGGCCATTGCCATACTGCGGCCTTGTTTAATAGAGAGTACAAACATGACAGAAGTGTGGATGCGTTCGGTATGAAACGGGCGTAGTAGTTTATGAGACCCAGGAATGAACGTAGTTCTTCGACGTTTTTAGGAGCTGGTGCGTGTCTGATTGCGGCGAGTTTTTCTAGTTGCGGGTGTAGACCGTGCGCATCGAGACGGTAACCCAAAAAATTCACGGACGACTTGAGAATCTCGCACTTGTCCTGGTTTAGCTTTATGCCCTCCCGTTCGAATGTCTGGAAAATCTTGCTGAGCTTGGCTATTAGGTCCTCTTCGTTTGTTCCGCCGACGATAATGTCGTCTTGGAACGGATGAGTACTTGGGTGATCTTGTAATAGTACTTCCATGTACCTTTAAAAAATTGCCGACGCGGAAGATATCCCAAAGGGTAAGCGGTTATAACGGTAAAGTCCCTTAGTCGTGTTGATTATGACTAGGTTGCGAGACGCTTCGTCGAGCTCTAGCTGATTATAGGCATTACGCATGTCTAGACGTGCGAATATGTTGCTACCGGCCAGTTTGGCGAATATGTCGTCAGCTTTTGGTAAAGGGTAACTTTCGATGTCGATGACTTTGTTGGTTGTGACCTTGAAGTCGCCGCAGATGCGTATCGATTTGTCTTTCTTCATGATCGGTACTATTGGTGTGGCGAAATCCGCATGTGTTATTGGACTTATTATACCTTCGGACTCCAAGCGTCTTATTTCCTTTTCGATTTGATCCTTCAAATGGTACGGAACTGAACGCGCCTTGTGGAAGCGCGGTGTGGGCGCGTCTTTTTTTACGTGCAACTTCACTTGCGTGTTTTTTATACGTCCCATTCCTGGGGAGAACAGAGGTTTGTGCTTTTCAAGTAGGTCTTGCAGCGCGGTACGTGGTGAAGTGATGTGGTGAACTTCCTCTTTGAGTCTCGGCAGTATGTGGAATTCTGAATAAATCCAATTACGACCCATTAAATTCGGACGGTTGCCGCCGTCGATGACCAGTGGTAACTTCAATGTTCTGCCTTGGAACGTCACGTCTACTGCCAGTTGTCCTTTGATGTCCAGAGGGTGACCAGTGTATGCGGCGAGACTGTTCGGGCCTGGAGAGAGTGTTTCGTGGTTATGCAGTTGTCGTAATGTTGTCTCGGATACGATTGTGTACCCCGAGCCCGTGTCCACCTGGAATGTTACGGGAACTTCGTTGACGACGCAGGTGATCATTATGGCTGGTGGTACTTTCTCAGTTGGCTTGACTGTTCGTCGATGGCTATTGTTAGATACGTGATCGACGTATTCGTGTGTCGATGAGTGGTCGAAAATCGTGAATATATCGTATTCATGCGAGAATTGTTCGGTGTCCGTGGTGAATTGCCTGCTCGGGCCGCGGTATGTCGCTTCTTCTATATGGTTTGCATGAGCGGTGCGTTTCGGGCGGCTTGACATTGATGTTCTTTTGTTTTCCGAGTGTCTATGTTGCATCTTTTTGCGGCATGCTTTTGACAGATGGCCAACGGTTTTGCAGTCATGGCATTGGTAAGCTTTGTACGGATATTCCCATTCCGGATGCTCGGTGCTCGTGCAACGAATACATTCGTTGTAAGTTCGTGGCTGTTGTGTGTTGGTTGTATGCCGATGTGAGCGTTGTGCGCCCGCGTGATTGCCATATGTTGATGGTGGCCTGAACTGGTTCGTAATCCGGTTTGTCGAAACGTCGTTGGGGTTGTTTTTCAGTCCCTTGAATTCTTGAATGTCGCGTTCTACTGTCTCGAACGCAACGGCGGCTTTTAATGCTTTGTCCACGTCGATTTCCTTGATGTCTAATAAACGGCGATGTAATTGGTCGTTGTTAATTCCGCTAACGATTGAGGAATGATCCGTAATTGCAAAACTCGGCTAATTTACGTAGGGCTGCCATGTACTCTGACGCGCTTTCGTCCTCCTTTCTTGTTCTTTGGAAAAATTTGGTGCTTTCGACGATTTCTGTTGGTGTGGGATTGAAATGCTTACTTAGAATATCGATGATGTGCGTGTAAGTCTCTTCGTTTGGCTTGCTCGGTGCTATTATGGATCGTAGCAAGGTGTACGTTGGAGTTCCGATAACCGTAAGACGGCGCGTTTTTGCTCTTGTATGGCGTTGTTGTGTTCTGTATCGGCACTAGAGGTCGTGGAGCCTGCGATTACGGTCTTCTCCTTGACGCCGTTGGCTAGGAAAAATTGGTCCAACCGTTCCGCGTAGATTGTCCAATGGTCTGATTGTTCGTTGAATGGTGGAAATTGCCCAAACGTGGTGTTGACTGCGGCCATGTCTGATGTCTCGATGCTTAGAAGTTAGTTGGCGGTGATAATGACAATTGCGTTACGTGTGTTCGAATCTATGTATCCCTCGCCATTGTTGAGTGTGATGTTCAGGGATCCTGTCGGTACATTAACTGAACTCGTTAGTAGTTTAAGCCTATACTTTAAGGGTAAAATAAACAAATGACGTCATCAAGTAAACAAATTTGCATAAGCCACGCCCCCAAAATAAACAAATTTGCATAATTAGTCCCGCCCCAAAAATAAACAAACAGCGCATCCGTCAACAAATGACGTCATCCATCAACAAATTTGCCTAATAGACCCCACCCCCAGTACACAAATTAACCCCGCCCCCGTCAATCAACAGCTCATCCATCAACAAATGACCTCATCCGTCAACAAATTGGCCTAATTAACCCCGCCAGTCTGACCCGGCCTAACCCCCGGTCGAAAAACCCATTTTCAAGGAGGACTGACACAAATTTTCATTTTTCCGTCCCTGCTCCTTTATTTTTTATTTTTTCCCTCCCTGCTCCTTTGTTTTTCTGCATGACTCCGGATATAAAAGGGGGATTCTGTAGCCAAAAAGACTGGGGGCCAAGGACTCATTCACTCACTAGGGTAGAAGGATATCATATAAAAGACTCGATCCTAAAGTCAGCTTAAAATGGATTTACGGGTAACGAAGGAAAGTGCTCGCGTTCAATTTCAGAAATGTCAATGCTGTGTCTGGAAGCGTTGGTTTTTTTCACGATTCTTACACTCTTCGCCATTGTAAATACTGGCTTAGAGTCCTCATGACTCCGATCACGGTCCCCATTGGTCTTATTCGTTCAATTATTACTCGAAATTCCCGATTCGTTCTGGCCCCATGGTACGATATTCTCGGGCTAATCTTTATTTTACCGTATTATTGGGAGATCTACAAGTTGAAACCTTTAAACCATATATGCCGCTGGTGCGATGGCTTAATTCCTCTCAAAAGGAAGGATAAATAAGTCTGACCAGCTTGTTTCATCGTCATTGTTATCCTTCAACTCTGACGATGCTCGCTCCCATCTACGATTCGTTCTACTTGACTCTCCCGAGTAACGCCTCCATGACTCAATACCCGAAAAACACAAAAACCAGTTACACGACGCAATTACCCACGTCATTTGATTTATCTGAAGGACATTGGGAAGTCGGTTTATCGGGCATTAGTATGCCTTCGAAATGGGATAATATTACCGACTTCTTCGATACTTTTGACGTTAGAATGGTTGATTTAGATTTAAAATACGAAACGGGTCAGGGAACCGTAAACGATAAAAGTACAATTATACAAAAACGTTGTTTTGCTTCGCACTTCAAAAAAGTGCATTTATAGGTAAGAATTTCAAACCCGTGAAGGGACAGAAATTATAAATTCACAGTGAAAGAAATATGAAAGTCACAGTCTAAGAAATCATAAAGCTATAATTATTATACAAAAACGTTGTTTTGCTTGGCACTTCAAAAATGTGCATTTAAAGGTTAGAATTTCAAACCCGTGAAGGGACAGAAATTATAAATTCACAGTGAAAGAAATATGAAAGTCACAGTCTAAGAAATCATAAAGCTATAATTATAATAATTAATATGAATAAAAAATTTACAAAAAAATGACGTATAAATTCGGCCTATCGAAACTTTTACTTATGTAGATTTAATGATTAGAAACTTTATAAAGAGGCGAACGTTTCCTTTTACTAACTGAAAACTGCAACCATCCATCCTAACAACTAAACATTTTAAAAACGCGGGCAGGAACTATTTGGTATTATGCTATTCTACCTTTCCACGCATAGTTCGCTTTTAGTTACCCTTACCAAGAGTGAATTCTACAACAGAATGATTTCTGCATAATTAAAAGTTTCGATAGGCCGAATTTATACGTCATTTTTTTGTAAATTTTTTATTCATATTAATGATTATAATTATAGCTTTATGATTTCTTAGACTGTGACTTTCATATTTCTTTCACTGTGAATTTATAATTTCTGTCCCTTCACGGGTTTGAAATTCTAACCTTTAAATGCACATTTTTGAAGTGCGAAGCAAAACAACGTTTTTGTATAATAATTATAGCTTTATGATTTCTTAGACTATGACTTTCATATTTCTTTCACTGTGAATTTATAATTTCTGTCCCTTCACGGGTTTGAAATTCTTATATATAAATGCACTTTTTTGAAGTGCGAAGCAAAACAACGTTTTTGTATAATTTGTGTTTGCTTTTGGAAAAATTAAACACTTTTAAATCAATTAACCCATTTTTTTTTAATTTAGTGGTAGGAATTAAAAATGCAAATTTACAAGTTTAAATTGAAATGATTTAATATATATGATTATTTTATATTGTACAAACTTTATAATCGGTTATTGTTGTTCTAAATTATGGGGCCCTATAACTGTGGTTTAAGATTAAATATCCTATGGTGCACGCGACATCTTTTTTAATCTCGATCGCAGCACGTTATTCGATCTTTTTAAAAGTAAATTGATTAAGTTCTTGTTTTTGCCATATTCAAAAATATTCCCTCGAGCTCCCGCAGAACGAACACGTCAATACTCTCAGCATAAAACTATAGTTCTTAAATTTCATTTCACACAGTTTAATTCAGAAGTGCTTTCGATTTAGATGAATATTAACATCGCTTAAGCCGTTGTTTTCATTTTGATGGTTTATACCGTTTAATTTTCATTTTTCACTTAGATTTAAAATGAAACCATTCAGTTTATTTGCCGGTTAATGAAAATTATTAACAACACTTAATAAATACTGGTCTGCCATGGTGCACCTCATGGGCTATTAGATTAATAGTTTTGACCTAATTAATTGGTACCCTTTTAAAATAGCTTTGAACTCACTCGTTTTCCTGTGAGGACGCGTTACACGACGCGCACAAATAATGGTGGACGGACGCGCACAATTAAAGATTGAAATGTATACAGAATACTGGTCGCTGACGTCTCGTCATCGCGTGATTTCGAATCATCTGATTACCCGGTTAGATTTTATTTTGTACATGGCGATCAAGCCTTTTTCTTACTCCGTAGATTTAAACTCAATTTAAAAATTATGACCTCTCGCTTTTAAGTCTCCAGTCCAACCTCAGGATACCAGTAAGTAGGAAAATATATAATTGGTACCATGACGCGGCATACGCGGGCATGGCAACTAAAAGGAATTTAAAGTTTTCTTAAAATTGAGTACACATGGGACCGATTTATAAAAAAAAGGAAGTCCATGTGCAAGAAAAACCATTACAACTCTAACCTCCGACCTCGCGCTAGCTAGATACGCGTATCGGAAGACCTAAAAGAAAAAACACCCTACGACTGTAATTGTTCTGGGGGGGGGGGAGTCTCTGCCGTTTACAAATAAAAGTATTTACGAATTAAAGGGTAGGAGTCAAAGATTTTAAAGGTTATATAAGAAAATATAAATAAAGTCCGAATTTGCAGTTACATATAATATGATGACTCTTTCTTTGTTTCCATCCATGTATTCATCCACTACGCTTAGTTTAGAATAAGAACGACGAAAGCGGCATAACGATGTTATACCTCAATCGCGCCATGGCTCTGGAAGATTCGCTTCAATTCCGAACTCGTCAATTATAAGAGAGAAGGGTGATACCAAGGGATTACTAGCTAAAGGGATATTGGCTAATTCGAATGATAAAATATACTAGCCTGACGTGACCTTACTAGCGTTGTTTTAATCTGCTAACTTAAAGATAACGAAAAGTGATTACCATGAACATCCACTAAGATACAAAAATATCTACTCGAGAATTAACGAGACGATCGAGACCAGAATAAACATTAAACTTTATTATTACAAGTATAATTCTCATAAATTCAAAGAGCCCCGCAAAAAAAAGCAAACGAAGTCGTAAAAACAACATCGCGTTAAAGAACATATTTGCAAAAAACTATGCCAAGTCCTCCGCACTGTTCCTAAAGAAACGTAAGTCTTCCTTTACTCTCCTGTCCAAGAGATGTACAGGATGATGGCCCCAGGCATCTATCCACTACTTGTCCTCTACTTGGCCTATCCTAATCCTTGAAGGCTAAGACATTCTAGGCGTCACCACGGAACTTCCACCTCTGCAGCAGGCTAGAGACGTTAACTTTTTTTTTTACACGATGTTGAACGCATGAATGACAGAGAGAGAATGTGTTCTATCCATAGGCGCAAATGACTTTTATCTCTCGAAAAACTATGTCGACTTCCCTTAAAAAACGGATTTGGCCTACTGGCGATAGGCCAACTGAAAAACGTATTTACATCCCATTGTAAGAATTGGACGACGAGTCCGAAAGTTCGTTATGTCGAACACATGATAGTACCGAAAGTTCGAATACTCAAAAGGGGCTGACTTCGCGTCGACTGCAACTAAATCAGACTGAGACTGTTGCACTCTACTAACGTAACCTTACCTATAATATTATAAGAGGAATGGGTTAGAGCAAGTGTTTAACTAGTTGGAGGGATTACGTAGTTCGAGTGATTAACTAACGTAACCTTACCTAAAATATTACAAGAAGGGCAAGGAAACAAAATGTCCTTTCGAGGTTGTGAACTATCGATAAAGATTCCACTTGAGATTATGTACATGAAGATTACGGTCTATCAAGATTGTGTTGCATCGACATTATGTTCTGTCGAGATTGCGTCCCATCGAGATTATATCCCATCGATATTGTGTCCTATCGCGCGTGTGTCCAATTTTGTTCTTATATCCGTATCCTTTCTAGACTCCTTTAAATTCTGCAGCATCATTTAAATTTCCCGCCAACTTTTATAACTAAATCAATTTATTGTACGTCTGTCTCAGAGTCCATTTTCTAAGACATTTCAAAATCTCACCGTTATATACCATTTGGGCTAATGTATAATACCCAAGTTTATGTACCCTGCGGCTTATAATCATTGATAAAAAAAATCAATACGCACTATAAACGTTAAAAACACTGTTTTGCATTTGACTCAATACGTAGAATTCTAGGCATCGTCCTATATCTTTTAAACCAAAACATATATCGATTGTATCTCTCGCGTTCTGCTTTATTATTTATATTTAATTAGACACAAGTTTTTTATTCAACTGCATACACCAACGTTATCTTTTTATCCGTCTTTCTATCCAACGTAATCAAAGCTACTGTTATTCAGTCTTAGTATTCAACATAATAAAAGTATAATAAAAATATAATAGAACACCCTTGTAAATCTAACACATTTCTCTCTTTCTAATGCAAACTCCCAATGAAACGGAGTCTTTCACGGTGTTTCAACCTTATCTACAGCTTTTGTTATCTCAGTCTTAGTATTCATCCGAAACGTATAGAAAAATATAGAGTACCCCCCACGAGCCTAACACATTTTTCTCTCTCGAATGCAAACACTCAATGAAACGGACTCGCGGTCGGACGAAGAAGAAGAAGAAGAAGAAGAAGAAGGAGAAAACCTCAGTTATCATTGACAAAAAAGATTCCACCTCATAAGACAAATCTCCATAGACTTTTCTAATGAAATTTTGAGACACCTATAAATAAAACAGGCCAGCTGGCCTGTTTTTAATAATTAAAAATACGAATGAAAGTATTTATCATAAAATTATTAATCAGATGCAGGCGTCTATTACTCAACAACAAGTAAAAGACAAGTTAGAATTTCAAATCGGGATCGTCAACGGTCAGGAACGTTTTCTTATTGAATTTAAAGATCCCAATGGTGAAACCTTCGTTAAATTTCCCAGAATGTATTGCGAATTATTAGGTTTAGAAGCGCGGGATTGTGAAAAATGGATAACGGGGACCACCATTGTTGGAACACGAGCTTTAGATCAGAACAGGATCAAACTCGACACCTCCAAATATCCCCCTTTTTACGTTCGGCAGATTGTCAAAAGAGACAAGACCATAAAATTAACGGGTAACGAACGAGTCGAAAATCTTTTATATCAAACTAAAACTTATCAATTACCACACGGTACGTACGAAACTATAGAGAAGGTGTTAAAAGGAATGAGAGAGTGTTTACCCCCGAGAATGAGGCCTTTTGATTTTGAGCAAAATAACAATGGGACGGTAACGCTACTTTGTGGTCTAGGGTTAATTGATGAAGCAAAACCCGATTATCTTCTCACGGATCAACAAAAAAATTTGCGAGACAGTTTTACCATTCGCTTTCCCAAATCCAATCCTGGTTTAGGTCTTATGCTGGGTTTTGATACCAAACAAATTGAGAAAGGCTTAACGCACAAGAGCCATGGTGAACATATCGCTGATATAAATAGAGGTGTCCAGAGTTTATTCGTTTATACCAGTCTCATATACCCTCAGGTTATAGGTGACGCTTGGGGAGGTCTATTACGTACAATACCCAGACCAGAGAACAAGTATAATACCCCCTACGAGTTAACGTTTAACCCGATTAATTATTACCCCGTCAGAACACCGAATTTTAACGTGGTTGATATAGAAATTGCCACTGATTCGGGCAGTAAAATTCCTTTCAAACTCGGGAAAACAGTGACCACATTACATTTTAGACGAAGGTAAATAAAAATGACGTCGCGAAATAGGTATTATTACTATTACCTGCAGCAAGCTGGAGGAGGAGGCTTCCGAGGTCCCGTTTTTCAACGCGGTAACGGGTTAGGTTCAATTTTTAAGAGTCTAGTTCGATTCATTACCCCCATTATAAAGCCAGCGGCCAAGGCCTTAGGTCGGGAAGCGATTGGTGTTGGAAGTCGCTGGATCGGTGATATTTCAGCGGGGCAAGATCCAAAATCAGCTTTAAAAAGGAATATTAAAATTGCTGGATCTAATCTATTACACACAGCTGGTGACAAAGTTCTCAATTCGCAATACGGCACTGGTAAACGTAAAAGAAAAAGTCTAAAGGGTCGTAAAGTAAAACGAAGAAGGAAACCGATTTTTTATCCTAGGGATATAAATAGCCGGATCTTGCCGGCATCGGCTTTAGTTGTAGTTATCTAACGCGACAAGATGGGGTCTGAAGGTATGATGTCTGAAGCCGACTTGTTCGTCAAACCTGTTAGTAATTATAATATTTTGGCTAGTAATGATATTGAATTAAAACCCGTCAATTCAATTACGGATGGAGAACCAATCGAATTTTTCGTCCCCGGTACTCCGGAACACTATGTCGATTTATCAAAAACCAGATTAAAGCTTAACGTTAAATTATTAAAAAAAAACACGACGAATAATTTTTGGGAAGATATGACGGCGGCGGTAGACACAGTTGGACCTGTGAATTTACTCTTATGGGCTTTATTTTCTCAAATAGAAGCAATGTTAAATGATACGCTAGTACAAACCGTTAATAATTTAGCTCCGTATATCGCTTATTTCGAAACATTGTTAAATTACGGGAAAGATGCCAAAGAGACGCAATTAGCTTTGGAAATGTTTTACAAAGATACCAAGATAAAACCCGAGGATATTTTTGACGCGTCTAATCAAGGAATGAAACTGAGAAAAGAGCGCGTTGATCCATCTCAAGTATGTGAAATGATAGGGAGACTACATCTGGATATTTGTAAAATGAATAAATTCCTCTTAAACAATGTAGATGTAAAATTTAAATTTATTAGACCAGGAATGTCGTTTAACATTATATCGCGAGAACCACTTCCAGCCCCGCCCGCGCTGCCCCCAGGCGCCACTCAATATAGATTCGTCATCAGCGATGCTTCGCTCTACGTTAGGAAAATTAAGTTAAACCCAGACTTAATGTTAGCCCACGCCATGGTTTTGGAAAAAACACCCTGCGTCTACCCGATTAATCAGACTGTGGCAAAGTACTTTGGGATAGAAAGAGGTAACACTGACATTACAAAAGAAAATGTCTTCTTGGGTAGAATCCCAAATAGAATTATAATTGCTTTCGTAAAGACATCAGCCTTCAACGGAGATTTAACTGAAAATCCTTTTAATTTCGAGCACTTGGATTTGACGTATTTAGCCGTTACGGTTGGAAATAAAAATCATCCCGATCAACCTTTTCAACCAAATTTTGCTGAAAAACGCTATTGTCGCGAATACCAATCCCTGTTCACGGCTTTAGATTTTTACGGTAAAAATAAAGGTAATGATATCTCGTACGAGGAATACCCCCAGGGCAATTGTTTACTGGCGTTGGATTTAACAGCTGAAGAGGGAGCTAGTGGCGAACATTTTTCTTTGGAAAAACACGGTAGTTTACGCTTAACAATGAAATTTAAAAACCCGTTAAGCTCGGCCGTCGCAGTTATCGTCTACGGCGAGTTTGAGAACCAAATGTTGATAACGAAAGATCGAACCATTCTTTACAAGTTAGAGTAAGAGGATGGACGAGTACGTTTTCTTCTCTCAACGAAAGGAACTAAACCTGGTGGTGACAGTACGAAACAATCTTAGAGAAGTCGGATTTGTTCGATCCTGTTGGAATTTCCAAGAGATGAAAAAAGCCTTAAAAGAAGTATAAAAAGAACTTTTTGAATCATATCGCTGGCGGATCTCGCGTTATCATGCCGCAAGAACATTTTCTCTCCGACAAACAGACGATTGGAATAAGCGCTTCTGGTGATAGTTTCTTTATTCGTCGGAATGACGCCAAATCTGTTGTTCATCTTCAACTCCCGGTCTGGGAAAATATCTGGAGCTTAAGAGACGTTGTTAACGATTTCTTCGAAGACGTGTTACCACGCTTTCATACTCGATTAGCGGAGAACTTTCAACTCGAAGGACATATTTCGGGAAGCGGAATGAAGTTTATTGATATTCGTCAATATACACCCGATGACACAAAATTCTGCGACTCCTGGTTTGCTACATCGAACGGATTTACCTTTAGAAAAGATACTTGGCTCAGACTGAAACAGCTGAAACCGGAACTGGATGAAGAACGCCAAATTCAAACTCAAATAACGAGAAAGAATGGTTTGAAAGATCTGATTGTCGACAAAATTGGACATTATCTCTTCGAAGAAAAGGCTGGGAAGTTAGCCCAGGAATTTCCCTATCCTTACAACAGAAGTCTAGAATATGACAAAAGGCGTGAGAAGGATTTGATCGAGGCCGTTCAAGCTTTAAACCGGGAAGATATCAGGTTTGAGTTTCTTGGCAAATACGGATCCGACAACTTTGAAGAATGGTATATGGAAATAATTAATGATATTGTAGACTTGAAAAACCATGTTTTTTGTGATTGTGTTGGATAAAAATAAAAAATATAAAATAACCTATTTGATTGTTTGATGACATTATTACACATACTATGGTCACGAAACGCGTAGCTCAAGATCTGGCCCGGATATATTACGATCCGCAACACCCCGCTAGTTTAGGGTCGTTAAAAAAACTGCATTCAGCTCTTCCTCGTGTTAAGACTCGAGACGTCATCACCTGGTCAAGGTCTCAACCAGCCTATACAAAACATAGAAATCGAAGAAAAAGGTTTCCGAGAAATAAAACTTTTGTTAATACTAAAGATGAAATATTCCAAGCGGATCTGGTAGATCTACCCCAGTTGGCCAAATTCAACAATAGATATCGATATATTTTAACGGTTATTGACGTGCTATCGCGCTACGCTTGGGCTAAACCACTTAAGAAAAAAACGGCTAACGAAATTATTCCGGCTCTCGAATCAATTTTTCGAGAACGAACTCCTTTAAAGTTGAATACAGACGCGGGTACCGAATTTATTAATAAAGAAGTTCAAGCTTATTTAAAACGTAAAGGGATCCTCTGGTACGCTAGTTATGGTAATATAAAATGTGGGATTATAGAGCGTTGGAATAGAACTTTAAAAAGTCGAATGTTTCGACTTATGACCAAGAACCAGGATTATAATTACTCGAAACATTTACAAAAATTGGTTGATGGTTACAATCAAACTGTCCATTCAACCATTGGGATGGCACCCAAAAATGTTACTATAAATAACGAACATCTTGTCTGGAAAAGATTATACATGAATAGAAGCGTAAAAAGAAAAGTCCCAAAGTTACGAGTCGGTGATTTGGTTAGAATAGCGGCTGATAAAGGGGTTTTTGCTAAAGGTTATACTGGGTACTGGACAACGGAAATTTTTGTTATTAAAAAAGTCTTATTTCGAGATCCACCCGCTTACGTCATACAAGACGAAAATGATGAAATAATTAAGGGTAGCTTTTACGAGCCAGAGCTTCAAAAAATCGAATTATGAATAACGAAGATTTACAACGCTTTTTGCATTGCGATCCCCGTACTAGACCATTTTTTATCGGGGTTTACCCTCAAGATATTCTACCCAAGAAACCAGATTTTACGCCCTTTTGTTTCGTCATCAACTCGCAACCTTCGACTGAAAGTGGATTGCATTGGATGGGCGTCTACGTGGATAAAAATGATGACGGCATTTTCTTTTGTTCTTACGGGAAAGAACCGGATTTTTACGGATTAGATTTGTCGAGATACGCCTCAAACTGGAAACACAATCTTACACAACTGCAGCCAACCAAATCTTTCTCCTGCGGCGGACACGTCATTTTTGTTCTGACAAACCTGTGCTCCGGAATTTCTTTCGAAGATATCCTTCAAGATATGTACAACAAGAATGACAAAACGTAAAACGACGCTATAATTATGTTAAATATGCTTATACATTTATGGAATCATAAAAATCAATCTTGTCTTGAATAAAAAACATTTTATTACTTTGTTATACGTTTATGACAATAATTACAAAAACTACCGTAACCCGCGCCTAAAACAGAAGTTAAGCTTAAATGATAATAAGGCTTTTACAAGAAAAATAATAAAGTGCAAAGAATTACACCAAATAAAAAAATATGCTCGACGAAACTGCGAATCGTGAAATTAAAGACGGACTAATCCCGGACATTCGCAAGAGATTGAATTCCTATGCTTAAACTTGGTATATAATAGGCAAAGTAACAAAATGGGTAAAAATAAAATTAACCAAAACGTAATGTTCAAAAATATTACTATGCATAAAACCAGTTTAGCAAACTTTTTCGCGATAGAATAAATCATTGTCAATTACTCCCAAAGTAATGTTCCTTTACCCGATTGTTTAGTCTTTTTGGGATTTTTTTCTCATAGTCATTCGGGGTGGCACATCCTCATCATCGGCAATATCAGTAGCATCTTTCAAAGTAAGCGTACGACGGGCGTACCTTTGATGCTCTCGTTTCTCTTCTCGATTTTTCGCCAATAGTTTTTTGGCCACGCTGCTCGCGCTACGCTTCGGAGGCAGGTGAGCAACTTGTAGCGGAGGTAAAGAGGACGCCGCTTGCGAAGTCAACAGATTCGATATCGCTTGTGACAAACGCTGGGTCTGACTGCTTGATGCTCCGGCTGATATCTGAGGTGGAGGGGTAGGAGTCCGTGATATAGAAGCGAGCGGTGTAGACGTACCAGTTGATGACAACGCTAAGGCGGGAGAAGTTGTAAAACTCGGAAACCAGCTCGGTGTAGGTGTAATTTGCGTCGGTCCGGTCAATGGTGGCGCTGGTGTTGATATTGGTGCCGTCAGACTGGCTGGAAAGTTCTGCACGTTGACGGAAGGGGGTTCTATTAAACTTTTCATGGTCAAAAATTGTTGTAGAGTCGTCAAATAGTGTCGAAGTTTGTTTTCGGGTGACATGTCCATTTTCAAAATCCTCTTTATTTCACGATCAAGAGCTGAGGCTTCTTTACCCGCTTCCGAGGAAAGAGCCGTTTCTGGTAACAAAACCATTCGCTTCATCGTACCAGAGAAGAAATTGTTGAAATCAGGGTCGGTACCAGAGCACCGATTAAACCGGGCAAGAGACCTCCAGCTTGTTTTATATACAATTTCCGATTCGTTTGGGTGGTCCCCCGTTTACTGCCTAATTGACGGAAAAGACCTCGGTGCTGTTTTAGGTACAACCGGGCTTCCTCAGGTATCTCAATGTTACCGCGTAACAAGTTAAAAAACGTTTTGTTGATTGATTTAATTTGAGGGGCCTTGGCTCTTTTCAAAAACAGCTCTAGTTTTACACCTCCTTTTTGACTAACGTTGACCAACCTCCGTAAGAGAGGCAAGTGTTTCTTCAGGGGATGCCGATGTCTGGTAAATCTGGTTTGGGTCCGTAAAGCCCTCCGAGCGTTCCGTAATAAAACTTTTTTCAGTAATGATATTGGTTTTCGCTTGCTCCGCAAACGTGTTCAGGGTCGGTACCAGAGCACCGATTAAACCGGGCAAGAGACCTCCAGCTTGTTTTATATACAATTTCCGATTCGTTTGGGTGGTCCCCCGTTTACTGCCTAATTGACGGAAAAGACCTCGGTGCTGTTTTAGGTACAACCGGGCTTCCTCAGGTATCTCAATGTTACCGCGTAACAAGTTAAAAAACGTTTTGTTGATTGATTTAATTTGAGGGGCCTTGGCTCTTTTCAAAAACAGCTCTAGTTTTACACCTCCTTTTTGACTAACGTTGACCAACCTCCGTAAGAGAGGCAAGTGTTTCTTCAGGGGATGCCGATGTCTGGTAAATCTGGTTTGGGTCCGTAAAGCCCTCCGAGCGTTCCGTAATAAAACTTTTTTCAGTAATGATATTGGTTTTCGCTTGCTCCGCAAACGTCTTGAGGTACGTTTTCTCACCATGTTCTTTTAAAGTCAAGATCCGTAATAACACTTTTATTGAAGAAACAAGCTTATTAATTTGTCATTGCAAACAACGATCATATTACCTTCGTGAGGGAATAGGTTACTTCTTAAACGTAACTCGTCAGGCATATTTTGTTTTAAATCTATACACAAGTAAGAAAATGGTTTAGCAGCCGTCACTAGATGAAAAGCTTTGGCCACGAGATTTTTGTTATGGGGAAATATTTGTCTACTCAAGTAGTTTATTTGACTTCCATCACGAGGATTTTTGAAACATATGATATACGAGGAATTAAGGCTAATTGTTCGGCTTTCTTTTCCTTGTCCAAATAGATTTTGAGTTAACAAAGCCACTGACACATTTTTATGGTGCGAGGAAACACAATAGATATTAGCAATGTGCGCGTTATTATAACAGGTAAAGGCCAAGTCATCAATAATTAAAAAATTATTCAAATTTTCATCCCAAAAATTGGGATCTTCTGGGGGCAATCCCTCAATAAACTCTAAATTTTTTATTTCTTTCTGCATGTCTTTAAATTTTGGTTGGTACTCTTTATAACAGTACACAATCCTATTGGGTGGAGGTTCAATTAAAGTCTCCGCGTTTTTTAAAAGGTTAAATATCCAGGTGGTTTTACCACACATGGTTGGACCACTCACCAACAGCTGCATTGGGGCTTGAAATTTGATTCGACACGACATTTTTGAAATTTAAGCTCAAAATCTTTAATTCTCTTTTTAAAACGGAAATGATTGACAAAATTCCAATTGGTCCGATCCTCGACAGGGATATACCAAATAACCGTTATCTCGTCAAATGTCACCTTTTTTATACTCTTTTCCAAATCCATCTAATACCACCTCGCGTAATGCTTCCACAAACCTCAAAATATGTTTGTTTTTCATCAAAATGGTCAGTTTTTCCACAGCTTCCTTGGCCAATTTTTCTTGATGGGCTTCTTCGTACGCTTTCAAATTAGTTTTATCCTGATCGAGTAAAAAGGCGCAAAACGGGGCTTCTCTTTGATGTACGTTCAGTGGATATTCATCGCTACTTCTTTAGCTCCAGTCAAATTCATTGTGACAACAGAAACATCTAGTCTTACAACCTTCGTTCAAATAGAAAAAACCCGCTTCAGCCAGTTCCGAAGCTAGATACGAGTGGCGTGGCAAATGTTTCGAGGCCGTCAACCAATTGATATTGTTAAAGGTCTCCAATCTTTTACTTTCACGATACATCTTATTCGTTCGAATATCCAAAGGGCACTGTCGAATAATCATCTTTGATAATTCTTTTATTAAAGGTGACACCAAAAGTCTTCTTTAAATTACCCAGAAAAAGCTTCGCCTGACTCTTGTTGCGCACCACGTTAAAGGGGACCTCCAACGAGTACGTGGTTTCTGGTTTGTCCAAGGCCGCTTTTATCGAATCAAAATTGATGATTTCTTCATTTTTTCGATTTAGGGAAATGCCTTTCATTTTCGTGACGCTTTTACCGTCGGCTGTTTTGTAGCTATACGATTTGGGTCCTGAACACACAAACTCAGTGATATAAGTACCCGGAACTTCGTCGGTCCAGTCTCCCATAAATTGACCGAGGGGTGGAAAATTTGTTTCGTCATTGTTCTTTCGGACAAAAAAAACCGAGTCAGTGTCATAATATAAAATCCTGGTCCCCAACTGTTGCAAAGTTTGAAACAAGACAATGCGGCCATAGGAGCTAACGAAGCAACCAACCACTGGCGAGCCTTTGTAGTACGTCGGACAAACTCTTTCTTGAACTTGTAAGACAACATACAAACTTCGTCATTGAAAGGTCGCATATCGGTCAGTTCGATAGTCGGGTCTGTGACAATGGATATGTATGCTTCGTAGGTTTTGACAAAGACCGTCTTGGGCTTATCGTGGGTCATGCAGTTCCTCCCCCACAACGAATTCAGTGCTAGCTTGGCAAGAGCTCTGAGATGGGTGTTTCACGTCACATCCTCAGCTTTAATATCAATGTCTTCCCTCTCCTTGATCGCCTTCAAATATTCCGATTTTTCGGCTTCCGTTTTCACTTCTCTCGGCCATCCCGAATTTTGAATTTTCAGCTTCAAAAAGGTATTGATGTACCCTCCAAAGAAACCTGGATCCTCCCCTTTAACGTAGCGGTATCTTTCAACGTAGTGATGAACTTCGAAAATTTCCATTATGACGTATCCAAATTCCACGGCATTGTATATTTCAACACTCGTCCAGCAGCCGTCGAAAGCCCTTTCTTGTTCACTGTGGGTGCAAGACTCAAGATCGTTTTCCACGCATGTCTTACATAAGGCAAAGAAAAGTTTACCCCTTGTTCGAAAAGGTAAGGCTGGTATATAGGCGTTTTTTGGTGCCAAAATCTTGCAAGACATTAATCCAAAATAAAAGTTTTTTTCGTAATTAAAATTTTTTTTAATTACTTCCGGGTGTAACTTTGGATAGTCACGGTACTTACAGACAAAGGGGTAAAGACTCATTATATCGTAGAATAAGATCTTCTCATCCGGTTGAGCCTTTCGGTACAAAACGAGACCTTCTGTCCGACCGCCGTATAAAGCGGATTTCGGACCAATTGGCTCGCGAAAAGATAAAGATTTGCAGAATGTTTTTAACTCCTGGTTAGTCTTCAGCATTTCTTCCCATTCGCAGCTCCAGATTCGGACGTATTCGGCATTGGGGGCGTCGGCTTTGATGGCGTCATCTCGATCTAAAGTTCTTTCGTACAGGTTTTTGAAAGAATCTTGTAACAAAGGATTCCACTGGCTACCCTTTGTATGAAGCGGGCATCCGTGAAAAAAGTCCCCGTCGTATTGAAAAATGATTTCTGGATTAGCGCAATACCCGTCAACCGGAAAACGACCAATTTTCTTTTCACCTCCCAACGATAAGGTTTTGTATGTCGATGTTACGTTTCTCAGCTTCCCAAGCCAACCATTTTAATGCGGCTTGACTTTGATTGACATTGTTTCCATATCCGTTTGCCGGAACAACGCCTAAACTAAATTCTTCCAGGTACTTGTGCAGAAATATGTTAGTACAGGCCCCGGCAATGGTCAAAGCATTCATATTCATAACGTCGTAAGCGGTTTCTTGCTGGAATAATCGTCGAAAGGTATCCATTCCTTGTTGTAACACCTTGACATCCATGATTGTGTAATACTCCAATTCTTCGCGTAAATTATAGACTGGTTGCTTTTTCTTCTCTTCGTACCACTGGCTAAACTCGGCGTAATCTTTTTCTTTCATGTATTCAGGTTGAAAATAGTCTTTGCTAGGAAGAGGTCCGACGTAATCTAACGTATCTTCAGTATGAAAAATATAAGGGAAAAATTCTTTTTTACTTTCCCCCAATGAAAACGTGGCGGGAAACGATCTTAAAGGTTGAGCCACAAAATTAAAGGAATCCAAGAATTTCATTTTTTGTTGGTTCAGAAAGATGGCCAGCAGCTTGCTACCTTTAAAGACAACATCAGGGGTAATGGACATTTTTAATAAGGCGTTTAAAATGAAGAATGAGTCAAAGCCCATAAAATTGTGAGCGATTAAGGTTAGGTTTTCAAAGACTGGAACCGTTTTCTTCATACGTTTCGTGGCGTGTTGAATATAGGTATCTTTCGTTTGGAAGAGGTACGCCATAAACTGATCAATGCAGTCAAACCCTCGGAAAATACTGTAAGTGTATTCTCCGTCTTCTTCATTTTCCATGGCGCTAACCAACAGAACTGGAACATGTTCGTTATTTTTGGTCACAGTCTCAGTGTCAAAATAACAATAACGTCTCTTTTCGTACTTGGTATCCAAAGGCATGACGTAACAACGGTTTTTTTTCGTGTTTTCTCCGACAATTTTTACAGGGTCTCGAACATTCGTGATTGTCTTTCAATTCTAATCCACATTTTACACATCGTTTAAAATTTTTACACGTGCCGTTAGCTAAATGTAAATTGAAGCAATCTGGACCTCTAAAGTAACACCCACAGTCGCGACATCTCTGTAACGGAATGTTAATTTCCTCGTGAAAAACGTTTAACATACGACATCTACCCTTCAGACAATGATAATCCTTCAATATATGCACGTGATCGTTTACAAGGACCATAAAAATTTGTTTTTCACGCCAGGGACCGCGAAAATAAAGTTCATTAATATTTTCTAATCGAATAATGACAATTTGGTAGTCGACCAAAAAGTGTTGGAATTTTTCTATACTTTTCAAGTTAACGGCCCCTGGTTCGATTTTGGCATTATGGTATAAGAGTAGAGCTTCACGTTTCTGTACATCCTTCGTACTATCTTTAAGATCCCTAAAGTAATACGTCTGGTCTTTGCTCGGTTTGAAGACTTTGTTCTTTCTTTTCTCGACCCGGAGGTCGGCTAAAAAGATACCAATAGCCAAAGCTCGGCCGAAACATAAATGATCATCATTTTCCAGATAAATGTAATTGGGATTGATTTTAATAAACGTATCAAAAGGGACAATATTTCGACGATTCAAACTTTTTTGGAGAGCTCCAACTGGGACGTCACATTGTAATAGAACTACGTCAAAAGTTAGGGAACTCTCAAGATGAAAATTTTGGTTCGATTGCGCTACTTGACTAATAGCTCGAATAACTCTTTCGGCTGTTAGGTCATTTATGTTCATAAAGGCCAGGTTAATCGGGCTATCCAATTCATCCGAGCGAATACAGAAGCGTACTCGATTGTACCTTTGGTAGTCCCGTAACAATTCGTACAGTAAAGAGTTTATAATACTGACAAAAGTTTCGTGAATTTCAGTCAGTTTAATTTGATCCAAATTTTTGAAGCGCACTTTACCTTCTATCTGCTGACATTTGTATTTCCGCGAATGTTTAGCTAGAATTTTATCAATAGAATAAAATTGTTTTGGGTTACTTTTTAAACTTAAATCTAATGGCTGTTCATCCTGATCGCTGTCCGATTCTTGGCTACTCATAGCTCGAAATGTTTTGAAAGTTAAAACGCGGCTCGCTTTTAACGGAGATGGGCCAATAAAATGTCAACTTCCAAAGTCGATAAACCCCGAAATATACGTAAGGGGCTTTTTTTTAATGATCTTTTCTTTCTTTGTTCCAAGACTTCATATATAAAGTTCATTGATTCTTCTTCCGTATACGAGACAAAGCCTGATAAATGCGAGCAATCGGGAACTTGTAGAGTTAAGAGATTAAAAATGCAAGAAATGTATCCCTTAATGAATCTCGTAAAAATCATATAGTCGTAGGAAAACTTGAAACTCTGGGACATAAAATCTACTTCGAGATCACTTACATCGAGATTTTCACGCTTACTATCTTTGTCGAGGACATACCACCACCCGTCACCTAGATAACTACTATATTGTTCATTAAAGTTATATTCATTTTTTAGAGATTGATATTTTTCTGTAAGTTGCTTATTGAGACTATGCAGAACGTATTCCACCAGTTTCTCATCCTCAAAATAGTGACCGTTATAATAACTCGGAAACCCTTCGACTTTCCAATGTTTGAGAGATAAGGTATTTAAACGACTCATTTCGTCGTGCGGGCTTGGAAAAAATCGCCAAAAGTCATATTCCTCCATCCAGGGGTGATTGATGGTAATGGATTTGAAGCATTTAACTTTCCATATATAGAACCCATTATAATAGTACCTTCTTGTAATATTATCAGGGTACCTTTCAATCCATTCCAAATTTTCCAACAAAGTTAAGTACTTGCAAAAATTATAATGTTTTTTGTAAATGGCTTTGACGAGGTTTTTGTTGAATTTTAACATGAAGAATAAACGTGATTGGCCATAAATTAAGACCGAATTCAGCGCCGTTATAACCAAACTGGGTGGGTTCATACTTTACTTTTAAGAGCAAGGCCGTAATTCGTTTTGAAGTCGTAAACCGGGTTAGAAATTGAAAAGTCATTGACTTACTTTTTAACCCTTTTGTTCGCTGGACTGATTTGCTTATTCGGATTTTGCCTCATATCTTTAGCAATTTGGGTGACAATAGAGTTTACCAGTTTACACTCCTTGCTGTTCTCTTGGGCAAAGAAACGTAGTCTTCGACCATCAGCCATCCAAATTTCATTGGCTGGTAAATTCTTAATCTTGTTGTACTCGTAAATTTGTATATCAATGTAGTAATCTCCGACTTGAGCTGGTAAACTTATAGAGTAAGAAGCCGAGTCTTCTTTGACGTCGTATTTTGGAACTAGGCCGCCTTGATTTTGAATAGTACTTCCTTCTTTAACTGTATTAATATGCGATATTAATTCATCTTTCCAATCCAAATTATCTGAGAGATCAGGTAAATAATCAAAGAAGTCGGTTACCTTGCGTTTATTCGATGATGAATTATCAGCCATGAGTTACAGGATCACTTTAAGGTTGTGAAGACTTGAAGAGATGAGAGCTGGAAACGTTTGTGAGGTTTGCCTGAATTTCCCGTCTTTATATACTCATATGGGTGTGGTTTTGAAAATCCCTGAGATGGGCGAAGTTCACGATATTCCGTTTAAAATATGGTAATTTGGGTGAAGTTAGAATATAAGTAACTAGTTAGGTAATTAACTTTTCTAATTTTTTGATTGGTCCATCAAATTTTATAGGTCTTGAAAAACTAGTTGGCACGTGTAAAATTAGTTTTTGATTGGTTAATTCATAAAAGATAGGATTTAGCTTTGATACAGGCAAAGTGCACGTGTAATCTAACTTCTGATTGGTTATTTCAATGTTAGACACTTTTGATCCACGAGGTAAACTCCTTCAGTTTTAACCCTGAAAATGAGTATAAAAGGCTTTCGTAATCATTGGAAAGATATCCAAAGTTTGATTAACCTTACAACTCAAAGTTTTCTTTTTTTCACCGTCACTCAAAACAACAACAAGAAGTACCATGTCTTTTTCTGCTGGTAAGTTTCAGTTTTTGCATTATGAAAATATTCTACGGTTATAGTTTTATCAACCCTTTAGAGCTGTCTATAGCATTAATAATATAAATATAACTCTAGGTCTAACCTTATCCGGACCAATGTTGTATTAGTACGTCAACCAAGAGTGTTATAGTTACTTAAAAGCAAATCTATAAATAATAGAAATTTAAATTACATGAAATAAAAGTCATAATGAGTGAGAAAAATATTTTTATTTTAGTATTATCAAGAGTATATAATGTACATGAGATCTCAAATGGATCAACATAAGTTTATTTGCTATTCTAGGCTAGAGAAAGTTCATTTTACTAGTCTAGGATAGAGAAAGACCATAGACAAGGCCATTAGTTTATTTTAATATAGATACAATACATGTGAGAGAAAAGAATATTTTACTATACTAGGATAGACAGAAATCCATTTCTAGTGTATACAGAAGTATATTTTATTAGACTATAGTATCAATTTACTAAGATTGTGATTTCTCTGAAGTTTAACCACGCATGAATATTTGCTTGGGAGTCAATGCGCCCAACAGCTGCGACGCTAAATGATGAAGGTGTTATGAGGTACAAGGCTTGTCTTTGCTAGTTTTGTTCCAATTCCTGACAAGCATGTTTTATCGCGGCCGGAGATGAGGATAGAGTCTGGGAGGTGTCGATTTATTTAAACTACGAGTCACGGAAAAAAAAGCAGCATGCATGCTAAAAAGATATAAAAGGATAGATGGGTAATAAGTTATTTTAGAAACGTGAAAGCTAACATTAATGGTTAGTTAATTAAAAATAAAAAGAAAAAGCTAGAAAAAGTTTGTGAATTTAAAATAAAGTTAGAAAGGTTTAGTTAATTGGTAAAGCTAACAGCTAGAAAGGGTTAGTTATAATGGATAGTTATAGGGGATATAAATTTAGAGGTACCAAGGAAAATGGAAAGTAATCGCGAGATTATAGTCGCTATCGTTATCCAGAACATTTAAATTGATAAAAATAGGCTCGCCGGGAGACTGGATAACCATAGCGACAAGAAGTTCGTGAAAGCGGCATTCGGGATTCATGCAATAGTAAACTAAATAGGGAAAGGTCCGGATAAGAATCTCGTAGTTTAATTCGACCGATTGACAGAAAGAGCAGGTGGAATTTTCAGGGAATCTGGAGGAAACGAAATTTTAATGTTAATTTTTCTAATTTTAGATTCATTGAAGAAATCCCTGGTAGTGGACGCCCTTTTCATGCAAGGGAAGGAAGTATTTAATAACAGACGCAGTAAGTTGGATCAAACGTACATTGTTAAAGAGCTGTCAATACATAAATTTGAACAACTTGGGGACGAGAAATGGAGCACTAAAAGCATACATTTTGCTAGTTATAGAGCCCCATACCCGAAAACAGCTTTATCCCCAAAAATACGTCGTGTAAACCACTATGTGCAGAATCGGCTGATAGGTGTGGCGTGGGAGTATGGTATGCTAGATTATGGACGTTTAGCCGTGCATTGTTCCGACCCAAAGTTTAAAAACTTTGATCGAATTTTTGTAAAAGGATACGAAAAAAGTCATATTATAGGAGACCTATTTCAAATAGAATGTTTGGATTTGAACCGATGGGATTGTCCCAAATTAGAATGGGCTTCAAATCCCTGTTCTATTCATAAAATTAGTAAAGCAAAGTGTACCAGGGAAGCTTGCCGATATTACGCCGAGTATATCCTACAAAATCCCACCATAACAGTCTATAAGACCCCAAACCTTTAAAAACCATAAAATAACAATAAATACCTGATATTATCAAGAGGATTTTGATCCTCATCTTCAAAATCCCCTTCTCTTTCCTCTAAATTCTCCCTTTCGAGGGGTATTGTCTCGTCAGAGTCGTACCCCTCTTCCGCGGCGGCTGCCAGTCTAAAAAAGAAATAGAAAAAATGTAACAGTTTCCCTTTAAAATTAGTTTATGTAAATATTTACGCGGCGTTTTCGGCCTGCATTTCAGCCTCTATTTCTTCTTCCATCTCTTGCTCTAGAAGAGCGTGCTCATGCGCCGCTAGGACGCCCTCGGGCCAGTCCTGCTCGTATCCCCAACTGCGTTATTTAGTTAATTTAATTTGGATAAAACCTATATAAATTAAAAAAAATACTTACATTTTCTCGTGGTTTAATTTACGGCACATATTTGTTTAGTTTTAAAATTTAGTGCGTTAATACAATCTCTTTTACAGAGTGGAATGAGTATTTTGTAGAAATTAACCGGCTTTATATATTACATTAACTCAAGGTTATTTTATATTATCTAGTTATATAGTTATATTCGAGTTTTTTCTTAAGAAATTCATTTTTTAATGTATGAACACGTGCATATTAACTATATTAAACATTTCTTAACTTAGTTTAATTATCATATAAGAAACTCTTTACTTAATGCCTTGAATACTTTTATTGTAAAATAAGGTGAATATATTTATGCCCTAGAGGATCTTATATTTTCAATATGATACACGACCTTGTAAAAAAGTAATTAACTTTTTAGGGCCATATATATTTTTTATATAAGCCCGAGTTTTGAAACGTTCTTTAAATATTTTAAGTATAGTTAGATTACATGTTAAATAACTATATTAAACATTTCCCAACTTGGTTTAATTATCATATCAGAAACTCTTTACTTAATGACTTGAATACTTTTATTGTAAAATAAGGTGAATATATTTATGCCCTAGAGGATCTAATATTTTCAATATGATACACATCCTTGTAAAAAGTAATTAAGTTTTTAGGGTAATATATACTTTTTATATAAGTCAGAGTTTTGAAACGCTCTTTAAATATTTTAAGTATAGTTAAATAGAACGAAAAACCCTGACATATAGATATTGATTTTGTTATAGATTTTCATCTGAGACGCAATTACCGCGGGAAAAAAATCGTAAAAAGGAAAGAAGTGGTGCTGTGTCCTTCGTGCGATCAAGTAACCCTGTGTTTAAGCGTGAATGAAGGAATTGTACATTATTGTTTGACCCCTACGTGTTATATCTTCAAAGAGGCAGTTTATTTACAAAAAGAAAATATCCTTTTGACGCAAATGTCATATCCACCTTTAGACTATTTGCCGGTAAATGACATATGCGTCAATTGCAAGGTTTTTTGTCCCTCGGAACTGAGGTATAAAAAGCCTTGTGCCGTTTTTGAAAGGGAGAATAAAGTGAATTATCACTGCTGCCGCTATCCCAAAGATTAGTCTTAGGATAATCCTTTTCCTTCTTTCTATTATTTTAATTTGGCTATCCTTCTCTAACGTTATCCTTTCCTTTCTGCTCTTATTTTAATTTGTTAATCCTCACTAACATTAACCTTTCCTTCCTCACTTCCTTTGACCTTTTCCATCAGCCTGTCCTTTCTTTGCTTTAACTTGTTAATCCTTTTTAACCTTTCATCCCTTTCTGAATCCCATATCTAGCCTTAATATCTCTTTCACAAATGGCAGGGGATAAATTTACTTCCTTATCTTGGACGTATAACTGTGGGGATATAGAATATGTTAAAGACAATCAAAAATTTAAAGTGCCGCGGCTAGGTACGCTGTGTCTCATTGAGATTGAACATAACCGTGAACAGTATGGTGAGAGATTCCAACATTTAATAGAAAAAATTGTGTCTATTGAAATGTTAAAAAACTTATGTCTTGACGAGATTATAGTTGAACTATCCGTTTCAGTTAGTCTAGCTTTTCACGTGGTTTATCGGATTTATTCGCGGGATTCCGGTCAACGCGTTATATCAAGAAACTGTGAAAAAGGAAGAATTCACAAATATAATCCCAGTGAAGATTGTCAACATGTTCAAGAAGCTGCCATTGTTTTGGGATATGTTTGTCACGATGTCAAGGCCGCTGAAGCTGTTTTGCATACAGCGTTAATTAAAATATTATATCAATTTCATTCTACAATAACACTCAAGAATGTGCAAACGATAAATGCCAGCCCTGGTTCTGGCTTTCATAAAAACGCCATCAAATTAATAGAGTTAAAACGGACTTATGCCCTTTTGAAAATATACGGATGTCAATATAAGGATAAAGACAGGTTTTTTTTCGTGTATGATTAAACCTTTTAATTACGACCCTAGGGAGAAAATTTTTTCTAATGACTTAATTGAAGATAAAAGTCTAGATAAAATTTACTTTGATAAATGCCAAGCAGAAGAGGCTGTCAATGATGAAATGTGGTGTGTTTTAAATTATGAATAAAATACAAGTATGTTAAACAAAACAATTTATTGCTTTTCATTTAATTTTCCATATTTATTGAGGCATGAAAAATAATAAAACCGACTTTCTCTATAAAAATACTCTGAGATTTTTACAGGAACTAAAAACAATGTTTTTAAAGCTTCGTATCGGTAAAACAAAATCCAAAATAAAGGTGAACATGTTACCAAGAGACAATGTGGATCGTTTGTTAATAAAGAAACACAAAAAGCAATTGGTATTGATATGGGTAACAAAAATATAAGGACTAGAGCGACGAACCAATTTGGTGGAATTTGAAGAAGCAGTACAATGAAAATCCCAGTTAACAATAACCAATAGTCGATCCAGATATCGAGAGTAAAAGTTAAAAACGAGTCAAGATCCAACATCTTCAAAGTTTGGGTTTCCGACTTTAAATGACGTTTAACTGAAGGGTGTTTTGTTTGATATCTTTAAAGTCACGTGTTGTTTTAAAAATGACGTCGGAATGACGTTGATATGAGTGTGGAGTTATACCGATATGGTGTTAAAAACTTTTGCCAATTTTGGAAAAATAAAGGAGCAGGGACGGAAAAATGAAAATTTGTGTCAGTCCTCCTTGAAAATGGGTTTTTCGACCGGGGGTTAGGCCGGGTCAGACTGGCGGGGTTAATTAGGCCAATTTGTTGACGGATGAGGTCATTTGTTGATGGATGAGCTGTTGATTGACGGGGGCGGGGTTAATTTGTGTACTGGGGGGTGGGGTCTATTAGGCAAATTTGTTGATGGATGACGTCATTTGTTGACGGATGCGCTGTTTGTTTATTTTGGGGGCGGGACTAATTATGCAAATTTGTTTATTTTGGGGGCGTGGCTTATGAAAATTAGTTTACTTGATGACGTCATTTGTTTATTTTACCCTTAAAGTATAGGCTTAAACTACTCTCGTTACAACTGTTCTAAAAGGTTTATTTATTCATCAGATAAAATATCGTCGTTACAACTAGCCCGTCTCGCGCTCGTAATGTCATCAATACGATTGTCATTCGTTTATATGGGCAACATAAAAAGTATATAAAAAACAGTGCTTGAATAAATATATATAAAAATCTATTGACACTCTACAATACCACTTCTCAAAAAGTGTACCAAGTCCTAAGGAGGTCCTACTCTACTAAATTTGGCTATTTCGCGCCGTTCAGAATTAGAAATTCTTCGACATATTTTGAAATGACGTTTTCGTAAAGAGTTTGAGGCTTGGATGTCTCGTCTCTCTCTCGTTTCTAGTCCCTCCGTAGACATGATCCTTAAATTTCTAAAACTCCATTAGTGAAAAGTATACGAAGTTAAGAAAATAAACTGGACTCCCGAAATGAAATTGTATTCGAAAGAATCATTAATGATTTGCTTTTCTCGAGCAGAATATAGTAGATTTTAATGTAGATTTAGAATTATAGTCTCTCGTTGTTCGCTCGTTTAAATTCGATATAGACATCGAGAAGGTAAAATGTTTAAGATTTGTTCTATACTTTAATCAAAATTAAAATTAAATCACTCGTAATTGTATTAAATCCTAAGTTGAAATATATTTCTGATCTTTTTAATCATCTTAAAGGTAATAAACCCTTCATTTTCGCGATGTCCCCGACAATAATGGGCCTCTAACCAGTGGCCGAGGGGGCAGTCATTGTCAATATTGTCAAGGGAGCTAACGATGGTGGATTTGACAATGAAGCCTGCTTCATTCACATACTGCAGCTAGCAATTGGAGTTGCTATCAATAGCCAGAGAGCCATTCATGATATGATCGCAGTAGCAAGGGGAATTGTCACTCATTTCAACCACTCTTCAAAAGCTTGCACGCGACTTCAAAAAATTCAAACTGAGTTGAATATGGCCAACAAGAAGCTCGTTCAGGACGTTAAAACATGCTGTAATTCAACCTACTACCATCTTGACAGATTGTCGGAGCAAAAGAGAAGCATTGCACTCTATGCCACAGAGTCAAAAATTTCGGACCTGACCCAGAGCCAATGGAATCTTCTCGAGGCATCGCTAGCTCTTCTTCAGCCATTCGAAGAAATTACAAAATCAGTCAGTAGCTCCTTCTCCGTAATTTCCGAGGTGATTCCAAATCTTGTGACATTGAACCGTTTCCTCACAAAAGTAAATCATGCTCATGCTGGTGTAGGTACCACGAAGGAGACTCTGAAGAATGCGTTGGATCGTCGATTCCTCCAAGATGTGTTAGAAAGCAAGCATTTCGTTGTGGCAACCGCATTGGACCCTCGATTCAAGTTAGCGTTCATGATGGATAAGCTAGAACCTATTAAGAAAATGATGCAGGAAGAGTTCACCAAGCTGAATAACGGTGGTAGAGTTGTGATAGCCGAGGCTCGTCCCGAAGTGGTAGGGTCACCACCTGCCAAGACCGCTCGTCACAGTCGTCACACATCATTCTGCGACGTGTACGACGAAATTACGGAAGCTGCAAAAATGAGTCAAAGCCAAGGACAAGAAGGAAGTCAAACTGAAGAAAGTACAGATCAAGTGGAGCCTCAGATGGATAAACAACTGGAATCGGAGTGGAACTCATTTTCCGCACTTTCGTTGCTAGGGAGGAAGGAATGCCCCTTTGCATTTTGAAAGTTAACAAATCCACCTTCCCGAATCTAGCGTGCCTGGCCCGCAAATGCCTCAGCGCTCCAGCCAGCAGTGTCTACAGCGAACGACTGTTTTCAGAAACTGATAATATTTATGAAGATCATCGAAGCCGTCTCCTGCCACAGAATGCTGAGAAATTGGCCTTCATTCATCATAACCTTCCACTACTTGGATATAAGTATTAAGTTGAATACTTTATTGGAAAAAAATATTAAAAACTAATAAAGATTATGAAAGTCTGAAACTAGTTTTATTTGTTGCGGATATATTTTTGGTTTCTTCATTCAAAACAATATTCGGCCGAAGATGACTTAAACTTCGGCCGAAGCGAAGCTTCGGCTAAATGGCCGAATATCACCGAAGTCGAAGCTTCGGCCGAAGCTTCGTTCCATCCCTAGTTTCGATGCCCGTATTTACGATATACCAAACATTTCAACTTGGTAAACTTGTTACTCAGAACATATCTTTTGGTTCATGCTTAATATTTGTTTCAAATAATTTTAATTATAGGATTAGGTCCATTTTTAAGGATATCGAATTAAAGGGTAATTACGTCTAAAGTTGGATTCCTGTTTTAATGAAATAACAGATAGTGAATAATAGCATTCACTATTTGAAAATCCATTTTCTTATTCTAAATGAAAACAATGTTTGTAAGTACAAATATGAAGATTCCTTTTCAAATTAAATAAATATTGAAATTGAAATTCTCAATTTACAAATAAAATGGATAAGTTTATTAGAGATTAACTAAGCTTTGACTTCGGTGATGGTTACTCGACCAGTTTAAGTCGTCTCCGTTCGAAGAATATTTTTCTTTTTGCTTGCTTTTTGAATCAAGTAAAGTATATACACAACAAACAGAAGAAATTTCCGACTTTCTTAATCTTTATTCACATATTTTTCTATTTGATTAACTGAAATTAATCTTTACTTACTAAAACTGAAATTTCCACACCAAATAGCAATAACATAACGGAACAAAGTAAAATGACTACACATATTGGAATTGTGATGTTGTAACGAGCCAAATTACAACTTTAAACAACACGGAACAATTCAATTTAAATAATTTAATATTTAAAGCTTTACTATCCAAAGCTTTGCTTCGGCTGAAGCGGAGAATTACCGTTTCGATCCATCCGTTAAGTTTTTTCTTTTCAATTAAACAAACGAGCGAAATCAAATGATACGCTAAAGATTGATGCTGAACTCGTATTAAGATCTGATTTACTTGATTCGCTGGCTTAACTTAGCTTTATTCAAATGTTCATCGTCGTTAATGTTTACGTCATTCGAGTGCCTCTCAAATCGGAGCTAGGATTATCGGTTATGGAAGTGTACGATTACATTCTTGATCGATTCAAGGAGTGTGATTGTCTTCCATGAGAAAATAAATCCTCTTCGTGTTTATTATCATAACAAAGATTAAAATAATGGTCCAAATTCTGCCAATCGGTATTATTGTCACTACCCTTCAGTATGAAAAGATTGCTTATAAAAACTTGCAATATTATTAACTTGGATAAATTCATTAATCTTACCTGTAATAAAATTATATTCCTGTGTAAAACCTTTCGTTTTCAAGCATGAATCAATTTTTTGAGGTTTCTCGTATTATTAATTTGGCTAGGTTTGCCAAGGTCTTTTTTTACACTTTTGTTTTAATTAACGGAATCGGTAAAAAGTTAAATTTGGACCCGCTTCTATTTTCCCGCTATGAACAATTATAAAAAAGCAAAAAAGCTTAAAAATTAATCAAAATTAGCTTGAGGGAATGTAATTAAAAATATAAACGTGCGGTGTAAATACAGGCGCGAAATGGCTAAAGGAGCTATGTTGGTCCTCCAGTTTTTGAATTTCTGCTTTTGTGTCACATGACTTCTCTAAGCCACGCCTAATGTATATGCTCTATGATATTATAAACTGTTGAATCAAAATTGATCGCGAAAAAAAGTTAAGTTGAAATTCGACCGGTACCTCAGGCACGGGAGAAAAAATAAAAAGCGTGTGTAAAATGTTAAAAGCGGATATCAGGCCTAGTTATATTTTGTAACCAAAAAGGGATAGTATCTATTAAAAATCCATATTCTTTAACAAGTTTAAGATAATCAACTCTTGACAGACGGGGAACATAACAAAGGCTACAAATTGGTACCATTTTGGATGTTTTTTTTTTGGAAAAATTTAAAGTGAAGTCAGAGGCGGACATTTCGCATTTTGAATCATTACGTTGGGATAACCAGGAAAAAATTCGCAATAAAATGACTGGTGAAACTTCAGGTGCTTCATTAACTCCAAAAGAAACGAAAAGAGAAAGCTCAACGGGCATGCCAGGAAATTCAGACCCTGCTCAATTAAGCGAATTTTCAACAGAGTACGCAAAGTCAAACAAATCTTCCTGCAGGGGATGCGAAGAATACATCGTGAAAGACCAGCCTAGGATATCAAAAAATTATAGAGAAAGTAATAAATCGAGGCGATTCGGTCCATTTCCAGCTTGGTATCATGTAGATTGTTTCGCTCAAGCTAGATAAGATTTGAATTTTTTCGACGATGGCTCCAAAATTCCAGGGTTTATGACACTTGATGTTGTGGATCAGAGAGCGATCAAAGAAAAACTGAAGAAAATAGACGTTTTACCTGTAAAAAAAAATTAAAACTGAAAATCCTCCGGAAATCCTTGATGGAGAAAAGAAAAAAATCGAAGAACATTCTCAAATGGTTTACAAGTGGCTCGATTCTCTGGAAAAACTGCTTAAAAAGAAGCGAATGATTGAACTTTTAAAATATAATGGAGAAAGCTATATTTTCGATATACTATCTGATATTATGGATTTTGGCGCTTTAGTACCATGCACCGAATGCGATCGAGGACAGTTTGTTTTTGCCAGTAACGGGTATCGCTGTACGGGAAATTTAAGCGAGTGGAGTAAATGTTTAAACGTTACGAAACTCCCCGCGAGAAAAGCTTTCTGGTACTCCTGGGTGGTAAGACTCTTAACTCCCAGGGAATACCAGTTTTTTCTTCATAAAGACGTTTGAATTGCGCAACAGCTTCGGTCTCATCCTCAAACTCTTCAGTTTTGTTTCCTTCGATCGATGTACCAACACGACCCCAGCTCCGAAAAATCCAGGGTTTGCTTCTTTCGTCGGACTTTAATACTTGTAACTTTTAAGAAGAGTTTGTTCCAAGAGCTATTTCAACTTTTCCAAGAACAGCATTGTATATCCCATTTTTATCTTCTAAAACATGAGCGTGGGCTACGAGTTTAGAATCTTGTTCAACAGGCACACTTCCTTGAAGGGCGAGTTTGACTTTGGTGCTTTTACTCGATGAGAAATGGAACTCGCTTTTTCCCGTACTTATAAGCTTCTTTTCGGTAGCTGATTGAATTCTATCTTCCGGGTTTCCACCCCAGCTAGCTATGCTGTACTGTTTGATCGTTAGAACCGAACCGCTCTTTTCAACAGCGTCAATGAAATCTTCGGAAACAACGGGTAGGTCATTTTCTTCCGCTTCTCTGATCTTTTTTATCTTTTGTTTTCAACATCCTCCTTAGTACTAATTGTTGAAAAAAGTTATCAATTTTATATATGTAAAGGGGCGAAGACCCAATTTCAGTGTCCCTTTAATTTTCGAAGAAAATTGTAACTCATTTTTACTTTTTGGCAAAAATAAGACCACCTGCACGGTTAAACTAGAGCGTCATTTTTAAACATTCCCCTTTTTTGACTAGTGCAGGTGGGCTCTTCTTACAAAGAAAATAGGAGTATAAACAGAGAAATTTTCTCAAAATATAAACATTCCATCTTCGAACCGCGATTTTGTCACTCGGGACAAAACAGTATTACTATGAAAATTTAGAACGAATAAAGTTGTTTTTTTTTGTTAAGATATTACTTTGGCTCTTATTGGTAAGAGAAGTTAAACTTTAATACACTAGCTACGGTTCCTCAACACATTTTTGGTGCCGTATAACCTGGGAAGTTAGATACTTTGGGAAAAAGTAAAGTCGCGTTGAGATTAGTGAGGTATTAAAATTATTGGAAGGTAAATCTACAAAAATGTCGGCTACTGAACGGGCGGTAATTAATCGCGACGTAAATAGTACTCAGGCGGAGAGTTACATTTCGACAATCAACGAAGAATTGGACGAAGAAGAACCGGATGCACAAAGACTGAACCAGCTCCTGAATCAACAGATTCAGATGGAAAAGAATCTAGAAAAGGTCAACGAGGTGATCGAGCTAGAAATCTCACTAGATCTGCTCAGCGACGAAATCTCATCAGCACTGGAATTCCAAGACGGGATTATCGAAGCTAAGACGAGTGTATCGAACTTTTTGAAGAACAAGTCAACCGGAGCCGTGACCACGGGAACCGTAAACTCACCGAATCGACATCAGGCGGTAAAATTACCGAAGCTTACGATCGGGAAGTTCGACGGGACCGTCACTAAATGGCAGGATTTTTGGAGCAGCTACGAAAACGCCGTACACAATCAGGAGATGAACAATACGGATAAGTTTAGTTATTTGCATTCACTTTTGGAGGGTAGAGCGCTCACCGCTATTTCGAACTTGGCGAGAACGGAGGCGAACTACAAAAATGCTATCGAGATTTTAATAGGCAGGTTCGGAAGGAAAGACCTAATTATCAATGAACATATGAATACCCTTCTTAATTTGAACCCAGTAAGGAGAGCTACGGAATTATCTAGTCTTAGACGTCTTTATGACACCATAGAAGTCCAGGTTAGGGGGTTAGACACGTTAGGGGTAGTTACGGAAACTTACGGAGGCTTACTTTGTCCGGTAATTATGAAATGTATTCCCCAGGAAATAGCGTTAGAATTCGGGAGGCAAAAAAAGGACGACACTGAATGGAAAGTCACGGAGTTAGTGTCATTTCTGGGTAAAGAAATAGGTAGTAGGGAGCGAACAAACGCTTTATGCAAACAAGAAAATGAAAACAGCCGAGAGTCAAGGCCGTGCGAAATAAATTCCGATAGGTTCCGGGAACGGGGTTGGTCAAATAGACAAGCGGGAAACATCCCAACTTCAGCGGCGTTATCGATAGTGGTGGGCCGAAAGTTTTGCGTATTTTGCGGGTTAAATAATCATAGCTCCGAAGAATGTACACGTTACGGGATTTCAGAGAAGCGTAGCATTATTAGAAAAAAGGGCAGGTGTTTTATTTGTTTAGGAAAGAGCCACATCGCTAGAGATTGTAGGCATAAAGAAAAGGTTTGCAAGGGTTGTGGGGAATCACATCACCTAGCAGTTTGCGAAAAACAGGTTTTAGGGGAAAAGGAAGAGGATAGCCCTAAAAAAGAAACCGCAGGTACAAATGTCCACGGTCGCCAAGGGGGAAGCGAAAGGGGGTCACCAACAGGTGATATTTTTACAAACAGCCGATATTAGTGTATGCAAAACGGGAGATAATTCAGGTACTAGCGCCAGAACTAGGTGCCTCATGGACAATGCTAGCCACAGGTCTTACGTAAGAGACGATTATACAAAAAAGAGGTTGCTTCGCACCCTTAAAAAAACTCTTTATCTAACACGAATCAAACCCGTGAAGGGACAGAAATTATTTGTTAGAGAAAGAGCAATTTCATATCTTTAAAATTATAGTAGGTTTAGTCTACTACTTCAAAGATTTTATTACTATTATATATTTTCCAAAAAATGGATAAAGACGACCTAGGACTAATGATAAATATATAAATATACATTAAAGGAACTCCATCTTTAGCTAATTTTATTAGTGATACTGATAGAATTTAAAATAACATCAATGGGAGAGGAAGTTTAACTAGGTCGTCTTTATCCGTTTTTTGGAAAATATATAATAGTAATAAAATCTTTGAAGTAGTAGACTAAACCTACTAACTATAATTTTAAAGATATGAAATTGCTCTTTCTCTAACAAATAATTTCTGTCCCTTCACGGGTTTGATTCGAGTTAGATAAAGAGTTTTTTTTAAGGGTGCGAAGCAACCTCTTTTTTGTATAATTTCTGTCCTTTTTTCACCAAAAATATACCCCTTTTCCACATTTCACTATTTTGCTTTATAGGTTTATTGATCCTTAATACTTACTAATGCTGAATAAAAATAAAAGCGTTTAATTGAGGCTTCAATCTATTCGTAATTGAGACCCTGGTACAAATCTCGAAAGGCAGAGATTAACTAACCTAACCTTACCCAAGTTGTAAAACAGGGATGGGCTAGTTTAATTGATTAACTAACCTAAACTAATCTTACCTAAAATACTACAAGAGGAACGGGTTAGCCCGAGTTATAGGGATTACCTAGTTGGAGGGATGGGTTTTTCCAGGGTTTAATTAACCTAATTTAACCTTAAAGATTACTTGATGGAATGGGTAACCCGAGGGATTAACTAGTTGGAACGATGGGCTAATTCGAGGAATTAACTAACCTAACCTAGCCTTACCTAAAATAATACAAATAGCCAGAGCTAAGGATTAACCAGTTGGAGGGATTGGCTAATTAGAGGGATTAACTAACCTAACCTCACCTTAAAGATTACCAGATGGACGGGGGAGGTCGAGGGATTAACTAACCTAGCCTTACCTAAAATATTACAGGAGGGACGGGCTAGACCGAGCTAGAGATTAAATTTATAATATTGAATCGCATCGACAAAATATGAGCAGGGAAAGCGAAACAATTCTTTAAAGCAAGAGAACATAATTCAGGAGACCAGAAGTATGTGGCCGTTTATTTAACTCGCCGACATCAATTTCCGTTTCGTACATCCTATTTAACATTCTAAATCTTTATTTTTTATTATACTTAAGTTAGACGTGCTTTAGATACAGACTTCAATAATTGGCCAACTACTTAATAGCAACGTTATTACGTAGTAGTAATGACGAAGCTATTGGATCTAAAGCACATCCTAGTCGCAAAACTCAAGTATTTTAAAAAATAGAGTAGAGATTGAGAACGTTAAACTATAAATTTCATGTGTAATCGAGCACTTGCCAGGATATGAAATCCAACTCAAGTGATATTTAATCCCTAGAACTCTCATTGTGAAATGTTTTTACAGTGACTAAATATATTAAATTGGCCACATTTCTAGGTAATGCGATTTACATTCAATCGCCTCGCTTTATTCGAGTACTCTACCCAAAAGATCGTGAGAAATAGGTCTCTTATCACCGAAATATAGGTGAGAAACGATTGCCTAAACAATCAAGGACGTCACCATTGCACAAACGAGAGGGCTCGCCACAATTTTAAACGCTAACTTAAACCACCCATTGGTACGGTGCATCTGTGAGTACTGAATCTGCAAATCTCGTTTATATAGGCCGAGAAGAGATGTATTATTAAAGTTAAAAAATCAAATGATAAGAAAATCATGCCAACTTTTTAATTAGGGTGAATATAATGGGATACTCATGATATGACATAATAGTCAAAATTAGACGGCTGAAGAGGGCTACCCTAGTAAAAGAACCCAATAAATGCAATTTTCCGTTAACGATAAAAAATGCCATTAAAAAAAGCTTATCAACTGTTTAATAAAATCAATTTTTGTTTATCAATTTAAAGCCAATTAATAAAGCTCGGCTAGTTATATGTTTTACCCTTTTCGTCACCCATACAGCCATCTGTCTCTCTATTAACTCGAATTCGATGGATATTCATTATCATTCTACTGTTTAAGAAATAAAATTTTGTTTACCATTTTGAAGCAATTAATAAAGCTCGGCTAAGCTTATGATTTCACCCTTTTGTAACCCATTCAGGCACCTTTCTTTCTATTAACTCGAATTCGATGGATATTTCTTATCAATCTACTGTTTAAGAAATAAAATTTTTGTTTATCATTTTGAAGCAATTAGTAAAGCTCGGCTAAGCTTAAGATCTCACCCTTTTGCAACCCATTCAGGCACCTTACTTTCTATTACTTCGTATACTTAATCAACATTTCATTATTGAAATCTGTGTTTAACTAGAGATACTCTTGTACCCGAACGAAGTCTTATCAAATTTTTTCAAAAGTACCTTTGTCTGTATTAATTCTAATTCAGTGGACGGTGGGAAGAGGGAAACGACGACGACGACGACGATTTCAGTTTCTGATGAAATTCGAGTTTAGATAAAGGGATAAACACGAACGTGTTTATCCTAATATTGCTAAGAAACTAAAACTGAACATAGTAAGAAAAGATAATTTGACGTTATTTAAATTTAATGAACCGGGAAAGACAATATTAGTTGATAAAGTTAGAGTAAAAGTAAAAATTTAAGAGACCCGGGTAAATACGCTATCATAGAAGCCCTAGTTACGCCAGAGATTTGTGGGACAACCATATCCGTGCCATGGGATGGAGCGCGACTAGAATTGGAAAGGCGAGGAATGGAATTAGCGGACGTTAGCACGGCAATAGGGTCCGGCAACGATCAAATTGGGGTACTCATAGGCAGCGATTTTTACTAGAGTGTTGTTAGCATGAATAAGGTAGAACCTTTAGGCCCAGCCCTGGCGGCAGTTAAAACGGTATTTGGGTGGACCTTACAAGGGAGAACGTTAGCGTCATCTCAAACCTTAGCTAAACAAACTATATCAATGTCCATAGCAGTAGTACCGACAGAAGACAACATAGCTAAGGAAATTAGAGCATTCTTTGATTTGGAGTCGTTAGGCATTAATGCAATAGAAACGAGCATAGATACGGGGGACGTAGAAACTTTAGAAGAATTTGAAAGAGAAATAAAAATAGTTAATGGCAGGTATCAAGTAGCTCTCTCCTGGAAAACAAATAAGGAGAAATTAGGAGATAACTTGAAAACCCAGAGTTGCACGAAAAATACAAGGCCATAATTCAAGAGCAGATTGATCAAGGAATAGTAGAAAAGGTTCTCGAGCGTGAAGAGTGCAAAAATATAATATTTTATCTCCCCCATCGAGAAGTAATCAAAAAGGAAAGCGAAACGATCAAAATCAGAGTCGTTCAGGACGCATCGTCAGACGAAAATCGGAAAACAATCGCTGAATGACTGTTTAAAGGCGGAACCAAGTCTTAACCCAGATTTACTAGATTTATTGGTAAGATTTCGGGGGAGTAGAATTGCCTTTACAGCCGACTTTGAGAAGGCATTTCACCAGATAGCGCTGAAAAAAGAAGATCGCGACGCCGTACGGTTTCTATGGAACGCGGGAAAACTGGAAGAGAAGCTCACTCCCTACAGAATCACCCGCGTACCTTTCGGGGTGACATCAAGTCCATTTTTATTGAATGCAACTATTAAACACCACGTTGAAAAACACGAGAAGGAGTACCCAGAGGCCTGTCAGATGATTAAAGAAAGGACCTACGTAGACGATCTTCTAGGAGGTGGAGAAAATGTCAAGGAAGCCATGGCTCTATCAAGGGATTCTCGGAAAGTATTTGCAAAGGCTGGTATGAATTTAAGGAAGTTTAAGACTAATTCTAATGAATTGCGAGAGGCATGGGTTCAAGGTAACTTTAGCCCCGGAGAAGACCAATCCGAAGTCAAGGTTCTAGGACTACTATGGGAAACCAGAGACGACTATTTGGCCATCAATCTAGCATCCCTCTTAGAAGAAACTACACGGATAATTTTGTAAGAAACTTTATTAAGTTTAAAAGTTCGCTAGCTTTCGACTGTCCTAGCAGTCTTCCTCAGGCATAATAAAAGTTACAATCGAAAACATTATTCGCGACAACCAGTAATAGGTTTTTTTGATATAATATCAATCACGTGATCACCCCCACAGCTTCGCCTCCTCACTTCCATCTTCGAGATTAAGCCCCCCCTTATCTCTATGGTTGATAAAAATTCCCTCAATAAATTTTCGCCTAAAATAATTTTTTTCCCGGTGTAAAATTTCAGGATTGTCCCAATCAATCACGTGTTGGAAGTTAGTGTTCATCAGGTGTTTAGCCAGACCGTTTTGTTCATCGTTTCTTTCACAGGCATATTCGTGTTCTTTAATTCTGATTTTGACGGATCTTTGGGTTTCGCCCACGTATGACTCTTTACAAGTTTTACAATTTAATTTATAAATCAACCCCTTCGTGTCAAGTTTGTTGATTTTGGGTCTGAATTTACTTAGTTCGTTTTTTAATGTTTTATTCTTTTTGCTGATCAATGTAATATTATATTTACTTTTAATAAGCCGATGCAAAATTTCAGATTTGTTTTTTTTTTTTTTTTTTTTTTTTTTTTTTTTTTTATGTAAGGGAGCACTAGAATCTTTTCCGCTAATTGGTCGTTTTGAAGGTTTTCTGATTTATCGCGTCTTACTAAATTGTTACTGAAGATTTGTTCTACTAGTCTGTTAGGGTATCCTGAATTAGTCAATTGGGTTTTAATCAAATTTCTATCCCCCACAGGATCATCGGAGATGCTTTCGATTTTTGACTTCAGACCCTTTACAATCCCCAATTTGACCATGGACCCAACTAATTTTATATTTTTAAGAAACTACACCTCAAACTTTAACCAAAAGGGGCGTTTTACATCTTATAGCGAAGATATTTGACCCTCTCGGGCTCCCCCTCCCTCCCACCTGTCCGTGCGCAGGGTGGGGGTAGTGTTCCATCCTTGTCGTGGTGAGGGGGCCCGAGTTCTAGGATCCGTCCTAGTTCCGCGAATTGGAACACGGCCGACTCGCTGGGCCCGTCTTGGGCCCTGGCAGCTCCCTCTGCCTTTGAGTCGGTCTTGTTGGGTCACGGTTACATTGTAGGGGCCGTATGGCGCCTCTGTGTGGGTTCTGGTCGCCAAGCCGTTTCTCCACCTTTTGCTGCCTTAGTCCCTCGGCACGTGTGTGCGGGAGCACTTGTCTGGTTAACTTCGGTTCTCGCTCTTTGGCCTTGTTTCCCGTTCCGGGCGTGGTTTCGCGTGCGGCACTTAAGCGGACAAATGATTAGTCGCATGGATTGGCGGGGGTGTTGTGTACTTTGTTTACGGTGCACCCCCTTAACAATTCAAATGATGACCCTCTCGGGCTTCTGGCTCCGTTTACAATCCTCGGAAAGCTATTGATGCAAGAACTATGGGAGAGAGGCCTTAAATGGGACGAACCCGTCAAAGACGAACTGGCTTCAAAATCCGAAATTTGGCGCCAAGAAATTCCGAAGATTCCCGAAATTCGAGCGCCGCGATATTACCTTCACGAGCAGCCCGAAGAAGACACGATCACGGACCGACAACTAGTTTGCTTTACGGACGCAAGCGAGAAGGCGTTCGACACATTGCTCTACATTCGATACGTCTGCAGCAGCGGGAAAATGGGAACCTCCATCGTCGCTTCAAAAAGCAGAGTCGCGCCAATCAAGAAATTTAGCTTACCAAGGCTAGAGCGCGCCTAACCAATCACGTAAAAAAATAATGTTTTCACCAAGGAAAAATACTGAGTACGCCTATTTACGGATTCGAGTATCGCTCTAGGATGGATCCAACAGTCGGCGAAGAATTTCAAGCCCTTCGTAAGTAATCGTGTAAGCGAAATTCAATCTTTAACAGAGCCCCAGAACTGGGCACACGAAGCAGACGATACAGATATTCGGAAGGAGCCAAACCGCAGGAAAGCTCACTACAGTTAAGCTGCGTTACTAAACCCGCAGTAGAATCAGTCTTGGATTGGAAGAGGTATGGAAATTTCAATAAACTAATGAGAATTACCGCTTGGCTTTCGAGACTTGCCAAAAAGATCAAGAAAAACGGGCCAAATCAAGGCAATGACCCCTTGACGAGCGAAGAAATAATGAACTCCGAAACTATTCTGATCCGGCTGATGCAAGCGGAAGAATTCCACGAAGAACTAGCCAAGCTGCGAAAAGGAGAAGCCGTCAGTAAGGAGTCAAAACTTCGGAACCTTTATCCAATCCTCGACGAGGAGGGACTGATTCGCCTCGGCGGGCGACTTCAAAACACTACGTTCTCATACGCCGAAAAGCACCCGTGGATCCTTCCGGCGAAACACCGACTAACGAACCTGAGAGTGGACTATCACCACGAAAGAACGATGCACTCGGGGGTGAACGGTACGCTGACGGAGCTTCGCGAAAGATACTGGATTCTGAACTAGAGACAAAAGGTGAAATCAAGACTGAAACTTTGCATCACGTGCAAAAAATTCAGAAGCCATCCAGGAACAGCTATTACAGCGCCTCTACCAGCCGATCAAGTAACAAGAACTCCAGCTTTCGACACTACTGGGATCGACTTCGCCGGTCCGCTTTATGTCAAGGACGGACAGGAAGTCAAGAAAGCTTACATCGCATTTTTTACCTGTGCGGTGACCCGCGCTCTGCATTTGGAACTTGTTCCTGATCTTTCGGCGGAGACTTTTATTTTCTCTTTCAGAAAATTCGTAGCCAGAAGGGGACTTCCACACGTTATCTACAGCGACAACGCTCGGACTTTCAAACGGGTCGACCAAGACCTGACGGATATCTTTGAAACAATCAGAAGCCCCGAGGTCGAAAACTACGTCGCTGGTTGCAGAATCAAGTGGAAATACATAGCAGAGAGGGCGGCTTGGTGGGGTGGATTTTGGGAACGCATGGTTCGCTCCGTCAAGACCGCTCTCAAGAAAACTCTAGGGAAGGCTTCCCTAACCGCAGAAAAAATGGAAACTATAGTTATAGAAGCCGAGGCCACAATCAACTCAAGGCCTCTAACCTACATCTACGGAGACAAGGACGAGCCGTCACCTTTGACTCCCGGACACTTCCTGACAGGAGGACGTTTAACAACCTTGCCGTTCAGGACCTTCAGCGAACCAACGCACTACCGCAGCTCGAACTGATTCAGAGGTACAAGCACCACCAGACGCTGTTGGATAGATTTTGGGACAGATGGCGTAAAGACTACGTTCTGGAACTGCGCTCAGCTCACGAAAGAAAGAAAGAAGCCGGGGCGTGGTCCTGGATTCAAGATCGGCGACATCGCTCTAATTGAAGACAAGGTTCCGCGCCTTATGTGGAAAACAGGAATTATCGAAGAACTTTTCGAAGGACGAGACGGAATCGTTAGATCTTGCAATATAAGATTACCCAACCGGAACATTATTAAAAGGCCCATACAATTAGTATACCCACTTGAAATTGACATTGAAAACGAATCTTAATGAACTTTAACATTCATTAGGGGGAGTGTTGAAAAAAGTTATCAATTTTATATATGTAAAGGGGCGAAGACCCAATTTCAGTGTCCCTTTAATTTTCGAAGAAAATTGTAACTCATTTTTACTTTTTGGCAAAAATAAGACCACCTGGACGGTTAAACTAGAGCGTCATTTTTAAACATTCCCCTTTTTTGACTAGTACAGGTGGGCTCTTCTTACAAAGAAAATAGGAGTATAAAGAGAGAAATTTTCTCAAAATATAAACATTCCATCTTCGAACCGCGATTTTGTCACTCGGGACAAAACAGTATTACTAAGAAAATTTAGAACGAATAAAGTTGTTTTTTTTTTTTGTTAAGATATTACTTTGGCTCTTATTGGTAAGAGAAGTTAAACTTTAATACACTAGCTACGGTTCCTCAACAATAATAACACACGTTGTATTTTTATCAATTTGCGAAACCACAATGCCTCCTAATCGAGCTACAGTTTTCTGTAACGCTTCTTTCGACGCTCGCAGATTACCTACCAAAACATTTTTTGCGTTATGTCGAGGCCGAGCCACTCTTTTGATTCCCGATGTATATGGTATAGTCTTTTCAACTGTTGGCGTAGGCTCGTTAGCTGCAAAATATCGATCACGCTTCTCGTTCTTATAACTCATTTAAAAGAAAGGAAATTCTCCTTTGGACTCGTTTGGAATGAGGAAAGGTTTTCTCGCGGGGAGTTTCGTAACGTTTAATCATTTACTCCACTCTCTTATATTTCCCGTACATTGATACCCGTTACTGGAAAAAACAAACTGTCCTTGATTGCATTCGGTGCATGGTACTAAAGCGCCAAAAGCCATAATATCAGATAGTCTATCGAGAATCTCGCCTTCTCCAGTTGGAATTTCCTGATCATTATACTCTAAAAGTTCATCTTTCGCTTCTTTTTAAGCAGTTTTTCCAGAGAATCGCGCCACTTGTAAAGCATTTGAGATTGGTCTTCGAGCTTTTTCTTTTCTCCATCAAGGATTTCCGGAGGATTTTCAGTTTTCATTTTTTTTCTGGTCAAACGTCTATTTTCTTCAGTTTTTCTTTGATCGCTCTCTGATCTACAACATCAAGTGTCATAAACCCTGGAATTTTGGAGCCATCATCGAAAAAATTCAAATCTTCTCTAGCTTGAGCGAAACAATCAACGTGATTCCAAAGTGGAAATGGACCGAATCGCCTCGATTTATTACTTTCTCTACCAATTTTTGATATGCTAGGTTGGTCTTTCACGATGTATTCATCGCATCCCCTGCAGGAAGATTGGTTTGACTTCGCGTACTTTGTTGAAAATTCGCTTATTTGAGTAGGTCTGTATTTCCAGGCGTGTCCGTTGAGCTATCTCTTTTCGTTCCTTTTGGAGTTAATGAAGTTCCTGAACATTCACCAGTCATTTTATTTCGAATTTTTTCCTGGTCATCCCAACGTATTGATTCAAAATGCGAAAAGTCCGCCTCTGACTTCACTTTAAATTTTTCAAGAAAACATCCAAAATGGTACCAATTTGTAGAATTCACGAAAAAAAAACAACAACAAAATAATACGTTAAACATGTTGGTGGAAACTGTTCACAGTTCCCGGTTGCTTTAATTTAACCAATTTGTGTAGGCAGTGTCGCCCTCTACCGAACATCAATACGACACAAATAAAAAGAAAGAGCGAGAGACAACACCTTTTTACTTTTACTTTTGTATTTAATAACATTAAAAAGTCACCTTATTATGTAACGCTTCTTTGTCGTCCTTTACTTATAAATAATAACTGGTTATGGGTCCAGTCGACGTACACTGCGCGTAAAAGAAGAAAACCAGCGTACGAAATAAGTGAACAAGAAGAAACGCTTTTAAGAAGAAACACGTTATTGAGAAGAAGTATATCGGAAGGACAAAGGCCTTACATAAAAGAAGAAACCAAATCGAATAAGAAATGGGTGACGAATACAATATTGAGAAGCTTAATGCTGAAAACTATCGATATTGGTCTATGAGAGCGCAAGGCTTGTTAGAGGCAAAAGGGTGTTGGTCGGCTGTGGACCCGGGATTTGCTTTGATAACAGAAATAAGAGCTGAGATGAGGGCGCGAGATCACAAAGCTAAATCCATTTTTTATATGATCGTCAACTACGAAAGCTTGGATAACTTAGCAGGTTGTGACTATGCTGCTGATGTATGGGAAACCCTTAGAGAGATTCACACGGCTTATGACACTTGGCATGGTTTATTGCTTGTGAAAGATTTCGTTCTTACAGAGAAGAAACCAAGTGATTCGATAGGCGATTATTTAACTCGCAGAAATGCATTATACTATAAAGTGAAAAATGCGGGCTACTTATTGGATGAAGTCCTTTTGGCTGGCTTCGCTGTTTTGGGATTACCAAAAGTATACGAATTCCTATCCAGAAGCTTACGTATAGATAAAGATGATCTTTCGATGACATCATTAAAAGAAAAACTGACAGAAGAAGAAGGAAGGTTGGCTTCGCTAAAGAAGATACTAGTGTGTTAGAAGAGAAAGCCAAGTCACTAAAAGCCCAGACACTTCAGGGTAGCAACGTACGAGGAAGAGGTAGAGAGCGTTATTTTAAAGATATACAAAGAGGAGATTCGGGTGGTCGTTTCGTACAATGATCAGATATCGGAGGAAAGAATGAAAGATGAACCGTTCAAGGAAAAACAAAGCAAAAGGAAGAGAGAAGAACGTTCTAATGAAGATACTATAAGTGTTTAGAATTTGGACATTTAGCGAGAGGTTTCCCATACGATACCAAAAGTAATCCAACATTGTAAACCACACCCAAACACATGGCTGGAGTTGCTGTACATCGCTTAGGGAAACAAGCTGGTTTCAAGCCCTATATATAATGCAAGCTGCACTGTCTGACACAAGAAATTCAACCACAATGGAAACTGGAATATAGGTGATGGACAGCGGGGCGACGGAACATATGAAGTCTCAACGAAACAAATTCATGACGTTTAAAGAGTGTCGAAGCACAGTCGAAGTCGCAGAAGGTGGATTGTTGAAAGCCACGGGGCGAGGAAACGTCCGAATTAAATTAAGTGACGTTTGTGGAGAATGGATGCTCACACTGATGGACTCTCTCTTCGTTCCGGAGTTACTTGGAAATTTACTATCAGCATCGAAATATAATTGAAGAAACAAGCAGCTGAAGTTCTGAAAGACGAAACTATAATAGCGAAAGGTTTCAAAGAAGGAAAATTATTCCATTTCTATGAAGAAAACGTAATGACAAGAAACTTATCTAATGGAATGGGGAAAGAAGAGCTGGCGTTTAAAGCGACGAACAACGAGATGACGCAAAATGAAGAGTTATGGCGTAGACGGTTAGGCCACTTACACAAAGCAGCCATTAAACAAATGCCTAAACCCGTAGGTCCTAACATCACATTAGATGAAGAGATAATCAGTACAAATTGTGAAACGTGTACGAAAGGGAAACTTAAAAGCAAACTGTTTCCGACTAAGAGTTTCACTAGACAAGAGAAACCTCTGACACTCATTCATTCGGATGTTGTTGGTTGAGTAGAACCTACATCGAAAGGGGGAAGCTCTAACTTCGTTACTTTTATTGACGATTTCTCGAGGTATGCGCAAGTCCATATGATGCGAAGAAAGAATGAGGTAGACGATAAATTTGACTCGTATCGAAGAAGGGTGCAAAATTATCAAGGAGCAACTATCTCCGAAGTGATAATGGGGTTGAATACATGACCAACTCATTCAGAGCCCTAGATAGACAGTTAACGATTCCAAAACGACCGGAGAGAGAAGAAAAACGTAAACAAGCTGAGGTTCAAACTGATTGGCTCCCAATTATCACGTGACACGACTTTTGCGGGAGTATTTCTCACAGGGGAAAAACGTGTGCCAAAATCTCGTCTAAGCTTGAAGGAGGAAGCTTCAAGCCTGCAAAAAAAAAGAGTAAAATTACTGCGAATATCTATATATACATTAAATATTGAAAAATATGAAAGATATTTCTTTGCACAATTAAACGAATCAATATACTGGTCAACAAACCTCAGGTCACGTCAAATTAATCTAATCACCAGGGGCAACATTGATTAGCACATTCCTCGTGTAATGATATTTAATTTTTAAGAAATCCGCGAACTGAGCATACCCACACGAGTATTAATTCTGCAAGAAGAAACTTGTTATATATTTAACACGTTTATTTTTCAGATATTCCGCAAAGCTTGCCATAATTATTGACTAAACTGGGAGTTTTGAAGAAAAGCTACTTCCGCCATTTTTTTCAATTCAGTATAATGAGAAAGTATTATGGTGCAAAATTTTTCCACCGGAAAGCATTATTAAGAAAGTTACAAATAATTGAAATTTGAAGCTTTCTATGTAAAAAACCCATAGACATAGATCAAGAGTTTTTTCACAACACGAAAATTCAATTAAATCTGTAACACAATGCCATAATTACTTATGCCTAACCTAACTTGAATTAAATTTACCTAACCTAAATTAAACTAAACTAATTAGGTATTGTTTTCTTATGTATAAATATTCACGAAAATAATTTTTCAATTTTGGAGTCCTTTTCTACATTTTAGTGTCCCTGCATTTTTATCAACCTTTTAACAGTAAGGTGCTAATTTGCTTAGAAACGTTTTAGCGAGGAATTTCTCGGGAATTTAGCAACCGAAGGTAAGCCTCTGCTTAATTTATACCTCTCGGGAATTTTACTGGGCAGTGCGACTGCCGCACTCCCCGAGTCCCCAGTCTCATTATACTGAATTGAAAAAAAAAATAATAATAAAAAATGGCTGGAGTAGCTATTCTTTAATCTAGCCGACTAAACTAGTTAAGTTAAATTAACACGCGCTTTGGATCATTCTAACGTCGTTTATCTCTACGACGCCGTCTATTACGAGCCGAATGACTTATAAATATTTTTGACGCCGCCGAAACTCATAAAACCTGATCACGCCGCTGCCCCTTTTTTTCGGAGTCTAGTCTAGCGGACGTATTAACTTAATGCGCCTTGTTGCCGAATCGGGGTGCTCGAGTTCCTCAGCCCCGTTTGAGTTTTTCCCCCCTTTTCTGGTGGTACCTAAATCTCTCACAAGGGGGGGGGGGTATATGCGTAAGCGCACCAAGATTAGATGTAAATGCCGGCACCTTTGCTTCTTTGGATGAGTCTAACTTATGGTAATTATTTTTCTTGTGGATACTCCGATTAAGAGTTATTCCGGTAATACTGTTTTATAATTTATTCCGATTATGAATTTTTCCTCTTAACGTAACTAAGATTCTGTAAAATTATTTCGGTTAGAACTCCCAATTTAAAAGACTTAAAAAGGTTTAGTTCGAAATCACTAGCTAACCCTAAAAGGTTTCGTAGATATAGATATCCATTCGAAACATCGCTTTTTCTTTTGGCCACTTAGAGATAATAGTAGCCTTATGGTTTTCCTGATAAAACAAAATATAAACCATAGGTATTTAAAAAATGGTGACAGCCTCACTTTAAACGAATAGGAATGGTATGAAAATTAAATTTTGTCGGAACGCATTTGCACTTTTTGGGTTATTATTATATAAGATCCTGAAATAAATATACTTTATGAGCGCTGTCAGTCAAAATGTGACAAATCTTTAGATGCTTATTTGATATATCACACATTTTTTCAACAAAGAATTTCACTCCATAGTTTCCGTTAGTCATAAATTCCTTCGAGATAAGATATATATTTAATAAATATAGATACTGCGTACTATATATATATATATATATATATATATATATGAGCGTTCACCATTTGTTAGTCTTTCCAAGATTCTCAATAAGCTTTAATCGTATTTCTGTCAGTAATGTTTCGAAACGGCGTACACAGTATTTTACCAAGTTTTTCGAAGAAATTAGGTTTACTTTTACAATTGAGAAAAATAGGCTCGAACCCGCGTTTCATTTTCAATGCTGCTGGAATAAAAACTGAGGGCTTCAACCAAAATACATTTGAAAACAAAAAGGCGACTAATGTTCAAGAAGGTAAAAGAATTTATTTTTAACATATACGCAAGCTCGTAGGAGGGAATACCAGTCAACCCTCCCAAGTTTAGTTCTTGTATTCGCCCCTTTAACCAGCAAAGAATATATAATCATCGAAAAATATTCTAAAATTTAAATAAAATGACCCAATTCAAACTACGGAAATAGCTGCAAATATTAAGTATATTATTTAATTTTACAATTTTTACGTCATCGGTCATTTGGCGCCAAAACGAGAGCTATATTATTTAGAGATACCCCAGGTTGAGCTCGTCTAGGCCCGTCCATTAAAGGTTGTATATATTTCTCATTTTTCCACGATTGTCCCAATGTCTAGTTTTGTAAAGCGGTCCTCATCCGTAAAGTCTAATTCTTTCATTTCGGCGTATATAAATTATTTGTTGCTTCACCCCTATATATAGTATTAAGCAATATTGCTTAGTGGAAAAACTTACGCAAATTTTCACAAAAACCCGCTTTCACCCCCTTATGTGGGCTTCTTTAAATATGAATAAAAGATACGCACACTTAGCTGTTCCCTGATTGAAGATCGGTTCAGTAACGTTACCGAAGCGTCCCATAGATTACTGTCTAATGCATTTTACTTAGGGATAGTTTTCGTGACGTGGCAATGAATTTGGGTATAATTTTACTATAATTAAAGGGACAAATCTTTGGGATGGAAAACTGAACTGTACTCTTCGCGGGGTGCATTCGTTTGAATCGTTTTTAACCACACTTCATGTGTAAGAAGAATCAGAAGCTAGAATAAGTGGCGTCGTTTCCCTTGACTCAATTCATTCGATTCTGTCCAGGACAAATCTTGCAAAAACTGATTTTTTTAAAGCTCGTTTTCTTTACCCGTCTTTAGCCGAGTTAAAGAGAAATTTTCAAACAGAGAAGCGATGAGCCAGTTTTATTCCCTATTTTTAATATTTTTGTCGTTACAAACGCCGCTCGAAGACTAGCGAAATTTCAGGAGTTAAAGGAAGAGCTAGAACCAGGTAGCCTTTATCCAAATCCCGAGATTGTCCATGAGAGAAAGGAAACAAGACGTCGTTCCTTTCGAAGCTCTATAAATAATTAGCTTTCGAATGCAGATTATAATTAAGCGTAAAACACTAGCGCTTCTTCCTATGTTCTTTCTAAGATACGAAATCGTTAATATTAGCCACGGTACATTACGATATCTAAATTGGTAAATTATTTCATCTACAGGAATTGCAACCAACGCTCACGGAATCCCTGGAATGACTGTAGCCGTGAGCGTGGATGGAAAATTGACCTGGGCTGAAGCATTTGGTTATTCGGACTTGGAAAACCAAGTACCGTGCCGAGCAGACACCATCATGAGAATTGCCAGCGTAAGCAAATCAATGACCGCCACAGCCGCTGCTAAACTCTGGGAAGAGGGAAAATTAGACATGGACAAATCAATTCTCGAATATATAGAAGACTATCCACAGCCCAAATTCGATGGAACAAACGTCGTCATTACACCTAGACACCTCGTTTCAAATCTTAGTGGCATAAGACATTACTCGAAACCGACTCTGGATGGTAAAGACGTTTTTCAAAACGAAGAGTTTTATAACTTGAAGCATTACGAAAATGTGAGAGACGCCCTAAAGGTCTTTGATAATGAATCGTTATTGTTCAAACCTGGCGAGAAGTATTCTTATTCATCGCACGGTTTTAGCGTACTAACCGCCGTTATCGAAAACGCCGCGAAGGAATCGTTTCAAAACCATATGTCCAAAATGTTTGAAACGCTGGGATTGGAAAATACATCTTTCGATCTAAACGATTCTCTGACTTACGGTCGAGCGAGATATTACACGAAAAAGAATGGATCCATAGTTAATAGTCCGTATATTGACAGCTCGCTTTATTGGGCTGGAGGAGGTTTTCAATCAACAGCGGGAGATTTAGTTAAACTTGGAAACATCATGCTCTATTGCTACCAGGGTAAAGAAAATGGTTTTCTGAACGCAAATACGGTTGAAAAACTTTGGCAACCAACTGAACAGAGTCAATTAGTCAAGCAATATCCGTACGGCATGGGATGGGGTATAATTCCACGTAAAGAAGCGTGTAATTTATGTAAATTACAAAAGTTTGCCGTTTTCCACGAAGGTTTAAATTCAGGGGCAGCTTGTGTACTTTTAATACAACCAAATGATAATACCAGTAATGACGAGGAAATTGTAAATAAAAGTCAAATGGCAGATACTCCACGAGGTATTGTACTGGCAATTTTAACCAATTCTGATCAAAGTTCAATCCTAGGTGATTTAGCGGTAGGTATTGTGTGTTGAGACGGATTTTGCGATTAAACTGAAATAATTTTATTATCTTTATCGTCAAAGTAAACGTTACAATAAAAACACTTCCTGATAACAAAGTCTACTATGATAAATGGTTATCAGTTAAAAAACAAAACAATAGAACTCAACAACAACAAAAAAAACTAATGCGAGAACATATATAAAAAATAACTTCAACACACCCTCTTGTTCAAGCAATTAAACCTATACCAAAACAAAAATTAAGTAATCGAGGTTTATGGAGTGGCTTCGTGAACATATCTGCAAGCTGGTGTTCAGTAGGAATGTACTGAACATAAATTTCACCTTCAGTTACTTTCTCGCGAACAAAGAAATGATGAATCTTGATGTGTTTGATTTTCGGGATTTTGAGCTAAACAAATAGCCGCATTATTATCAACGTAAAGAATAGGTATATATTCAACGTCGACCAAATCCATAAGTCGCCTTTTTAACCAGATCATTTCTCGAGCGGCAGCACTAGCCGCCATGATTTCTGCTTCTGTAGTAGATACGGCAGTTGAATGTTGGCGCTGACTAAACCATGATACGGCTCCTCCCGAGTATTTGCATACAGTTCCTGATGTAGATCTTCTGTAAACAACCTGCATAGTCAGCATCACTGAATCCCTCAAGGATCGCACTGTCTCGATTTGATTTGTAAACAATACCGTAATTTAAAGTCCCAGTTAAATAGCGCAAAAGTCTTTTAACCATTACGATAATCATACTGGTTGGGTGTTCTAAAGTTCTTGACAGGACACCAACCGCATACGCGATATCCGGACGAGTTCCTGTCATCAAATACATAAGTGCGCCAACAGCTTCACGATATGGAAATGTAACTACCGGTAAGGGCTCTACTTCAGCTTGTGAATCTTTGAGGATTGGTGTAGAAACGGGTTTACAATCCGACATCCCAAATCGTTCAAGTATTTTCTTCGTATAACTCGTTTGAGAAATTTTTATTGATCCATCACTCCGTTTGTCAATTTCGTAACCGTGATAATATATTGCTAGCCTTGTCGTAATCTGAAATTCTCTTTGTAATTTGGCGATAAACATTTGAACTTCTTCTTCATCTGATGCGACTACTAGACCATCGTCAACGTAGATAGCCAGTATTATTTTCCTTTCCCCATTGTACTTGACGAACAGACATGGGTCAGCTTCACTAGGTTTAAAAGCCAATTTAATTAAAAAGTTTCCAAAACGTTTATTCCAACATCTTGAGGCTTGCTTCAAGCCGTACAGACTACGATGTAAACGACAAACTTGACCACTACCATCATTATAGCCTTCCGGTTGCTGAATGTAAACTTCTTCGTCAAGTTTACCGTACAGAAAAGCAGTCGAGACATCAAATTGTATCATTGACATTCTTTCACTTGCTGCTACGGCAAGTACTGTTCGAATAGTACTACTTCTTGTTACAGGACTAAAAGTTTCTGAAAAATCAATGCCTTTGCGCTGCTGGAAACCCTTGGCCACTAATCGAGCTTTATATTTATCAATAGATCCATCTGAGTTGGTTTTAATACGATAAGTCCATCTGCATTGAATAGCTTTGTGATTCTGGGGCAGAGGTACCAAGGACCAGGTATCATTTTCTTGCAAAGATTGCATTTCCTTTTCCATGGCCAGTTTCCACATTTCTTTATCATCACTTGAAATGGCTTCGGAATACGTTTCTGGTTCAACGGCAACCAGGTTTATTTCATGTGAAAGGTGTGCTTGGTAACGGTCTGGAATTCGCAATTTTGAGCGATCACGAAGATTTCGGGTAGTTGCGTTATCGTTTAGGATTCTTTCTTCCTCTGACTCATCGTTCACGTCTGATATTTTTGATGGAACTGAAATAGATGAATTATCCACTGATTTCTTGATTAATGTATCTCCTGATTGACCTTCAGTGTCAGGTTCAGTAGCCATATCATGACTAACTGGATTCTTTATTGATTCTTCAAGGAATGATACATCTCGAGAGCGGATAACCTTGTGATTGGTACCATCATAAAGTCTGTAACAATCATCTTCGTCATACCCAATTAATACGCATTGCATTGACTTACGATCTAGTTTTCTTCTAGTTTGCAATGGAAGATGTACGTATGCGGTAGTACCAATTACACGAAGATGTTTAATTGCTGGTTTACGTCCAAACCATAACTCGTAGGGGGTTTTATCTTCAATTGATGATTTTCCAGTACGATTTAAAAGGTATCCTGCTGTGTGTATAAGTTCAGCCCATAGGTTTTTCGACAGATTTCCGTGAGAATATAGCATTGATCTCGCGGACTCGACTATTGTTCTATTTTCACGTTCAGCTGATCCATTTTGTTGTGGCGTATAAGGAGTACCAATTATTTGCTTTACTCCGTATTTGGCAAATATCGTTCGAACCGTGTTACTGTCATACTCTCCACCACCGTCACAACGAAAAGATTTAACCGTATGTCCCAAGGTTTTGGCTTCGTTAAGAAACTGTTCAATTTTATCTGGAACTTCTGACTTGTGCTTGACAAAATATACAATACGAAAACGAGAAACATCATCTTTAAATAGAACGAACCATTGCTTCCCTCCAAGCGATGCATCAAAAGGTCCACATAAATCCGAATGAACAATCTCTCCAGGTTCTTTAGCTCTATATGGATCCCGAGATCCGAACGGTTTTCGATGAGCTTTACCATAGTGACAACCCTCACAACTGGAATTATCTTTAGGTAGGCAGACGTTGAGTTCACGTTCGACAATCTTCCTTACTTGACGCTTATCCTGATGACCCATTCGTTCATGGTACAGTTGCAGTAAATTTTCACTAACAACTGAGTTAGCATGCGAAGCTGTTGATGGTTTAACGACGTGAATATGCAACTTGAAGAGACCTCCTCCTTGTTCACGAGAACCCATCAAATGCACCTGCCCATTCGTAGATAAAGTGCAAACTTTGGTTTGTGACTCAAAAATGCTTCCAGGAACGTGGTCGTGGGCAGCTAGAACTGAGAAGAGATTCATTTGTAATTTCGGAACGAACCAGACATCTCTAAGGTTAATATTAAATTCTCTTCCGTGAACATTTGATTTGATCGCTACTACTCCCTTTCCAAATGCCATAGCTCGTTGACCATTTGCTGTGGTTACACCATGTGCGGTTTCAAAATTCTCAAACGTAATAAAATTTCCTCGTTCGTTCGTGATATGTGTAGTGGCTCCATTATCAACATACCAACCATTATCGAACGACGGTGACAGGAAAGCTAATTCATCCGTAACCATTTGAGTAACAGTATATGAAATATTCGTAAAACTTGAACTTGCTTGTGCTTTAGATGGAGTATCAATTTTTCTTCCACCATTGAAAACTGGATTGTGGGATTTATCGGGTCGGCCATCTTTAATCCATTTCTTACAATATCTGACGATGTGTCCATGCTTCTGGCAGTAATTGCAACGATATCTCTTGAAGCGTTCTTTCAAATTTGAATTTTGTTGTCCATCTTCCACGACGTTCCCTTTTTCAGTATTTCTTACCGCTTTCGTACGAGCGATTAACGCTTCTTCAACATGACCATGATGCGAAGAATTATCCAAATCTCTCTGGAACGCGCAGACTTGCGTTGTTAGATTATCTATTGTGCGATCCGATTTACTAAGTAACTTCCAGGATGATTTAAACGCAAAATAAGAAGTCGGAAGCGAACTCAAAATCTTGCACATCAAAAACGTTTCCCTATAGTCAACCTTAGTTCTATCAATTTCCGCGACTGTTTCAGACCATAAAGTTCGCAAATTTGAAATGATAGTAGTTACGTCTTCATTAGAGCTCGGTTTATACTCGACGAAACGCTGCATAAGATCATACACTTTCACATCAGTAGCTCCATCGTAGAGCCTATGAAGCTCATTCCAAATATCAGACGGCGACGTAAACCGCATAACTTTTTGTAGTATATCGTCTGGTAATGAACTTAATAAAATTGCAATAGCATGATTTTCAGCGTTCTTGAACTTCGTAACTTGCTGTTCGTATAGCTTCAGATCTGCAGCTGTAGCTGAGACTGCCGGCTGAGCAGGTCGTACGTGTGTCCCGTTAACTACATCTTCCGCACCATCAACCATACCGAGTACCATTCGCACGCGAAATTTCCAGGTCGTCCACCCGGTTTTACCATCCAATGGTTTAATCTGCATTCGTAACATATCCATCGTATTAACGCGCCGCTTAATCGAACGATTTATCGAGTAAAAATGTATACGAAACTACGCGCACGGGAGCGTGGTGCCCATAACCTGTTGAGACGGATTTTGCGATTAAACTGAAATAATTTTATTATCTTTATCGTCAAAGTAAACGTTACAATAAAAACACTTCCTGATAACAAAGTCTACTATGATAAATGGTTATCAGTTAAAAAACAAAACAATAGAACTCAACAACAACAAAAAAAAAACTAATGCGAGAACATATATAAACAAGTTGGGAAACCAAAATATAACCTCCCCGACCCCAACGTTAAGGTAATCTAACCTAACCTAACCCTACCTAAAATAAAAGATGAAAAGAAATGTAGAGTATTGGATGAGTAGAAGAAACAGCGAAATAGGCAAAATATTATATCACATTGAACCTATATGCATTTCTTCAGTATACCAACACAACCCTAAATAATTCTCTACTTAAAACCAAACCTAACTAGAGAAAAAAAGGAAAATAAATAAGATATAACCACATAGATTTCAAGATAAATAATCCAGTCCATAATTCAGTATTAAAACAAAAAAATCAGAATTAAGACAACTGAAATTAGCAATCTTTGGTAATATGTAAAATAGCCCTTACACGAACAATTTAAGTAAAGCAAATTATCAAATAAACGCCAAATAAGTCAATTAAAATTAAAAATATTAATCTTACCACTACCAAATAGCGGGCAGAAAACACAGACATCAAGATAACATTAGCAAAATAAATTTTCAACACCGGTAATCCTGAGAACTAGATTCTACAAAATCTTCTGGAATAATAAATTTATTTTAATCTAAAAAATATAAAATCTTAAAAAAAATATCTATACAAATAACATATTGATAAACCAATTAAAATTAGATGCGAAAAACATTTAATCTCGATATGAGATTAAATACACAAGGTCAAGGTTCTTCTTTTAAAACCATATCAGAATTTTGACGGTTGTAGAGTATTTGTAGACCAAGTAACGTGAAAAGGCAAAATGTTATATCAAATTGAACCTATACATGGCTTCAGTATACAACACAAGTTGTGAAACAAACGTTATTTTACGTGACTACACACTAGCTAAAACGTCACCGAAAATAAACGACAGTAGGCATTAAAAAGCATAGTTCTACTATACTTAATTGGGATAAACATTAATTTCATGTGGGGAAAAGTGTGAAACTAAAACTAGCAGTCATTAAGAGATCCAATCACGTGATTCTTTTCCCCACTCGGTCTACATTTCACTATAGGATGAACCATATCATATATACCAATTAAAACACAAGAAAATTCAATGTCAATCCGGTTTAAGAATGATAGTCAACTGTAAATTGTGGTATAAATAACCTGGTTCGATCTGCGCATGCGTACACGCAACAATTTCGCGTGAAATACATTTGGAAACGTGCGAGGCTTATAAAATATTAATTTGAAAACCCGTGCTAGTTATTAAAACCAATTCTTACGCCACTCTTCGAAAATTTGCCAGAAAATTACAGTATTTCCCCATACATTAAACTGATTTTCCCAAGAATATCAGAATCGCTTTGATATTTTGCACGCGTAAAGTGGTTTCGGACTTGAAATTTAGTGGGCTACACATACTCGCGTGCTGATGAACTCGATTTTACGCAAGTCGCAAATACACATATGTTCCTTTGCTTAAATGACGTTATTATGCTTTAAAGGTGTGCAAAATTGAAGCTTAGCTTGTTTACACGCACTTATTTACTTTAGACATTCGGAGAAATTGAAAAAAAAAAATTAGAACTCTAACGTTTTGGCCATTTAGATCTACCAAACATACCAGCACGCGTTCTTCGTAAATCTATTTATATCTTTACGCTGATGACGTGAATGCACCAATTAATATCCTTAAGAGAGCGCATTAGACGCGATAGATGCAAGGAAGTCGCCTAGACATTAATGGCGTTTTGCGCGAGAAATTGCAAATATTAATGAAGAATTTACTTCAAATCCAGCGTTTCTTGTGAATTATACCCTTGCGTATACGCGGCATTTTCGTGCGAAACAAATTCGCAAATATAGCAAACACGCGAGCAATTGAAAAAATGAAATTGAAAGCGCGTGCTAGAAACTTGTTCTTATAACAAAGTCCCAATACATTGTTTCCAGCTTGGCTAGGAAGTAAGTTTATCCCGGTACATAAAGCTAATTCTCTCAATATTCAGCCGAAAAGAAAAAAATAATACTAGAAGTCTGTTGCAGACTTCCAGTCCCTGTACTCGGCCGGTTATTCTATTAAATAAAAGTTTGTGGCAGGTTATTCAACATGTAGACCTCAATTATCATGTCTCCTAGCCTACGTGGTAATAGTTGGTTTGTTATTCAATGGCGAATTATTAAAGATTGGGTTTAAAGCACATTCCAGTCACGGAACTCAAGTACATGAAAATCAAAGTAGGTAATGGAGAAGTTTAAGTTAGATATACGGGTACATTCGCTCCAAAAGTCAAGTGCAAAAAAAAATTTGCTGAATAATGAATTAATTTTAATATAAATGCGTATCGAGTGAAATAAGCAAGGTCAAGGTTCTTCTTTTAAAACCATATAATAATTTTGAAGGCTCTAGAGTAATTGCAGACCAAGTAACGCCAATAGGCAAAATATTATATCACATTGAACCTATATGCATTTCTTCAGTATACCAACAAAACCCTAAATAATTCTCTACTTAAAACCAAACCTAACTAGAGAAAAAAAGGAAAATAAATAAGATATAACCACATAGATTTCAAGATAAATAATCCAGTCCATAATTCAGTATTAAAACAAAAAAATCAGAATTAAGACAACTGAAATTAGCAATCTTTGGTAATATGTAAAATAGCCCTTACACGAACAATTTAAGTAAAGCAAATTATCAAATAAACGCCAAATAAGTCAATTAATTAAAATGAAAAATATTAATCTTACCACTACCAAATAGCGGGCAGAAAACACAGACATCAAGATAACATTAGCAAAATAAATTTTCAACACCGGTAATCCTGAGAACTAGATTCTACAAAATCTTCCTGAATAATAAATTTATTTTAATCTAAAAAATATAAAATCTTAAAAAAAATATCTATACAAATAACATATTGATAAACCAATTAAAATTAGATGCGAAAAACATTTAATCTCGATATGAGATTAAATACACAAGGTCAAGGTTCTTCTTTTAAAACCATATCAGAATTTTGACGGTTGTAGAGTATTTGTAGACCAAGTAACGTGAAAAGGCAAAATGTTATATCAAATTGAACCTATACATGGCTTTAGTGTACAACACAAGTTGTGAAACAAACGTTATTTTACGTGACTACACACTAGCTAAAACGTCACCGAAAATAAACGACGGTAGGCATTAACAAGTTTGTGGCAGGTTATTCAACTTGTAGACCTCAATTATCATGTCTCCTATCCTACGTGGTAATAGTTGGTTTGTTATTCAATGGCGAATTATTAAGGATTGGGTTTAAAGCACATTCCAGTCACGGAACTCAAGTACATGAAAATCAAAGTAGGTAATGGAGAAGTTTAAGTTAGATATACGGGTACATTCGCTCCAAAAGTCAAGTGCAAATCACCCATAAGACCTTACATTATATGAGGCTTTTACGCAGGCCTTAAGGTTATGTACAAGTACGAAGCCCAAACACACGTGTATTAGCTCTCCTCGACACCGAGGTAAAGGAGGTATCACTCCACGGAGAGAAACGCCAGTCGAAGCAGCTAAGAGCCGCTGTCGAATTACCATCACACTAGTGAATTGGTACGGCGAGCGAAAAGGTAACCAGCTCTTCGATCCCAGCTTTTTCTCTGACGGCCGAAATAGTATTTCACGCTTTTATATATGCGATAAACAAAATAAAAAAAAAACACCTACACATTTTAATAACTGAGGCTAAGCTAAAAAATTAAATCAATCAATTAAAATAGATAAAAAACAAGACTACTTCCATATGCGTAGAAGTTGAACTGTATTAGTTTTCCAATCCACCCTGAGTTTGCAGCAAGCCTAAGCCTACAATACCTTTATACCTATGTTTTTGGACTAAATGGTACATGGAAAATAGCTTAACGCGTGCTGCCAACTCGAGCTGGTATTGAACACACAAATTTCACAAAATTCTTAGACAATTTCTTAAATATCTTATAAAATAACATTTAATTTTAATTTAATTTTCAGCGAAATTATTAATTAGACTAAGTTAAGTAATTTAAGAAATTTTAATTATAGTTTAAATGAACATTTCGTTTCAATTCACTGAAAGATACCACGCCATAAGTGTAAAAAAAGTGGTATATAAGGCGATCGAAAAACATTATCTGTAACTTAAAGCTGTGAAGAAAGGGGAACCCACCCCCTGTTCAATGTCTGGATGTAGTTATTACACCAGGCGCTCAGTGTAGCTACGAACGAAAATCTGACCCGTAGAGGGGGCGAGTTGATGGTTGATGTGGACCATATTAGTGAGGGACGCCTCGCTAATATGGCCCGCTGAGATCGGAAACTGGAGGTTGGACCTTGGTGTGTTAGGATGGTCGGAGGTGATTATAACAGTGGGAGACGTCCCATTGTGTATAATCGCCTTCAACTGCCCAGCATCGAGGTTTGATGTGGATGGTGGAAGGCGGTAATATGCAATGGGAGACGTCCACGGTTGCATAAAATCGCACGACACCTGAAGCTTATCCATGTGGCAGCCTGATTATAGGAATTCCCGTTGAACGGAATTGAACGATAAGATGGCATGTTTACGTCTTGAGTCCCAAGATTTTTGCTCTACGTGCTAGGTCACGTGATATCCGGTTACACAGGATATCCGCTTACACCGGAAGTGACAGACACACAGACACGACGAACGTAAAACCTCCCCGTGAACAAGTTCACTCGGGGAGGTAAAAATAACTTCAACATTGTGAAATGTTTTGATGAAGACACCGTTTAAATTTTAAGAAACAATTTCTTTGGCCTTGAGCAAGGTTACTGTAGTGCTTGGCGTTTGGATAGTTACAATTTTTTGTTAATTTTATCGTTCATAATATAATACTTTATCGTAATATTTAAATGTTAAATATTATAATGTATGTTAAATTTTTGGTAAACCGTTCATGAATTGGAAAAATTAAGACTAAAAGAATGAATAATAATTTAAAATCAATTTGAAATTCCACTTTCACGAGCACGAAAATGACGTAAAGACAAGCATTAGCCGAACACGTTTCCAATCCTGACCATGTAACTGATTTCACATAATTTTGTTATAAGTTTGCTATGATAGACAAAAATATTAAATTTAATGTACGCGAATCATTAGATATTCGAAAAACTCGAAAAAAAAAACAATTGGTTCTCAGTCGGGACGACGGTCCGGGGAGCTTCGTTACTGACCTTTGGTATAAAAAAACCCTATACACGCTCCTTTGAATCACGTGACGAAGTTGGTTTGAAGATAGATTTGGAACTCTAAAATTTAGAACTGATGTAAAGATCCACCAATATCAGTTAATCATAAAAAAATAATCGGAAAATTATTCGCAGTTTCATTGGATTTATCATAGACTTCCCGTGGATAAATTATGAAAAAAAAAAAAAAAATAAAATGATCAGAAATTTCTTGTCTAAACCCCGATCTCTAACTGATGATGCGCCTGTAAGACGCGAAACTAGTCGTCACTAACAGGAATGTTTATTTGTGTTTTTAAAGATTTTTGCTTAATTAAAGTTGCACTTTTTTTTAAGAAAACCAACTATTTATTATACGCAAGTAGTCAATGTAATTTTTCTTTTTTTTTTGGAATTATGGGTTCGTTAACCTGTGTCTAGGTCACAATAGCGAAAACCAAAAGGTCCAAGGCAAGTTATCGAGGGTCAAAATAGCGAAACCAAAAAACTAAAAATATTTTAACGAAACGAACAAGAGCGAAAAATCAATTATTCCAAATAATATATCAGAGAAAGCGAGACTACAGTTTTCCAAATATGCGCTACTGCAATCGTAAAAATTTTAAACCAATTGGCAAAATGACAACATAAAAATACTTAGAGTACTCAAATTTCCTATGACCTTATTTTATGTCAGGTCGTAGGATGAGCAGAGACACACAAGGAAATGTTTATATTAAATGTAAATAAGTGATTACAAATTCTAGCCATATAAATAAAAGCATCTGTATCATTAGGCTGTACTGCTCAATTATCTTTTGTTAATTCAATGATTTGATAAAAACGAATGATTCAGTCTGGGGTGGCTTCCGTCCGGAAGAGATGAAAATAAAACGACGGAGATTATCCATTCAAGTTACTCTTGGACAAACCCAAGATATTCTAGACTGCAAGTTCCATTAGCCCTTCCTCGGTAGATGATTGGCAATACTTCCGGTATTGATTTCGTCTGAATTCCTTGTTCTGACGTTCTAATAGAGGACCATTGCTGATGTTTTCATCATACGTGTGAATGATCTCAGTCATTGGAAGAATCCAAGGATATAGCTTGTCAAAAACCGATGGCAGGCTGACAAGACCTTCTTCAGCACTCTTAAAATAAAATACCAAATTCCATACCGTTAGTATTTACACTTGAATAGTTATTTTTACATGTGACTATAGGCATCTGACATGTCGAGTCTCAAAACACTCGCTGCTTTATGTCCCAATTTTTCTAGCCAGGCCGTCTCTATCTGCTGTTATATGGAAATGGCACCAGTGAAGTTGCTCTGTTTAATTCAAATGGTGATGACATTCTGTGTTGGTTGATATTCTCGAAGTTTAACTACTCTTCAGTACTCCTAAGCCTCCAACTTATATTTAACTATAATTTAGCTGAACGATAGTAACATACACAAACAAAACGAAGTCCAAAGGTAATAGCAGTCAATTACCTTTAATAACTATCTCTATAATGCCAACATCTCTAATACAATAAAAGCATGACTTAAATCTTTAGAGCTCTCTTACTACCTTTGCTCTGCTCTGCTCTCTAACGAAGTTCACTGGACACGCCTGCTTTTGAAATTACTTTTTTGGGAAATGTTTCCCGGCTTTTTAGTGGAGATAACTGAAGCCTTTTTTTTCTCCAACATCAGATGCGCATTTTTTATTCAAATATAGACTGTTGGTTTTTTAAACACAAGAAACCTACTGTACTTCAAAGAGAGTTTCCATGACTATCATTTTACTTTTGATTTCTAACCTTAAGTATCAATCCGCCTAAACTTTAAATTTTATACTCAAATTCCGCTTGAACTGGTTATAATAAATACTCCGAGTATAATCTATCAACTAGAGTGTAGTAGTAGAATTGTACTTAGATGATCCAAACCACATTGAGTTTACAGTAGCCTAAGATTACACTACCTTCGGTTGAACGTAGGCGCGTTCTGAGCACTCAAGCTGGTATTTAACACACAAGTGATATTTAATCCCTAGACCTTTCATTGTGTAATGTTCTTACAAAGACATAATAGATTAAATTAGCCACATTTCTAATTAATGCGATTTAAATTCAATCGCCTCAGTTTATTCGAGTACTCTACCCAAAAGATTGTGAAAGAAGCCTCTTATCACCGAAATATAGGCGAGAAACGATTGCCGACACAATCGAAGACGACACCATCGCGCCAGTGAGAGGATTCACCACAATTCTAAACGCTACCTTAAGCCACCCATTGGAGTAGTTTATCTATGAGTGCCGAATGTGTAAATCTCGATTATATAGGCCAAGAGATTTATTAAAGTTAAAAAATAAAATGATAAGAAAATCTTGCCTACTTTTTAATTACGGTGAATTAAGGTGAATTTAATGGGATACTCATGATATAATATAATAGTCAAAATTAAAGGGCTGAAGAGGGCTACCCGAGTAGAAGAACCCAGTGAATGTAATTTTCAGTTATCGATAAAAAACACCATTAAAAATAGCTTATTTACTGTTTAATAAATTAAATTTTTGTTCATTAATCTAGAACCACTTAATAAAGTTCGGCTAGGTTTATGTTTTAACCACTGCCTTCTTTAATAATAGGCCTATCCGTAGGAAAAGCAAGGGGGTGGCGTTACCGATTTCAAAAATGTCGTTAGACGTCGCTTTCTTGAGGTTAAAAAAAGCGGGAAATTCAAATGTAGGCCGAAAATTAAAAATAGATACGAATTTTAGGTTAATAATGGAGAAAAAATTAATTAGGATTTAATTTAAATAATTAAACAGTGATTTTTAAATATTTACATTAAAAGCTAGTTCTAAATCAAATCGTAAATTTAAATCAAGATCTCTACGTTATCACCTAAATGTTGCTAGGAGTGCTACGATCTTACTTCGATAGAGCCTTATCTAATTGGTTCTTGGCGACGCGAGAATCGCGATTGGCTATTCATACATCAGGAAAGTGACATCTATCTCGGACAAATTGCAAATTAAAAATGTCAAGAAAAAAAGTTGTAGTTGGCATTTCGTGGCCTAGTATTACAGGCAGTGTATTAACCTTTTCGTAACCCATTCAGCCACCTTTCTCTCTATTGCTTCATATACCTTATCAATCTTTCGTTAAGGAGATCTTTGTTTAAACAAGAGAAGCATTCGTACTCAATAAACTATACTTTCTCTCTATTAACTCGAATTCAATGGATATTCCTTATCATTCTACTGTTTAAGAAAAGAAATTTTTGTTTACCATTTTGAAGCAATTGATAAAGCTCGGCTAATCTTATGATTTCACCCTTAAGTAACAAATTCAGGCACCTTACTTTCTATTACTTCATGTACTTTATCAATATTTCATTATTTAAATCTCTGTTTAACTAAAGATACTCTCGTACCCGAAAGAAGCCTTATCAAATTTTTTTAAAGTACCTTTGTCTCTATTAATTCGAATTCAGTGGACGGTGGATCTTGGATATCCGCGTAAACGCACTTTTATTTAGATTCTTTAATCCACCCCAAGTTTGCAGCAAGGCTAAGCCTATACTGCCCGTTATACCTTTGCTTTTGAATGAAATATGGAAAACAGCTTAGCGCGTGCTGCCAACTCAAGCTGGTATTAAACCGTCACATTTCTTTAAATTTTTGGACTAATTCTTAAATATTTTCTAAACTATGTAGACTTTTAAATTAATTTTTCAGCTTCGTGATTAATTAGATTTAGTTAAACAATACTATTATTTTAAATTAAAATTTAAATGCATTGTACGCTTCAATTCACTAAAAGATATCGCGGCATAAGGCCAAAATAGTTAGGGCAAGGAAAAGGGGTATATTAGGGGTGTGCGAGCCCTAAATTTCAGACTTCGAGCCGAGCTCAAGCCCTGGAATTTTTCCTTGGCGAGCCCGAGCCGAGCTCAAGCCCTAAAAATTTTCCTTGTCAAGCTTTATTCGAGCTCAAGCCCTAAAAAATTTACCTTGTCAAGCTATAGTCGAGCTCAAGCCCCAAAAAATTTTCCTTGTCAAGCTTTAGTCGAGTTCAAGCCCTGATTTGCATTGATCGAGCTTTTATTTTATTTTCAGCCTATATATAATAAAAATAAGTTAAATAACTGACTAACTACAGCAACGCGTACGCTCCTACTTAGAGTCTTAGAGATAAAGAAATTAAATGAACTTCCAAAATATCCAACTCAAACCAAAACCAAAAGTATACAGCTAAACTGCAATGAAAAGCATCATACAAAAAAATGTTGGGTTTATTTTCTTTACTCCTCCTACTCTAGAGGGGTAAAATATCACACCTACAAAACCCCTTTCCAAGATAGAGTAATAGCATCCAATGCGAGTGCTACCTGGTATTTACTAAGGTCAAGCATAAAGTGTGTCGAACTCCTCTAGAGAAGATCACGTGACTCTTAAAATACCCCTTAAAAAATGGAATAGGTCCTAAAACCAGGTGGAAAGGGGTTGGCAGTCAATTCACTTTCTTTTGTCAAGTCGATTCACTTTCTTTTGTCAGTACATACAAAGCTACGCTATAGATTGTAATAGATAATGGAAATATCCACAAAATAGATTTGCAGGCGATGCAAATTTAAAGTGTAAACTAACAAAGAAATTCAGAATTTGTAAAGAAAAAGTTTCCCCTCAAAAAAGTCTATTTCACTTGTCACTACGTATAAGCCTACGCTCCTTATTACACCTATGATTGGGTTTAAAGCGATAGAAGGCTTACAAAGTTACAATACAGAGTGACGACGATTACAACGTTTTTTGTTCAGGGCTCGCCGAATTCTAGTAATAGAGCTCGACCCCCCACAAGCTCTAGGATTTGAGCTCGACCCCAGACAAGCTCTAGGATTTGAGCTCGACCCCTGACAAGCTCTAGGATTTGAGCTCGACCCCAGACAAGCTCTAGGATTTGAGCTCGACCCCAGACAAGCTCTAGGATTTGAGCTCGACCCCTGACAAGCTCTAGGATTTGAGCTCGACCCCAGACAAGCTCTAGGATTTGAGCTCGACCCCAGACAAGCTCTAGGATTTGAGCTCGACCCCTGACAAGCTCTTGAAAACTCGCTAGTCGAGCTCGAGCCAAGCGCTCGAGCTCGAGCTCGAGCGAGCGCTCGAGAAATTTCGAGCGCTCGCACACCCCTAGGGTATATATAGCTTTCGCGGACCTTTATTCATCGAGCAATTAACCGAGAAGAGTTGGGGAACACCCCCCCCCCTTCTCAGCGTCTAGACGTTTATCGTAACCAGTGTTGGGTAAAATACTGCACTTTCGGTATTTAAAATAAAATACTAAATACTCGGACGATAAAGTATTTAAAATACTAAATACGTAAAATACTGTTATGTTAAGGTCTAGCGAAAGGCACGGTCCCAGACCGACTGTTCATCCTCGTAACACTGGAATTCTTATTGCTACTTCAATGCCATTATAGTCAGTCCTCCTAAATCTGAACGCTTCTATTTCTGAACACTTTCATTTAAAAATGTATAACTTAAATTTGATTGGGTCTGTTTAAAGATGGAAGAGCTCATTTTGTAGATTAAGAATGGGGCTATTCGCGGAACACAACTTCAATACTCTAGAAAAAGACACACCACTAATTAGCCAACCGCGATAATTAGCCTAATTAATTAGACCGTTTTTAAGGGAATGTTTTCCTATGCGGCCCAGGAAATAAGGTTTTACGAATTTCGGAAAAAATCCTGGGCCTACGCGCTCGATTTGGTCGTAAAGTTTGAGTTTCTCGCTACAAAATAAACTTCTCAAATTTTAAAATATATCCAAGAATTTCAAATTCAGAACTGTGCGAAATCAAAATTGGGAACACGCATTAATATATTTGAGAATCAGCAAAATTTGCTAAAGGAAGCATATCGAAACGAGAAATGAGTGTCACCAATGGATTTCTTGGCCGAATTTACCGAGGAAAGGCGGAATTAGCGCGCTCGAGCCAGTATTTGCAAAGTTATTGACGATTTCCTTTGAAATAAGGATTCCTTTATGGTTTCTATGCACAAGCAATGCCTAATTTTTAAATCGCCGATAACTTTGCAAATACTGGCTCGAGTGCGCTAATTCCGCCTCTCCCTTGGTAAATTCAGCCAAGAAATCTATTGGTGACACTAATTTCTCGATTCGAGGTGGGCAAGTGGTTGCTTTTGCAAATCTGGGATTTTTTATATAGGCTCTAAGATAGTCAGATTTAGAAGCAGGGGGTGTTTAGAATTCGAATCGTTCGTTCAGAAGTAGAAGCTGCTATTGCCGTTTTAAAACCGCATCCGCGTCAAAAGGGTATGTGCCTATTAGCGCAGTTCCTTTAGCTCAGTTTCCCATTAGCGCCGCTCCCATTTGCGACGTTCCCATTAGCGAGGATCCCATTTGCGCAGTTTCCCATTAGCGCAATTTCCCATTAGCGCCATTCCCATTAGCGCCGATTCCCAATAGCGCCGATTCCCATTTGCGCAGTTTCCCTTTAGCGCATTTCCCATTGGCGCAATTTCCATAAGCGCCGTTTCCCATATGGAGATAAATGTTTTTTTAATTGAGTGGCCGTGGTTCGGTAGCGCAATGGTTAGCATAGACGGCTTCTAACCAGAAGATAGAGAGTTCGTGCCTACATGCGGAAAATGAATTGTTATAGTTTTCGATTTATTTGGTTCATGTAAATTTTAATAATAATTGTGGTTCATTTCAGTTTTAATTTTTGTTAGCAGTTTCATATAATGTAGGAAAAACTGAAAAAAACGAAATAGATTGTGTGGTCATTTTACGTACGTGTTTCTGTTAAGTTTTGCATGATTTTGCTGTTTTCCGGGTTGTGGGTCAGTTTTGTAAATTTTACGTCGGGTTTAATTACAGATTTAATTTAAATAGCGGTCAAGTTATTTTTAATGCTAAAATAAAAGACAAAGTGTTACTACTAAATTACAAATTTTTCTTTTAAGTAATGCTCATTTGTTAATTCTCTTTTAGAAAACATCGTTTTTGAACGTGATCCAGTGGTTAAGGTTAAGTTAGGTTAGTTTTTCCGAGACAGGAAACCCTTTAGAAGGTAGGGTTAAATAAGTTTTAAGAAAGAGTGGATTGCGCGTCTAGGACATAGCGGTTATTGGGAAATTGCGCTAATGTGAAACGGCGTAAATGGGAAAAGGAGCAAATGGGAACGGCGCTAACGGGAAACTGCGCTAATGGAAAACTGCGCTAATGGGAACGGCGCAAATGGGAACGGCGCTAATGGGAAACTGCGCAAATGGGAATGGCGCTAGTTGGAACTGCGCTAATAGGAACTGCGCTAATGGACATAATTCGTCAAAAGTACTCTTCGTTAAATGATGAAAACTAGCGCAATGGATGCAAAATACAAACTTAATATTAGATTCTTAATTTCGTCGCTAACAATTCCAGAGCAATCGAGATCTCGGATTTCTTAAAATGTGTTCAGAGATAGGCGACCCTACCCTACCGGCGATAAGCGGTATTTTTCAAGCTTGTTTCTTCCGCTTGCATCTTGATGATGTTTTTCCGGACATTTTAGTTGTATGGAGATTTTTTGATAGATAAAGTATTTCGCTAATAATATTCAGTATCTTGTTTAAAATACCAGAAAAAATGCATTTAAAATAAAATACTAAATACTTTTATTTAAAAGTATTTAAAATAAAATACAAAATACTTAAAAAGTATTTAAAATAGTATTTAAAATACAAGTACTTAAAATACTACCCAACACTGATCGTAATCCTAGGCATTCGGTAACTGCACCGCAAAGACCCAGAGAGGGAGGAGTTGAGTGGAAGGTTCAGCGTTGCCAACCGTACGATAACTATCGTATTTGTATGATATTTCGAGCTCAAGTACGATGTACGATAGTGGGTCGACTATCGTGCGCAAAACGTACGATAATTTTAAATTTTCAAATTATCGTACGCGAAACGTACGATAATTTGAAAACAGGTCAAGTCAAGACTATAAATCAATATGACATTGCATAAAGAACACGGTTAATATTGTTATATACCTTCTAGCTGGCAAGGTAAATCAGTCTAGATCTAGAGACTAGAGGGCAAAACATCTCATGAGCAGTGATGGAGTAAAAAACTACATGTTTTAGTTCTTTACAATTCCCGCAGGCCGCTTTTTTCCATTAAATAGACCGGCTAGAGCTAAGACAGACTTACAGCTCCAGCTTGTATTGCTCAATGCACATAAAACGCTTAAAAATCCGTAAATAGTTTGCTATTTTCTAGCACTTTTATGCGTACGATAATTTTAGCAAAAATACGATAGTTTCGAGCCCTTTGTACGACAATCGATTGTTCAAAGGTTGGCAACGGTTGGAAAGTTGATGTGGACCATATTAGTGAGGGGCGCCTCGCTAGTATGGCCCGCTGGGATCGGAAACTGGAGGTTGGACCTGGGTGTGGGCATCAAGAAATCACCCCCAGCAGGAGTCGTAAGGCAAGCAAAATAATTTTAGACCGTATTTTCCCGCTTAAGGAGCCGCGCGCCCTCCAGCGTATGTCTCTGGAGTCTTAAATCTGCCGCAATATGGCTTCGTCGAACAGAGTCAACGAAATTTGTCAATAGAGGCCAAGCCCCAACCGCTGTTTATTAACCACTTCTCAAACTTTATAAATTGTTTTTTTTTTTGATTAGGAAACCTACGGTTAGTTATTCCTTTCACTTCTCGCCACGAAAGTAAAATGAAAATTCTGCCCAGTCGTTCACGGGAGAGCTGAGAGACGCGACGTCATACGCCGATACGTTACGCCGCTACCTGGGGAAAAAACTCGGCGCGCTGCCATCGAAACACTCTCACGCCGCTGGCGGGTTTTGTATTCGCGGCGTCTAAGTCTAACCCGACGTACTTACGGTGGCGCTATGCTCGTTATACGGGACCGTTTTGGGAAAAAAAATCAATAAAGACTTTTGCTTGCCTTACGACTCCTTCTAGAGGTGATTTCTCGATGGTGTGGGGATGTTCGGAGGTGATTATAACAGTGGGAGATGTCCCATTGCATATAATCGCCTTCAACTGTCCAGCATCGAGGTTTGACCGTAAAGTGGATGGTGGGAGTCGATAATATGCAATTGGAGACGTCCTCTTATATATAATTGCACGATACCTCAAACTCAATGTAGCAGCCATTCTTAAAGGAGGTAATTCCCGTTAAACGGAATTGAACGATAAGCTGGCATGATTACGTCTCTAGACTTTTGGCTCCACGAGCTAGGTCACGTGATTTCCGTTTACACTGAAAGTGACACACACACACACACACACACACACACACCCACACAGACACGACCCTGTCGGGGAAGTAAAAAGAAACTTAAAGAAGACGGTATTCAAGAATCGAATGAGTTCATTCTCCTTGACTCTCAATCCAAAGCTTTTTTCACAAAATTTGCGCTTCTTTTCCAATAAAAGAGGAAAACTCCTCGGAACGGCAATTCTTGCGGAATGAAAACTTGAGTTCGACGGTCATCCACGTTAAGAGAGAATACCTCAGTGATTCCAACGAGTCTCATACCGATTCGAACCAGTTAATTCATTCGCCAACTAAGCCTTTTAAACGGGATCAATGTTCATATTCTTGTAAAAAGAAAACTTTCCTCAATAAACACAAGTTGGCCCATTCAACTGATAAGTAATTTAAACGCGAAGTGTTCATTTGCTTCAAAACAAAAAAAAATAATAAACTTAAAATACATAAGTTAATCCATTTGCAAAATAATCCATTTCCACGTAGCGATGCGGCTTTGGCGGCAATCAACGAAGAGAAGGAATGCCTCAGTGATTCTAGCCGGGAGGTGAAACTAATTGACAACGGTGATGATGCATTGCTGGAGCCACAACTGATAAGTCACAAAAGCGATCAGTTTTCAAACGTTACTAAAAAAAATAAACTATATAAAAGGAAATTCGGACATTCCCCTTTTAAACGCTTTAAATGCGATCAATGCTCATTTAATTCTAATAAGTATCATTTTAATAGCCACGTGTTGATTCATTCTTCCGATAAGCCCTTTAAATGCGACCAGTGTCCCTACTCTTGTCGTGATAAACATAGAAACAAGTTAATCCATTCGTCCGATAAGCCCCTTAAATGCGACCAATGGTCTTACGCTTGTAGATTAATACACCAACTACAGAAACACGGGTTAATTCATTCGCCCGATAAGCCCTTTAAATGAGACCAGTGTTCTTACGCGAGATTTTGGCAAATATCGCAATCGCCTAGGATGCCAACAACCAATTTGGAAACGGTTATGCAGTTGACGGTTTAAACATGACAGCTACAAGATGATGGGCACCAAAGTACCCATCATTTTTTTCTGGTAAAATCAACCTATAAAGAGTATATGTCTACATAAGAATTCTCAGCGTTTACTTCTATAATTTTTTATCATTCTTTGAATTGCACTCTATAATCTACCATCTTCGAGGTTTCGTTATAATGATATTTTTTGTAGTCGTATTTTTGGTAATAGATTTGGTTTTATCATTGGCTTTATCTCTAATGAAATGTCTCGGGTGAAATCTGCCCAAGGAGAAATCTTGGCTAATATATGACGGCGTAAGATCGTCTGAACGAAATTCATTTCATCAGTGTGACGTTTGATCGAATGTTGACAGGCACTCGAAACGTTGATGAAGCTCTGAAGAGGAGGGAAAAAGAGAGAGGGGTTTAAAAATAAATACCAGTATCATCCAGCAACAATTACTATATGTGCAGCAATAAACAAGGGCGGATTAACATGGGAGACCCCCTAATGATTATTATGAAATTTTGCACAGACAATCTATATACCAAGGTAAGAACCCGTGCCAAGTTTTCGGTTCTATTCTATATGTATTATAGACGATGATGGGCCCATAACATAGAGCGCTATCGCGTTCACTGAAGTGGTAGTTTTACTTTTTTCAATCTTAATATTATTCTTTTCAATATTAAATTATAATTACAAATTCAGAAAAATAAATAATAAACAAAACTGGCATTAAAACGTTAGTAAATAAAGTATCTTCAAAACGTAATTAAAATCCAATGTCCGTAAGTACGTCCGTAACTTTTCTCTACCTTTCCACCTCCACCTTGGCGTACAAGTCTGGAGGATTAGCGAAACCATTATGCGCTTTGTGATGAAAGCGTGAAATTTTGGATATTGTCAAATTAAGGTATTTGTAATTAATTGAAGATTAGAGCCCATCCCTTACTCGTTTGTGACAGTTGTGACAAGCTGTCAAAAGTTCGCGAGACGACATATATATTTGAAATCTTAGTTTTATTGAATACCCCTGTAAAACGATAGCGTATCTTTTGTCCCGCCGCTACTCGGTTGAGTCATTTTGGCCGGGGGCGTCCCTAAAGGAAAATGTGTCTTTCGCTCTGGGCTATATATGTATTTATTCTACTAATAGCTACTGAATATATAAATAAGGAAAGAAAATTAATTCCCACTAAATTATTTTAGTTCAGAATGAGCATTATAGGATATGATTTAACGCAAATTAAAAGTTATCGATATAGAAATTAACATAACGTGAAAATAAGAATAGGAACATGAAAAGATGATTGGGAAATTAAAATAAATTATTGTGATTTTAAATTTGGATAAAATATCAGAACGAAGCTTAAAGAGATAATGAAGCTCTAAAAAATGACATTTAATTTTTATTCTTGAAACTTCCAAATCGAACGAAAAGATTTACAATGTTTTCATGCAAATTTTATATGAGCAGATAAATAAAAAATCTAGTGGTTTAGGCTCCGCTTGTATTTCGAAAGTTAATTTTCACACCCGCCACATTTACATAGAGCGGTGCAGGGTAAATGCGATTTTGCGCACTTGCAATTTCCATGGCAGCCTTTAGTGCTCCCGCATTTAAGCATTTCTCGGCACGCATCGCCAGCTGGTGGTATGGTCAACCAGATTGGTTGCCACTCGATTGAACCATTTGATTGAATTGCTTTGGACCATCCAAAGCTGGATGGATCTGGTAAACTGGGCATTTTGACTAAACACTGTCCCCAAATGTGGCCAGCCTGGTAAGCCACTCGAAAAAGGTGTTGCAATAACGCGTCCTCAGTTGGAGGGATATTCTCGATATCGCGATTTTTTTTGGGTGAATAGGCTTTTTCTGGATTGGTTGACTTTTTCATCGTCACTACATCGATCATACATAAGCACGACGAATCTCTCTACTGTTGGTAGAATTTCTTTCACTGCTAAATAAGAAGGACTAGTCGATATCGATTGTAGAGCCTGTGTTAAATCTTCGAATACGTTCCAAGTTGACCAAGCGGTTTTTTGTCCCTTTCCGTTAAAACTTGAAGTCGTATCGCACCCTGTTAGAGCGTGAAAGACCGGGATCGCTTCGCATTTCTCTTTTCCTAATTTATCAGCCAGGCGAGTCGCGTCTATATATCGGAAGGCTCGACCTTTCCCATACGCGATCACAAGGCGATCGCAACAAATCTTACGCGCCAGAGAAACGCTTAAAACCAAGACATCAGTGTCCACTGTTCTAACAAGTATGGATTTATGCCCTCGCAGAGCACCGTTAAAAACATGAAGCAACATCCTGGTATCCGCTTCTTCGTGCGAGCAAGGAGAAACACCTTCGAGATTGGTTTCAACCGAACAAATAACATTGATTCCATTCGTGATGTACACGGCTCCTGGAAACTGAGAAGCAACAGCCACCTGACTCAAAAAATTAAAATGTTCCTTTTTAATTTCTTGGTGTCTTAGAAACTCTGGCCAATTGCGGGGCAAATATTTTCGACCATCAACTCGTACTCTCACTCCTTTTCCCCGCTTCTTTCTTGTAGATTCTTTAAGGCTTTCATCCAGGTATACGTCGAAGACAACATCTACACGACGAACGCAACCGATAAACTGCGAACTTATGTATTTTGTAAACACAGTTGCGTAATCTAAAAACGTTCTAGCGGTTCCTGGTTTTATGAAATTCACTATCACAGCACCATCAAGCGCAACCATGTCTGATACGGGAGTTGATGTGATCTCGTCGTCTTCTGTCAAGATATCTTCTAACAATGTGTTAAATCCGATTTCGTACCGAATCGTATGGCATCATTGTCGGACAATGAGGGTGGGTAAGGTTGGTTTTCGTGTCTAAAAAAATCCTCTAGGTCGCCCATTCGTCCTTGACAACCTATATATATAGTCTCGAAAATAAATTTCGGTCATTCCTCATGGCCGTGATTTGAAGTTGGTTCTTCGATTTCTCTCGCTCTGGTGGTCGACTAAAAAGTGGAAACTTATTTTTCTTCAAAACATCTGTAGGTTCTATCTTGCACTGAACCAATCGATTTTCAATTTTATATGTTGTTTAGCGAAATAGCTATTCTTTTATCCAAAATTTGTCGCGTATCGAGTACCAGCAAGTCCGTAGTCACATCGGTAAATGGGTTCCTCATATCATTAATGATAAACTGCAGACTTCACACGTTCCAGAAGTTTTATTTGTTTGCTTGGAGTATCTTCGTGATGTCGCGTTTTACTAGACGTTGCTCCCTTTTCAATGATTGCCAGAAACTCATTGACAATTCGACAAGTTTCGGGCCCCGATACCATCCACCTCAAGAGAGTTGTAGGCTTTTCTGTGAGACAGATGGCTCCGCCATCTCCTTTGATGATTGCATTCTTGAAAAAGGCCTCTCAGTTTTGTTGATTTAAATTTTCCCTGGCAGAAGTTGTTGAAAATTTCCGGATGTTTATCTTTAAGACTTGATATCCTCTCCGTATACATCTGGAAATTTCCATTGAATTTCTTTGGCAAGTTAGAAGAGTGGCTGGTCACAAGCAATGACGGGTACTTGACCTGGGTTTAAAATGGTGGTTGCTTGTTTAACTACTCCTAAACATACTCCTAAGGCATTCATAATAAAGGCACATTTTCGCTTGAGGGATGGCCCCGGTCCCAATGCCTCTAGCGAGTAGCGGCGGGACAAAAGATTGCTTTCGTTTTACAAGGTAAATCAATAAAGGCAAGATTTCAAATATATATGTAATCTAGGGTACCTTTGACCGCTTGTCACAACTGTCACAAACGAGTTAGGGATGGGCTCCAATCTTTAATTACTTTTATTTACGCTAATGTAGCTTTGTGCCAAATATCACGCTTTCATCACAAAGCGCGTGATTTAACCCAGAGGACTGAACATTAATTTGAATAATCTTTCATTATAAGAAAACTGAAAACCTTTAAGGGGAGTTACGACTAAAAATCTGTAAATTTATTTCAGAAAAATAGTAAAAGCCTTCAGGAACGTGGAATCTTCAAACATGCGCACATTGGGACAAAATATATTTACTGCAGATGATTCCACACCTTTATTTCGCACTTTTTAATAGTTTAAAGGCTGTATTATGTTAGATTGTATCTCAAATTAAAATAAAGCTAATATTGTATCATTATACTATTCATTTTATTATATTTTTAAATCAGAAATTGTAATTTTTATTTATTTCCACGAAGCTAACAATCTAGGGAAATGAGAGTTTAAAGCTTATATCCGTGAAAACTAAGAGAAGAAATTAAGATCTAAACGGAAGTGAATTATTGAGAAAGAACAACCCAAACTCCCCATAGGAATTTGGGTAACGTAATGTTAAATTTTTTTGTTTCGCCACTGGTAAACTTTTATTGTGATAGTAAACTAGGGTTGTGTTCTCACCTTTCTACCACAAAAGTAATCATTTAACCGTTATAGTCTGCGAATGCAAATCAATTTAAGTTTAGCTCGATAATGTTGAAGATATGCCACATCGTTGGATTCGACGATGGAGTAGACTGTCTTCCCCCACCTGAAATCAGTTGAAATTTTGAATATTGGTAGATACCCGATGGATAAAGATTCTGGGAAAATATCGTTTTGTAACTGCCATGGGATTTTTCTCAGCAACGATTTAAATTACCCGGAATTTTGACATAATTTGAGGTGCGGAAGCCCAAAATGCCTGTAAAAGTGTTCAACCTGCCGAACAACAAAGTTTTGCAGCAAAGCAAATTCAAGGAGCGAGGCACAGACTATACAGCTAACTCGTATAGTCTTTGTGTTCTGAAAAAACCAAGAGAAATAACACCGAAAAAGTATACTGTAGTGGTTTTTATTTATAAACACTTTATGAGTAATTCGAAGAAAAATAACAATTTTAAAGGCATTATATATCAAACAATGTTAGGTAAATCGTCCAAATCACCAGCATCGTCGCACACTGCACGCAATTTAGATTGATACCAGCTCTGAGACAGACGTACAATAAATTGATTTAGTTATAAAAGTTGGCGGGAAATTTAAATTATGTTGCAAAATTTAAAGGAGTCTAGAAAGGATACGGATATAAGAACAAAATTGGACACACGCGCGATAGGACACAATAACGATGGGATATAATCTCGATGGGACGCAATCTCGACAGAACATAATGTCGATGCGACACAATCTTGATAGACCATAATCTTCATGTACATAATCTCAAGTGGAATCTTTATCGATAGTTCACAACCTCGAATGGACATTTTGTTTCCTTGCCCTTCTTGTAATATTTTAGGTAAGGTTACGTTAGTTAATCACTCGAACTACGTCATCCCTCCAACTCGCTCTAACCCATCCCTCTTATAATATTATAGGTAAGGTTACGTTAGTAGAGTGCAACAATCTCAGTCTGATTTAGTTGCAGTCGACGCAAAGTCAGCCCCTTTAGAGTATTCGAACTTTCGGTACTATCACGTGTTCGACATAACGAACTTTCGGACTCGTCGTCCAATTCTTACAATGGGATGTAAATACGTTTTTCAGTTGGCCTATCGACAGTAGGCCAAATCCTTTTTTTAAGGGACGTCGACGTAGTTTTTCGAGAGATAAAAGTCATTTGCGCCTATGGATAGAACACATTCTCTCTCTGTCATTCATGCATTCAACATCGTGTAAAAAAAAAAGTCAACGTCTCTTGCCTGCTGCAGAGGTGGAAGTTCCGTGGTGACGCCTAGAATGCCCTAGCCTTCAAGGATTAGGATAGGCCAAGTAGAGGACAAGTAGTGGAAAGATGCCTGGGCCATCATCCAGTACATCTTTTGGACAGCAGAGTAAAGGAAGACTTACGTTTCTTTAGGAACAGTGCGGAGGACTTGCCATAGTTTTTTGCAAATATACATAGTTTTCAGTAAAGGGGCAAAAGAAAATTCCACCCCTCTTACCCAGCTTTGCTTTCATTCCCAGGTTGCCAGGAGCTTGTGAGTGCAGTTCAGAACAGATCAGTTTCAAAACTGAACTCTAGCCTTTCCCTCTGCACTCACAAGTGGCTGGCAACATGGGGGGAATGGCACTTACCCCCTTTAGTGAAAACTATGTATTGTTCTTTAACGCGATGTTGTTTTTACGACTTCGTTTTTCTTGCAGGGCTCTCTGAATTTATGAGAATTATACTTGTACTAATAATATTTAATGTTTATTCTGGTCTCGATCGTCTCGTTAATTCTCGAGTAGATATTTTAGTATCTTAGTGGATGTTCATGGTAATCACTTTTAGTTATCTTTAAGTTAGCAGATTAAAACAACGCTAGTAAGGTCACGTCAGGCTAGTATATTTTATCCCTCGAATTAGCCAATATCAATTTAGCTAGTAATCCCTTGGTATCACCCTTCTCTCTTGTAATTGACGAGTTCGGAGTTGAAGCGAATCTTATAGATCCATGGCGCGATTGAGGTATAACTTCGTTATGCGCGGATTTGTTACGAGGTGCCGCTTTCGTCGTTCTTATTCTAAACTAAGCGTAGTGGACGAATAAATGGATGGAAACAAAGAGTCATCATATTATATGTAACGGCAAATTCGGACTTTATTTATATTTTCCTATATAACCTTTAAAATCTTTGACTCCTACCCTTTAATTCGTAAATACTTTTATTTGTAAACGGCAGAGACTCCCCCCAGGACAATTACAGTCGTAGGGTGTTTTTTCTTTTAGGTCTTCCGATTCGCGTATCTAGCTAGCGCGAGGTCGGAGGTTAGAGTTGTAATGGTTTTTCTTGCACATGGGCTTCCTTTTTTTACAAATCGGTCCCATGTGTACTCAATTTTAAGAAAACTTTAAATTCCTTTTAGTTGCCATGCCCGCGTATGCCGCGGCATGGTACCAATTATATATTTTTCTACTTACTGGTATCCTGAGGTTGGACTGGAGACTTAAAAGCGAGAGGTCATAATTTTAAAATTGAGTTTAAATCTACGGAGTAAGAAAAAGGCTCGATCGCCATGTGCAAAATAAAATCTAACCGGGCAATCGGAGGATTCGAAATCACGCGATGACGGGACGTCAGCGACCAGTATTCTGTATACATTTCAACCTTTAATTGTGCGCGTGCTTCCACGATTATTTGTGCGCGTCGTGTATCGCGTCCTCACAGGAAAACGAGTGAGTTCAAAGCTATTTTAAAAGGGTACCAATTAATTAGGTCAAAACTATTATTCTAATAGCCCATGAGGTGCACCATGGCAGACCAGTATTTATTAAGTGTTGTTAATAATTTTCATTAACCGGCAAATAAACTGAATGGTTTCATTTTAAATCTAAATGAAAAATGAAAATTAAACGGTATAAACCATCAAAATGAAAACAACGGCTTAAGCGATGTTAATATTCAACTAAATCGAAAGAACTTCTGAAATAAACTGTGTGAAATGAAATTTAAGAACTATAGTTTTATGCTGAGAGTATTGACGTGTTCTTTCTGCGGGAGCTCGAGGGAATATTTTTGAATATGGCAAAAACAAGAACTTAATCAATTTACTTTTAAAAAGATCAAATAACGTGCTGCGATCGAGATTAAAAAAAATGTCGCGTGCACCATAGGATATTTAATATTAAACCACAGTTATAGGGCCCCATAATTTAGAACAACATTAACCGATTATAAAGTTTCTACAATATAAAATAATCATATGTATTAAATCATTTCAATTTAAACTTGTAAATTTGCAATTTTAATTACCTACCACTAAATAAAAAAAATGGGTTAATTGATTTACTAGTGTTTAATTTTTCCAAAAGCAAACACTAATTATACAAAAACGTTGTTTTGCTTCGCACTTCAAAAAAGTGCATTTATAGGTAAGAATATCAAACCCGTGAAGTGACAGAAATTATAAATTATCGTTGAAAGAAATATGAATGTCACAGTCTAAGAAATCAGAAAGCTATAATGAAATAATTAATATGAATAAAAAAATTACATATAAATTCGGCCTATTGAAACTTTAAATTATGTAGAAGTTATTCGTAGAAATCACTCTTGGAAAGGGTAACTTAAAGCCTACTATGCGTTTAATGGTAGAATTGCGTAATACCAATTAGTTTAAGCTGGCGCTTTTGAAATGTTTAGTTTTTAGGGTGAAGAATTATAGTTCCTTAAGAGGGGTTGCCGTTTGGATGCCACTCGAGATTTTGAGCATGTTTGACCACGGGGTATACACTAACAAACCTTTACTTGTGCCTTATCGTCACCTGACACCTCTGCCAAAGTTTAGTTGATTCTTACTTTTTCCCTTCTCCTAGACTTTGGTGATATCTTATGGTGATGGTTGCAGTTTCCAGCTTGTAAAAGCAAACACTCCGTTTTTTATAACCTTTACATTCTTTAACTCTACATAATTTAAAGTTTCGATAGGCCGAATTTATATGTAATTTTTTTATTCATATTAAATATTTCATTATAGCTTTCTTATTTCTTAGACTGTGACATTCATATTTCTTTCAACGATAATTTATAATTTCTGTCCCTTCACGGGTTTGATATTCTTACTTATAAATGCACTTTTTTGAAGTGCGAAGCAAAACAACGTTTTTGTATAATTAATTTCTGCTTCCTTCACGGGTTTGACCCGAATCGGATAAAGAGCTCTTCTTACAAAATGGTGTTTTTTGGCAGGAGAAGACGGCTCTTCCAATTTTCGATTGCGATTCTTCCTATGTAGCCCAGGGAAAATAAAATCAAAATAAGCGAAACCTGGAATAAATTAGGAAAAAGCTGAATTTTTGCAGGATGATAGTATATGACTAGTTAAACAAAATCCCAAAACTCCCCATCATTCCGAGCGCCGCTCCCCCTTTTACGCCCCCCCAAAGTTGGGAAAATCCACTTACGTTTATTTTTGCTGTAACTTCGGAACGAGATGAGGCAGAGGCGCAAATCAGCATTCGTATTAAAGGTTATAATCATGGCTACAATTTATTATACTATGAGAAACCTGTAGCTCGAAAGGTTTGGCTGGTATTAATTAATTTACATTAAATCGTAATGATTTTTAATGCTAAATTTTGAAAAACTTGGAAATTTACACTCATATATATGAGGAAATATTTAAAGAAATACACAAAATATTCATTTAGCGATCTATGAAATCTCACTAAAGAAGTAAAAATTTGAAAATTGTGAGCCTAAAATATCTAAAAATATATTACAAGATCTAACCTTTGTTGAAAGCCGCTGATGTATCCTTTCTAGTCAGTAATAAATTCGCGTATACTGGTCAAGTGAGAGCAAAGTCTACAGGCCATAAAACCGGAAAAAAACTTACTGCTTAATATATAGAGAGGTTAAGTTCCATTTTTTTTTCGTGTACGTAAATAACACGCATTGACACTATAGATAGCTACATGTAAAGGGTATTCTTATACACCGACTGTTGTTGTTTTTGGGAAATTTTTATTATTTTTCTCCAGAATTTGTTTTAGTTGGAATGGAAAACAGTTTCTTGTTAGAGTTACTCCGGACGTTGTCATAGTTCGCGGTGTTAAGTTTAAGGTTGTGTCTTCTCAATAACTTTTACATTACGAAGTTATGGAAAATTGCGACAAGTCGCATTTTTATAAATGGAACGGTGTATATTGTGTGAAAATGACATTAAAGAAGAAAGACTCGTGAGAGTAAGCAAAGGATTAACGACGATCATTCAGTCTAGTATTGAAAGAAAGGATGGCTTACACGAAAAGTTAAGTAATCTCTCAGAAATAAGTGTGCATGAAATATGTAGAAAAAACTATACGAGAAAAAGTAGCATTAAAGCTGCTAAAGAAGAAGAAAAAACAGATGTCGATGGGCAGGGTTCTTCTCGTTTAAGAACACAAGTCGAGTTTGACTTTAAAAAACAATGTCTATTTTGCGAAAAGGACGCTCGGTTCGATACTAAACTAAGAATAGATAAAAGACAAAACATTCATTTAATTGAAACCCTTGAAATACGGGAAACCATTTTGGAATACGCGAAAAAACGTAGTGATGAATGGGGCTGCAAAGTTAGTAGGAGAGTTCGTGGTGTGTTAGATCTCGTAGCTGCTGAAGGTCGTTACCACAGAAACTGTTACATTCAATTCACTAAAGCAACTAGTGTTCGTCCGTCGGGTCGACCTAAGAGTGATGAAAAATCTAAAGCACTTCTCGCACTATTTGAGTGCCTAGAAAAGAGTGATGATACACAGTTTTCAATTAGTGAGCTTCAAGAACTGTTTGCAAAGTTTTTAGTTGATGAATCCGAATGCGCAACATATTCAGACCGATGGTTAAAAGAACAATTACAGTTGCATTTCGGAAATATTGTTTTCACGGATAGACCCGGTAAAAAAAGCATAGTGTGTTTGTCTGACACCGCTAATAAACTTATGCGCGATAAATGGTATTCGGACAGAAAGTCAGACATGAACGATGAGCGCGAGAGAGTTGTAGAAGCAGCTGCCATGATAATACGAGAAGACATTCAAAAAATGATTTATAGTAGGGATGTTTATCCTAATGCTGAAGAAATAAAAGTTGGAGGGACCAGTTTAATTCCAGCAACGTTAGAACTATTTACCGCTGCACTCACCAAAAAGAAAGGTTCCGATCAGGATAAATCAAGCGATATGTTACGTAAACGCAAGGTGATTAACCACGCCATAATATCAAGTTTGAGACCCCGATCTTTTATGTCACCAATTCAAACGGGTTTATCCTTGTACTTAGCTCGCCGCTATGGTTCGAAGCATTTACTTGAAATTCTCTCAGCTATGGGCGTTTGTGCCTCATACAAGGAAGCCCAATTATATCAACAATCTCTTATTGCTTCTGGCGCTCCTTGTGTAGAGGAGCATGCATTTGTCCAATATGTATTTGACAATGCGGATGTAAACATAAGATTAATAGATGGGCTAAACACATTCCACGCGATGGGTGGTATTCGTTATATAACTCCAAGCAGGTGTGTTGAAAACAGAGTTGAAGTAAATCGGGTAACAGTTCGATCGCTAAAAGCCACACCTGAAACCATTCCTATTGTTTCTTACAAGAAACCAACAAACTTGGGTCTAAAAAACGTAACTCTCAAAGATATTTCGGATTGCGGAGCAACATTTAGCCCGTTCACAGTGGGTTCGATGTCCCCCTCAAATTTCGTATGGCTCAGTGATTTTGCGAGTATACCGAACCCTTTTCTAGGCTGGAACGGTTTTATGCACAACTTTAAGCCTAATGAGGATAACTTCGAGACGAGCTACGTCTTAGCTCTTCCATTTATTGACGTAGATCCTTTAAATCCAACGTCAGTTTATTCGGCGCTTTGTTTTGCAGCGCAACAGTGCAAACAAAGAAACCAAATATGAATTGTAACCTTTGACCAGCCACTTTTTCTAAAAGCAGCCGAAATGATGACATCGGCAGAGAAGGATTCTGAAGTTTCAAAAGTCGTAAGACTTGGGGGATTTCATCTTCTAATGTCATTTTTGGGTTATGGAAGGAAGTGGAATAGAGGAACTTTGGCAAACAGTGTACGGTACTTCCACCGTTAACCACATGCTCTCTGGACACGCTTACGCACGAGCAATAAGAGCCCACATGATGACTCAAGGCGCGCTGATGATAATACTGGTTACAGAATCTCACGAGCTGAAGAACCTTTTTCCACAGAATATACCCGAACTTTACAACCAAATTTTAAACCACAAACTTACATTAGAAGAGTTATCACAGTGCAAGGATATTAAGCCTTTGCTCGACCGTTTTTCGAAAATTTGTGATTCAATGAAATCCCAAAGCCGCACTACAAAACTATGGATTCAGTACATCCAATGCGTCGAACTCATGCAAAAGTTTATTTTCGCCGAACGCACATGGAACTGGAAATTACATATAAAAACGGTTATAGACATGCTTCCGTTTATCCATGCTGCTGGGCACCTCCCCTACGCGAAGTCAGCTCACCTCTATGTTCAGTTAATGCAGAGCATTGAGTCAAAGATGAATGAGAAAGATTTTAATGAATTCATGCATAAAGGACTTTTCACAGTTAGGCGAACGGAGAAATATTTTTCGGGAACTTGGACGGATATGTGCATTGAACAATCCCTTATGCGATCTTTGAAGTCAATGGGTGGGCTAACGCATGGAAGAAGAATAGCTGAGAATACTCTAAGTAACTGGATCCTCTGTACACCTGCATTTCTGAACATTAGCGAAGCATTGCAGCACTTTACAGACACGTCATCGGATTTTAACGAACAACATGTCGAGTTACGTGAAAGTAGGAAAGCCAGAGATTCTAAAGACTTTGAAAAATTCAAGGAGTGGCTAACTGATCGTTCACCATTTGGAATGCTATCAGGGGACTTAGTCGGCTTATCTTCTGGATTAGTCGTCGATGAAAGTGTAACTTGCGATAAAGCTTATGAAATTGGACTGTCTTGTATTAAACAAATGGTTGGAAAAAACTTTCAAGACATAAAATTGCGCAGGAAGGACATGGTTAAAACAATCGCCTTCTCAAAGTCCAGCATCAAAGTACGGAATGAGATGGTTACCGTAAACTCACAGCAGCTGTTTAATCGCTTAATCTGCGTTTGTCAAAGTCAGAATGATCTCAGATCATATTTCAAATATGAGTTAGCAGCTCGTCCCCCTTCTTTGTTCGACGATGTATCTCTACGTAAAGGAACTAAATCATCACTCGTAAAAGCTTTCAGCGATGGAATTGTTCCAGAGAAAGCTATTCGAAAGGATGTATCTGTAATCTTGGATGGAGGTCATTTACTTCGCAGCTTTGTGTGGCCTAAACCAGACAGTTTTACAGACATTGTAGAAAGTTACGTAAAACACGTAAAATACCACTTCGGAACTAACTGCACGGTCGTATTTGATGGCTACCCAAACAAACCTACAACAAAAGATATCGAGCACCTTCGACGTACTAGCAAGAGAACTTCGCCAGAAATTCGTTTTTCAACCTCTATGGTATGCACGGTTCCCCAAGTAGAGTTTCTTGGTAACGCGAAGAACAAGAAGAGATTTGTTTCGGTGCTGAAAGAAAGCCTTCTTTCCGAAAATATTGACGTTATTATTGCTGAAGATGACGCTGACCGTGACATCGTTTCGATCTGTCTTGAAAAACATTTAAGAGGAGGCGCTTGCGTGGTCGGCCAAGACACCGACTTACTAGTAATGTTGATTGCTCTTACCCCAGAAAAACCCAACAATATGTTTTTCATGAAACCGTCCACAAGATCTAATCCTAGCGTGGTTTACGACATCAATAATCTAGCAAAGAAATATGCAAAAGCCCGAAAATGTTTGCTTTTTATTCACGCGATAAGCGGTTGCGACACAACATCAGCTATATACAGAAAAGGAAAGATGCATGCCCTACAAATTCTGAAAAAAAATCCGCACCTTCAAACCGAAATTGAAATATTTCTCAACCCGGATTCTACCCAAGATAAAATTGCCGAAGCTGGGGAAAAATTTATTCTACAGATGTACGGAGTTACTAAGCAAAACACTTTAGATGAGAGTAGATATTATCTGTACAATAAAGCCACGGCGAAATTAAATTTGAGGTCCAAATTTGAATTAGCATGTTTACAACCAACCAGTGCAGCAGCTCGACAACACTCTTTAAGAACATATCTTCAAGTACAGCAATGGCAAGGAAACTGTCTTAACCCAACCGATTGGGGATGGAAATTATCTGCTGGAACGCTACAGCCTGTTCCTACTCTAGTAAACGTGGCTCCGGACACATTGTTAAATATGGTGTCATGTAACTGTAAAACGGGATGTAAGCAAGCTTGTGGTTGTCGAAAGAGTGGGCTCTTGTGTACGTCAATGTGCGGTCAATGCAATGGCTTGTCGTGTACAAACTCCCCTGAAATAAATCTGAACAATGATGATGACGATGATGCTGGCATAACAGTGTCTGAAGACATCTTTACGTAAAAATGGGGAATCGACAAATTTAAGGATTCTGACGATATGGCATGTTTGAATAACTGATTAAATTCAAAAGATTAATAAAGTATCTTCCTATTCCATAAGATATGATGGAGCTTTATTTTATATTTCTCTAAATATATGTGTGTAAATTTCCAAGTTTCTCAAAATTTAGCATTAAAAATCATTACGATTTAATGTAAATTAATTAATACCAGCCAAACCTTTCGAGCTACAGGTTTCTCATAGTATAATAAATTGTAGCCATGATTATAACCTTTAATATGAATGCTGTGTTGCGCCTCTGTCTCATCTCGTTCCGAAGTTACAGCAAAAATAAACGTAAGTGGATTTTCCCAACTTTGGGGGGGCGTAAAAGGGGGAGCGGCGCTCGGAATGATGGGGAGTTTTTGGGATTTTGTTTAACTAGTCATATACTATCATCCTGCAAAAATTCAGCTTTTTCCTAATTTATTCCAGGTTCAATCCTATTTTCCCTGGGCTAATGTTTAATTTTAAGGAAACAACATCGCTAGTTATACGCGGAGTTTCAAAGCCATTGTTTTCCTAATCTAAAATAATTGTTGATGAATTATCTATACGAGGGTACTGCGGGCCTATTCCATAGCAGTCTAATAAAATTCATTCGTATTTAAATTAATTTTAACTGAAATTTTGGGATAACGGATAATTCGTAATCAAAACAGATAACTATATTTTTCGAAAATAAGAAAAATAATTTAAAAACTCACGGTTTTTATATTCAAACTTCTATACGACGCGAAACGAAAGCTACAGATGTTTTAACTCGACTTGAGAAGCCGCTTTTTATGTAGTACATTTGCAATTATAATTAATTGTCAAAGTTAAAAGAATTAAGAAGCATTGACGTATACTCTGCGTATGAAAGCAATCATAATCTCATTACTTCGCTTCTTCATAAGTACATCGATAACAAAACTTAATTGCTTTTTGTGAATATGACAACGAATAAAAATATGATTTATAATCTTAGTTTCGTTGTTTTATTTTATATATCAGAAGCCGATGAAACCCTCCTTTGAAGTCTATTACTCCCTGGTCTTGTCTACCCCTCTCTGTATGGGTTAGTCTCAAAAATCGCGATTCGTACGCCTCCTAACGGTAGATATTTTCGGAGCGGGAGTTCGTCGTTCGAATATCTCTAGCAGCCTTGGAGTTCGTCAAAAAAACGTCGTCGTTTTTGGAGAAAGAGAATTTCCAATTTTCCGTAGACAGGGGACCCCTCCGATCTCGTAAAATTGGGAATTTTACCCATACAGAGAGGCGCGCTATATGGAACATTAGAGTAGTAGACTTCAGGAGGGTTTCATCGGCTTCTGATAATAGTGGCTAATGTACCGGCAGATTCTGATTCGAGACACTCTAGCGGCCGCAGACGGCGTAAACAGTGAAATCGGAAGCGCCCCTATTGGGGAGTTGGGGGGAAGTCAATATAGCCAAGCGTGGCCCGCCTATATTCCGTCCCTCTCCCGAATCAAAATATCGAAGAAGAGTCCAAATTACTTGATAGTATTAAGCTACGGGGCGTTGTTTACTTTTATGGAATAATATATGTTGCTAATATATATTTTTGACATTTTAATTTTAAACTTTCTTAACTAGGGTAGAATGCAACTTAATTACAATTAAAGTTATTTGTTTTATTAAGAATCCATTCAGGTTCCATAAGAATATGGGAGCATAGCTTTCGCCTCTGGCACCATCCCCCCAAACTTTGTAACAAAAGTTCGTCAGCAATTTTCGCAACATTTGTACGCTTAGATCTTTTTTCGGTCGGCTCCATTTTTATTACCCAAAATATTATGTCAAGGTCGTTAGTGGCGTGGGCTAATAATAGATTTCAGGAGTGATTTACTTGAAAAATCGATTCGAAGCGGACGAACTTTTGCTACTAAGTTTGGGAGGATGGTTATTGAATCGCGGCCCTCCCATATTCTTATGGAACCTGAATGGATTCTTGGTTTTATCGATTCCATATTGTTTAAATCGGCATAATCCACTAGTGAAAAAAGTTGCAATCAAATATTAAACTAGAAATTAATTCGAATGAGCCGCGTTTGTATAACTTTAAATATGTGGTATAAAATCATTTATTTGAAATAATTTTAATATTTTCAAATAAAAGCTAATTTGTATCCTGCATAATCCAAAATTTTGGATAATAAAATCCAATAAATACATTTATGGCTGGGTATTTCCAGTGTAGACAGTAAAGCCAGGGCTCCCAGACCACCTACAATACCTATAATTATCTATAATTCTGAAGTGATCCAATAAAAACCTATAATTTCACTTTTTAACCCATAATACCTATTTATTGGGGAATTTGTTCAATTTCGGAGATAAAATTCGAAAGGAATGAACTATATAACTATTATACAAAAACGTTGTTTTGCTTCGCACTTCAAAAAAGTGCATTTATAGGTAAGAATATCAAACCCGTGAAGGGACAGAAATTATAAATTATCGTTGAAAGAAATATGAATGTCACAGTCTTATAAATCAGAAAGCTATAATGAAATATTTAATATGAATAAAAAAAATTACATTTAAATTCGGCCTATCGAAACTTTAAATTATGTAGAGTTAAAGAATGTAAAGGTTATAAAAAACCGAGTGTTTGCTTTTACAAGCTGGAAACTGTAACCATCACCATAAGATATCACCAAAGTCTAGGAGAAGGGAAAAAGTAAGAATCAACTAAACTTTGGCAGAGGTGTCAGGTGACGATAAGGCACAAGTGAAGGTTTGTTAGTGTAAACCCCGTGGTGAAACATGCTCAAAATCTCGAGTGGCATCCAAACGGCAACCCCTCTTAAGGAACTATAATTCTTCACCCTAAAAACTAAACATTTCAAAAGCGCCAGCTTAAACTAATTGGTATTACGCAATTCTGCCATTAAACGCATAGTAGGCTTTAAGTTACCCTTTCCAAGAGTGATTTCTACGAATAACTTCTACATAATTTAAAGTTTCGACAGGCCGAATTTATATGTAATTTTTTTATTCATATTAATTATTTCATTATAGCTTTCTGATTTCTTAGACTGTGACATTCATATTTCTTTCAACGATAATTTGTAACTTCTGTCCCTTCACGGGTTTGATATTCTTACCTATAAATGCACTTTTTTGAAGTGCGAAGCAAAACAAAGTTTTTGTATAATTAGTGTTTGCTTTTGGAAAAATTAAACACTAGTAAATCAATTAACATTTTTTTTTTATTTAGTGGTAGGTATTTAAAATTGCAAATTTACAAGTTTAAATTGAAATGATTTAATATATATGATTATTTTATATTGTCCAAACTTTATAATCGGATATTGTTGTTCTAAATTATGGGGCCCTATAACTGTGGTTTAAGATTAAATATCCTATGGTGCACGCGACATCTTTTTTAATCTCGATCGCAGCACCTTATTCGATCTTTTTAAAAGTAAATTGATTAAGTTCTTGTTTTTCCATATTCAAAAATATTCCCTCGAGCTCCAGCAGAACGAACACGTCAATACTCTCAGCATAAAACTATAGTTCTTAAATTTCATTTCACACAGTTTAATTCAGAAGTTCTTTCGGTTTAGTTGAATATTAACATCGCTTAAGCCGTTGTTTTCATTTTGATGGTTTATACCGTTAAATTTTCATTTTTCACTTAGATTTAAAATGAAACCATTCAGTTTATTTGCCGGTTAATGAAAATTATTAACACTTAATAAATACTGATCTGCCATGGTGCACCTCATGGGCTATTAGATTAATAGTTTTGACCTAATTAGCTGATACCCTTTTAAAATAGCTTTGAGCTCACTCGTTTTCCTGTGAGGACGCGATACACGACGCGCACAAATAATCGTGGAAGCACGCGCACAATTAAAGGTTGAAATGTATACAGAATACTGGTCGCTGACGTCCCGTCATCGCGTGATTTCGAATCCTCCGATTGCCCGGTTAGATTTTATTTTGTACATGGCGATCGAGCCTTTTTCTTACTCCGTAGATTTAAACTCAATTTAAAAATTATGACCTCTCGCTTTTAAGTCTCCAGTCCAACCTCAGGATACCAGTAAGTAGAAAAATATATAATTGGTATCATGCCGCGGCATACGCGGGCATGGCAACTAAAAGGAATTTAAAGTTTTCTTAAAATTGAGTACACATGGGACCGATTTGTAAAAAAAGGAAGCCCATGTGCAAGAAAAACCATTACAACTCTAACCTCCGACCTCGCGCTAGCTAGATACGCGTATCGGAAGACCTAAAAGAAAAAACACCCTACGACTGTAATTGTCCTGGGGGGAGTCTCTGCCGTTTACAAATAAAAGTATTTACGAATTAAAGGGTAGGAGTCAAAGATTTTAAAGGTTATATAGGAAAATATAAATAAAGTCCGAATTTGCCGTTACATACAGTATGATGACTCTTTCTTTGTTTCCATCCATTTATTCATCCACTACGCTTAGTTAGAATAAGAACGACGAAAGCGGCACCTCGTAACAAATCCGAGTTATACCTCTCTATAAGATTCGCTTCAACTCTGAACTCGTCAATTACAAGAGAGAAGGGTGATACCAAGGGATTACTAGCTAAAGGGATATTGGCTAATTCGAGGGATAAAATATACTAGCCTGACGTAACCTTACTAGCGTTGTTTTAATCTCCTAACTTAAAGATAACTAAACGTGATTACCATGAACATCCACTAAGATACTAAAATATCTACTCGAGAATTAACGAGACGATCGAGACCAGAATAAACATTAAACTTTATTATTACAAGTATAATTCTCATAAATTCAGAGAGCCCTGCAAAAAAAGAAAACGAAGTCGTAAAAACAACATCGCGTTAAAGAACATATTTGCAAAAAACTATGCCAAGTCCTCCGCACTGTTCCTAAAGAAACGTAAGTCTTCCTTTACTCTGCTGTCCAAAAGATGTACTGGATGATGGCCCCAGGCATCTTTCCACTACTTGGCCTCTACTTGGCCTATCCTAATCCTTGAAGGCTAGGACATTCTAGGCGTCACCAAGGAACTTCCACCTCTGCAGCAGGCAAGAGACGTTGACTTTTTTTTACACGATGTTGAATGCATGAATGACAGAGAGAGAATGTGTTCTATCCATAGGCGCAAATGACTTTTATCTCTCGAAAAACTACGTCGACGTCCCTTAAAAAACGGATTTGGCCTACTGGCGATAGGCCAACTGAAAAACGTATTTACATCTCATTGTAAGAATTGGACGACGAGTCCGAAAGTTCGTTATGTCGAACACGTGATAGTACCGAAAGTTCGAATACTCTAAAGGGGCTGACTTCGCGTCGACTGCAACTAAATCAGACTGAGATTGTTGCACTCTACTAACGTAACCCTACCTATAATATTATAAGAGGGATGGGTTAGAGCAAGTGTTTAACTAGTTGGAGGGATGACGTAGTTCGAGTGATTAACTACCGTAACCTTACCTAAAATATTACAAGAAGGGCAAGGAAACAAAATGTCCATTCGAGGTTGTGAACTATCGATAAAGATTCCACTTGAGATTATGTACATGAAGATTATGGTCTATCAAGATTGTGTCGCATCGACATTATGTTCTGTCGAGATTGCGTCCCATCGAGATTATATCCCATCGTTATTGTGTCCTATCGCGCGTGTGTCCAATTTTGTTCTTATATCCGTATCCTTTCTAGACTCCTTTAAATTCTGCAGCATAATTTAAATTTCCCGCTAACTTTTATAACTAAATCAATTTATTGTACGTCTGTCTCAGAGTCCATTTTCTACGACACTTCAAAATCTTACCGTTATATACCATTTGGGCTAATGTATAATACCCAAGTTTATTTACCCAGCGGCTTATAATCCTTGATAAAAAAATCCAGTTCGCACTATAAACCTTAAAAACACTGTTTTGCATTAGACTCAATACGTAGAATTCTAGGTATCGTCCTATATCTTTTAAAACAAAACTTATATCGTTTGTATCTCTCGTGTTTTGCTTTATTATTTATATTTAATTAGACACATTTTTTTATTCAACTTCATACACCAACGTTATCATTTTTCCCGTCTTTCTTTCTAATGTTATCAAAGCTACTGTTATTCAGTCTTAGTATTCAACAAAATAAAAGTAAAATAAAAGTATAATAGAACACCCTTGTAAATCTAACACATTTATCTCTTTCGAATGCAAACTCCCATTGAAACGCCGTCTTTCACGGTGTTTCAACGTTATCTATAATAAAGCTTTTGTTATCTCAGTCTTAGTATTCATCCGAAACGTATAGAAAAATATAAGAGTACCCCCATGATCCTAACATATTGTTCGCTCTCGAATGCAAACTCTCAATGAAACGGCTCGCGGTCGGGAGACGAAGGAGACGAAGATTCCAGTTATCAAGACGAAAAAAATTACCACCTCATAAGGGTAATCTCCATAGATGTTTCTGATGAAATTGTGAGAGACCTATAAATAAACCTGGCCGGCAACGGCCCGGTTTTAATAAAAATTTTCCTTTTGCTTGAAAAAGTGCAAATGATTGGTCACTGGTAATTATAATTTTTTTAGATGTTAGGTGGACTGTCGAGAGGGGGCGTGAGTAGCTAGTAGTGCCAAAGAAAGGCAGAGGGACGGGTCTAGAACCTATATTGCATTACGTGTCAGAGAAACCTACCTATAAAACCCCTATTTTTCGAAACTAAAAACCTATAAAAAGTCCTATAAATTGATATTTTTGGACCTATAAATTACCTATATTTTTGGCTTTTAAAACCTATAATACCTATAATTTTTTCTGGGCTATGCGCTGGGAGCCCTGTAAAGCTCTTATTCAACTTACTTTTTAACGGAGTGAGTGGTGGTCTGTCGAGAAATACGGACAGAATTAGTAGTGTTCTGTTATTGAATAAAGCTCGCAATTTTTACTAACTCGAATTTTTTTAAATATTATTACATTCAACGCGGTAATTTATTCGAACACAATTTTATTGATTTTTATCTCGTGAAAACGTATCTATTCAATTACTCTAGTTTAATAATCTTGATCACGAGTGAGCAGTTTGAAAATGAACAAAATAAAACGTGTTTTTGGGAAATGGAGAAATTAAAATATTTTTCACGCTTCGCCGATGACGTTTAAGCCGCGTTCATACTAGGCAGCTTGGAATCGATTTAAACCGTTTCAAAACGTTTCGCTAGAGTCGTGTGAACGGGAAATCGTCTTTTCTCGAATCGATTTGATTCGATTTTTCGAAACCGCTTCGAGGACCAGTTTCATACCGATTCGGTTTCAACAACCGATAGATGAAGCTACGACCAATCGATTAATAAAGATTAAGTGTGAACGCGAGACGATTAAAAGGATTCCTGAAGATATGAATATCGGTTTGATTTTTAGCGTTTCAAACCGATTAAGAGTTCATTGTTTAGAGAATGTTGGGTTTAACCTCAGTCTCAACTTCTCAAGAAATAAAAACACTTAATAAAAAAACTTTTACCCCATCAGATAGGTGCGCTATATGGAACATTAGAGTAATAGACTTCAAAGAAGTTTGCTTTCTGCTAACAGAAAGCGCAATATATCTTAGCGACAATCAGCGTTGCCAGATTTGAAAAACCAAGTTATGGTATTTATAACCGAACCTCTTTTTTATCCGGGGGGTTTCTTCATCTCGAACGGGGGTCTCTCGTCTCTTAATTTGTTGTGACGTTATTTCGAGCGATCGAGAGAAACAACCCCTCCCGAAGAAGGTTATAGAAAAAAAGTTTGTTGGGGGCGGGTAAATTTGATAGATAGTTTTTAATTAAGGGGGAGAAGAGGAAAATTGGACTTGATCAGCATTCAGTAATGGAAACTCGTATCACTTGGTAACTCAACCCTTTTTTTATTAAATCAACTACTAATTCACAAAGAATAATCATATACACTCGGGGAAATAACTGTTTAAACACAACTAAGGCTATTCGTACCGAGAGTACGATACTATCACTTTAAGAGGGGGAGAGGTTTTTCGATCTCTTTTTCTAACTATGGTTTTTCTCTTTATTTCTTCGTTAATTAGTTCAAACGTTTATTCTAATTTTAATCGTGGGGATTCTATAAATGCGCGGAAGACGCGACAAGTTCTTTTCCCAAAGAATGGCGTGGAAATTAATGGTTTTTCTCAGTTTACTTTAATTTTATCCCTTTCACAATATTCTAACAAACACCTTGGATCTTTTAGATATAGAGGGGCAGTTGAAAGTTATAATTAGTTATCAAATTGGTTAAGCTTACATTGGTTATAATTATTTGACTGTCTCTTAGGAGGTTAGAGTTTAGAATGACCAACTTTCTCTTTCGGACCTAATCTTTACTCGACAAAAAAAAGATAAGGGGGGTTCTTTCGGGAAATACCTTCACTTTCTCTGTGAATTTCAATACTTTTAACTGTCTAGACCTTTTCTAAAGGGTTAAGGGTACGTTATTTTCTTACTCTCGGATTTTCTACTTTTCTCAACTAACCCGACATTAAATCTGGCTTAAACACGAGGGGAGGGGGCAAAATCTAAATGTTCTCATCACAACGGGTCCAAACGGCGATTATAATACAGTTTTATCCTCAGATTTCGTTGACAACGGGCTACGCTTCTCAATCGGTTTCTCAGATTTCCTCTTGGATTAATTACGTTCTTCTCATTTGATTCTCGATAAGGGTCATCTGGGGTTTCAATGTATGTTTTTCGTCAGCTTTCCGGGTGGATTACGTTTCGATCGGTTTCTGATCCCAGAGGGATAATCTGGTTCTGTCCTTTAGGCGGGGTTTTCGAAGTCTCTGGCATTGGATTCCTTTTGAAAGCAATGATTCTCCTTGATTTTAATATTTTACGGGTTAACTTTATAATCTTCCGTCCTTTAAATGGTTCCAACCGTGCGATATTTTAATGTCCCAGCGGGGATCTTTTCTCCTTCGGCCTTAGCCGCCGTCCCGTCGGACTTGACTTCCACTCTTTTTACCACGACCTTTCTCAGTTTTTGCTCTCCAACCCACTGTTTTTTTTCTCTCCCTCTTTTTTTCTATATATACCCTTTTCATTTTCTTTGTCGCCCGGGCCGAAGCTTCTAGAACTTTCCATCCAGAATTCGCTCAGGTGGTCGTGCGTCATTTGTTTTTCGAACCTCGGTTAACTGACCATGTTCGTATTTGTCGAGGGAGGTGTCGTTTTTTCTAATTGGTCAACTCCTAGAGCGACGTCATTTTTCTACCTGATTATTGGCTCTTAGCTATTTTCGAGGGGAATGTATCTTAGCTAATTTAAGTGGAAATAGGTCCTTGGTGACCCAAAAAAACATTTCTCAGAATTTGGAAGTTGATGTCAGGACGACTCTTAAATAATGTCGCTGAGGGATAAGGTTTTTCTTAGTTAAGGTTCTATAAGATCGGTCGACTTGGGATGTCGTTTAACCCTGAGGTGTGAAAAGTTTATATTATATTTTCCCAAAGTTTTTAAAGGTTGAGGGGCAGAAAAAAGTGAAAAACCTTTAAATTATTGGCCTATTTTACCCTATTTGCCTTTAAATTGAGGGGAAATTAAGTTTAAAAGTGATTAAAACGAAAAAAATTAAGGGGGATTTGGACGGGAAGGGTTACATATTTTTGCTTCAAAATTATTGAATATTGGGCAAAATTATGGTACGTCTTTTTTGGGCGGAGTTAAAGTTAAACGGTAGTTTTCAACTTAAAAACAAGTTATAAAGAACTCCAAAGTTGGCTATTCCCAAGGATAACCGGGCAAGGTACGCGGAGTAAAGCCTCGTTCATACATAGACCTAAATGCGCTTCGATTTCTATAACTGGTTATCAAACCGATGTGAGAAATCAGTTCGTGTTGGTTCGGGAAGCAATTTGGTCAAGTCGCTGCGGTTCAATCCGCCAAGAAAATAGCGAGACGGGGAGACAAATTTGCCGATAAATCTTAAAATAACGCGATTAAAATTATAGTTTCCGTCAAAAATTATTAACCAACGAGTTACAAACACGATTTACTGATTAGTTTGAGATAATTATTTAAAAATTTTAAATTCTGGGCATTTTTTAAAACGACGCTAGGCCTTGGCTTAGGTCGAACCGGGGCGAACGGCCGCGAACCGTCGTGTCAGCGTTGTGAACTAGGGAAAACGGAAAACGCTTCGTGCTGGTTTTGGAACCAATTTTGCCTTCAAGTATGAACGAGGCTTTAAGCTATCTCGACTCGTCTCGCGCTAGTTTGGCTTAGCCGGGAAGTTAGCCCAATACATACAGGGCTAAACAGATTAAAATTTATTGTCTTTTAGTTTTTATCCGCTAAATATTAAAAATACGGTACTTATTCGAAAAATATGGAAAATATTGCACTGTATGAAAAATTATTGAAATTATGGTTGCAAATTAACGTACCATATGGTACACCATTAAAATTATGGTACGTCTGGCAACGCAAGTTAGCGTCTGGTAAAACTGTTTATTAATTTGCCTAGACATTTGTGAAGTTTTAAGAAATATTCCTCAAATCGGAGTGTCATCAATTGATTTCAAGACTTAACGATGAAATTATTTTTGTAAAGATATGGCTCAAATGGTTTTGATTATTTTATTTATGTCGGGTATATAACGAATATTTGACTATTATTTTAACAATCCAATTCTACCGCGCCAAATAGATGTTAGGAGTTCAATAACTCTAGTTTAATAAACTAGTTCACGAATGTGCTAGATCCGGATTAATACAGAATTTCCCCATGTATTCGTAAACGCGTACATGACATCATTTTTCGAATACCGTAGTTCGTCGATTGATTGGTAAAATGAACTAAATAAAACGTAGGTTTTTGGGAAATGGAGTGAAATAAATACTTATAACGCTTCGCCAATAACATTTCTTGACATCAGCGGGCAAGCTCAGGTCTTTATCCAAAAGAATTTGATATCTGCAAATTTTCAGTTTAAATTATTTGTATCTGTCCATTCCAAGATGCTACTTATTATCTGCCACAAAAAAGCTTTTTCTTCTAGATGTGAAGCCCAACTGGGTTTTTAATTAATATATTTTTTTATCATAGGCGACGTAATATTAAGGTTAGGCACTAATAGTTACGGTGAATTTCTTATAGTGTAAGTTAATAATTGCTCGATATTACATTTAAATTGCTTCGAATATTTAAAATCCGATTAAACACATTCTAAATAATACGCTTCCGTTTATTTCTCAATTTCCCGGATTTTTTAAATATTATAATATCTCATCGTACAGTTTTCCCTCGCTTTATAATAATTAATAATGATACAATAGAAGTTTTTCTTATTTCTGATTTAATATTATAATAAAATTAATGGTATTATAATACAATATTAGCTTTCTCTTTATTTGGTCAAGAAGGATCAGACGAGGAGAGGAAAAGTGGGGCTGCGTTGGGATGTGGCTATAGGTATCCGACAGCGTCTACATTAATATTTTGCCTTAAAGTGTTAGTCGAAAGGAGAAACTAGGAGAAAAACTCAGCTTTAACAAGTTATTTAAAAATCTTATATTAAATTTCATAAAAGGTGCGAAATTAAGATGTGGAATCATCGTGAAGTCTGCAGTAAACATATCTTGTCCCAATGTGCAAGGTTGATGATTCCACGCGGCTGAAGCCCGTTTACTTTTTTCCTGCAAAATTACAGTTTTTTTTAGTCGTAACTCCACTTTAAGGTTTTCAGTTTTCTCATAATACAAAGATCATTCAAAATTCAATCATTTCTCTAATAAAAGCAATCATTAATATCAATAGTATATGAAGAGTGATTCGCCATAAACTGGTTAACGACGAGGTTTCAAACTCACTGTAGATTTCAGCCTACTTTCCAAGCTAGAACAGTTTTCTACCCTATAGGCCTATTTAATCGAGAATGATAGGAAAACTTGCATTTCCATTTAATTAGTAGAGAATGCGTTTCTAGTATTAACCAAAAAAAATTATTCTTAATCCATTAATAAATTATACTAACCACCTGCAGATTCCATTGGTTATACAATTATGAAACGGTGTTCGTTAGTTTAATATTATATTATTATTAATCCATAAATAAATTATACTTACAATCTTCAGAATCCATTGGTTACGCAATTATGAAAAGTCATTCATTAGTTCGTTTAAAATTATATTATTATTAATCCATAAATAAATTATTCTTACGAACTGCAGAATCCATTGTTTATACAATTATAAAACGGTGTTCGTTAGTTCAGGTTTAAAATTATATTATTATTAAACCATAAATAAATTATTCTAACGAGCTGCAGAATCCATTGGTTATACAATTATAAAACGGTGTTCGTTAGTTCACGTTTAAAATTATATTATTATTAATCCATAAATAAATTATACTTACAATCTTCAGAATCCATTGGTTACACAATTATAAAACGGTGTTCGATAGTTCGCGTTTAAAATTATATTATTTTTAATCCATAAATAAAATATAATTACGAGCTGTAGAATTCATTGGTTATATAATTTTTAAAATGTATTCATTAGTTCACGTTTTAAATTATATTTTTATTAATCCATAAACAAATTATACTTACCAGCTGTAGAATTCATTGGTTACACAATTATGAAAAGGTGTTCATTAGTTCACGTTTAAAAAAATATTATTAATAATCAATAAATAAATTATACTTACGACCTGCAGAATCCATGTGTTTACAATTTTTAAAATTTGAATATTATTAGCTAAAAAATTAGCTATACCAAACCCCTGCAGAAACTAGTGCTCGGAATCGAATAAAAATTATCTTACGTTACTCCTATTTTTATCTAGACCCCCACTCCCGTAGTCGTCGGCGTCGAAAAACGTCATAGTCTCTTATCCACCAGACGTCCGAGCCAAGTTTGAAATATAAACTCGAATTTATAACATCTGCCTCCAAGCCACTGACCGCGCCCGATGCTGCTAAGGAATCTATTAGTGACACGTCGTTTCACGATTCGTCGAGGCGCGAAAGTGGTTCCTTTAGCAAATTTTGGGATTTTTCCATATATTTTGCCGCGCCGTTCAGCGAAGAGTTTTGTGGCCAAATTCTGGGTTTGAGAAGTTTATTTTGTAAGCCCGCTCGTAAAACTTTATTTCCCGTAAAGGGAAACATTCCCTTAAAACGGTCTAATTAATTAGGCTAATTATCGCGGTTGGTTAATTAGGATCGTATCTTCTCCAGGTATTGTCCTAGAGCGTTGAAGTCGCGTTCCGCAAATGGGGCTTAGCCCCATTCTTAATCTACAAAATGAGCCCTTCCACATTTAAATAGACCCAACCAAAGTTAAGTTATACATTTTTAAATGAAAGTGTACAGAATTAAAAGCGTTCAGATTTAAGGACTGTAAATCTATCCAATTAATAAACGTTATACAAATTCCGAGCACTAGCGGAAACCGTAATCCACAAAATGTACTTACTGTCAGCTGAAGAAAAGTAGGCGATACAATTAAGAAATGGTTTAGAACTTGTTTGTTCACTTTTGAAATTAGATTATTATTATCCAATAAATAATTTAAACTTACCATCTGTAGAATTCATTTGTTACGCAATTATGAAAAGGAATTCGTTAGTTTTAAATTGGGTTATTATATATTAATTATAATATATTAAATAAGTTATACTAGCCGCAGAATGCATTGGTTACACATTTATTATAAATTTATTTATTACTTAACTTTTATAGTTCTGTTTTTTAACCAAGCAATAAATTATACTTACCCACTGCAGAATCCATTGGTTACACAATTATGAAAATATATTTATTAGTTCAACTATAATATTAGATAATTATTAACCAATAAATAGATTATACACACAAGCTGCAGAATTCATTGGTTACACAATTATAAAAAGATATTCATTAGTGCTTTTTTAAATTTTATTAATTTTAGCTTATTAATAAATTATACGCACGTCTGTTATTATCTGGATTACTTTTATTTTGTTAATAAAAAATGCTACCCACCAGCTGCAGAATCCATTGGTTACACAATTATGAGAAAGGTCTTCATTGGTTTACTTTTAAAACTAGATTATTATTACCCAATAAATGAATTAAACTTACAGCCTGCAGATTCCATTTTCATACAATATTAAAAAGGTATTGATTAGTGCGTATTTAACATGTCAATATTATTAATTAGTAAATAATTATGCTAACCATCTGTAGAATTCATTGGTTACACAATTATGAAAAAGTCATTCATTGGTTTACTTTTCAAAACTAGATTATTATTACCCAATAAATGAATTAAACTTACATTCTGCAGAATACATTTTCATACAATATTTTAAAGGTATTGATTAGTGCGTATTTACCATGTCAATTTTATTAATAATTATACTCACGATCAACTGCGAAGAATCGATTGGTTACACAATTATGAAAGGTAATCATTAGTTATTTGAATATTATTATCCTGTAAATGAATTATACTTACAGCCTGTAGAATTCATTTGTTATGCAGTTTTAATTAATATTTATTAGTGCATTTGGAAATTTGAATACTATTAGCTAATATATAATTGCAGAATCCATTTTTTACGCAATTATGAAAAGATATTTATTTGTTCACTTTTAAAATTTGATTACCACCTAAACCAGTAAATTGATCTTAGTTTCCTTTTTATTACGTCTTAAGCTCACGTGACTAATGCAGTTCTTTGATTGGCTATTTAATTAGTTGGTGCATTTTTGCTGGTCGGTACTTTAGTCCATAATCGCCGTTACTTAGTGGGGAATACGTTTGCGGTCATCGTGTCTATTTCATTTCCAAACCATCTAAACTACCATTATTTGGAAACACTTTTGGACACAAAAGGAGATCGATTTTTATTTTACCCTAAAAACAATTTGAAGGGAGACTGAAGGATATACGAAAAGCTTTATTTTGATAATAAAATGGTGATTCATCTAAATAACTCTTTGCTGCCTTTGAAATACTTTTATTTTACTTAATTTCATTGAAATTAACGTTTAAAATGAGCATTTTACCCTCCTGACATATTTAAACTGTCCGCCATCTTTGTTAATGTGCCAAACGGGAGGCCAGCCAATCAAAACATATCTTTGGGAAAGTCTTACGCGTTATGTTAGATGGCGCCACAGTCTCCGAATACTTCTCTCGAATTGATATCAATTGTGGCGCCACCTTTTGGGGACTGCCCCTTATACTATTGGAATAAGAAGACGAGATTTGATTGGCTCGCCTCCCCTTAACTCCAGAGCGTTATTCAAAATGGTAGTCAAACTGTTCGAAATTAAAAAATTCTTATTTCTATACCCTTTATTCGCAATTTAACTATTTTAGATACATTTTTTGGTACTAAATAATATATTTTATGGTCTAAGAAATCCAAAAATTAAGTTATCGCTTTTTACACAGGATTTTCTTCTGTCTCCCTTTAATTATAAATTCTCGAACCCAGACTTCCTAGGTTCTTTAAACGCTTTTTCACGAGAGAAACAATATTATACGTATTATTGGTTTTCCCTATGCCTTAGCCACTTTGAGGCCCTAAAATTTGAGACTACGACCTGTCAGGGACTCAGGGAATAAAATTAAAAAAGTGCGCAAAAAATATGATTTGACTTGATTGGCTTTTTCATTTTAATTACGCTGGGAATAAGCCGCGTTTGCCAGAAGAAGGGCCATGGCTATGAACACGACGAATCGTAAAGTAAAACGGTGGATCATTTGGTTGGATAGCATCTTTCAGATTTTAACACCTGATTTGGAAAAACAGTCGATAATTAAATTTATCTTTTTAATCGATGGTTATCTATTATAATCAAAAGCGGATGAGATGAAATACACTACTGCATTGATTATTCAACGCGATAATCCCCTTCATCGGTATAAGATGATAGAGAATTTCAAATTTGCTAAAGGGCATTATGAAATAGATCACAAAACAGTGAATAAAGGAGAAACAAGATGATAAAGTTTATAAGATAACCCACACCCCGAGAGCCCATTGTGACGCTATTTTGTTCGGAATCGGATATCCATTATCTTCTGTTATTCGTATATTTTCAGATATTTTATTTTCGGATAATTGTTAAATGTATAAGGTTTACCCGAAGATAAGCGTTTGGCGCTTTATCTACGAACAAATTACTCGTTTTCAAACGTATAATGATGGATAAGAATATTCGCGTTTCCAGAATTAGTCTAAAATATAAAAAAAATATTTCAAATTCACTAAATTTGAAGGATTTAAATAAAACAACGAAACTAAGATTTTAAATCATCTTTTTATTCAGTATTTTCCACGAAAATAAATTTTGAATTTTTTTATCCGAACGTATAACGCGGATAATATTCTAAGATAAGGCCATTTTTGGATAAAAACGGATATGAATTGTTTTTTAATAAGTTAATTCGAATGAAAAATAGCCTATTTTTAATCATACAGATAATATACATCAGAATTTAGTACATTTTATCCAATTATTAAAAAGTTGACGAATTCCGAGCTCTACTACTATTACTACCACCAGAAGCCGATGAAACCCTCCTTTGAAGTCTATTACTCCCTGGTCGTGTCTACCCCTCTCTGTATGGGTTAGTTTCAAATATCGCGATTCGTACGCCTCCTAACGGTAGATATTTTCGGAGCGGGAGTTCGTCGAGCGAATATCTCTGACAGTAGGACCCCTCCGATCTCGTAAAAATTGTGAGTTTTACCCATACTGAGAGGAGCGCTATATCGATCATTAGAGTAGTAGACTTCAAAGGAGGGTTTCATCTACTTCCGCTACCACTACCATAACCTACAACCCCTGTTATGGGCCGACGATCAAGTGTAATATTAAATTGCTCTTTCTCCTACAATTAATTTCTGCTTCTTTCACGGGTTTGACCCGAATCGGATAAAGAGCTCTTCTTACAAAATGGCGTTTTTTGGTAGGAGAAGTCGTCTCTTCCAATTTTCAATTGCGATTCTTCCTATGTTTAATTTTAAGGAAACAACATCACTAGTTATACGTGGAGTTTAAAAGCCATTGTTTTCCTAATCTAAAATAATTGTTGATGAAGTGAAATATAAATTTTAGACATTATCTATACGAAGGTACTGCGGGCCTATTCCGTAGCAGTCTAATAAAATTAATTCATATTTAAATTCATTTTAACTGAAATTTTGGGATAACGGATAATTCGTAATCAAAACGGATAACTATATTTTTCGAAAATAAGAAAAATAATTTAAAAACTCACGGTTTTGATATTCAAACTTCTATACGACGCGAAACGAAAGCTACAGATGTTTTTATTCGACTTGGGAACCCGCTTTTATGTAGTACATTTGCAATTATAATTAATTGTCAAAGCTAGGAGAATTAAAAAGCATTGACGTATACTCGGCGTATGAAAGCAATTATAATCGCGTTACTTCGCTTACTCGTACAACGATAACAAAACTTAATTGATCTTTGTGAAAATGACAACGAATAAAAAGATGATTTACAATCTTAGTTTCGTGGTTTTATTTTATATTCTTCCAATCAGTGGTGGATTAGGCCTATTTAAACGATAAGGAATCGATAAAAAATCAATTATTATTTGGTTGCATTCTCCCTTTAAGAACGCGTCAACCATTGATTAATAATAACCAAGAGCTAAGAAATTTTGAGTATGGCATTTTAATAGTATGACAAAATTAAAAATATAATCCATAAGCGTTTTAATAAAAAGTGACAGCCCCACTTTAAGTGAATTGCACTTTGAATTTAAAGTTTACGACAACCAATAACGGACCAACACGCGCTTCGAACTTAAAAATTAATATTTAAACTTGTGTTTTTATTCTTACCAAAGACGCGTCAACTAAATCTGAACTCAAATTTCAGTGATCGCGCTAGCGGGAGAAACAAAAACATCAATAGCCTTTTTCTAATTGAGGTAGGGTGTCTAATACTCGATCGGGCCGGACCGGGCCGGGCTTTTTATGTTTTAAAAATTCAACGGGCCGGGCCGGGTAATTATAAAATAAGAATAAGGCAATTAATGAATTTCTCAATAATTCACTTCCGTTGAGATCTTAATTTCTTCTCTTAGTTTTCACGGATATAAACTTAAAACTCTCATTTCCCTAGATTGTTTGCTTCGTGGAAATAAATAAAAATTCCAATTAATATGTTCTGATTTAATAAAATAAAATGAATAATATAATGATACAATATTAGCTTTCTTTTAATTTGAGATACAATCAAACATAATACAGCCTTTAAACTATTGAAAAGTGCGAAATAAAGGTGTGGAATCATCGTGGCGTCTGCAGTAAATATATTTTGTCCCAATGTGCGCATGTCTCCCCTTTTTCTTAGATAATATAACAATTACATAATTTTGAATAAAAAAATTAATTATTTAGTTTAGTTAATTAGTTATTAGCTTAGTTTATAACAAATCGTTAATTCTCAATATTTTAGTTTTAACAACATACACATTTCAATAAATTTTCTTTTAGGTATTATTTTCTTAAACATATCTGCGAGATTGCCATGAGTACTAACATATTTAATATTAAATAGCCCTTTTTGTAAACAATCTCTAACATAATGATATCGCAGATCAATGTGTTTGGTTCTATTATTTTCTATATTATTTTCTGAAAAATATATAGCGGCTTGGTTATCACAGAATATTTGTGGTATTTCATTATAACCATTAAGTTTAAAAATAGTTATTAATTCGTTCAAATACACGAGTAATCCATGTAACTTCTTTAGCTGTATCAGCCAGAGCGATGTACTCTGCTTCCATGCTAGATAACGCAACACTATTTTGTTTAACAGATCGCCACTCAATGGGGTTATCACCTAAATTTATAAGAAATCCGCTTGTTGATTTTCGGTCATCAAGATCAGATCCCCAGGAAGCATCACAAAACACGTTTATATTGAGTCTGTTCAAGCCCTGATAATGTAATCCATAATTACTAGTATCACAAACATATTTAAATACACGTTTAAGGGCATCACAATGTACTTGTCCTGGATTTATAGAATATCGAGCTAGGGTCGAGACTGCGTAAGTTATATCTGGCCGAGTTCGTTGTGAAAGATATAAAAGGATACCAATCATCTGTTTATAAGGGAATTTAATGGGTTGATCGGGTGAAGGACAGGATTTATTTGAGATGGACAGTCCTTCTGGTAGTGGAGATTCAAAAATTTTATTTATTTCTGTCTTCCAGGTGTTTTGTAATTTCTGTATATAAGCATTTTGATGTATGACGGCTTCGCCCCTACTAGGGAATTCAAACTGGATACCAAGAAAATAATGTAGAGGTCCTAAATCATTTACTTCAAATACAGTTGCCAATTTGTCGTGTAACATCTTTACAACCATATCATCTTTTCCAATTATAATAATATCATCCACGTAAAGGATTAAAATACCAGATAACTTATAATAATAAATACAATTTGATCCCTGTAATTGAGTGTATCCTAAATTCAGTAGTTTGTTATCCAACTCCGAATACCATTGTTTGCCGCTTTGTTTTAATCCATATAGAGCTTTATGTAAAACCATACATGGTCCTCCTTTCCTGGTACAACAAAACCCTTAGGTTGTTTGACATAAATCTCTTCATCGATATCACCATAAAGATACGCGCATTTGACGTCTAGATGTTTGTGAGACCAACCAAGACATACGATAAAGAGTAATACGCAAATCCGGATGATAGTGAAATTTGCCACTGGTGCGTATTTTTGGTGATAATCACTTCCATATTCCTGGGCAAAACCCTTAGCAACTAATCGTGCCTTATGTCTTACAATTTCTCCGTTAACTTTCTTTTTCAACGCGTATACCCATCTTGTTCCGATGATTTTCTTATTTGAAGGTTTTGGCACAATTTTAAAAACGTTTCTTTGTTTAATAGTAGCTATCTCAGCTTCCATTGCCTCTTGCCATTTTTGTGCATCCGTACTTTCCATTGCCTCTACGTACGAGGTTGGTAATTCTAAACAATGATGTTCTATATTTCCCAAAGCATTCGGTTGCACTTCAGGAATATTTTGTGTTGGCTGAAATGAAAATTTATATGTATCGCAAACTATATTATACTTTTTCATATAGGATTTTAATTCATTTTCGGAACGGATTCTATGATTTTCAGGATCAAAGTAATAAACATCAATTCTATCACCAGATTTTCGAAGATGTTCTTCTCGTCGCCATCCAATGGGAAAATCGTCCTTAACGTCTATTATCTTCACCTTTGGTTTACGAAAAGTTACAAAACCTTTATTTTCTACTAATGTACCTTTATCTTCTACTAGTGTATCTTTTACTGGTTCTTCATTAAGTAAGATTTCCTTTGGGTGTTGTTCTTGAGCAGTAACTTCTTTATTTTCATTCATTTCTTCTTTATCATCGTCATCTTTTATGATGTATTTTGGCCAATCTTCATTATATATTGTTATATATTCATTGTTTCGAGTTTCTCGCAGTGATTTTATTCCCAAACGTGACTCATTAAATGATACATGTTTTGTCTCAATGACTTTGTTCACCAATGGAAACCAGATCCTATATCCTTTTGTTTTTACGGCATATCCCACCATAATTCCTAATTTTGCTCGATTTCCCAATTTATGTCTATATGTTTTTTGGTAAGAAAGTAAACGCTAAACAACCATATCTCTTTAAATGACGTACCGATGGTTTTCTTCCACTCCATCTTTCTTGGGGTACTACGTGTAAAAGCTTTGAATGTGGTAATTTATTTGATAAAGTTGTAAACGCGTATAGAGCTTCACCCCAAAGGTTTTGAGGTTAGCAAGCATCTGTAAGTAAAGTTCTAACTCCGTCCAACACAGTTCTATTGAAACGTTCAGCAACGCCATTCATCTCTGGAGTATAGACATTTGTTCGTTGTAATATGATACCATTTTGGATACAAAAATTAACAAAATAATGAGCACAATATTCCATGCCATTATCAGTCCGGAGTATGCGTAATTTTTGTCCTGTTTGTCTTTCAGAAAATGCCAAGTATTCTTGAAATTTTAAGAAAGCTTCATCTTTAGTTTTCATTGTAAATACAATCGCCATTCGTGAATAGTCATCGATAAATGAAATAAAATACCTTGCTCCACCCAAAGAAGGGACGGGCGAAGGGCCCCATACGTCACTATGAACGATTTCTAATATTCTGTGAGATGAAATATCCTTTATATATTTAGATGCTGCCTTCGATGCTTTTGATAATTTGCATGCTATACATATTTCATTTTCCCCTTTTAATGGTGGTAACCCGTAAACCATTTCGTATTTTTCTAATTCTTTTAATCGTTTCATACTCGGGTGTCCCAAACGTTTATACCATATATTAATTTCATTTACGGAACTTGTATAACTTTTGGATATTTGATTATCCTTATATTCTCGAGATTCTTGTTTTTCATATGATACCTGAACATCTGTTGCAACATAGGCATCCACAATATAAAGGTTATTGTCACGTAAATATGATTGCATAAATAACTGTCCTTTTCTATCGTATACTCGTATACATCCATTAAATATGACCGATTTATATCCTTGAAGATCTAACTTTCTCGCTGATAGTAAATTTCTGTTATATCCTGGGACATATATTACATCTCTAAGACAAATGACTTCTCCCCCGTATTCATTATTAATAAATATAGGAATATCTCCTAAACCCATCGCTTGGGATCCACCTTCTGCCATATCTACTGGTGATGCCATTTCTCGATAATTCTGTAACCAGTCTCTTCTGTTAGAGAAATGGTGTGTTGCCCCGCAATCGAAAGTCCAAGTTTCGTTATCAACTACTGCCACCATTGCCGAAGCATAAAATGACTTCATACTATTTTTAGTTTTCTGGCCGTGATCATTATCTTTACGTTGGACCTTTACATCTTGCTGTAATAATTTTGATCTGCATTCTCTTGCCAAATGCCCTTGTTTCCCACATCGATAACACTTTAATTCGTTAGGCCTATTATCATTTTGTTTATACGTTTGATTTTGATAATTATGATTACGATTATTATTCGTTGATTTGTATGTTTGGTTCGAATTTTGGTTTGACATATATTGCCCATGTGACACTTGTTTCTTCTTCAGCCCATGTGGTTTCATATTATAACTTGATACAAATCCTGATTGGTTAGATGTAAATAAATTATCCCTTGTGGCTCGTTTTTGCCTTTCATACTCTGCTATCAATAACTCTTTTACTTTAGTTGGTTTGAAATCCTTCTTATCCCAATGATAAGCTGTTGCAGCTACTAGTTCATATTGAGAAGGTAATTTATGTAACATCTGATAAGCTATCTCATCATCATCAACCTTTCGACCAGCATTTTCTAATTGTTCAGCTGCACTAATTACTCTAGCGATATAAGCATGCATAGATTCAGGAGGTGTATATCGTAAAGTAATAAATTCATCTCTCAATGTCGCTATTCTCGCTCTAGATTTTGGTTCGTAAATATCCGCTAATGAGTCCCACGCTTCTTTTGCGGTACGATACTGTGCTAGAATTTTCTTATGTGTATTATCTACCGCTAAGGATATTTTCGATAGCGCCTTTTGTTTTCTCATAGCATAGCGTTCTTTCTCTTCTGGTTTCGCTTCAGAAGAAGGTGGACTATCCGAACCATCAATTATGCCCCATAATCCAAAATCCAAAAGAGCCATTTTCATATCAAACTTCCATTGATTATAGTTATCATCATTTAATTTTGTAAAAGAAAATGTTCCACTAGGTAGTACCTCTGAATCTCTATAACCTTCAGCCATAGTCATTCTTGTTAATTAGAAATTCATAATCTTGATAAATTCAAAAAAATCTAGTACGATTGTTATATATCTTCTGGAAGTTCTGTGATATTATCTTCATTCAACCAGCCAACCAGTTATTCAAAGTAATAGTTAAGCCTTGGCACTTGGAATGTTTTCTTTAAAATTTCGATAATACCTTGTTTATGCTTCTGTCGTTAATTCATTGTTATTTAATCGTCGTTTATTCCTTCAAATAGTTTATTTTTGTTGTATATTTATTAAGACTTGCCACATACCATTTCATCATCGTCGTTCAACAAAAAAACGTTAACTATTGCATCATTCCAAAGACAAAAGAATCCAATATTCCACAGAATCCACACACCAAAGAGAAGAATGTACTCGCAACCACGCTCTGCTACCATGTTGAGATGAAATGATATAAAGGCTAACAGTACATATCCATGAATCTTTGAAGTTATTCTTTATTAATAATTAAAGTAGTTAATTTATAATATAAACTTGTTATGGAATTAAAGAAAATATTAAATTAAGCAATGCAAGAGTTTCCAATCACACTGAGAGAGAGAGATGATGATATTGTGTGGACTCGGTAAGAAAAAAACGTTAATTCCAAAATGGGGCGCGGGGGGGGGGTGTAGTATTCCCCAACCAATCAGAATATTATCTAAGTAAACATACATCAACAGTTCCCATTAGCGCAGTTTCCCATTAGCGCGGATCCCATTTGCGCCGTCCCCATTTGCGCAGTTTCCCATTAGCGCCGTTTCCCATTAGCGCCGATTCCCATTTGCGCAGTTTCCCTTTAGCGCCGTTTCCCATATGGACATAAATGTTTTTTTGGTTCGGTAGCGGAATGGTTAGCATAGACGGCTTCTAACCAGATGATAATGAGTTCGAGCCTACATACGGAAAATGATATGTTATAGTTTTCGACTTATTTGGTTCATGTAAATTTTTAAAAATAATTGTGGTTCATTTCAGTTTTAATTGTTGTTAGCAGTTTCATATAATGTAGGAAAAACTGAAAGAAAAACGAAATAGATTATGTTGTCATTTTTGCGTACGTGTTTCTGTTAAGTTTTGCATGATTTTGCTGTTTTCCGTGTTGTGGGTCAGTTTTGTAAATTTTACGTCGGGTTTAAATACAGATTTATTTTAATAGCGGTCAAGTTATTTTTTATGCTAAAACAAATACAAAGTGGTACTACTAAATTACAAATTTTTCATTTCGGTAATGCTCATAATAATAATAATAATAATAATAATAATAATAATAATAATAATAATAAAGCTTTTTTTATTGGATGACTCCATAAGTTTATACTTGTTTTCGTAGAGGTCCGTTTTAAATTACATTACTAGAGATTATTTAGTTATTTTGAATCCAAGTGTTTTATTACCGCTGTTTTCATAGCAGGGAGCTGGTTTATGTTTTTTACGTTATTCGGTAGGCTATTCCATGCTTTTATACCGTTGAATTTGGTGCTTCGATGGCGATATTTATTATTAAAAGGTTCTTGGAACACGTATTTTTGACCTCTGATATTATTATATTGGTGATGCTTTGGGTACCAGTCCATGATTTAGTCTGAATGTGCATTATATTTGGCTTTATGGGTGAAGATTAATAGGTTGAGTTCGTAATTATGTTGTAGAGTTTTTATGTTCGCTGTTTTTCTCGCAGCGGTTGCAGAAGAACGTCTGCTAGTTTTAGTTATTAGTTTTGCGCTTGCATTTAATTGGGGATTTTAATTTCGAGAGTGATGTTTTTTGCGCGTTGTGCAAAAAAATGTTTCCATAGTCTGTTCGCGGTTTTATGAGGGCGTTGTACAGTGTGCGTAGCGTACCCATATCTAGGTGTTTTTGTAGTGGCCTTAAGAGCCATATGCGTGATATCACTTTTTTAATAGTATGTTCAATGTGCAGCGACCATGTTAGTTGTTCGTCGATCCATACTCCGATGTATTTATAGTGGGTGACTCTTTTTACCGCGCCTGAGCATATACTGTCTACGCTAGCTGCTTCTTTTGCCATTCCCTTGTTAGGGCTGAATATCATGAAGTTAGTTTTATCCCTATTTAGAATTAGTCCTTTAGAGCGCAGCTCGTCTTCTAATGATTTCAAGTCTGCTTGGGTGTCATCAATTACTTTATGTAGATTTTTATTTGCCGCTACAATGGCGTTCTCATCTGCGTATTCATTTGCGCTGGAATTATGTAAGGCTTTGTGTGTGTCTGCTGTGTATACGTTGAAGAGTGGGGACCCAGTGCGCTGCCCTGGGGTACTCCGTGTTGTACTGCCAAAGGTGTGGAGTAGTGGTTGTTATAATAAGTGGATTGTTTGCGGTCACTTATGTAAGATGTGAGCCATTTCAGCGCCATTCCCTTCACGTTCTTCATAATAGCGATTAGTGTGTTGTGTTGTACCGTGTCAAATGCTTTGGACATGTCTACGAATATGACTATTACGAATTTGCCATAGCTTAGTTCTTTAAGTATTGTTTCATGTAGGTGGAAGAATCCAGTTACAGTTGAATAGCCTCTCCTGAAACCCGACTGATATTTGTAGAGTAATTTTTGCCCTTCCAAGTATGTGCTTTACGGACAGTTTATCGTGTAAACATTGGTCGTAACAAATTTATCGTGGACAATTTACCGTAGTATACAATTGACCGTAGAGCATATTATATCGTAAAAAGTTCACCGTGACTAAATTTACCGTTGATACATTCTTCCCGTTACATATTTACCGTATCCCGAGAAAAAATTGCAGTCAGTTTATCGTGTAAACATTGGTCGTAACAAACTAGGACGAGCTAGTTCGACTGATAGATAACTTAACCTAACCTAACCTAAGAACACACCGATAAAAAATATCTAAATTAATACTTATCAGATCCACTCTCGCGCGTACGACTTTTTTTAAGGATATTTAGAATTCCCGGAGTCGCCTGTCAACAGTCTTTTTGCAAGGGCGATCAACTTTAGGATATAAATTTTTTCGCGGTCGACTTTCAACCGAACCTAACCTACTTTAATAATTAGCAAACTCCATTTGGATAAATGTTTACGCATTTCGAATTTTAACAAACTCTTATTTTAATCAAGTTTTTTGCTTTTAAATAATTTGACACTCCCTACTAGCTTTATAATGAGGTGAACGACACATTTTCACACGTTAATAATGAAAATACGATATATGGTTAACGTTGATAACGGTAAAATATTTACGGTATCTTGTGTACGTTAAAACTTAACACGGTAAATAAATTTACGGTAAAAAAATGTTACGATTAATTATGGCGTTAATGTGGTTTACGGTGAATAGGTAAACGATAATAATGAATGTACGATGAATTTTAAACGGTAAAGTGCCCACGGTAAAATAGTTACGATAAATTACACACGTTCAATTGACCGTATCCCATTTCGCCCTTATCTATATTCTCGGTTCTTATCTCTATGTTCATATATCACGTGATTGAAAGTTTAAATGATAAGGCGCCAAATCAAATATGAATCTTTAACCTATACTGAAACCTCTTTAAGCCTTTATCGTTTTCGAATTTCGCGCGGGTCTCCTATCGTATTATCACCTATGCCAGATCTTATCTTAAAACTCATTGGAAAAATAAATATATGGATATATTCTTGTTTCTTATCTCTATGTTCATATATCAGTTTAAATGATAAGGCGCTAAATCAAATGTGAATCTATAACGTATACTGAAACCTCTTTAAGCCTTTATCGTTTTCGAATTTCGCGCGGTTCTCCTATCAGTAGTATCATGTTATCGACAAAAGTCTTTGCGTGTCCTATCTCAAAACACACCAGATAAATAAATTGATGGATATTCAAATATCTTAACAAATAACTACAAGAATTTCTCCAAGTAAACATAACTATAAATTTAAACTGCAAATATACGATTATTTGTCTTAAACATTATAATAAATGCGGAAAAACACTCAAACAAGTTGGCGAACACCACGATATCAAATTAAAATTGGAAAGTTAGGCCTAATTACAACGTGTATGAAAATTGAAATACCCTAATGATATATACAATTAAAGCTCGTGGTTAAACCTCAAACGCTGTTCAAATCTTTTTATTATCAATTCGATCCTCGTTCCATCATTCCTATCGTGATCTCGAACGTTGTATACTCACTTTTATCATTAACTCGAGCGTCGTGCAATCATTTTTAACGTCTAAGAGACCTCGTAAAATGTTAAAGTAACGAAACATAGGATAATATAGCAACTATTTCTGAGAGATGTTTAAGACCTCGATTATAATCAAGATCATATAAATTAAAATAATGTCATAGATGTAAAAACAATTTTCGGTATAAGTCTATTAAGAATTACATCTAGAATGTATATAGGATAATATAGAAACTATTTCTGAGAGATGTTTTAGACCCTGATTATATAAGATCATATAAGCTAAAATAGTGTCATAGATGTAGAAACAATTTTTGGTATAAGTTTAACAAGTATTACATCTGGAATGTATATAGGATATTATAGAAACTATTTCTGAGAGATGTTTTAGACCCTGATTATAATCAAGAACTACTTCAAGATCATATAAGTTAAAATAATGTCATAGATGTAGAAACAATTTCTGGTATAAGTCTATTAAGTATCACATCTGGAATGGATAATATAGAAACTATTTCTGAGATATGTTTAAAACCCCGATCACTACAAATAATGTTAGCCCTTGTACCTGAATATTACTGTAATAAGCAAATATGAGGGTTTACAACCGAACGCTAACATTAATCCGTTGATTCATGCAAACAAACAAGAGATTAAAAGAGAGAGGAATGAAAATGGTAAAGGGATATTTAAACATAATGTTCTAACTATTCCTACTATTTTAACAAATATATACTATATATTCTAAGTATACATAAGCCTAAGGGTATATGGATTAAGTGAGAAGCGTCAAAGATTTTTTTTTTTATTTAATTGGTCTAGTTGTTAATTTTTTCTTATACATCAAATGAATTTCTTATACATCAAATGAATTTCTATATAATTTTTAAGTAACGCTGTATTAGTTATGAACAAAGAATACATATTATACGAGCAAAATTCGCTATTGAATACTTTAAGTCGCATCAGTTCCTCGAAAACTGATATAACTACAGCCGAGGGTGAAATTGCTGCGAAATAGGAATGTACACGATCGAAGTTCACGTGTGCCTCGTTATCCTTAAACTGAAAACCGATGTTATAGTTCGGCATAATACGTTCGTAGACCTCGAATATATGAAACCGCATCACGTCTACCATCAACATGAACACCTTGCGATGAAAAAACAAGCTGTTTAAATGCTCGTTCGCCCGAGGTAGAATCCTACGTAGTCCTAGACATTCGAGATGATCGAGAGCGACAATTTTTTTGGTCATATACAGGGTGTGGTACAATTAACGTGAATTTATTCCACGTGATTGTACCCGAAATGAAGGTTCCACCTTCGAATAACAGACTAATATCCTGCGGTTCCGTATCTGCACCACGTGTCCCATCTACACCGCTGATGATAGTCTCGATTTTCCACGTGAGGGATCTCAACAGCTTAGGTGAGATCGCCCACGAGAGTATCATCGACACGTCTTTCAAGGAAGACATCGGGCTGCATCTCCTCGGTAATACCGAAGGTCAAAAATGTCCGCTCCCCCAACATGAAGCGTTCATTGATATGCTTTTCCTCGCTGCATTTAACTAAGGGAGAGAGTAAAATACAAGAAATTATTACTTATACCCCTCTCGCTTATCACGAAGCTCGTTCGTTAAGAATGAATGATAAAAGTGGAGGTTAATATCTAGGATGGTCTAACTTTAAACCGTAAAACTAACAATGTATACAATGGAATTAAATCTTACCCATGCGATTCACCAGATTGTTGATACATGACATGAAGACGTTTAAGATCGCCATGGAGATTGAAAGAGGACGCCGCGGTAACCTTTTCATTTCATCCTGATGTAGCTTCGAGAAATTTGACTTACTACACTTGTATCGAAATGGTTTCAAAATCTAAGACATTATCGTAACTTCAATGATCTTGAAGTAGTTCTTGATTATAATCAGGGTTAAAACATCTCTCATAAATAGTTTCTATATTATCCTATAAACATTCCAGATGTGATACCTTATAGCCTGATACCAAAAAAATGTTTCTACATCTATGACATTATTTCAACTTCTATAATCTTGAAGTAGTTCTTGATTATAATCAGGATTAAAACATCTCTCATAGTCTCTATATTAACCTATATACATGTCGGATGTGATACTTGATAGACTTATACAAAACATTGTTTCTACATCTATGACATTATTTTAACTTCTATGACCTTGAAGAAGTTCTTAATTTAGATCGGGGGTCTAAATTATCTCTCATAAATAGTCTCTATATTAACCTATATACATGGCAGATGTGATACTTAATAGACTTATACCAAACATTGTTTCTACATCTATGTCATTATTTTAACTTCTATGACCTTGAAGAAGTTCTTGATTATAGTCGGAGTCTTAAATTATCTCTCATAAATAGTCTCTATATTAACCTATATACTATTCGTAGGCTTACCTGAATAGTGTGGAACTTAAGTATAAATAAATTCATAGACTGATTGTATTCGAAAATATATTTATTTCACACATTCACAAATGTTTTTTACTGTGTATTTGTATTCTTTGCACAAGGTGCAGAACAGACGCTTATCCAGCGTAATCGATCGTTCATTCTTGAATGTGGGACGATAATGTTTCTTTTGTTGGACAAGTACGCATTTATTAAGATGAATGCAATCTCTTGTTGTACAGAAATGTAGGAGTTTCCCGTGGGCTGGTACTCCCGCCAGATCTGAGTCGCAACTCGGACACGACAGCGATGAATTTCGCGGAACTTGGATCCATTCAGCCATTGTATACAGGAAATATATGGCAATGTTTGATCTAAAGACAAAATTCATGGTTACTCTGCTGTTAAATGATGATTTTGAAAAAGTTTCAATTGTATACTCTAAGCGCTACCAATAATACTGAGCTCTAACACACGATACATCTCGTTAGAGAAATTTAGTTATACTCAACTAACGAAATGTGTCCGTGATTTTATTTATCATATGTTCGCATTCATGCGATAAACTAGCAATACACTATATTTTAGTCTATTAACTCTATAGAAAATAATGAATTATCATTAGGTAAATGCTATTTAAAGTTAAATGAAAGGTTGGTATAAATAACTATGTTATATTAAAAGACTACGTTAAAGTTTCTTTCATGCTTACCGAGTGGATATTTCTTCCTCTGATTGAAGATGTCTCTGGAGATATTTTTCTTTCCTGTGCTGAAGATGGATCAGGAGTTTGTGATGATTAAGATTTGAAAATTTCACTATTTATACCCTCTCTTATCATAAACAATGAGTAAGTGATTAAGATAGTGAAACAGAACGTTTGGAGTGACTCATGTATAATTTTACCTAAACAGAAGGAAGGGGATGTAACTCTGTACCGTTATAGGGGATATTTGTATGGATAAACCCATCCCGAGGTGTGAAGTATTATTTGCATCTCAGGGTATCTGTTTATTCTCTTAAAGATAAACGTGATAATGATAGTAAGATGTCGGAGTTTGTAAATAAGAGATACGATAATGACATAGATAGAAAAACAGTTTTTGGTCCATGTCTAATAAGTAAATATATGTAAGGGTAAACGTGATAAGGATTGTAAGATTATGAAGTTTATGGAAATAAGAGATTTTCAATAAATTGTTAGTTATAACATAGTTAATTCATATTTTAATTAAACGTTATTAAGTACATCACATTTATTTGCTACGTTTTATAATCGAACGGAAGTCATCCTCATCCTCGGTGTAAAATTTACGTTTTCGGTTATGAAATTCAAACATACTGTTACACGACTTCTGATCTAAAAATTTAAATAAGGGCGTTCGTACACACTTGTTACACCAATAACTAAACAGGTCGGTGACTATTTCTCTTACGCTTTCAGGATAACAGTAGCCATGGTATTTGATATGATCTACATCATCTTCGGGAGATATAACTCCTTCAAGATGGATACACTCGCTACACACGCGTATTCTCCGATACGTGTCATAAAAAGTACGACGCACCGAATAATACGTCGTGATTATAGTACAGGCATTCTAGCCCAAAAAAAGGGAGAACCCGGAACAAATTAAAACGGTTACGAAAATTTCCATACTTATAGAATCTAATGCGCTCTTTAACGTGGTGAGGTCTCCCAATCTCGCAGGCGTGGGGAAAATCCGCCATCTTGGAAAATGGCCGCCAAAATTACTAAAAATATACATAACTTTAGATGTAATTATCGGATTGACTGATAGTTAAGCTCAAAATGTAGCGTTTATCAAACCGTAAGCTCGCAAACATGCATTGAAACTGGTGAAATTGATAAATTTAGGGAAATATGAAGTTTCCGCGGAAAACCACTTAAGATTTTGTTATAATTTCGCTGTTTCAATAATAGGACGCGTTTTTCTAAGTATTGTTGCCTTTAAAACGTTTAATGAAGAGAAAATATTCCGCCATTTTGGAAAATGGCGACCAAAATTATAAAAACTTCATAACATAACCAGATGAACTAAAAAATGATTGTTTGTATATGGTATCATTCGTTTGTTATATGAATTTTGAACGTTAATCAAACCGAAGCTGGCAAACATGCCTTAATAATTTCCAAAACTTAATAATGCTCTAATATAACAATATATATTAATTTCTTTGTAAAACAATTCGAAAATATTTATTTACAAACTATCGTTACATTTAATTTACAGTTAATGTAAATGTTATCATTATATAATGTAAATGTTATCATTATATAATGTAAATGTTATCATTATATAATGTAAAAGTTATAATTATATAATGTAAATGTTACCATTATATAATCTAAATGTTATATAATGTAAATGTTATATAATGTAAATGTTTTTAAATGTCTAAATTGTCCATCTCGCCATCTAGATAAAAATCTCTGCAGTCGTTTGTGCATGAAATACCGTGACATTTTCTGCACATTGCGGAACACATCAGACCTGTTTTTCGACATTCGCATTTTTCGTCGCAACTACCCTTACACTTGCAAGAAATCATATTTAAAATTTCGCTCGGGGCAGGTTGACGAGTGGTTATTACTGGGCGCAACACGTGGCCGACTCTTTTCCACCCCCAATCTTCTGCATTTATGTCGTTGCCAAGCCACGTTTGGACTTGGTGGTAGACTCTTTGCATGTGTTGGCTAGCAGCTGCACTTGTGGGTGGAAGACTTGCCAGTTCATATGAGCTACTTATCGGTGAATTTCTGGTGGCCTTTGTAAATACAACGTAGCGTTGCTCATTTAAGGTACTACTTTTAATTGCACAGTATAAGGATAGCAAGAAATATTCTCCTACAGTAGTTATTTCTGCGATACTAGCTCCAGGCTGATTAAAAATCAAAACTTTTTGACGGAGATCTTCGTTTTGTTTTAGTATTTTGAAAGCTTTTTTTTTCCTTGGCGATAAAGGGCAGATGTAGTATCACAACCCGTTGCAGCATGGAGAAAGAGTAAAACATGTGCTTGTTCTCCAAGTTCTTTTTTTATTGCCTTGATGTCAAAGATTTTCGTTGGAGAGTTTCCTTGCTGTTGTTTTACCAAAAATAAAGAATTTTGATTTTCGGTATCAGCGAGAACTATCAAAATTACAAGCACGTCTGTGTCTTCTGCGATGACAGAAATAGTTTTGTAATTTTCGCATTTTCCAAAGTCAAGCGCTGTTTTTGCTATAAGAACGTCAGCGTCACTTTTTGCTTGAATGGCTCTAAGACCAGATGATTAAAATCTAGTAATAAGATGGTGTATCAAGGACTATTCTTTTTTTCGAATTTTTAAGGAATGCGTCTTGAGAAGTCATTGCGAGGTTATTTTCTTCTATTTTGATATCCGGGGCCATTGATTTTGCTTGCCTTCTCCTATGTTCCTTTCCTTTCGTGGTTAAACCATTTGAATAGCCCTCAAAAACTACAGTTGTAGTTTCACCGTAGTGGTTTTTAACATAATCTACGTACAGGTTGATGGTTGAAGATATTCCCGTATGTGCAAGGGCGAGGCCACACTACACGATGAAGCAGAAATCCACCATCCACTACCACTTGTTCATAAACCATCTCTTTAGTTATTATTAAAGGACTAACCTCCTCAAGAAGATGAGACAGGGTTGCTTTGTTTGTCTTTCGAAATGAGAACTCATCAAACATAGATGGAGCGACCGGAGAAAGTTCATATGACATGCAGTTTTTTAAATCAGCTCCTCGTTGTAACGCGCAGGCTATTCTTCTAAGCAATTGTTGTGGGTTCACAACAATATCCTCTCCGTCAAAGTTTAATACGTTTTTCATTCCCGCTAGTGGTTTCACTTTGTCATTTCTCTTAAGTTTAGCTTCCAGAAACGACTTCCCGACCATTCTTTCCATTGAAATTTTCCCAATTTCTACTGCAGAATCGCAATTTACAGTCTCATCAGCTACAGCACCGGAAGCCAGAGACACCAACGAATTCTCGTACTTGAATGGTGTGTGATCCCTTAGCCATCCATAAAACTTCTTAGCGTCTGTCGCGTCGCGTACTTGTCGTGATTCTCGAATCTCTACATGTTGTTCTGACGTTGTTGCGCAAACGCCACAGTAGTCTTCCAAAGCTTCACTGAGCTGCAGACACACCGGAATAGTTAGGATCCATCGAGCGAGTGTGCTTTCGCTCAAACCGCGACCCCTTGTTAGTCCACCAGACGTTTTCATTGATCGCATTAGAACTTGCTCAATTGTCATGTCCGACCAAATACCAGACCACATTTTGTCGGATCGTCTAACGGTAAAAAATCCCAATTGTCCAAAGTTAATGTACTCTTCTTCACTCATTATAGTAGATAATTGAGACATCGTTTGTACATATAACTGAGTAGATTTCGCGTAAGCAAGGTGTGCGGCTGCGTGTAAATATGGCAACATTTGTTTAAGACAATATAAGTGTAGATCCCAGTTTCCTGTCCGTTCAGCTCTAACAAAACGTCGCATTATTTCAACCTGGTCAAAATAATCGAGCCACAATTTTCCTGTGCGACCAAAATTTTTTAATTCTTTCTTTTGAGTCTCAAATGCTGATAGTAAACTCATTATTTCTTTTGTTCTTCGAACATCGTCAGTGCTTACAGCATTTTGCATTATATCACGGTGGATTTCTTTAATTTTATTCTGTAAGTCTTCTTTTATGATCGGAATGGATTCAAGAATAATCTGACCGATTGCCTTTTGCGCCAGGAAGTGAGCCCGAAGTGCCCGGGAATAGGCATGTCCATTAAGCATGTGAGGCACTGACGCTTTGGCGTAAACGGTTTCCCACATTTCAGAAATTCCACTACCAGCCATTATATAGCCCACAGCACCCATAAACGAAATAAGGGTGTGAAATCCCCCAAGTCGAACTATTACCGATGACAATTTCTCGGGCAACCCCAAAACCATCTCTACCGCTTTAATGTATAGTGGTTGATCAAACGTAACTACACAAGATTTCAGGTCATATCGATGGCATTGGTCGATGGCAAGAGAAGTGTAAATTGTTGTCAAGTTCGACGGATTTAAGTTAATAAATGGCAGTATGATTACTTTGCTTATAGCGTAATTATTTTCACACTTTGAACTTAATTGCATGTAACCATTCCATTCAGGGCTAGGACTTGGCTGCTTCAATATATATCCACACATCCATATGAAGTCAAGTAATTTGGCATTTTCAAGCTCTGTAGGAATAGCGTCTTCCGATAATAAGGTTTTTACGATAATTTTGCTGAGACCGGATGTACTAGGCTTTTCATAGGGTATGATATTAACTTTTCCTAATGATCCAATAACGCTAGCTGGAATATCTTCTACTGTTCGTGACATTTTTAAAGTGGTCTTAACAGCGGAAGAAGGTGTAACACACATTATTCCTCCCATGGAATGGAAGGTTCCTAATCCGTCAAGGGTTCGAATATTAACGTCCGCATTGTCAAAAACAAATTGTTTAAACGAACAGTCCAAAATTTGGGACTCATTAGACACCAAAATACTGTTCTCAAATTTCGTTACTTCCGTGTAGGATGAACAGAAACCTAGATGGGATATTATGTCAATTACGTAACGCGACCCGATCTGCTTGTGGAGAAGAACGGCTAAGCCCAACTGAATAGGGGATATGAAAGAACGTGGCCTTGTAACCGCAACTATAGCGTGCCCAATGCTGTTAAGCTTAACGTGGTTTGATCTCGAAACGTTTTTTTTCCCCGACACTTCTTTTAAAAAGAAGTCCAAAGTTATTGGAATTTGGTTAGCTGAACCGTTTCTTATCTCTTCTTCCGAGGGATATTCTTCCAGATTGTAAACGCGAGTTTCAATATCCTCTCTAATAATTTTCGCAGCAGCTTCTACGATTCGCATTCTTTCGTCTTGCTCATTCAATTTTCTGCTAGAATACCAAGTATTCGATATTATCTTATACGCCTGATCTTTCAAACTAATTATGTTATCTTTTCCAATAAGTTCAGATATTGCAATTTGTTTCCCATAACGTCGGATGAGTCTTTGTTTTGAATACTTCGTACCGTAAGGCTCCACTCCTTCATTACAAAATTCCTTAAAACGTTTCTCTAATTCTGTCATAGAATACTGGCACTCATTGTTACCATCAAGGTAGGCACAAAGAGATATGAAAGCTTCTTCTCGTTCGGCATTTACTCCCCGACCGATTTTCTTTTTCTCAGTATTTTCAGTTAAAAATTTTGTATAGCAAGTTTTATGGTAGCGCGCTTCAGCAATCTACAAGATCTATGATATTTTCAAGACGGACTAGTACGACCCGCGACCACTCATCATTTCGATCTTTTGATCTTTTAATTAGTGTTGATTTTATTTCCATTGTTCCAACCAAATGCATAATACCTTTAATTCTCGATGGATGTTTTTCATCGGGGACTGCATTATTTCCACAGAGTAAACAATTTGTTTTAAACTCGAACGAATGACCCTCGGATCTCAACAATTTATCCTTGGTTGGTTCCTTTGACATGGAGCTACCATCGTCTAGAAATTTCACAATATTTTCCTCTCGCGTATAGTGTTTTCGACAAGCTTCGTGCATACGAACTGATGTAAGGTGTTCAAGTCGCTCGTGTAGTCCATCTTTTCTCCTCAAACTTGCATTAACGACAGTTTGGAGACCCTTTGTAACTAGAACAGTTTTTTTATTCCCAAAATCCGAACTACATATCAGACAAACTACTTCCATACTTGTTTTAAGAAATATATAATATGACTAACAGCTAAAAACAACAACATTCGACTGAGCCTTTTTCTCATTTCTGACAAACTTTTATGGCATTTCCTTGAACCTTCGAGCTGATCATTTTACTAGAGGCAGAAAGAAAACAAAACCGACCTTCGAACGTGTTCGTAACTATACGCTAAATTCCCTGAGGCTATATGTGTAAGAGCTCTCTGCTTTAAAATTGTACCAAAATATTTGTATGGGTTAAAACTGGTAGCAAATGAACTTAAATAACTATACTACATTTTAAGTATACCTGGTTATGTTATGAAGTTTTTATAATTTTGGTCGCCATTTTCCAAAATGGCGGAATATTTTCTCTTCATTAAACGTTTTAAAGGCAACAATACTTAGAAAAACGCGTCCTATTATTGAAACAGCGAAATTATAACAAAATCTTAAATGGTTTTCCGCGGAAACTTCATATTTCCCTAAATTTATCAATTTCACCAGTTTCAATGCATGTTTGCGAGCTTACGGTTTGATAAACGCTAAACATGCACAGAACAAATTTTGTGCGGAGTGTCTTAATCTACATTTTGAGCCTAACTATCAGTCAATCCGATAATTACATCTAAAGTTATGTATAGTTTAATAACTTTGGCGGCCATTTTCCAAGATGGCGGATTTTCCCCACGCCTGCGAGATTGGGAGACCTCACCACGTTAAAGAGCGCATTCGATTCTATAAGTTTGGAAATTTTCGTAACCGTTCTAATTTGTTCCGGGTCAAACCGTAGAATGCCTGTACTATTAGGTGTGTTCCTAATATGAAGTATGCATCTTCGTCGCAGTATAATTCGTTCTGAACCCTATTAAACTGCTCCCACGTTAGTTTAACACACGGATCTAAAATTATTTTTAAGTACTTCCACTCAGATTCGTCATAACCGTATATCTCCACGTAGTCATCAAAACTTATTCTTGAACTAAGTACGAAAGATTTTTCTAAATCCTTCACTATGATATTTGGTAGCTTTCTATGCAAATCATTAAGTGCAAGACTAGAATCAATCGAGTGTTTGTGTGCAAACATCAAATGCAGTTCTTCCGACACATATTTATATAATGTATACGGTTGAAATAAATTCCCACTATCGTTGAGTACGTTTGATGAGGTCTCGCTGGGAGTGGGTGGGTCATCGCTCGAAGTAGACAGGTCATCGTTGGAGGTAGACGGGACACCGTTGGAAGTTGACGGGACATCGTTGGAAGTATATGAGACATCGTTGGAAGTTGACTGGGTATCGCTGGAAGTCGACGGGGCATCGTTGGAAGTTGACAGGACATCGTTGGAAGTTGACGGGACATCGTTGGAAGTTGACGGGACATCGTTGGAAGTTGACGGGACATCGTTGGAAGTTGACGGGACATCGTTGGAAGTTGACGGGACATCGTTGGAAGTTGACGGGACATCGTTGGAAGTTGACTGGGTATCCCAGTGTTTCTCACGTTTATGACGTTCGAGACTTTGAATTCGGGAGAACTTAGCTCTGCAAATACAACAGATTACCATATTGTAACTAACTGACCAACTTAAAAAAATTAAAGATTTAGTTCTTACTAGATATGTTATTAATTGGGAAGAGCAGGAGCTTGTGATGTTTAAGATTTTTAAAATTCAGTATTTTTACCCTCGCTTATCTTTAAATAATTAAGCAATGAGTCACTGATTAATCTAGAAGACACTGTCCTTTTCTCTCACTGGAATAGAGGTGGACATTTTGAATTTATCGATGAGAAAACTACTATTTGTTTGACTCCAATCCCCAGTGTACTATTTACTTGGCGTAACTTTCTAATCAGGATGTGGAAAAATTATCTTGTTTTATTTGCCTATATTCGATATACATTAATATTAAGAAATATTAAGTAATCATATATTAGTAGTTTGAAAATTATAATTTTATTTACAAATATTGTTTCGAAATGAAATAGTTTCTATATTATCCTATGTCATTATTCTAACTTAAATGATGTAATTTTATAAAGCTAATAACATTTTAGTAAAAACAATAGTTTAATAATTTAGAAAATGTGTAATAACCGTAGGTTTGGGGTGTATCCACACAGTATCCCTTTAATGGTTGATTAAGTAAAGATACGTGTAGTTCCAGGTTATAGTCCAATTATTGGAATGTCATATTGGGAAATGTGGTTTAATGATACTGATTAAATATATTGCAAATACTATTAATATGGAGATCACAATTATAATTTAGAAACTGTGTAATAACCATAGGTTTGGGCTGTATCCACTCAGTATCAGTTTAAAGATTAATTAAGTAAAGATACGATTAGTTTCAGGTTAAAGTCCAAATATTGGAATGCCATATTGAGAAATGTAGTTTAATGTTACTGATTAAATATATCGCAAATACTATTAGAATGGGGATTATAGTTACGGGGTTCATAGATATATAAGTGGTAAATTTCTGAACAAATTCATATTCGAGAGCTGAACACGGATCCTAAATAATCGTGAAGTATACTCCGCAGATCTTAAACGTCGTCATGTCATGTATCAACAATCTCGTGAATCGCATGGGTAAGATTTAATTCAATTGTATACATTGTTAGTTTTACGGTTTAAAGTTAGACCATCCTAGATATTAACCTCCACTTTTATCATTCATTCTTAACGAACGAGCTTCGTGATAAGCGTAATGGGAGATGCAGCCCGAGGTCTTCCTTGAAAGACGTGTCGATGATACTCTCGTGGGCGCCAAAACTATTGGGATCCCACCTAAGCTGTTGAGATCCCTCACGTGGAAAATCGAGACTATCATCAGCGGTGTAGATGGGACACGTGGTGCAGATACGGAACCGCAGGATATTAGTCTGTTATTCGAAGGTGGAACCTTCATTTCGGGTACAATCACGTGGAAAAAATTCACGTTAATTGTACCACACCCTGTATATGACCAAAAAAATTGTCGTTCTCGATCATCTCGAATGTCTAGGACTACGTAGGATTCTACCTCGGGCGAACGAGCATTTAAACAGCTTGTTTTTTCATCGCAAGGTGTTCATGTTGATGGTAGACGTGATGCGGTTTCATATATTCGAGGTCTACGAACGTATTATGCCGAACTATAACATCGGTTTTCAGTTTAAGGATAACGAGCCACACGTGAACTTCGATCGTGTACATTCCTATTTCGCAGCATTTACACCCTAGGCTGTAGTTATATCAGGATTCGAGGAACTGATGCGACTTAAAGTATTCAATAGCGAATTTTGCTCGTATAATATGTATTCTTTGTTCATAACTAATACAGCGTTACTTAAAAATTATTTATATAGAAATTCATTTGATGTATAAGAAAAAATTAACAACTAGACCAATTAAATAAAAAAAAAAATCTTTGACGTTTCTCACCTAATCCATACACCCTTAGGCTTATGTATACTTAGAATATATAGTATATATTTGTTAAAATAGTAGGAATAGTTAGAACATTATGTTTAAATATCCCTTTACCATTTTCATTCCTCTCTCTTTTAATCTCTTGTTTGTTTGCATGAATCAACGGATTAATGTTAGCGTTCGGTTATTACAGTAATATTCAGGTACAAGGGCTAACATTATTTGTAGTGATCGGGGTCTTAAACATATCTCAGAAATAGTTTCTATATTATCCATTCCAGATGTGATACTTAATAGACTTATACCAGAAATTGTTTCTACATCTATGACATTATTTTAACTTATATGATCTTGAAGTAGTTCTTGATTATAATCAGGGTCTAAAACATCTCTCAGAAATAGTTTCTATAATATCCTATATACATTCCAGATGTAATACTTGTTAAACTTATACCAAAAATTGTTTCTACATCTATGACATTATTTTAGCTTATATGATCTTGTAGTAGTCCTGATTATAATCAGGGTCTAAAACATCTCTCAGAAATAGTTTCTATATTATCCTATATACATTCTAGATGTAATACTTAGACTTATACCGAAAATTGTTTTTACATCTATGACATTATTTTAATTTATATGATCTTGATTATAATCGAGGTCTTAAACATCTCTCAGAAATAGTTGCTATATTATCCTATGTTTCGTTACTTTAACATTTTACGAGGTCTCTTAGACGTTAAAAATGATTGCACGACGCTCGAGTTAATGATAAAAGTGAGTATACAACGTTCGAGATCACGATAGGAATGATGGAACGAGGATCGAATTGATAATAAAAAGATTTGAACAGCGTTTGAGGTTTAACCACGAGCTTTAATTGTATATATCATTTGGGTATTTCAATTTTCATACACGTTGTAATTAGGCCTAACTTTCCAATTTTAATTTGATATCGTGGTGTTCGCCAACTTGTTTGAGTGTTTTTCCGCATTTATTATAATGTTTAAGACAAATAATCGTATATTTGCAGTTTAAATTTATAGTTATGTTTACTTGAAGAAATTCTTGTAGTTATTTGTTAAGATATTTGAATATCCATCAATTTATTTATCTGGTGTGTTTTGAGATAGGACACGCAAAGACTTTTGTCGATAACATGATACTACTGATAGGAGAACCGCGCGAAATTCGAAAACGATAAAGGCTTAAAGAGGTTTCAGTATAGGTTATAGATTCACATTTGATTTAGCGCCTTATCATTTAAACTGATATATGAACATAGAGATAAGAAACAAGAATATATCCATATATTTATTTTTCCAATGAGTTTTAAGATAAGATCTGGCATAGGTGATAATACGATAGGAGACCCGCGCGAAATTCGAAAACGATAAAGGCTTAAAGAGGTTTCAGTATAGGTTAAAGATTCATATTTGATTTGGCGCCTTATCATTTAAACTTTCAATTACGTGATATATGAACATAGAGATAAGAACCGAGCATCAACGATTACAGAGCTACAGAAATACATTACTCAATAGGTGAAATGATGGCCCTCGATAATCAACCTCACTCCATTGTGGAAAATGAGGGATTTCTCCGCACAATCTTATAAGATTGTGCCAAACTACAAGGTAAGTCACTAAATATTAAAAAATTCACAATTTCAAAGGCTGTATGCAGTAAAATATCGTTATACTTAGAAATATATTTCTGTCAGCAGGTTCCATCCCGTACTTATTTCAAGGACAAAATTATCTCGGACATTTACGAAAGATGTGAACGTGAAATACAAGATCACCTCAACCTGGCTCATTTCATATCATTCACGTCCGATATTTGGACTTCCAATCATGCCAACGAAAATTTCATCAGCTTCACTACTATTATTGTCAATACCCTTCAGTATAGCTGGCTAAATATGAAAACATTGCTTATAAAAACCTGTTATATTATAACCTTGGATAAAATCATTAATCTTACCTGTAATAAAATCATATTCCTGTGTTAAACCTTTCGTTTTCAAGCATGAATCAATTTTTTGAGGTTTCTCTTATTATTAATTTGGCTAGGTTTGCCAAGGTCTTTTTTACACTTTTGTTTTAATTAACGGAATCGGTAAAAAGTTAAATTTGGACCCGCTTCAATTTTCCCGCTATGAACGAATATTGTTTTTAATTGCCATGGTAGTTAATAGTGTAAAGGATAAATTTTCAATAGAATTCGCATGACATTATTTTTATTTCAAAAAACTTTATTTATAAAATATAAATATATAGTTTTTATAAACCTGTGTAAAGGACAGGTTTAACAATTAACACACTACGCGTTTCGGAGACTTTAGTTCAGGGGGAGGTATTACACTGGTCGTGTCTGTGTGTGTGTGGGGGGGGGTGTCTCTGTGTCACATCTAGAGACGTAATCTTGCCAGCTTATCGTTCAATTCCGTTTAACGGGAATTACCTCCTTTAAGCGTGGCTGCCAAATTGAGTTTCAGGTGTCGTGCAATTATATGCAACAGGACGTCTCCAATTGCATATTACCGACTTCCACCATCCACTTTACGGTCGAACCTCGATGCTGGACAGTTGAAGGCGACTATACGCAATGGGACGTCTCCCACTGTTATAATCACCTCCGACCATCCCCACATCAAGGTCCAACCTTTAGTGTCTGATCTCAGCGGGCGTCCCTCACTAATATGGCCCACATCAATCTTCCACACTCCAAACATCGCCCCAAAATTGGTAAATTAGCCTACCAAGTGCCTAGGGTTACGATAAACGTCTAGACTTTGAAGGGAGGGGGTTTTTCTCCCAACTTCATGGCCACATCACTCGATTAATAAACGCCTTCGAACGGTTTATATACTACCTTTTTGGAGTGAATGCAAATGAGCCTTATGGTGTGATATCGTTTAGGGAAATGAAACGCAATATTAATTTATTTTATAATTAAAAATATCAAAATGGTTAAACTTAATCTAATTAATAATTCAGTTGAAAAATCAGTTTAAAATTCGAGATAGTTTAGAAGATATTTAAGAAAGTGTTCAAAAATTTAAAGAATTGTGACCGTTTAAAACCAGTTTGAGTTTGCAGCACGCGCTAAGCTGTTTTCCATATATCATTTAGTCCAAAAAGCAAAGGTATAACGGGAAGTAAAGGCTTAGTCTTGCTGCAAACTTGGGGTGGATTGAAGAATCTATATAAAAGTGCGTTTACACGGGTATCCAATTATACAAAAAAGAGGTTGCTTCGCACCCTTAAAAAAACTCTTTATCTAACTCGAATCAAACCCGTGAAGGGACAGAAATTATTTGTTAGAGAAAGAGCAATTTCATATCTTTAAAATCATAGTTAGTAGATTTAGTCTACTACTTCAAAGATTTTATTACTATTATATATTTTCCAAAAAAAGGATAAAGACGACCTAGGACTAATGATAAATATATATATATATATATATACATTAAAGGAACTCCATCTTTAGCTAATTTTATTAGTGATACTGATAGAATTTAAAATTAACATCAATGGGAGAGGAAGGTTAACTAGGTCGTCTTTATCCGTTTTTTTGGAAAGTATATAATAATAATAATAAAATCTTTGAAGTAGTAAACTAAATCTACTAACTATGATTTTAAAGATATGAAATTGCTCTTTCTCTAACAAATAATTTGTGTCCCTTCACGGGTTTGATTCGAGTTAGATAAAGAGTTTTTTTAAGGGTGCGAAGCAACCTCTTTTTTGTATAATTTCTGTCCTTTTTTCACCAAAAATATACACCTTTTCCACATTTCACCATTTTGCTTTATAGGTTTATTCAACCTTAATTCTTACTAATGCTGAATAAAAATTAAAGCGTTTAATTGAGGCTTCAATCTATTCGTAATTGAGACCCTGGTACAAATCTCGAAAGGCAGAGATTAACTAACCTAACCTTACCTAAGTTGTAAAACAGGGATGGGCTAGTTCAATTGATTAACTAACCTAAACTAATCTTACCTAAAATACTACAAGAGGAACGGGTTAGTCCGAGTTATAGGCATTACCTAGTTGGAGGGATGGGCTATTTCCAGGGTTTAATTAACCTAATTTAACCTTAAAGATTACTTGATGGAATGGGTAACCCGAGGGATTAACTAGTTGGAACGATGGGCTAATTCGAGGAATTAACTAACCTAACCTAGCCGTACCTAAAATATTACAAATAGCCCGAGCTAAGGATTAACTAATTTGAGGGATTGGCTAATTAGAGGGATTAACTAACCTAACCTCACCTTAAAGATTACCAGATGGACGGGGGAGGTCGAGGGATTAACTAACCTAGCCTTATCTAAAATATTAAAAGAGGGACGGGCTAGACCGAGCTAGAGATTAAATTTATAATATTGAATCGCATCGACAAAAAATGAGCATGGAAAGCGAAACAATGCTTTAAAGCAAGAGAACATAATTCAGGAGACCAGAAGTATGTGGCCGTTTATTTAACTCGCCGACATAAATTTCCGATTCGTATATCCTATTTAACATTCTAAATCTTTATTTTTTATTATACTTAAGTTAGACGTGCTTTAGATACAGACTTCAATAATTGGCCAACTACTTAATAGCAACGTTATTACGTAGTAGTAATGACGAAGCTATTGGATCTGAAGCACATCCTAGTCGCAAAACTCAAATATTTTAAAAAATAAAGTAGAGATTGAGAACGTTAAACTATAAATTTCATGTGTAATTGAGCACTTGGTAGGATATGAAGTCCAACTCAAGTGATATTTAATCCCTAGAACTCTCATTGTGATATGTTTTTACAGTGACTTAATATATTAAACTGGCCACATTTCTAGGTAATGCGATTTACATTCAATCGCCTCGCTTTATTCGAGTACTCTACCCAAAAGATCGTGAGAAATAGGTTTCTTATCACCGAAATATAGGTGAGAAACGATTGCCTAAACAATCAAAGACGTCACCATTACACAAACGAGAGGGTTCGCCACAATTTTAACCGCTAGCGTAAACCACCCATTGGTACGGTGCATCTGTGAGTACTGAATCTGCAAATCTCGTTTATATAGGCCGAGAAGAGATATATTATTAAAGTTAAAAAATCAAATGATAAGAAAATCATGCCAACTTTTTAATTAGGGTGAATATAATGGGATACTCATGGTATGACATAATAGTCAAAATTAGACGGCTGAAGAGGTCTACCCTAGTAAAAGAACCCAATAAATGCAATTTTCCGTTAACGATAAAAAATGCCATTAAAAAAGCTTATCATCTGTTTAATAAAATCAATTTTTGTTTATCAGTTTAAAGCCAAATAATAAAGCTCGGCTAGTTATATGTTTTACCCTTTTCGTCACCCATACAGGCATATGTCTCTTTATTAACTCGAATTCGATGGATATTCATTATCATTCTACTGTTTAAGAAATAAAATTTTGTTTACCATTTTGAAGCAATTAATAAAGCTCGGCTAAGCTTATGATTTCAGCCTTTTGTAACCCATTCAGGCACCTTACTTTCTATTAACTCGAATTCGATGGATATTCCTTATCATTCTACTGTTTAAGAAATAAAATTTTTGTTTATCATTTTGAAGCAATTAGTAAAGCTCGGCTAAGCTTAAGATTTCATCCTTTTGTAACCCATTCAGGCACCTTACTTTCTATTACTTCATATACTTAATCAACATTTCATTATTGCAATCTGTGTTTAACTAGAGATACTCTTGCACCCGAACGAAGTCTTATCAAATTTTTTCAAAAGTACCTTTGTCTGTATTAATTCGAATTCAGTGGACGGTGGGAAGAGGGAAACGACGACGACGATTTCAGTTATCAAGCGCCGCGGGTCCATTGGAAAAGACATTACGATTTCTGATGAAATTCGAGTTTAGATAAAGGGATAAACACGAACGTGTTTATCCTAATAAAAACAGAAAGTGAATTACTCTGACCCTTTCCTACCTTTTCCAATGGTAAACTTGAAAAATGAGAGGGAAGGGGGTATCGAAGGGGCGGTTGATCCACCTAATTTTCAACTACCAATCGAATTTGATCTAGGTGAGCTCATTGGGAATGTCATTTTATGTGACGTAACAAGCCGAAAGTAGTTAGGTACGCTAGCGCCTCCTGGCTCAGAACCGTTGATGACACGAAAATAAGGAAATATGCGAAGTTAATGACCTACATTTTGTTAGCCAACTTACGCGTGTACCTTGTGTAAAACTACGCGACAGTAAATCTCCGCCGCGGCGAATGACCAACTTCTTCCCTTCCATCTGTATGGGGAACGGAAATCTTGAAAAGACTCTGGGAGAACTCTTTTTCACGTTATGGGTTAGGCTGCGAGTCATTCATTTCTGTTTTTATATAAATTTTTCGTATTTTAGAGTAATAGACTTCAAGGGAGGGTTCATCCGCTTCTGGTGAGAATGAGACTATGTGAGCAATAATGGAAAAGAAAACTTTGTATTTTCGGTTGAACAAAATTATTTTTATTATCGGGCTTCTTATTTAATATTTAATTAAAATGATTTGCTTCAATAATCTGAACATTAGATTTAGATTTGCATATTACATCAGGAATACGTTAGACACACAACATTAATGTTTTACTTAAAGTTACGCTGTTAAGAGCCGTGCAAATGGAATTTTAATTACACTTTTGGAACGATTAAAAATATTGGACATATGAAATATTACTTAACAGAAAAAATATTTTAAACAAAAATTAGTTTCAATCCTTTAATTACAACTAAATAGCTTTGCAGTCTTTTGGCATGGCATGTGAGATGGTGTTGTCTTTCCCATGTTCGTAAAGCCTTATTTCCCGGGGCCTAAAACGAAACTTTCACTAAAATTCACGGATTATTCAAATTTGGGGGTGCGCCAATTATCGTCGTATCTTCTCCGGTTATTTTCCTAGAGTGTCGGATCTATTTTTTCCGAATAGCCCGAGCTCTACCAGAAGACGATGAAACCCTCCTTTGAAGTCTACTACTCCAATGTTCCATATAGCGCTCCTCTCTGTATGGGTAAAATTCCCAATTTTACGAGATCGGAGGGGTCCTACTTCACACCCCCTGTCTAGGGAAAATTGGAAATTCTCTCTCTCCACAAACGACGACGTTTTTTTGACGAACTCCAAGGCTGCTAGAGATATTCGCTCGACGAACTCCCGCTCCGAAAACATCTACCGTTAGGTGGCGTGCGAATCGCGCCTTTTGAGAATAACCCATACAGAGAGGGGGAGACAAGAGACGGGAGTAATAGACTTCAAAGGAGGGTTTCATCGGCTTCTGCTCGTCGTTATTTCTGGCCAACGATTTTAAGTGTTGCATTCTATACCTAGGCTTATTTTTTCTACATGTTAGTTTTGTTTAGGGCAAACTTTCAAAAAATTCTGGGCACTTTTCCTCCAATATTATGGGCACTGTTAAATTTTCCAGAAAGACCACAGCCTACTTAGCTTGAGTGTGGCGTTGCCACTGCTTGAATATATAATATATTTTCTGTAAAACTCTTAATATTTCGTTATTTTAAACATGTAAAACGAATATGACATGATTTTGGATCTATAAATATCCTATAATTTTAGCATTTAGGACCTATAGTACATATTATTCTTTGTGGACTTTGTACTGAGAGCCCTATGAACTCTAAAAGAAGTTCATTTCGTCCGATCAAGAATCCATTCAGGTTCCATAAGAATATGGGAGGGCCGCGATTCAATAACCATCCCCCCAAACTTTGTAGCAAAGGTTCGTCCGCTTCGAATCGATTTTTCAAGTAAATCGCTCCTGACATCTATTATTAACCCGCGCCACTAACAACCTTTACATAATATTTTGGGTAATAAAAATGGAGCCGACCGAAAAAAGATCTAAGCGTACAAATGTTGCGAAAATTGCGGACGAACTTTTGTTACAAAGTTTGGGAGGATGGTAACAGAGGCTAAAGCTATGCTCCCATATTCTTATGGAACCTGAATGGATTCTTGGTCCGATGTATCGAATAAAACATTTAAAACAGGAAAGTGGGAGCATTGCATCTCCTTAAAGTTTCCTATTTCGTTTCCTACAATCCTTTAAAACCCAAATATAACAGAAAAACTACAAAAATCTGTTAGAAAAAAGGTTAAGCCTTGATATTCTGTGCCTAGAGTTCTAGATTACCTTGGCTTAAAGAATTAAACATAAAAATGATGAACAGTTTTATTTTAATTGGGTTTAAAGGGCAATGAGAAAAATGTAAAGATTTAGCTGCATCAACTGCGGCTGCCGCCCCTTTTTTTTCCTACGGATAGGCATATTATTATAGATGGCAGTGGTTCTGGAAAGATAGTTAAAAACTATTAAAAATATTCCTTGGCCATATGAAATATTAATTAACAGAAAAAATATGTTTATTCCTTCAATTACAACGAATTAGCTTTGCAGTCTTTTGCCATGATATGTGCAGAAGCCGATGAAACCCTCCTTTGAAGTCTACTACTCGAATGTTCCATATAGCGCGCCTCTCTGTATGGGTAAAATTCACGATTTTACGAGACCGGAGGGGTCCTACTTCATGCCCCCTGTCTACGCAAAATTGGAAATTCTCTCTCTCCACAAACGACGACGTTTTTTTGACGAACTTCAAGGTTGCTAGAGATATTCGCTCGACGAACTCCCGCTCCGAAAATATCTACCGTTAGGAGGCGTACGAATCGCGCTTTTTGAAACTAACCCATACAGAGAGGGGTACACAAGACCCGGGAGTAATAGACTTCAAAGGAGGGTTTCATCGGCTTCTGAAATGTGAGATTAATATTCAAGTAAATGATAAATTCAAATGACATTATTTTATGTCCGCTAGAAACCTTCTAAAGATCGTAATTAGTTGTGTAAGTGTTGGCTTTTTGGTAGCAGCTAAACTTTGATCATTCTTACATTTGATTTCCTTTTTAAACCAAATCTAACTAGATTTTTAGATACAAATCGACCACTACTAAGAACTAAAACCACTTAAAGGGACAATGCATCCTAATAACAAGTGATTTTTTTAAATAAACCTAAAACACAAGTAAAAAATTACAAATCAATATTAAAATAAATAGGCTTAGCTGGATTCATAGAGATCCTAAATTTCTTCGCGTATAAGAGTCATCGACCAATCAAATGTTATTGAAAGTCTCATGGAGATCTTGCCTTAAAGATATTCAAACCCCAACCATAGAACTGTGGTATTAAGAGTTGACATGGGTCTCTAATCCTTGATTAGAATAAGTTAAGCTTTGTAGAATTTCGATTTAAAATACATCCAAATATTTGAAGTAATGAAAAACACCACCATGGTTAAAGGTAACATCCAAAAGGTATCGTCGAAGTTATCCTGTAAGAAAATATGAGATTTATTTAAAATGGGTTATTCCCTAATCCCTTAATATGATCCAGATAATAGCAAAAGGTGATAAGCTCTTTTTAGATAATACAAGATAAGCTGCTTTTCTACACAACCGGACATTCATTCATTCATTACCAATTATCGTATTTTTGTTCATACCTTTTTAAAACCATATTGCTGAAGTATTTCTTCTTATTTGAAGCAATGTAAGTTTAAGGTTGACGAATTACAATCTAGAATTAAAATAAAATGACTTTTCTCGGATACCATCGTTCGAAAAATTGCTTACAGGGTGTGGATAGCATAATAGACTGATAGAGTAAGAGAAACACATGGTTATTTAACTAATTTCGGACTCACAATCGCTCGTGAGCGTTCGCAGACGATGTTTCGTTTTGATTTACACTTCCTTTCATATGATTCTTCCCTCGATAATTTACCTATACCTTTTTCTAATCCGAATTTCGTTGTATTTTTTATTTGAAACAGGTTGCCTTGATTAATCTTCAGTTTATTTTTATTCACTAATCATCATATTTCCACTTCATATCTAATTGAAAGCTGATCTTATATTTTCCGTACAACGAGAATTTCAAGACCTTCGTGGGTAAGCTGGAGTTTTAGAACTTACAGGTCAGATTTGTATGTTGGTGACTCTTTAGCTTAAAATTAACGTCGGCAGCGACGAAGTATATCCTACTTTTGGGGCTCATAGACCTAGATTTTAACTTAACAGTAAATTAACTTAAATTAAAAATTAATGCGAGCCTCTTGGGATTAATGAGAAGGTACTTGTAAAGTCACCTTTTTTCTGTTTTTAGTTTTAAATAGGGCTTCCTTCTAATAATTTAACTAGTGGCAGTCTCGAGGATGTTTTTAAAGGTTCAATGTATGTTCATTCTCGCCCTTTCTCATCAGCATTTTCAACCGTCGCTGGATTCTTCCGTGGTGTTTTTTGCCGAATTGGTTAATTCCTTTTCGGTTATGTGTAGAACTGTTTAATTGTGGTTTGGGGGTTCGTTTACTAATGGCGGGCGAAGAGTCCGCCGTTTTTGGGCGAAGCGCTGTGGAGGCTAGCGCCTTTGTTAGGGTCAAACTGTAATGTTTTTGGTTCTCAAGGTGACTGCTCCGGGGGATCCCAGAGAAAGGGCGCAACGCTTGAGTTCAATCAATTGCGTGGGAGATCGTAAACGAGCGGAACCGGACATTTGGGCGCCGCCACTTGGGCGCCGGACATTTGGACGCCTGGACATTTGGACGCCTGGACATTTGGACGCCGAGCCATTTGCGCGCCGGGACATTTGGACGCCGTGCCATTTGGGCGCCGGGACATTTGGGCGCCTGGACATTTGGGCGCCGGGACATTTGGGCGCCGGGACATTTGGGCGCCTGGACATTTAGGCGCCGGGACATTTGAGCCACATTTTAGATTAGGCTAAGCAAAGATTATAACCACTGAGCAAGTTTTTCTTTCGAATGGGATTCGGCCCAATGTCTCCCAATAATGTTTACCTCCCCGACTGAACTTTAGTTGAGTCAGTGAGGTTAAGTTTTTTAAGATTACGTTTTCGTCAGGGATTTAATATTTTGGTTTCGAACTTGTTAATAAACCATTTTGCCTGAAACGCAAAATTTGTTTAGAACCAAGAGGGTCAGAAGGACAATCGTTAATAATATCTTGTAATAATATATTTTTCGTAAGAAATACAAATTATTAGACCAAACATTCTTAATTAACGTTTGAATTGTCTGTTTTTAAGCAGGATATTTCAAGTAGATTAAACCGGTTCAAACCGCCTTGTAAACTTTTAGGTAAGGTTAGGTTAGATAATTACACAAACTAGCCCGTTCATCCAACTAGATAATATCTTCGGCTAGCCCGTTCGTCTTGTAATATTTTAGGTAAAGTTAGGCTAGATAATTACACGAACTAGCCCGTTCATCCAACTAGATAATATCTTCGGCTAGCCCGGTCGTCTTGTAATATTTTAGGTTAGGTTAGGTTAGATAATTACACGAACTAGCCCGTTCATCCAACTAGATAATATCTTCGGCTAGCCCGTTCGTCTTGTAAAATTTTAGGTTAGGTTGGCGTAAAGCGCATTAGGCGGCACTCAACGGAGCCTGACCATGAGTAGGAAGGGCGCCGTTCAGCGCTCGGGTGCCCAAATGTCGTTCACGTTTTTCCGACTATTGCGCCCAAATGTCTCGGCGCCCAAATGTCTCGGCGCCCAAATGTCTCGGCGCCCAAATGTCTCGGCGCCCAAATGTCTCGGCGCCCGAATGTCACGGCGCACAAATGTCACGGCGCCCAAATGTCCTTACAAACTTGGCGCCCAAAATGGCCAGCGCCTAATTTGCCGGCGCCTAATAGCCGGCGCCTGAATGTCCCGCGCCGTAAACGAGACTGCCCTAATTAGGCCCGTTAACTATAGGATACCGAGCGCGATGGTTTCGCGACCAAACTAGGGTCGCGACGCGTTGGTCACGAATGACTTGAGCGTGGGATTAAAAATAACCCCCAAATTGGTCGGGTTTTTTTACTTCCGAGGTCGAGTAGCAACCCTAACGTGGACGTTGCTCGTAGCCTTAACTCTATCAATCGTGGTCAAATTTGACGTTATGTTTAGGGAACTCGGAAGGTTTTTTTGGCTTCAATATTTACTAACTACATCCTAGAATTAAGCTTACCAGGCGGCACTACCCAGGTCGCTTTTAGCCCCCTTCGCCTGCATACGTTAGGGTTAATGTTTAAGGTTAACTAACCCTTGACCTCGTAGTCATATGATTATGACGTCGGGGTCGAGTAATTTAACTGAAGTATTTACTTTAGCGGTTAAACGTGTAGATTCTCGCTGAAAATAATCGCGTTTCAAGTTACGAATAAAATGGATGTTTTAAAATTTTCTCGGTTTAAAAGATTGGTATTACATTATTTTATAATTTGACTCTCACTTGCGTTCGTGCTTTCTATTAATTTGTCTGCCCCTATTGTTCAATATTAATTTTAAATTTCGCCAGTATACGGCCTAATTATACTTTCCAACGATATCCTGCGTATGAGATCTTAATAAGGGGTTAATAAATATAAAAAATTAAAACCGCCTTTTACTTGTGGATGCAATTAGTGGCAGATGTATGACGCTGTACGCTTCACTAATTCTAGATGTGAAACAGACATCTTTGTACCACTTCAAATAAACTGGCAACGAACTACAAACAACCAAAGATCAGATATTAGATTTGTTATTTAGGAGTAAAGTTTTAGGTTGTTTTAAACGGGCCATTCTAAGTTGAAAACCCTCTCGATGTCACTTGGCCACCGGTGACCAAGTGAATATTGTGGGTTTATGTCCCACCCATGTCCCAACTTCTTTTTCACGATTTGATACATTTGTAACCTCTAACTAGTACAGCCAACCCAAAATTTCTTTAGTAAGGTATCTTACTTACTTTTGATTTATTTGAAAACCTGAGGCTCCAAACAGTAGAATGTATACTGTTGGGATAATAATAATCACAATGTTGCGATTATTTACAACAACTGTGTACGCTAAACCTTAAATAAAAACAGATGAACTTTTGTTAAGGAAAACTTGGAGCTAAAAATGGATCAGCCTTTAAATTTATTTTCGGAAACTCCGTGCCAAAAAACGTATTCGAAAATAGAAGAGTATGATCACTGCCGTCTCTAATACTATAGGCTACGAAATGCCAGCTACAACGTTGTTTTTCTTGACATTTTCCATTTGAAATTTGTCTGAGATAGATGTCACTTTCCTGAGGAATCTGTCGAGGATTACTTAATGAATAGCCAATCGCGAGTCTCGCGTTGAAAGAGCCAATTAGATAAGGCTCTATCGAAATAAGATCGTAGAACTCCTAGCAACATCTAGGTGATAATATAGAGATCTTGATTTAAATTTACGATTTGATTTAGTACTTGTTCACTGTTTAATTATTTGACGCTTAAAATAAATCTCAATTAATTTATTCTCGATAATTAACTTAACATTCGTATCATTTTTTGAATTTTCTGTCTACATTTGAGTTTCCCGCTTTTTTATCCTCAATAAAGCGACATCTAACGATATTTTTCAAATCGGTACAGCCACCCCCCCCCTTTTTTCCCTACGGATAGGCATAGTATTAAAAAAGGCAGTGGTGTGATCCAATAACGAATCAATCTTACTGAAAGATACCGACGTAGCCACGCCTAAGATCATCACAAACCACGTCAAAAAGAAAGTTGTTTCATTTAAAGGGCGCCCTGCAACGAAGTTATAAATATGGTTTAGTTAGACTGTTACCGTGGTCTAATTCACCTCTTGCGTTTATCTTAATTCCCTCCAAAGGGGGTAGGCAATCACAAAATCAGAGAAGCAAAGGGGGGGGTAAGTCAACCATACCCCTGATTAAGTGGATTGCCTACCCCCTTCGGAGGGTGTAAAAATAAATGAAAGTGGTATAATAGTACCCAAACCACAAACGCAACCCTTGACCTATCCATGAACGAAGATTGCCAACATATCGCAATTTAAAGCATTAGAATGCCGAAAAATAAAACATTTATTTTATCCTATATTTCCAATTCTTTCCTATATTTTCACGTCCTTCCTATTTTCTCCTATAATTTAATGGCAATTCCTATAATCTCCTATATTTCTACTCAAAATCTCTAGTTAAGGGTAAAGTTATAAATCATACTGTCAGCTGTGGCTGTATAAGATTATTTTAGCTTAACTATACATTTTCCAGTTAAAATAGTCTGTAAAACTCCATATTATTTAAGCAATTGGATCGTATTAATACCATGTTTAAACCGGTGGCGAGAGTTGCTATGCAATAATAAACATGGTTCCTACTTTTAATTAATTATTTTCCTACTTTATCATATACTATGTTACACTTATTTCTTCCTATTTTATCCTATATTTTACCTAAAATTCTTCCTATATTTTCCTATATTTCACAAAGAAATGTCCCATATTTCCTATATAAGATTTTCAGTGGTCACCTTGGTGATGTTTTTTCGAGGGGCAAACCACTCTAGAAAAATTTGTATTCCTGATTCCAGATTCATTTGATTCTCAGTGATTCCGAATTAATTCGCGTGATTCCGAATCATTTCGCGTGATTCCGAATCATTTCGCGTGATTCCGAATTGATTCGCGTGAACGAATCAATTCGCGTGAACGAATCAATTCGCGTGAACGAATCAATTCGCGTGAACGAATCAATTCGCGTGAACGAATCAATTCGCGTGATTCCGAATCAATTCGCGTGATTCCGAATCAATTCTCGTGATTCCGAATCGATTCTCATGATTCTCGTGATTCCGAATCGATTCTCATGATTCTCGTGATTCCGAATCGATTTTCATGATTCTCGTGATTCCGAATCGATTTTCATGATTCTCGTGATTCCGAATCAAATCTCGTGATTCCGAATCAATTCTCGTGATTCCGAATCAATTCTCGTGATTCCGAATCAATTCTCGTGATTCCGAATCAATTCTCGTGATTCCGAATCGATTCGCGTGATTCCGAATCAATTCTCGTGATTCCGAATCGATTCGCGTGATTCCGAATCAATTCTCGTGATTCCGAATCATTCGCGTGATTCACATTGATTCGCGTGATTCCGAATTTATTCCATTTAGTTTGTACACCTGATTCCAAGAGTGGTTTGCCCCTCGTGTTTTTTTCATGCAATGTGGGCATATTTAAACATTATATTATGTAGGACACATCACAATGGTTGAACCTGTATTTATGATAGCATGCTTTCGACTATCTGTAAAGAACTTGCATGTTAGAATATAAACAAACGACATATACGGGACCGAAAAAATGACAAAATAAGAAATCTGGAATTTTAGAAAGAAAATAAGTTTAGTATGAACACAGAGATTTATATTAAAATCACGAATCTATTCATTTCGCATTAAAAAATACGGGAAAGTCGACTGAATTGTGCATAAAATCGAAAACCATTAAGGAAGTAGTCAATGGGTAACTCACCAAAAAGGATACATATTATCAAGAATCCATTCAGGTTCCATAAGAATATTGGAGCATCGCTTTAGCCTCTGGTACCATCCTTCCAAACTTTGTAACAAAAGTTCGTCCACAATTTTCGCAACATTTGTACGCTTAGATCTTTTTTCGGTCGGCTCCATTTTTATTACCAAAAATATTATGTCAAGCTCGTTAGTGGCGCGGGTTAATAATAGATGTCAGGAGCGATTTACTTGAAAAATCGATTCGAAGCGGACGAACTTTTGCTACAAAGTTTGGGAGGATGGTTATTGAATCGCGGCCCTCCCATATTCTTATGGAACCTGAATGGATTCTTGATATTATCAAGCGAACCACAAGCGCTATCAGTTCGCGGTTTTCACTTACATTTAAATTGAAATCTTCTTTAGTTTATGATGTAATTTTGATAATTACAAAGCGAGAGATTAGCGAATCTTGTTTAAAAATAACTTATCGAAATTTTATAATTTCCGTACCTATTATCTCACGTTCTAATATCGCTAGATTCTTCAACTTCTGACGAACCGTAAAAGTCGGACGTAGTTCGTGGTATAATTTGACAATTTTAAGTTTAATTTTTCTCTAGTTACGTTAAGAGCGAGACTTGTCACCTTCTGGCCTACAGCATGCCCACCCACTGGGAAAGGCGGGATACTGGGTAATGAATTAAACTTAAAATTATAAAATTATACCACGAACTAAGTCTGATTTTATGGTTCGTCGGAAGTAAAGTTGAAGAATCTAGCGATATTAGAATGTCAGATAATAGGTACGGAAATGATAAAATTTCGATGATTTAGTTTTAAACAAGATTCGCTAATCTTTCGCGTTATAATTAACAAAATTACATCATGAACTAAAGAAGATTTCAAGTGAAATTGAAGTGAAAACTCGAACTGATAGCATTTGTGATTCGTTTGATAATTGGTACGTCAAATGACCCTTTGAGTACCGCCTTAACGTGTCAAATAAATTATATTTTCCTTGTTTTCTGAAATTCTTCAGTACAGTTGGAAAGCAGGACCCTTTTTCGGACGATTTACTTCTTGTGAAATGAATAAATCCGTGGTGAATGTTATAATATTGATTGTTACCGAAACCAAATGAAGAGCCGTAAGGTAGGCGAAAGAACTGTAAAGATTTTTACGTTGCTCTTGGTACACAAGTGGTAGTTGGAAAGCTAATTTCTGGAGGGATTAGAAATGTTTCTGTTTTTACTGGTTTCACAGTTTAAATCAATTGATTACGGTTAATTACCATCGATTCGAAGTTAGATGGATAAAAGGCCATAGTGTCAGTAAAGGCGAAAAGTAATCCCATTATATTCTGAATTTCATTTTCACCTTTCACACTTTCGAAAACCAAAGTTTGCATAATCGCTTGATACTAAAAACAAGAATATGTCTCTGTATCTTCAGCGGTTAATTTACAACTATTTTAATATCCAAATTATCTGTCCAAACTGATTCCATTTTTTTGAGCAGATAACTGTCAATTTCATTGTAATTCTATTATTTTTCTGCGCAACAAGCAACTGTTGATTTAAAAAAGGTTTCACAATTATCTGGCAGATAGAAGACCAAGAATCCATTCAGGTTCCATAAGAATCTGGGAGGGCCGCGATTCAATAACCATCCTCCCAAACTTTGTAGCAAAAGTTCGTCCGCTTCGAATCGATTTTTCAAGTAAATCGCTCCTGACATTATATTATTAACCCGCGCCACTAACGACCTTGACATAATATTTTGGGTAATAAAAATGGAGCCGACCGAAAAAAGATCTAAGCGTACAAATGTTACGAAAATTGCACACGAACTTTTGTTACAAAGTTTGGGAGGATGGTACCAGAGGCTAAAGCTATGCTCCCATATTCTTATGGAAGCTGAATGGATTCTTGTGAAGACATATAAAAGCATTGTAAACAACTTTCCTTCAGACAACGCCTCCTATATATAGGAGGCGTTGCTTCAGATAACTTAACTAGTTTTATCCGTTAGATTAAAAAATAACGTTTATCCGATTTAGAACCAGTTTAAAAACTATCAGTTTTATCTGTGGACGGTACAGATACCCTGACCCCTTAATTTTCACCAAAATAGTTACCGTTAAGAATATTATTGGTCCTCCTATTGTTTTGCTTACTCGAGCTTTCATTTTTATTTCTCTTTTCATCAAAATCTTGAGTTGACTAAAAAACGAGCAGCTGAACCTAAAAATAAGTTAAAATTGTTGTATCCCTTTTTTTTAAATATTTTTTTAATCATAATAGAAATCTTTGAATCTTAAATTATACTTTATCTATAAGGATTAATTTGTAATATCTATCTGTTTTAGAGCTCGGAATCTGATGATGAATAACTTAGGACATCCATTGATAACTAGGCTTTTTTCAGATATTTTAATCACCGATAAATTGTTCGTTAATATAAACACCACAAATTATATAAACAGACGCGTATCAAATGGATACGAATTAGAACCGGAGACAAAATTTTAAGCTTGATTAGTAAACAAATTACGCGTTTATTCAAACGGATAATGCGAAGATAAAAATACGACGTTTCTCGAAATCTTTGTAGAATCAGAAGCCGATGAAACCCTCCTTAGAAGTCTACTACTCTAATGTTCCATATAGCGCTCCTCTCTGTATGCATGGGTAAAATTCTCAATTTTACGAGATCGGAGGGGTCCTACTTCATACCCCCCTGTCTTCGGAAAATTGGAAATTCTCTCTCTCCACATACGACGATGTTTGGTTGACGAACTCCAAGGTTGCTAGAGATATTCGCTGGACGAACTCCCGCTCCGAAAATATCTACCGTTAGGAGGCGTACGAATCGCGATTTTTGAGACTAACCCATACAGAGAGGGGTGGACAAGACCCGAGAGTAATAGACTTCAAAGGAGGGTTTCATTGGCTTCTGGTTACCTCGAATAAGAAATGGATATGTTTTCGCGAACGATAGTCTTATTCAATTAACAAAATTTATACAAATCCCGAGCTCTAATCCGTTTACTGTCTTGATAAAGTATTTTTTTCTAATGTTGCAACGCCATCTATTTTTGATGTAATATACAGATAATGAGTTACCTGTTTGATTCCTTTTATACAGAAAAGAGATGTTTGAAACCGGTCGAATGTAACAAAAAATATATTTCAAATCTTCTTATAATCAAGGCAAAATAGGGGAGTGTCTTTTTTATGACCACTTCAAACTTGGCTTAATTAGCCGGTTTAATCATTTTTAACTGAGGTTTACTTAGCCTTCTTAGAAGTTAGTTCTATAAACCTCGGTTAAATTTGATTAAACTGGCCTTATTAAGCCAACACGTTTGAAGAGGGTATTAGTAACCTTCGTTCGCCAGATTCAGTTTTGATAGTGAATGGATTAGCGTCCTTAGAGATCGGGGTTTGGTTAAAATAATCCACGACTATCAGTTAATCACAAAAAAATAATCGGAAAATTATTCGCGATTACATTGGATTTATCCTAGACTTTCCTCGAAAATTTTTAAGTTATGAATAAAGACAAAATAATAAGAAATTTCTTGTCCAAACCCCGATCTCTAAGCGTCCTATTGGAAGCTATCTCAAATTTTTAAAGGGAGAATGCAATCGAAGAACAGTTTTTTTTAACGATTCCTTATTCTTTAAATAGGCCTAATCCACTAGTAATAAAAATTAGAAACTAATATTGAACTAGAAATAAATTTAAAACTTAACCGTAAAATAGGCTTAGCGGGATTCACGGAGAGCCTGGATTTCTTAGCATTAATATATATTAAAGCGAGATCTCCATGAGACTTCCAATAACATTCCATTGGTCCCTGACCCATCATCGCGAAGAAATTCAGGATCTCCACGAATCCAGCTAAGCCTATTTTCCGGGTAAGCTTTAATTTTATTTCTAGTTTGAGTAATTACTGGTTGATAAGGCCTAATTAAAACGATAAGGCATCGATAAAAAAGCGCTTGTTAGCTACGGTCACTCTAGCATTTCTTAATCGATTTGAAACGATAAAATCAAACCGATATTCGAATCGCCAGAAATCGTTATAGGTGTCACGTGTTTCTGCATTATCTTAATAAATCGATTTATTGTAGCTTCATCTATCGGTTATTGAAACCGAATTCGTGTGAAACTGGTTCCCGAAGCAGTTTTGAGAAATCGAATCAAATAGCCCGCGTTCATACTAGGCCTTGGAATCGATTTAAATCGTTTCAAAACTTTTCGCTAGAGTCGTGTGAACGGGAAACCGTATTTTCTCGAATCTATTTGATTCGATTTCTCGAAACTGCTTCGGGAATTAGTTTCATTTCGATTCGGTTTCAACAACCGATAGATACCGTTTCAAGTCGATTAAGAAATGTTAGTGTGACCGTAGCTCTAGAGAAGTCAGATTCTAACCCCTCGAATAGGATGCTTCTCTTGACCATGGATTAATTAATAGTGCCTAGGAAAGCTATTATTTAATCCAAGTGTTGACGTTGTATGACAATCTGCCCTATTTCTTTGTACAAATTAATCTATTTAATATACCTCGGCAGAATCTTTTGCGAGAGGAATTAATGAAGATCTTATGTTATCTTGATCAATCATTTTTGAGCCATCGAGGGTTACCTATAAAAGATTATAGTTTTAAGTAGTCTTTGTTACTTTTGTTATTAGTACCAGAAGCCGATGAAACCCTCCTTTGAAGTCTATTACTCCCTGGTCTTGTCTACCCCTATGGGTTATTCTCAAAAGGCGCGATTCGTACGCCTCCTAACGGTAGATATTTTCGGAGCGGGAGTTCGTCGAGCGAATATCTCTAGCAGCCTTGGAGTTCGTCCAAAAACGTCGTCGTTTGTGGAGAGAGAGAATTTCCAATTTTCCGTAGACAGGGGGGATGAAGTAGGGCCCCTTCTAATTCGTAAAATTGGGAATTTTACCCATACAGAGAAGGGCGCTATATGGAACATTGGAGTAGTAGACTTCAAAGGAGGGTTTCATCGGCTTCTGTTAGTACGGTGAAGGAGTATATAATTAAGAGCCAGAAGTCTCGAAAAGGGCAATATTTTGTAGATCGGTTTTATTAACACGAATACATTCCTTATTGATAAATTTATTTTGTGATAACAGCAGAAGCCGATGAAACCCTCCTTTGAAGTCTACTTCTCTAATGTTCCATATAGCGCTCCTCTCTGTATGGGTAAAATTCCCAATTTTACGAGATCGGAGGGGTTCTACTTCATATCCCCCTGTCTACGGAAAATTGGAAATTCTCTCTCTCCACAAACTACGACGTTTTTTTCACGAACTCAAAGGCTGCTAGAGATATTCGCTGGACGAATTCCCGCTCCGAAAATATCTACCGTTAGGAGGCGTACGAATCGCGCTTTTTGAAACTAACCCATACAGAGAGGGGAAAACAAGACCCGGGAGTAATAGACTTCAAAGGAGGGTATCATCGGCTTCTGATAACAGTTATATCGAGGACTTTAATTTCACAATAATCGAAAATGGTTATTTTTATCGTAATTGGGGTATAATTATTATCTCTTAATGATGTTTTTTTTTTAATTTTGCAACACCTTATCAAACGTTATTATCTCATCTGTGAAAAGAGTAAAAATGAAAATTGTGTCGACGACCAGCTCTCTATTTAGCCTTCCTCCGTGATTCAAGTTTGTAACAATACCTCTAATTCATCGACTTCTGTAATGATACGAATTATATTAATGAAGAAGTCGGCCGGATTTCTGTTAATTCCCATTTGGAAACCCCGTCTGTAAATATTTGAAACTGTTTTAAAAATCTTTCTAAAAGGTCACTACATATTGTGGGGGTCTTTTTACCTGTCAAAAAAGTCTAGTCCATCTTGAGTTGTACCGGAAAATATTTGTTTTCCTCTGTTCATGAGAATGACGCGATCAAACTTGGCAAATATGGCTGATGACGGTTGATGTATCGAGCAAATTACCAACTTTAAAGTGCTCGCCAAATGCTTTAAGGCAGATACAACGCTGTCAGCCATGTTTCTATCCAATCCAGTCGTTGGTTCGTCGCAAAAAACAAGCGGGGCATCGTGTATCATCTAAATATCAAGTCCCTTAATTACAATTAGTGCCTTTCGCTTAATAACGTTCCACACAAGCCTTATTTTACATAAAACTAGTTGGGGTAACTCAAGTTTCCCAAAGTAGTTTGTCTTTGGTAGAGCTCGGAATTTGTATAACTTTTGTCAGAAGCCGATGAAACCCTCCTTTGAAGTCTACTACTCTAATGTTCCATATAGCGCTCCTCTCTGTATGGGTAAAATTCACGATTTTACGAGATCGGAGGGGTCCTACTTCATACCCCCCTGTCTACGGAAAATTGGAAATTCTCTCCACAAACTTCGAGGTTTTTTTGACGAACTCCAAGGCTGCTAGAGATATTCGCTCGACGAACTCCCGCTCCGAAAATATCTACCGTTAGGTGGCGTACGAATCGCGCTTTTTGAAACTAACCCATACAGAGAGGGGTAGACAAGACCCGGGAGTAATAGACTTAAAAGATGGGTTTCATCGGCTTCTGCTTTTGTTGATTGAATAAGACCATCGTGAATGGCAATCAAATAATATCCGTTATAAACGTATATAATATTGTGAAACAATTCAGGAATACGTTTTGGCATGGTGATTCCTAAAATTAAAAAGCTGTTCCATTTTTAGCTCCAAGTTTCCCTTTAAAAATGGCATGCCAAGAATTTAATCACTGCTTTTAGGTGCCAAGTATTACTCTCACAAAATAATAAGTTCTCTCCTCCATCGTTTACACTAACACTTTAATAGTTTACCTCCGTTGCCAATATAAGTCGCCTGTACTCCCTTCCTGACAATGTCGAGGAACAGCCTGACAGCATCAGCTAAAACGAAAAAAACAATTTGATTGATATTTAGTTATCTATACAAAAACTGAATGTATTTTTAAGCAATATGAACTATTACCCTGTGAATGAGGGCGTCAACTCTCTCTTCTTTAGCATTTTTGCTCACTTCGTCACCCAGCTTCAGATGCGCCTAGAAAATGAAATGTATGCCTCAAAAAACTATGAAACTTCTCCAAACAGTATAACACATTGTGTAGTTGTTTTTGCCCCGAAAAGGGAATCGAAAGGTATTATGGTTCCCGTCTATCTAGAACTAGTAGACCGATTTCTACGCATTTTCTGTCTAAATATTCCACGTACTATTAAATATGAAAAAACACGAGATGGTACTGATTTTCATAAAAGGGGTCTCAGTTGTTCTGGGGTTAAGCTTCGTTTGGGAATGATTATTTTCCAGTCTACTGTCTCAAGTCTTTCCTCAGTATCCCGCCTTTCGCGGAAGCGGGTGGGCACGCTGTAGGCCAGACGGTGACGGGTCGCGGGTAATAGACTCTATTGTGACGCCATCCTGGAGTTAACGCGTAAAACACCGCTATACATACATTTCTTATCGTAACTATAGAAATATTAAACTTAAAATTGTCAAATTATACCACGAACTACGTCCGACTTTTATGGTTCGTCAAAAGTAAAATTGAATAATCTAGCGATATTAGAACGTGAGATAATAAGGATAAAATTTCGATAATTCGTTTTTAACGAATATTCGCTAATAGGCAATCACCCGCTCGATTAGTTTGGACTCGTTCACGATAGTTTGAGTTGGAAGAGCAAGCTACGGGGCGTTGTTTACTTTTATGGGATAAAGTGATAGACTTATGGTTATCTTGATTAAGGATAAATATACTTACGTAAAATAAAAGATGTTCTCTAACAGTAAAGAAAGGAAAAAATTGTTCAAATTGTTGAACATAAGCGGCGAGTTTTCGAACGGTGGAGAGTTGCACGTCCTTGCCATTGTATTTCAGGGTTCCAGTAGAGGAGAGGTTATGACTGCTACGCCCTGACAATAAATTTAATAACGTTGTTTTTCCTGCTCCACTTGGACCCAACAATGCCACCAATTCTCCGCACCTCGATTCACCTGAAACTGTTAGCAAGAATTTATATCTATTCCCATTACCAATGATGAATCCAGTACATAACTCTTCCCAGGGGCTTCGCTAGGATTTTCAAATTGGAGGGGGGGGGGGCTAATCGGGGCAAACCTCGGATTGTGTTATCTCTAAACGCAGAAGTAGATGAAACCCTCCTTTGAAGTCTACTACTCTAATGTTCCATATAGCGCTCCTCTCTGTATGGGTAAAATTCCCAATTTTACGAGATCGGAGGGGTCCGACTTCATACCCCCTGTCTACGGAAAATTGGAAATTCTCTCTCTCCACAAACGACGACGTTATTTTTGACGAACTCCTAGGCTGCTAGAGATATTCGCTCGACGAACTCCCGCTCCGAAAATATCTACCGTTAGGAGGCGTACGAATCACGCTTTTTGAAACTAACCCATACAGAGAGGGGTAGACAAGACCGGGGAGTAATAGACTTCAAAGGAGGGTTTCATCGGCTTCTGGCCTGAGTCATATCATAGAGCCGAACTACTGCAGCCAGCGTCTGGAGCTCATGTATTTCTTGTTACTTCGTTTCATGCAAATTTTAAGTTCTCAAATAATGTTTTGGTAGGGCTTTCGGTTAGTTTTAGGGGGGCTATCGGTAAAATTTTGGGGGCTTTCATTAAATCTTTGGGGGGGGGCTAGTTTTTTGACGCCCTTGCTCTTCACAGTTTGAGGGAACAAAATTAATTTGATGTCAAAAAGCTTCAGCTTTGTCTCTACAAAAAATGACAGCATAAAACGCGTCATGATGACGTCGTGATTACGTAATCTGTTTCTTTTAATTTTCAAATTTACTGAGTTAGCGACAAAGAACAACAGCAACTCCCCATAAGAGTCTGGGTCCACGTAATGTTAAAAATTTTCGTCTCTTTTATGATAAATTCGTATTATATTATTAAAATAGGGTAGTTGGGGGATAATTTAAAGCTAAAATTCGAGCTCACAACTGTAAATTTTGGGAATTACAACGAATGGAAGGTTTCTTCCATAATGTAAAGAATAGGAAGAATCTATGACTTCCGTGCCGGATATGAAAGCCTTCCCCCACACGAAAATCTTGAACGGTTATTATTTTAGATTCATAATTATGTTAGGAAAATATTAGGAAAGAATTATTTTGTAACTGCCACGGGTATAGTGCTGGCGGCAAAATGAAATTCGTATATTTTTGGTCTACTATGCCTCGAAATCCTCGAAAACGCCTGTAGAAGTGTTCCACTTGACAAGCATTCATGCAGTAGGCTTTTGCTAGCTTTACAGGGGCCGTGCAAAGACTATATAGCTTACTTGAATAGTCTTTGGTGTATAAGAAACTCGAAAAATAAATAGAGAAATCATACCAATTAGAAGATACTGGAGTAGTATCTTTAATTTTTATTTCATATTAAACAAAACACACTTGTATAAAACGGACAAATTATTCATTTAACGCTAAGGTTTTCTACGTTTAACGTATGTCTGGTAGTTCAAGCTCAGTGGCATCTTCACACACTACACGCAATTTTGACTGGTACCAACTGCCTCGATCTTCATGGCGACGATAACCAAGATACCAGATTACGCTGCTAACGTGAACACAAGTACCTATCGTCAAACTACCACCTTTGCAATTGCAATACCAGCCTTTAATGGCATTTGCACCTGTCCCGTTCGGTACATAACGAATTAGAGCTTGGTGAACAGCTGAGGTGGAAAATTGACCAGGCACGCGTATACGAATTAAGTCATGTTCAACTTTGGACACTTCGACGCTGAAAGAGCCGGATTTCTCTATAGTCAACGCCACATAAGATTCAGCGCGTTTCGTTTTAAAGTCGCTCATTACCACCTCACGTACATCACTTTCACGAAGTACAGGGAAGTCTTGAAATTCACTATCCTCAATTCGTTGCCATTTAGACGGTTTGCGAAGCAGATTATCGCGCTCAACTACTTCCTTAAGAGGATTTTCTTTCGTAGAGACTGCCAGCATTTTTTCGACGGAGTCTTCCCAGGAACCTTTAAGATGTAACTCCGGGTGGTAGGCGTTCAACAGCGCAGCAGCAATTTGAAGAAGTTCCGGAACTAATGGTAACATATGCACAGGTATACGGTTTTGAAAAAAACGATACACCGTCTGCAAATGCCCATTCCTAACTTCAACCGGCCACCTGAGGTACGTTACTTGTCGGGAACGATTAACTTCTTGCGTGTTTACTTGCATCTCGCCTTTAGACAAGAACGAAGGCATTTGTAAATCCACACCCAGTTCAGTCAGTACGCTGTTGGAGTCTCGAAAACCGCGGTCTGCCAGTACAACGTCACCAACTTGAAAGAAAGACTGGAGTTCTTCTCTCTTTTTGATAGAATGGTTTAAAATGCGCGCGTCGTTATTGCGGCCATTAGCAAAGTAGGGTCCGATTATATCTATTATGTAACCCGTAGTTGTTACCATTAACATTGGCTTGAGGATATGCTGGCCTTTGTGCACACAGAAGGATTTGTGAAGAACGGTATAGTCCTTGGATCTTCCAACCTTGATATAGGTGCCATCTACAATGGTAATAAGACAATTAGGCTTGTTGTTAGCAAAGAGTTTTACTGCTGCTCCAGATTGATGGTTTGTTATCAGATTGTCACGTGATAAGTGATGCAGGCCAAAATGATGTGGCACGAAATGCTCCGATAAAGCCATAATAACCGCTTTTACCGTGTTTGATACCGATCTTTCAGTTAAATGAAATAAAGTTGATAACACCTTATTGGAGATACCCAATCGTAATTTCACCAATAATACTGCTAGAGCTGTCTTCGACGAACAGCATCTGATGGTACGAATAATGTCCTCAATAGTCGAATGCAACTCTAGGAACTCGTGCAGGGACAATGAAGTTAATACTTTACAGTCTTCATCACTTTGTATGAAGTTGTCAAAGCTCGGCGTCCGTAGGTCGTTAACACATTTCCTGAGGTCCTGTAATAGTTGCTCAATGTCCGTGGCAGTCATAATGGTTGATCTAGCGGAAACCTGAATTCCAGCAATTATTTCGGTGGGAAGCTCTCCGTTAACGAGATGCGTGGAGCACATTCGGTTGTCCCGATGAATAAATATGGCTCTTTCCACAAATATACTTGTTCTCACTTCGGCTTTTACCCTGGTTCGTGTACTAACACCGCAAATGAAGCAAGTCTTTGGCAGGGGCCGAACACAACTGTGCTTTATGGCAATAGTGTTTGATGACGTACGCTTTCGTGGTAATTGCGACGTTGATGGCTGAGGTATTGGTGACGGTGATGGATTAGATACTGTGGACTTTGTTGGTTCAGGTACTGTGGACGTTGATGGCTCAGGTACTGTTGACGTTGATGGATTAGATACTTGCGTCATTTGTCTTCGTTTTTGTGGTGAAGACGATGACGTTGAAGAGCCATGATCACTACTGAAGGACGATTTGCTAGCCAGCTGGCTTTGCTCGTTTTCTTCGTTTTAGTAAAGGGTTATTACCATTTGTAATTAATAGCAAAACAACGAAGATTTGTTTAAAGTGCTCGGGTCTGTCACGAAAGTTTCAAACGTTCTTAAATGCTAGCAAATCGTCCTTCAGTAGTGATCATGGCTCTTCAACGTCATCGTCTTCACCACAAAAACGAAGAAAAATGACGCAAGTATCTAATCCATCAACGTCAACAGTACCTGAGCCATCAACGTCAACAGTACCTGAGCCATCAACGTCCACAGTACCTGAGCCATCAACGTCCACAGTACCTGAACCAACAAAGTCCACAGTATCTAATCCATCACCGTCACCAATACCTCAGCCATCAACGTCGCAATTACCACGAAAGCGTACGTCATCAAACACTTTTGCCATAAAGCACAGTTGTGTTCGGCCCCTGCCAAAGACTTGCTTCATTTGCGGTGTTAGTACACGAACCAGGGTAAAAGCCGAAGTGAGAACAAGTATATTTGTGGAAAGAGCCATATTTATTCATCGGGACAACCGAATGTGCTCCACGCATCTCGTTAACGGAGAGCTTCCCACCGAAATAATTGCTGGAATTCAGGTTTCCGCTAGACCAACCATTATGACTGCCACGGACATTGAGCAACTATTACAGGACCTCAGGAAATGTGTTAACGACCTACGGACGCCGAGCTTTGACAACTTCATACAAAGTGATGAAGACTGTAAAGTATTAACCTCATTGTCCCTGCACGAGTTCCTAGAGTTGCATTCGACTATTGAGGACATTATTCGTACCATCAGATGCTGTTCGTCGAAGACAGCTCTAGCAGTATTATTGGTGAAATTACGATTGGGTATCTCCAATAAGGTGTTATCAACTTTATTTCATTTAACTGAAAGATCGGTATCAAACACGGTAAAAGCGGTTATTATGGCTTTATCGGAGCATTTCGTGCCACATCATTTTGGCCTGCAACACTTATCACGTGACAATCTGATAACAAACCATCAATCTGGAGCAGCAGTAAAACTCTTTGCTAACAACAAGCCTAATTGTCTTATTACCATTGTAGATGGCACCTATATCAAGGTTGGAAGATCCAAGGACTATACCGTTCTTCACAAATCCTTCTGTGTGCACAAAGGCCAGCATATCCTCAAGCCAATGTTAATGGTAACAACTACGGGTTACATAATAGATATAATCGGACCCTACTTTGCTAATGGCCGCAATAACGACGCGCGCATTTTAAACCATTCTATCAAAAAGAGAGAAGAACTCCAGTCTTTCTTTCAAGTTGGTGACGTTGTACTGGCAGACCGCGGTTTTCGAGACTCCAACAGCGTACTGACTGAACTGGGTGTGGATTTACAAATGCCTTCGTTCTTGTCTAAAGGCGAGAAGCAAGTAAACACGCAAGAAGTTAATCGTTCCCGACAAGTAACGTACCTCAGGTGGCCGGTTGAAGTTAGGAATGGGCATTTGCAGACGGTGTATCGTTTTTTTCAAAACCGTATACCTGTGCATATGTTACCATTAGTTCCGGAACTTCTTCAAATTGCTGCTGCGCTGTTGAACGCCTACCACCCGGAGTTACATCTTAAAGGTTCCTGGGAAGACTCCGTCGAAAAAATGCTGGCAGTCTCTACGAAAGAAAATCCTCTTAAGGAAGTAGTTGAGCGCGATAATCTGCTTCGCAAACCGTCTAAATGGCAACGAATTGAGGATAGTGAATTTCAAGACTTCCCTGTACTTCGTGAAAGTGATGTACGTGAGGTGGTAATGAGCGACTTTAAAACGAAACGCGCTGAATCTTATGTGGCGTTGACTATAGAGAAATCCGGCTCTTTCAGCGTCGAAGTGTCCAAAGTTGAACATGACTTAATTCGTATATGCGTGCCTGGTCAATTTTCCACCTCAGCTGTTCACCAAGCTCTAATTCGTTATGTACCGAACGGGACAGGTGCAAATGCCATTAAAGGCTGGTATTGCAATTGCAAAGGTGGTAGTTTGACGATAGGTACTTGTGTTCACGTTAGCAGCGTAATCTGGTATCTTGGTTATCGTCGCCATGAAGATCGAGGCAGTTGGTACCAGTCAAAATTGCGTGTAGTGTGTGAAGATGCCACTGAGCTTGAACTACCAGACATACGTTAAACGGAGAAAACCTTAGCGTTAAATGAATAATTTGTCCGTTTTATACAAGTGTGTTTTGTTTAATATGAAATAAAAATTAAAGATACTACTCCAGTATCTTCTAATTGGTATGATTTCTCTATTTATTTTTCGAGTTTCTTATACACCAAAGACTATTCAAGTAAGCTATATAGTCTTTGCACGGCCCCTGTAAAGCTAGCAAAAGCCTACTGCATGAATGCTTGTCAAGTGGAACACTTCTACAGGCGTTTTCGAGGATTTCGAGGCATAGTAGACCAAAAATATACGAATTTCATTTTGCGGCCAGCACTATACCCGTGGCAGTTACAAAATAATTCTTTCCTAATATTTTCCTAACATAATTATGAATCTAAAATAATAACCGTTCAAGATTTTCGTGTGGGGGAAGGCTTTCATATCCGGCACGGAAGTCACAGATTCTTCCTATTCTTTACATTATGGAAGAAACCTTCCATTCGTTGTAATTCCCAAAATTTACAGTTGTGAGCTCGAATTTTAGCTTTAAATTATCCCCCAACTACCCTATTTTAATAATATAATACGAATTTATCATAAAAGAGACGAAAATTGTTAACATTACGTGGACCCAGACTCTTATGGGGAGTTGCTGTTGTTCTTTTTAACATCAGATGATGTTTTTATTAAAGAAATAAATACCTAGATTCGTATAAGGGCAGAGTTATTGGTGAAAGTTTTTTATAAATTGCAGTGATTTTAAAAAGGTAATATATGATAATTCTCAGTTGCAATAAATGATATCTCTCCATTCTCAGTTGTAATAAATGATATATGTCCATTATCAATTGTAATAAATTATATCTGTCCATTTTAAGTTGTAATAAATTATATCTATCCATTAACGACAGGGAGACAGATACACAAATAAATCGTCTTACATATTTCATCAGGGGTGAACCGTGGTTAAAAATCAATCATAATTATTTCAAGAGTAACTCACCATTATGTAGTATAGTATGCCCCTTCGTTAATGGTATTAAAGGATTTAAATTGCGTATTGGCAGGGTTTTTATTACGATATTATGCCAAGAGTAAACTGAGTCTCTATTCATTTTCGCTGTTTGTGAATCTGTTATTCGCTTTATCGTTTTTTACCTTTTTATATGATTCCTTTACCACTACGGCACATTTGGAAGCTCCAACCCTGAAACAGTACATTTTTACCTCCCCGACTGAACTTTAGTTCAGGGGGAGGTATTACATTGATCGTGTCTGTCTGTGTGTGTGTCACTTCCTGTGTAAGCGGATATCACGTGACCGAGCTCGTGGAGCCAAAAGTCTAGAGACATTATCATACCAGCTTATCGTTCAATTCCGTTTAACGGGAATTACCTCCTTTAAGCGTGGCTGCCACATTAAGTTTCAAGTGTCGTGCAATGATATGCAACAGGACGTCTCCAATTGCATATTATCACCTTCCACCATCCACTTTACGGTCAAACCTCGATGCTGGACAGTTGAAGGCGATTATACGCAATTGGACGTCTCCCACTGTTATAATCACCTCAAGAATCGTCTAGACATTGAAGGGAATGGGTTTTCCTCCCAACTTCATGGCCACATTGCTCGATTAACAAAGCCCTTCGAAGTGTTTATATACTATCTTTATGTATATAAACATATATATACTATCTTTATGTATACTATCTTTTTTATGCACAGCATTTGGAAGCAGTCATTTCTAGTTTTGGGTTTGCAAAACAAAAGTGTTTGAAATGCAGAGAACATATTCCATAATCGTTATTTAAAGCAAGCCCACAGGGGTTTCAGTAACCTTGAGTTTAAATTACTCCTATTGGATATATAGTACCTTTTTGGAGTGAATGCAAATGAGCCTTATGGTGTGATATCGTTTAGGTAAATGAAATGCAATATTAATTTATATTATAATTAAAAATATCAAAATGGTTCAACTTAATCTAATTAATAATGTAGCTGAAAAATCAATTTAAAATTCGAGATAGTTTAGAAGTTATTTAAGAAATTGTCCAAAAATTTAAAGAAATTTGACCGTTTGATAACCAGCTTGAGTTGGCACGACATGCTAAGCTGTTTTGCATATATCATTTAGTCAAAAAAGCAATGGTATAACGGGCAGTATAGGCTAAGGCTTGCTGCAAACTTGGGGTTGATTGAAGAATCTAAATAAAGGTACGTTTACACGGGCATCCAAGATAGAAACGACATAAGATTTAAAGCTGAGGCGGATTGATACAAAATGTTAAACCTCTTAAGAAAAATTATAGTCGTGAAAACTCCCCTTGGACAGAAGTACAGTAGGTTTCCCGTGTCTAAAAAACAACAATTTTGAATAAAAAATCAACATCTGATGTTGGAAAAAAAAAAGGTTCAGTTTTCTCCACTATAAAACCAAGAAACATTTCCGATTTTTTTTTATAATCAAAAGAAGCCGTGTACAGTGAACTTCGTTAGCAGACCAGGAGACAAGACAAGACAAGACAAGATGAGACGAGACCAGACGAAAGAGAACTATAATGACTTAAGTGAGAAAATCAGCCAGCGCAGAATATCATCACCATTTGAAGTCAACAGAGCAGCGACACGGCTTTCATTTATCACCAGAAAGAGACGGCCTGGCTACGAAGAATGGAAACATGCAAGCAGATAGTGTTTTCGGACTCGACATATGAGATACTTACAGTCAGTAAAAGCTCGACAGTTCTTAATACGGCCTCGTTATTCTAAACATAAAAGGAGCTATTCAAGTATAAATATTAACGGTATGGGAATTAGTCTACTTTCAGTCTTTAACATTTTTTTTATCATAGGAGTGGAACTAACGTCTTGTCAGCCGGTTTGGAAAATAACCTCTCGACCAACTCCATCCTTGGATTCTTCCAATGACTGGGATCTCTCGTATGATGAAAATATCAGTAATAGTCCTCTATTAGCACGTCAAATCAAGAATTTCAGACGAAAACTCTACCGTAAGTAATTGCCAATCATCTACCGATAATGGGTTGTAAATGGAACATTTATTCTAGAATATTTCTTGGTTTGTCCAAGAGGAACTTGCTACTGTATCTTCGTCGTTTTAATTCCTTGTCTTCCTTGCCATCCCAGACTAAATCCTTCGTCTTTATCAAATCAGTGGATAATCACGCAGTATAGCCTATGCTCAAGTGTTAATTTATATTACAAGTACTTGAATTTTACATATTTACTTTGAAAATAAACATTTAATTTGGTGTGTCTATTAACAAATCTACGACCTAGCGCATATAATTATGGGTAACGCAGGAAACTCTTTTGCATTCTCTGAATCCTTGAGGTTAAGGGAAAATACTTATACTCCGTAACCTAGATGGGGAAATAGGATGACTCCCTTTCATCCTACCGTTTTTGTAGAACTAGCAAACCGATTGGGGTACGAAACGTGGCATTGTGTTCAAAACATTTGTACGTATGATTTGAGGACTTTTTGATTATTTAATATTTATTATTTTAAAAGATATTTAGGTTCAAATTCAAAATTTCACTTTTGTGAAAAATTGAAGTTGAAGTTATCGGCCTGTAATTTCATTTCTAAATACCGTACCATCGTAAAAATAATCTCAAATCATAGATGAAAATCACACCTTTTTTTTTATGAATTTTAAACAACCATAGGATGAAATACACCCTTCTAATTTCTCCATTGAGTAAGCCCATAGTCCTAGCTCCATATAATTATGGGTAACGTAGGACATTTCTATCGGTGTGTATATTAAGAGGTCTACGAACTGCCGCATATAATTATGGGTAACGCAGGACACTCTTTTGCAATCTCTGAATCCTTGAGGTTAAGGGAAAATACTTATACTCCGTAACCTAGATGGGAAATAGAGAAGTGTGATTGAAATGCACGCCATTTCTTCTACTCTTCAAATACCCTACATTTCTTTTCATTAATTTTAGGTAGGGTTAGGTTAGATTATGTTACCTTAACGTCGGGGTCGGGGAGGTTATATTTTTTTCCCAACTTGTTTAATTTCTGCTTTTGTGTCACATGACTTCTCTTAGCCACGCCTAATGTATATACTCTATGATATTATAAACTACTGAATCAAAATTGATCGCGAAAAAAAATAAAGTTGAAATTCGGACGGTGCATAAAGCACGGGAGAAAAATAAAGAGCGTGTGTAAAATGTTAAAAGCAGATGTCAGGCCTAGTTAAATTTTGTAACTAAAACGGGATAGTATCTATTAAAAATCCATATTCTTTAACCAGTCTAAGATAATCAACTCTTGACAGACGGGGAACATAACAAAGGCTACAAATTGGTACCATTTTGGATGTTTTTTTTTTTTTAATTTAAAGTGAAGTCAGAGGCGGACATTTCGCATTTTGAATCATTACGTTGGGATGACCAGGAAAAAATTCGCAATAAAATGACTGGTGAAACTTCAGGTACTTCATTAACTCCAAGAGAAACGAAAAGAGAAAGCTCAACGGGCACGCCAGGAAATACAGACCCTGCTCAATTAAGCGAATTTTCAACAGAGTACGCAAAGTCAAACAAATCTTACTGCAGGGGATGCGAAGAATACATCGTGAGAGACCAGCCTAGGATATCAGAAATCGGTAAAGAAAGTAATAAATCGAAGCGATTCGGTCCATTTCCAATTTGGTATCATGTAGATTGTTTCACTCAAGCTAGATAAGATTTGAATTTTTTCGACGATGGCTCCAAAATTCCAGGGTGTATGACGCTTGATGTTGTAGATAAGAGAGCAATAAAGAAAAACTGAAGAAAGTAGACGTTTTACCTGTAAAAAAAATTAAAACTGAAAATCCTCTGGAAATCCTTGATGGAGAAAAGAAAAAAATCGAAGAACATTCTCAAATGGTTTACAATTGGCGCGATTCTCTGGAAAAACTGCTTAAAAAGAAGCGAATGATTGAACTTTTAAAATATAACGATCCGGAAATTCCAACTGGAGAAAGCGATATTTTCGATAGACTATCTGATATTATGGCTTTTGGCGCTTTAGTACCTGCATGCATCGCATGCGATCAAGGACAGTTTGTTTTTGTCAGTAAAGGGTATCGCTGTACGAGTAATATAAGCGAGTGGAGTAAATGTTTAAACGTTACGAAACTCCCCGCGAGAAAAGCTTTCCTCATTCCAGACGAGTTCAAATAAGAATTTCCTTTCCTTAAGAGTTATAAGTACGAGAAGCGTGATCGATATTTTCCCGCTAACGCAACTACGCCATCATTTAAAAAGACTTTACCATCTACATCGGGAATCAAAAGAGTGCCTCGACCTCTACTCAACGCAAAAATTGTGTTGGTAGGTAATCTGCGAGCGTCGAAAGAAGCGTTAGAGAAAATTGTAGGTCGATTAGGAGGCATTGTGATTTCGCAAATTGATAAAAATACAACTTGCGTTATTAGTACTAAGGAGGATGTTGAAACAAAGATTGAAAAGCGGAACCGGACAATTGGGCGCCGAAATTTGGGGGCCGGTAATTTGGGGGCCGGTAATTTGGGAGCCGCCACTTCGGCGCCGGACATTTGGACGCCGTCCCATTTGGGCGCCGGGACATTTGGACGCCGTGCCATTTGGGTGCCGGGACATTTGGCCCCGAGCCATTTGGGCGCTGGGACATTTGGGCGCCTGGACATTTAGGCGCCGGGACATTTGAGCCACATATTAGGTTAGGCTAAGCAAAGATTATAACCACTGAGCAAGTTTTTCTTTCGAATGGGATTCGGCCCAATGTCTCCCAATAATGTTTACCTCCCCGACTGAACTTTAGTTGAGTCAGTGAGGTTAAGTTTGGTAAGATATATTTTGGTGTCGAACTTGTTAATAAACCATTTTGCCTGAAACGCAAAATTTCTTTAGAACCAAGAGGGTTAGGTTAGGTTGGAAATAAATTCATTAGTTCCTAAATGTCGCGGCGCCCGAATGTCGCGGCGCCCGAATGTCACGGCGCTCAAATGTCACGGCGCCCAAATGTCCTTACAAACTTGGCGTCCAAAATGGCCAGCGCCTAATTTGCCGGCGCCTAATAACCGGCGCCTGATTGTCGCGCGCCGATTAGAAAGATCAGAGAAGCGGAAGAAAATGACGTATCCGTTGTTTCCGAAGATTTCATTGACGCTGTTGAGAAGGGTGGTTCGGTTCTAACGATCAAACCGTACAGCATCGCTAGCTGGGGTGGAAACCCGGAAGAAAGAATTCAATCAGCTACCGAAAAGAAGCTTATAAGTACGGGAAAAAGCGAGTTCCATTTCTCATCCCGTAAGAGCACCAAAGTCAAGCTCGCGCTTAAAGGGAGTGTGCCTTTTGAACCAGATTCTCAACTCGAAGCCCACGCTCATGTTTTAGAAGATAAAAATGGTATATACAATGCTGTTCTTGTAAAAGTTGAAATAGCTCTTGGAACAAAATTTTTTTACAAGTTACAAGAATTAAAATCCGACGAAGGAAGCAAAACCTGGGTTTTCAAGAGCTGGGGTCGTGTTGGTACATCGATCGAAGGAAACAAAACTGAAGAATTTGAGGATGAGACCGAAGCTGTTGCGCTTCTCTGATCTTTTTTGTTTCAACATCCTCCTTAGTACCAATAACGCAAGTTGTATTTTTATCAATTTGCGAAACCACAATGCCTCCTAATCGAGCTACAGTTTTCTGTAACGCTTCTTTACAGATTACCTACCAAAATAATTTTTGCGTTGTGTAGAGGTCGAGGCACTCTTTTGATTCCCGATGTAGATGGTAAAGTCTTTTTAAATGATGGCGTAGGCTCGTTAGCGGGAAAATATCGATCACGCTTCTCGTTCTTATAACTCTTTTAAAAGAAAGGAAATTCGTCTTTGGACTCGTTTGGAATGAGGAAAGGTTTTCTCGCGGCGAGTTTCGTAACGTTTAATCATTTACTCCACTCGCTTATATTTCCCGTACATTGATATCCGTTACTGGCAAAAACAAACTGTCCTTGATTGCATTCGGTGCATGGTACTAAAGCGCCAAAAGCCATAATATCAGATAGTCTATCGAGAATCTCGCCTTCTCCAGTTGGAATTTCCTGATCATTATACTCTAAAAGTTCATCTTTCGCTTCTTTTTAAGCAGTTTTTCCAGAGAATCGCGCCACTTGTAAAGCATTTGAGATTGGTCTTCGAGCTTTTTCTTTTCTCCATCAAGGATTTCCGGAGGATTTTCAGTTTTCATTTTTTTTCTGGTCAAACGTCTATTTTCTTCAGTTTTTCTTTGATCGCTCTCTGATCTACAACATCAAGTGTCATAAACCCTGGAATTTTGGAGCCATCGTCGAGAAAATTCAAATCTTCTCTAGCTTGAGCGAAAAAATCAACGTGATACCAAAGTTGAAATGGACCGAATCGCCTCGATTTATAACTTTCTCTATCAATTTTTTGATATCCTAGGTTTTTCTTTCACGAGGTATTCTTCGCATCCCCTGCAGGAAGATTGGTTTGACTTCGCGTACTCTGTTGAAAATTCGCTTATTTGAGTAGGGTCTGTATTTCCAGGCGTGCCCGTTGAACATTCACCAGTCATTTTATTTCGAATTTTTTCCTGGTCATCCCAACGTATTGATTCAAAATGCGAAATGTCCGCCTCTGACTTCACTTTAAATTTTTCAAGAAAACATCCAAAATGGTACCAATTTGTAGAATTCGCGAAAAAACAACAAAAAAACAACAAAATAATACGTTAAACATATTGGTGGAAACTGTTCACAGTTCCCGGTTGCTTTAATTTAACAAATTTGTGTAGACGGTATCGCCCTCTACCGAACATTAATACCGACAGACATAAAAAGAAAGAGCGAGAGACAACACCTTTTTACTTTTACTTTTGTATTTAATAACATTAAAAAGTCACCTTATTATGTAACGCTTCTTTGTCGTCCTTTACTTATAAATAATAACAGGTTATGGGTCCAGGCGACGTAAACTGCGCGTAAATGAAGAAAACCAGCGTACGAAATAAGTGAACAAGAAGAAACGCTTTTAAGAAGAAACACGTTATTGATAAGAAGTAGATCGGAAAGACAAAGGCCTACTGAAAGAAGAGAAACGAAGGTCCTGTAAATGTTTATGACAGTCATTACATAAAAGAAGAAACCAAATCGAGTAAGAAATGGGTGACGAATCCAATATTGAGAAGCTTAATGCTGAAAACTATCGATATTGGTCTATGAGAGCGCAAGGCTTGTTAGAGGCAAAGGGGTGTTGGTCGGCTGTGGACCCGGGATTTGCTTTGATAAAAGAAATAAGAGCTGAGATGAGGGCGCGAGATCACAAAGCTAAATCCATTTTTTATATGATCGTCAACTACAAAGCTTGGATAACAGATAGAAGGATATCAGGTTGTGACTTTGCTGCTGATGAGAGATTTACACGACTTATGACACTTGGCATGGTTTATTGCTTGTGAAAGATTTCGTTCTTACAGAGAAGAAACCAAGTGATTCGATAGGCGATTATTTAACTCGCAGAAATGCATTATACTATACAGCGAAAAATGCGGGCTACTTATTTGATGAAGTCGTTTTGGCTGGCTTTGCTGTTTTGGGATTACCAAAAGAATACGAATTCCTATCCAGAAGCTTACGTATAGATAAAGATTATCTTTCGATGACATCATTAAAAGAAAAACTGACAGAGGAAGAAGGAAGGTTGGCTTCGCTAAAGAAGATACTAGTGTGTTAGAAGACAAAGCAAAGTCACTAAAAGTCCAGACCCTTCAGGGTAGCAACGTACGAGGAAGAGGTAGAGAGCGTTCTTTTAAAGATATACAAAGAGGAGATTCGGGTGGTCGTTTCGTACAATGATCAGATAACGGAGGAAAGAATGAAAGAGGAACCGTTCAAGGAAAAACAAAGCAAGAGGAAGAGAGAAGAACGTTCTAATGAAGATACTATAAGTGTTTAGAATTTGGACATTTAGCGAGAGGTTTCCCATACGATACCAAAAGTAATCCAACATTGTAAACCACACCCAAACACATGGCTGGAGTTGCTGTACATCGCTTAGGAAAACAAGCTGGTTTCAAGCCCTATATATCATGCAAGCTGCACTGTCTGACACAAGAAATTCAACCACAATGGAAACTGGAATATAGGTGATGTACAGCGGGGCGACGGAACATATGAAGTCTCAACGAAACAAATTCATGACGTTTAAAGAGTGTCGAAGCACAGTAGGTGGATAGTTGAAAGCCACGGGGCGAGGAAACGTCCGAATTAAATTAAGTGACGTTTGTGGAGGATGGACGCTCACACTGATGGACTCTCTCTTCGTTCCGTGGAAATTTACTATCAGCATCGAAAGATAATTGAAGAAACAAGCAGCTGAAGTTCTGAAAGACGAAACTATAATAGCGAAAGGTTTCAAAGAAGGAAAATTATTCCATTTCTATGAAGAAAACGTAATGACAAGAAACTATCTAATGGAATGGGGAAAGAAGAGCTGGCGTTTAAAGCGACGAACAACGAGATGACGCAAAATGAAGAGTTATGGCGTAGACGGTTAGGCCACTTACACATAGCAGCCATTAAACAAATGCCTAAACCCGTAGGTCCTAACGTCACATTAGATGAAGAGATAATCAGCACCAATTGTGAAACGTGTAGGAAACTTAAAAGCAAACCGTTTCCGATTAAGAGTTTCACTAGACAAGAGAAACCTCTGACACTCCTTCATTCGGATGTTGTTGGTCCAGTAGAACCTACATCGAAAGGGGGAAGCTCTAACTTCGTGACTTTTATTGACGATTTCTCGACGTATGCGCAAGTCCATATGATGCGAAGAAAGAATGAGGTAGACGATAAATTTGACTCGTATCGAAGAAGGGTGCAAAATTATCAAGGAGCAACTATCTCCGAAGTGATAATGGGGTTGAATACATAACCAACTCATTCAGAGCCCTAGATAGACAGTTAACGATTCCAAAACGACCGGAGAGAGAAGAAAAACGTAAACAAGCTGAGGCTCAAACTGATTGGCTCCCAATTATCACATGACACTACTTTTGCGGGAGTATTTCTCAAAGGGGAAAAAACGTGTGCCAAAATCTCGTCTAAGCTTGAACGAGGAAGCTTCAAGGTTGAAGCCTGCAAAAAAAAAGGAAAATTACTGCGAATATCTATATATACATTAAATATTGAAAAATATGAAAGATATCTCTTTGCACAATTAAACGAATCAATATACTGGTCAACAAACCTCAGGTCACATCAAATTAATCCGATCACCAGAGGCAACATTGATCAGCACATTACTCGTGTAAGGATTTTTATTTTTTAAGAAATCCGCGAACTGAGTATTAATTCTGCCGGAAGAAACGTGTTATATATTTCAGAACGCTGTCTATGTAGACCTCACTCAAACGCTTTTATTTAACACGTTTATTTTTCAGATATTCCGCAAAGCTTTCAATAATATTATTGACTAAACTGGGAGTTTTGAAGAAAAGCTACTTCCGCCATTTTTTTTTTCAATTCAGTATAATGAGAAAAAATTATGGTGCAAAATTTTTCCACCGGAAAGCATTATTAAGAAAGGTACAAATAATTGAAATTTGAAGCTTTCTATGTAAAAAACCCATAGACATAGATCAAGAGTTTTTTCACAACACGAACATTCAATTAAATCTGTAACAAAACAGTGCCATAATTACTTATGCCTAACCTAACCTAAATTGAATTACACTTACCTAATCTAAATTAAACTAAACTAATTAAATATTGTTTTCTTATGTATAAATATTCACGAAAATAATTTTTCAATTTTGGAGTCCTTTTTTTCTACATTTTAGTGTCCCTGCATTCTTATCAACCTTTAAACAGTAAGGTGCTAATTTGCTTAGAAACGTTTTTGCGAGGAATCTCTCTGGAATTTAGCAGCCAAAGGTAAGCCTCTGCTAAATTTATACCTCTCGGGAATTTTACTGGGCAGTGCGAGTCCCCAGTAGGCAGTTGTAATCAATGGCTAAGCCTTGGTGCATCGCAATTAATCGTGTGTAACTTTCTTAATAATGCTCTCCGGTGGAAAATGTTTGCACCAAGATTTTTTTCTCATTATAATGAATTGAAAAAAAATAATAATAAGAAAAAATGGCTGGAGTAGCTATTCTTTAATCTAGCCGACTAAACTGATTAGGTTAAATTACGACGCGCTTTGGATCATTCTAACGTCGTTTATCTCTACGACGCCGTCGATTACGAGCCGAATAACTTTTAAATATTTTTGACGCCGCCGAAACTCATAAAACCTGATCACGCCGCTGCCCGTTTTTTCCGTGGTCGGAGTCTAGTCTAGCGGACGTATTTACTTAATGCGCCTTGTTGCCGCATCGGGGTGCTCGAGTTCCTCAGCCCCGTTTGAGTTTTTTCCACCCTTTTCTGGTGGTACCTAAATCTCTCAAACGGGGGGGGGGGTATATGCGTAAGCGCATGCGAATGCCGGCACCATTGCTTCTATGGATGAGTCTAACTTATGGTAATTATTTTTCTTGTGGTTACTCCGATTAAGAGTTATTCCGGTAATACTGTTTTATAATTTATTCCGATTATGAATTTTTCCTCTTAACGTAACTAAGATTCTGTAAAATTATTTCGGTTAGAACTCCCAATTTAAAAGACTTAAAAAGGTTTAGTTCGAAATCACTAGCTAACCCTAAAAAGTTTCGTAGATATAGATATCCATTCGAAACATCGCTTTTTCTTTTGGCCACCTAGAGATAATAGCCTTATGGTTTTCCTGATAAAACAAAATATAAACCATAGGTATTTAAAAAATGATGACAGCCTCACTTTAAACGAATAGGAATTTTATGAAAATTAAATTTTGTCGGAACGCATTTGCACTTTTTGGGTTATTATTATATAAGATCCTGAAATAAACATACTTTATATGCGCTGTCAGTCAAAATGTGACAAATCTTTAGATGCTTATTTGACATATCACACATTTTTTCAACAAAGAATTTCACTCCATAGTTTCCGTTAGTCATAAATTCCTTCGAGATAAGATATATATTTAATAAATATAGATACTGCGTACTATATATATATATATATATATATATATATGAGCGTTCACCATTTGTTAGTCTTTCCAAAATTCTCAATAAGCTTTAATCGTATTTCTGTCAGTAATGTTTCGAAACGGCGTACACAGTATTTTACCAAGTTTTTCGAAGAAATTAGGTTTACTTTTACAATTGAGAAAAATAGGCTCGAACCCGCGTTTCATTTTCAATGCTGCTGGAATAAAAACTGAGGGCTTCAACCAAAATTCATTTGAAAACAAAAAGGCAACTAATGTTCAAGAAGGTAAAAGAATTTATTTTTAACATTTAAGCAAGCTCGTAGGAGGGAATAACAGTCAACCCTCCCAAGTTTAGTTCTTGTATTCGCCCCTTTAACCAGCAACTTAGAATATATAATCATCGAAAAATATTCTAAAATTTAAATAAAATGACCCAATTCAAACTGCGGAAATAGCTGCAAATATTAAGTATATTATTTAATTTTACAATTTTTACGTCATCGGTCATTTGGCGCCAAAACGAGAGCTATATTATTTAGAGATACCCCAGGTTGAGCTCGTCTAGGCCCGTCCATTAAAGGTTGTATATATTTCTCATTTTTCCACGATTGTCCCAATGTCTAGTTTTGTAAAGCGGTCCTCATCCGTAAAGTCTAATTCTTTCATTTCGGCGTATATAAATTATTTGTTGCTTCACCCCTATATATAGTATTAAGCAATTTTGCTTAGTGGAAAAACTTGCGCAAATTTTCACAAAAACCCGCTTTCACCCCCTTATGTGGGCTACTTTAAATATGAATAAAAGATACGCACACTTAGCCTTTCCCTGATTGAAGATCGGTTCAGCAACGTTACCGAAGCGTCCCATAGATTACTGTCTAATGCATTTTACTTAGGGATAGTTTTGGGGACGTGGCAATGAATTTGGGTATAATTTTACTATAATTAAAGGGACATATCTTTGGGATGGAAAACTGAACTGTACTCTTCGCGGGGTGCATTCGTTTGAATCGTTTTTAACCACACTTCATGTGTAAGAAGAATCAGTAGCTAGAATAAGTGGCGTCGTTTCCCTTGAATCATATCATTCGGTTCTGTCCAGGACAAATCTTGCCACTAAAAAGTATGCAAAAACTGATTTTTTTCAAGCTCGTTTTTTTACCCGTCTTTAGCCGAGTTCAAGAGAAATTTTCAAACTGAGAAGAGATGAGGCAGTTTTATTCCCTATTTTTAAAATTTTTGTCGTTACAAACGCCGCTCGAAGACTAGCGAAATTTCTGGAGTTAAAGGAAGAGCTAGAACCAGGTAGCCTTTATCCAAATCCCGAGATTGTCCATGAGAGAAAGGAAACAAGACGTCGTTGATTTCGAAGCTCTATAAATAATTAGCTTTCGAATGCAGATTATAATTAAGCGTTAAACACTAGCGCTTCTTCCTATGTTCTTTCTAAGATACGAAATCGTTAATATTAGCCACGGTACATTACGATATCTAAATTGGTAAATTACTTCATCTACAGGAATTTCAACCGACGCGATAAAGCAGAGCCAACTATTAATACAACGCTCAAAAGACGCTTACGGAATCCCTGGAATGACTGTAGCCGTGAGCGTCGATGGAAAATTGACCTGGGCTGAAGCATTTGGTTATTCGGACTTGGAAAACCAAGTACCGTGCCGAGCAGACACCATCATGAGAATGGCCAGCGTAAGCAAATCAATTACCGCCACAGCCGCTGCTAAACTCTGGGAAGAGGGTAAATTAGACATGGACAAATCAATTCTCGAATATATAGTAGACTATCCACAGCCCAAATTCGATGGAACAAACGTCGTCATTACACCTAGACACCTCGTTTGAAATCTAAGTGGCATAAGACATTACTCGAAACCGACTCTGGATGGTAAAGACGTTTTTCAAAACGAAGAGTTTTATAACACGAAACATTACGAAAATGTGAGAGACGCCCTTAAGGTCTTTGATAATGAATCGTTATAGTTCAAACCTGTCGAGAAGTATTCTTATTCATCGCACGGTTTTAGCGTACTAAGCGCCGTTATCGAAAACGCCGCGAAGGAATCGTTTCAAAACCATATGTCCAAAATGTTTGAAACACTGGGATTGGAAAATACATCTTTCGATCTAAACGATTCTCTGACTTACGGTCGAGCGAGATATTACACGAAAAAGAATGGATCCATAGTTAATAGTACGTATATTGACAGCTCGCTTTATTGGGCTGGAGGAGGTTTTCAATCAACAGCGGGAGATTTAGTTAAACTTGGAAACATCATGCTCTATTGCTACCAGGGTAAAGAAAATGGTTTTACGAACGCAAATACGGTTGAAAAACTTTGGCAACCAACAGAACAGAGTCAATTAGTCAAGCAATATCCGTACGGCATGGGATAGGGTATAATTCCACGTAAAGAAGCGTGTAATTTATGTAAATTACAAAAGTTTGCCGTTTTCCACGAAGGTTTAAATTCAGGGGCAGCTTGTGTACTTTTAATACAACCAAATGATAATACCAGTAATGACGAGGAAATTGTAAATAAAAGTCAAATGGCAGATACTCCACGAGGTACTGTAGTGGCAATTTTAACCAATTCTGATCAAAGTCCAATCCTAGGTGATTTAGCGGTAGGTATTGTGAAATGTTTTGATGAAGACACCGTGTAAATTTTAAGAAACAATTTCTTTGGCCTTGAGCAAGGTTACTGTAGTGCTTGGCGTTTGGATAGTTACAATTTTTTGTTAATTTTATCGTTTCATAATATAATACTTTATCGTAATATTTAAATGTTAAATATTATAATGTATGTTAAATTTTTGGTTAACCGTTCATGTATTGGAAAAATTAAGGCTAAAAGAATGAATAATATTTTATAATCAATTTAAAATTCCACTTCCACGAAATGACGTAAAAACAAGCATTAGCCGAACACGTTTCCAATCCTGACCATGTAACTGATTTCACAATTGTTATAAGTTTGCTATGATAGAAAAATATATTAAATTTAATGTACGCGAATCATTAGATATACGAAAAACTCGAAAAAAACCAGTTGTTTCTCAATCGGGACGACGGTCCTGGGAGCTTCGTTACCTACCTTTGGTATAAAAAAAACCCTACACACGCCCCTTTGAATCACGTGACGAAGTTGGTTTGAAGATAGATTTGTAACTCTAAAATTTAGAACTGATGTAGAGATCGGGGTTTGGACAAAATAATCCACAAATATCAGTTAATCAGATAATCTTAAAAAATAATCGGAAAATTATTCGCAATTACATTGGATTTATCATAGACTTCCCGTGGATAAATTATGAAAAAAAATAATCAGAAATTTCTTGTCCAAACCCCCACCTCTAACTAATGATGCGCCTGTAAGACGCGAAACTAGTCGTCACAAACTGGAATGTTTATTTGTGTTTTTAAAATTTTTTGCGTAATTAAAGTTGCACCTTTTTTTAAGAAAACCTATTTATTATACGCAAGTAGTCACTGTAATTTTTCTTTTTTTTGGAATTATGGGTTCGTTAACCTGTGTCTAGGTCATAATAGCGAAAACCAAAAGGTCCAAGGCAAGTTGTCGAGGGTCAAAATAGCGAAACCAAAAAACGAAAACTATTTTAACGAAACGAACAAGAGCGAAAAATCAATTATTCCAAATAATATATCAGAGAAAGCGAGACTAAAGTTTTCCAAATATGCGCTACTGCAATCGTAAAAAATTTAAACCAATTGGCAAAATGACAACATAAAAATTTAATATTTTGCCTTCAACACCTTTTTTAATACACCATGAATTAACAACACTCTATAGTATACATCAAAGTTAAACAAGTTGGGAAACCAAAATATTACCTCCCCGACAACGCTAACCTAACCCTACTTTAAATAAAAGATGGATGCATGTAAAGAATTAGGAGTGAGTATATGGATCAGGGTGCTTTTGATTGCCCGTATTTTATTTCCCCTCTATGTTACAGTGTATATCAATTTTCTCACTATACTCAGAGTACTCAAATTTCCTATGACCTTATTTTATGTCAGGTCGTAGGATGAGCAGAGACACACACAATGAAATGTCAGGCGTAATATTTCTTTTTTTTTGGAATTATGGGTTCGTTAACCTGTGTCTAGGTCATAATAGCGAAAACCAAAAGGTCCAAGGCAAGTTGTCGAGGGTCAAAATAGCGAAACCAAAAAACGAAAACTATTTTAACGAAACGAACAAGAGCGTAAAATCAATTATTCCAAATAATATATCAGAGAAAGCGAGACTAAAGTTTTCCAAATATGCGCTACTGCAATCGTAAAAAATTTAAACCAATTGGCAAAATGACAACATAAAAATTTAATATTTTGCCTTCAACACCTTTTTTAATACACCATGAATTAACAACACTCTATAGTATACATCAAAGTTAAACAAGTTGGGAAACCAAAATATTACCTCCCCGACAACGCTAACCTAACCCTACTTTAAATAAAAGATGGATGCATGTAAAGAATTAGGAGTGAGTATATGGATCAGGGTGCTTTTGATTGCCCGTATTTTATTTCCCCTCTATGTTACAGTGTATATCAATTTTCTCACTATACTCAGAGTACTCAAATTTCCTATGACCTTATTTTATGTCAGGTCGTAGGATGAGCAGAGACACACACAATGAAATGTTTATATTAAATGTAAATAAGTGATTACAAATTCTAGCCACGATATTATTCTTCTTGGAGACTTTAACCTCCCAGGCGTAAAATGGACTAGCTTGAACAACTTACATTGCTCCTACTACGTGAAACATAAGGCCGCAAACATTTTTGATCTTTCACATCTCTTGAACCTCAAGAAAATAAATACTAATACGAATCATTTTGGATCTATGTTTGGTAAATAACGACTGTTGCAAAGTTGATATCCCTGGCTTTAATCTAGTTAATCCCGATAAATACCATCCAGCGCTTCAATTACAGTATACAGGAATTACTGCACATATTTTGGATACCGAATCTACTTCGCGTTACAAATACAACGAAGGCGATTATCTTTCAATATATACATACTTGAGGGACTCTGACTGGAACCCTATCTTTACATCGCTAGATTTAAACCAAAATGTCCAATATCGTACAGACATGATTACCTACGCCATTGACATAAATATCCCCAAAACTATTGCGAGCAAAAACAGACCTGAACAAAAATTCCCAATATGGTATTCCCGGGATTTAAAACAATGTCTTCGACGGAAGGCATACTATCACAAGAAATATCATCGATCAAAAAACCCTGCGGACCTCGAGGCCTATTCCTCGCACCGCAAACAACTAAAAAATCTCCTTAAGAGAGACAAAAAGAACCACTGCATTGATATCAAGCTCCATGTGAAGAAAGATCCTAAGTTATTTTGGAATAATGTGGGCAAAAATCTTAAAAACCCAAAACACAAAATTGTTCTGCAAAAAAATGGTGATATCTTAACTACAGCAAGTGATATATCTAAGGAATTCGGGGAAAAGTTCTCACATATTGCTGAAGACAAGTCAGATCCCAACTTCATTTTTAAGCCGGAAAGTAAAATTAAGTGGGATCTATCTGGAATTACAATAACCGAACAAGATGTTTCAGATGCCATTAATAAACTAAAACCAAAATTATGTTCGGGTCATGATGTTATACCGAATTTCATAGTTAATGGCTGTGGTAAGATTCTGTCCCCAATCCTGCTGCACATATTCAATCTATCTATTATAAGTGGTGTGTATCCTGAAGTATGGAAAACCGCCTTAGTTGCGCCCGTTTTTAAAAAAGGCTCTAAAGCCGATCCTCAAAACTACCGTCCCATCTCTCTTCTTTCTTCCCTCTGACTAGTGTTTGACTATATAATAAATAAATATCTGTACTCCTGGTTCTTGCCAAATATACCAGACTGCCAGCATGGCTTTGTGAAGGGCCGAACAGTGGAAACGAACTTATTATCTTACCATAACTACATTAAACCAGTCGTTGCTAATAAGGGTCAAGTGGACGTTGTTTATATTGATCTTTCCAAGGCTTTTGACCGTGTGTCCCACCAAATTCTCCCTAAAAAACTAAATTACTATGTTCTCACAGGAACCATTTATAAGTGGTTCGAAAATTAACTGGACGGTAGGATAAATATCATTAAGTGCAATAATATCATAAGTAGCGTCAGGTATCCAGTAAAATGTGGTGTCCCACAAGGGTCCTCTATAGGACCCCTACTGTTCAATATTTACACCACTGATCTACCAGACTCGCTGAAACACTCTAAGACAATACTATTTGCTGATGATAACAAGCTCTTTAGAATCGTCTCCAGCATTAAGGACAGTGAATTGTTGCTCTTGACTCTTGGTGTAAATCTAACAATCTACAAATAAATAACTCTAAAACGTCTGTAGTAAGGTATACCAGGAAGACAGCTCCCATAACTTACAATTACGAACAAAATAAAGATATTTTAGCGCGAGAAACTAGCGTCAAAGATTTAGGCGTGACGTTTGATAGCGCACTGTTATTTAACCAGCATGTATCGCGAACGACATTAGCATGTAGGAAAACGCTATACTGCTCCCTTAAAATATCAAAAACTCTTGACTCCTCGAATTGCTTTATAACTTTATATAAGTCATTAGTAAAACCCAAAATGTTGTACGGTTGCCTAAACTACAATGATTCGTGTAAAACTACTTTGGAAACACTAGAAAAGGCACAAAAAAAATTTGTTTACCTTTATCAAAAGAATTTCAAAAATAATAATATTTACTCTTACGACTCTGTCCTTTTGGCCTTAAATTTGCAACTCATTAAGCAACTCTTAAAAAAAAAGCGATATTATATTTTTAAACAGACTTTTAAACGGTAAACTCCTATGCAAAGATCTATCTAATAAAATATCATATAACTTAGTAAAAACAGATTTTCGGAAAAAACGCAGATTTTTATAAAGAACTATTATAACTCCCCATTGGAACGTATTCTTAATAATTTTAATAATATTAAAGCAAAATTTGACTTTCCAAATATAAATTTAAATTTAAAAAATTTTAGTACTTTAATTACCTCGACCCCTTTAATTTAACATCATTATAATTTATTACCCCCATGACAACTCTGTGTCTGCCCTTGTTGGAAACTTTGTAGCTTCTGTTGGTAGTCACAATAAAAAATCATTCTATTCTATTCTATATAAAACAGCCCATTCGTACGGGGTCTAGTTTTTGATTCGTAGTAATTACCATTTAACCTTAAACGCACACTACTTTCTAGGCCAAGTGTTGAAACAGTAGAGCTTTCTTTTACTTTTTCAAGAAAAATATTTTCCTCAGGTGCTATTAATTTTTCTAAATTTAAAAACGAAGTTATTTTTCGTTTTGAACTACTCAATTTATGAGAGGTACTGGGTCGATTGATGTCTGGCAATTCGGTTAAATTACATTCTGCTTCTACTGTAATGTCGGGAGATGGCAAAGGGCTGGACAAATCCATTATATCCTGGGACTCGAGTAATTGGCCCATATTCCGGCTATTTTTTCAAAGACAAAAAACTAATCGACCCTAAACTCCCAAAGACTGAAAATAAACTTTTACACGTTATGGTCTATCTTAATATAGACGAAAATTTCAAAAATAAATAAAAAAATAGATATTCTTTGTTCTTCAAAAATTGGAATTTAATCATTTTTTAAGTCACGTACAAAGATAATTAGTTTTTAATATGTATCAAAAAATCCTTTTAAGATACAACGCCTATTTATAAAAATATTTTAATCTAGGCTAATTATCCCCTCTAGTTCAATTTTTACATAGTGATAACACATTTATTGCCATATATAAAGCTAAAAAATATTATCAATTTTAAAGTCTTAGTAACATAAGAAGTCGATAAAAAATGACTTTCTGTTTGAGTGAAAATTGTGATATTAGAGCAACCGAGCCTTTTGAGACAATTTTGCCCTTAACCGTGCTTAGTTTTCAAATTTGTGATAAAAATGCCCAATTTAAAAATTACCCGTTGAAAAGTGCGATAACGTTGTCAATATTGTTGGAAAACGCGTTTTCGATCAGTGCCGCGAATTTTTAAAAGACTATAACTATTTTATAACCGAAAAACAAGGACTTTTTCGTTTTAATAAATATAATTGTGACTTGGAAATCCCTCCTCCCTTTTGTCCTTTTGAATTGCATATTGGTCATCCTACCTGTCCCTTCCTTCATTTTCGCTGTTCCACGTTTCAAATTCACACCAGATATTACATACAGGGCTGGACTTTTTATAAAGAGGCCATTTTTGCTACCTTGTACGTTAGTTAGTGAATACCAGTTTTGTTATCAAAAAATAATAATATCCTTATTTAGATATCGGGAACTTAACATATTTTGCCAAAACTCTACACTAGAAATGAGAAAAATAAGAAGAAAGATTAACTATCTTAATCGACAGGTTTGTAATTTTTTTTTAAAAACTTAAATTTATTTAAGATTAATGTTATTTACTTTTAGATGAAAAAAATTAAAGCCCGATTTTTAACTCTAGAACCGGAAATGGATCAATTTATTACTTTTAATTACACTTTATAACTTTGCAGTTTTTCTTTGTGAAACTATTTCTTTATAATAAATATATTCTTTTAAAAATATTATTTTTGTAAAATGATAATTATACCAATTAAATGTAATTATAGTGAATATTTTCATAATTTGTATATTAATTCTATATGACTAGATAATATATCTTAATTATAATAACCACTACGTGCATAATTTTAATATTTTTATATTAAAATAAAAAATTTAAAACTGGGCGGCATTGAAGAAAATAACATTCTATATTTTTCAAGTCATTAATATACATATGTAGATAACCACTTTTTTTTTATATTAAGCCACGGAATATATAAATACGAAAAAAATAAAGTTCATTATTTCACTATTGAATCTTGTTACCAAACCTAAAAGTATGGCTAGCAAAAATATTGCCGTAGCTCAGCCGTTTTATCCTGTTCTGAAATATTTAAAATTAAGTCCAGCCGCTTTTACACCAACTAGAGCTACGAATTGGTCAGCAGGCTTGGACTTTTACTCGCTGTATGACACAGTAAACCCCTTCAATGGACTAGTCAAAGTACACACGGGGATTACACTTGAACTACCCCCTTACACCGTGGGGACGTTGCTGGGAAGGTCGTGTAAGTTTCACAATATTAAACTTAAAACTTACTTTTAAAATTAAAGCTAAAATTTCTATTTTAGCGAAACTTTTGGAGGGTATTTTTGTCTATCCAGGGATTATAGACTCGGACTTTCGTGGAGAATTGCAGATCATGCTAAGAACCAACTTAGAAACGGAATATACCATTAAAGCCGGTGACAAAATAGGCCAACTAGTAATTACCCCAATATTAATCCCAGTTCTCCGCGAAGCCACGGTATGTTTTTTCTTAAAAATATTGAAACTTAATTTTACTAAAAAACCATTTTTTTGAATTTGTTAGGAATTAAGTACAACCGTTAGAGGCATTGGCGGTTTTGGCTCAAGTAATTAATGTATATTGGGGGCAATACTCTAACTTTTTTATCGTTCACGCGCATACGATAACCCCGGTTTTATCGTAAATGTGATAAGTTATCAAAAAATGGTATTCTCTAACTTCCAAACGTGAAATTATCGAGCGCGAAATACGATAACCACCCGATAACTTAACAACAGGGTATTTGCTGTCGGTAACTCTTATCGAACGAAGAAACAACATCCATAATTTCTATATTTCAGCGTTTTTAGATCATTTTTAGAATTGATAGGCTTCAACAAGCAAATACTAGTAAAAATACGCGTTTGAATTTCGCGGCTTCAATCTTATTTCAAATAAAAAATGCTAGGTACCGACCTTCGTTACACTTCCGCTATAATGGCAGCCAAGCGAACGAACGAATTTGCACCGAAGGTTCGAAATAAATAAAATCGATGAATTTCGCGGAGAGAATGTTTTATGAGATCATGATAAAGGTTTTAAACTCTCCCAAGTATCTAATTCAATAATCTGTTCGTCAAGCCAGAGCATATAGTCTTAGGAAGTCTGACCTGTGAATCGGGATCCAATTAAGGTAAGCCTTGTATCAGATAAACTGTACCAATTTGATAATTCATATTCACTCTATTCATATGTAAACGGTAGAACGCTTGCCTGAGTTTCATTTTCTTAAAGCATATTTGTAATTATACAAAAAAGAGGTTGCTTCGCACCCTTAAAAAAACTCTTTATCTAACTCGAATCAAACCCGTGAAGGGACAGAAATTATTTGTTAGAGAAAGAGCAATTTCATATCTTTAAAATTATAGTTAGTAGATTTAGTCTACTACTTCAAAGATTTTATTACTATTATATATTTTCCAAAAAACGGATAAAGACGACCTAGGACTAATGATAAATATATATATACATTAAAGGAACTCCATCTTTAGCTAATTTTATTAGTGATACTGATAGAATTTAAAATAAACATCAATGGGAGAGGAAGGTTAACTAGGTCGTCTTTATCCGTTTTTTGGAAAATATATAATAGTAATAAAATCTTTGAAGTAGTATATAATAGTAATAAAATCTTTGAAGTAGTAGACTAAATCTACTAACTATAATTTTAAAGATATGAAATTGCTCTTTCTCTAACAAATAATTTCTGTCCCTTCACGGGTTTGATTCGAGTTAGATAAAGAGTTTTTTAAGGGTGCGAAGCAACCTCTTTTTTGTATAATTTCTGTCCTTTTTTCTCCAAAAATATACACCTTTTCCACATTTCACTATTTTGCTTTATAGGTTTATTGAACTTTAATTCTTACTAATGCTGAATAAAAATTAAAGCGTTTAATTGAGGCTTCAATCTATTCGTAATTGAGACCCTGGTACAAATCTCGAAAGGCAGAGATTAACTAACCTAACCTTACCTAAGTTGTAAAACAGGGATGGGCTAGTTCAATTGATTAACTAACCTAAACTAATCTTACCTAAAATTCTACAAGAGGAACGGGTTAGCCCGAGTTATAGGGATTACCTAGTTGGAGGGATGGGCTATTTCCAGGGTTTAATTAACCTAATTTAACCTTAAAGATTACTTGATGGAATGGGTAACCCGAGGGATTAACTAGTTGGAACGATGGGCTAATTCGAGGAATTAACTAACCTAACCTAGCCTTACCTAAAATATTACAAATAGCCCGAGCTAAGGATTAACTAGTTGGAGGGATTGGCTAATTAGAGGGATTAACTAACCTAACCTAACCTTAAAGATTACCAGATGGACGGGGGAGGTCGAGGGATTAACTAACCTAGCCTTACCTAAAATATTACAAGAGGGACGGGCTAGACCGAGCTAGAGATTAAATTTATAATATTGAATCATTCGACAAAAAATGAGCATGGAAAGCGAAACAATTCTTTAAAGCAGCATGAGAACATAATTCTGGAGACCAGAAGTATGTGGCCGTTTATTTAACTCGCCGACATCAATTTCCGTTTCTTATATCCTATTTAAAATTCTAAATCTTTATTTTTTATTATAATTGAGTTAGACGTGCTTTAGATACAGACTTCAATAATTGGTCAACTACTTAATAGCAACGTTATTACATAGTTGTAATGACGAAGCTATTGGATCTAAAGCACATCCTAGTCGCAAAACTCAAGTATTTTAAAAATAAAGTAGAGATTGAAAACGTTAAACTATAAATTTCATGTGTAATCGAGCACTTGGCAGGATATGAAGTCCAACTCGAGTGATATTTAATCCCTAGAACTCTCATTGTGAAATGTTTTTACAGTGACTTACTATATTATATTGGCCACATTTCTAGGTAAGGCGATTTACATTCAATCGCCTCGGTTTATTCGAGTACTCTACCCAAAAGATCGTGAGAAATGAGTCTCTTATCACCGAAATATAGGTGAGAAACGATTGCCTAAACAATCGAAGACGTCACCATTGCACAAACGAGAGGGCTCGCCACAATTTTAAACGCTAACGTAAACCACGCATTGGTACAGTGCATCTGTGAGTACTGAATATGCAAATCTCGTTTATATAGGCCGAGAAGAGATATATTATTAAAGTTAAAAAATCAAATGATAAGAAAATCATGCCAACTTTTTAATTATGGTGAATTAGGGTGAATATAATGGGATACTCATGATATGAAATAATAGTCAAAATTAGACGGCTGAAGAGGGCTACCCTAGTAAAAGAACCCAATAAATGCAATTTTCCGTTAACGATAAAAAATGCCATTAAAAAAAACTTATCAACTTTTTAATAAAATCAATTTTTGTTTATCAATTTAAAGCCAATTAATAAAGCTCGGCTAGTTATGTTTTACCCTTTTCGTCACCCATACAGGCATCTGTCTCTCTATTAACTCGAATTCGATGGATATTCATTATCATTCTACTGTTTAAGAAATAAAATTTTGTTTACCATTTTGAAGCAATTAATAAAGCTCGGCTAAGCTTAAGATTTCACCCTTTTGTAACCCATTCAGGCACCTTACTTTCTATTACTTCATATACTTAATCAACATTTCATTATTGAAATCTGTGTTTAACTAGAGATACTCTTGTACCTGATCGAAGTCTTATCAAATTTTTTCAAAAGTACCTTTGTCTGTATTAATTTGAATTCAGTGGACGGTGGGAAAAGGGAAACGACGACGACGACGACGACGACGACGATTTCAGTTATCAAGCGCAGCGGGTCCATTGGAAAAGACATTACGGTTTCTGATGAAATTCGAGTTTAGATAAAGGGATAAACACGAACGTGTTTATCCTAATTTAAAAGCTCAGTACGTCGCTCAACCTTTTTGATTTCTACGTAGCTAAGTAACACACTAATCATTTTTCAGATATGGGTACGTTGATTTTCTGCTAAATTTTATCACGATTTACAAGTTGGATACCAGATACCGTAGGAAATTCTACTAGTACCACTGACAGTAAATTTGCTGGGAATGTGAAGGAGATCCCGCAACAAAACTGTTTCTACGCTTAAAATTTAAAAAGCCAAGAATACCGTATAAATAACCGGGATAAAACTACAGAAATCTCGGTGTATAGATCTAAAATATTTTTCATGATTTTTGGAAAGCTAAATTTCGCCAATATTACTCCTACCGCAACCGATTTTCAAGAAGTTAGACAGTTATCAAGAATACCCGTGTCCCTCGCAAACATTATTAATTTTGCAAGGGCAATTAGAACTTCTAGCTAGGTATGTTGAATTTATCCGTAAACTTGTTTTTGAAATATAATTCCTGATTCAAATTTTTTCTCTGTGTTAATTGCAAAATCTGTATCTCAGCCAGTTTTCTAATTCTTGTAACAGTGAATAAAATTTACTTTGTGTAACATTAATGCGAATCAGTTTGAATAAAAACAATTTTAATGAAATCAATTTTATCGCTTGCTTTTTCAACCTCTTGCATATGGCATTGCAACTATTTCGACTGTTCCTTTCTAAGCACTCTCTCCGTCGCATTTCTAGTCTGTAAATACATCCCTATTTCAAGTTAAAACTAAAGAATCAATTTTTAAATTAAATACTTCAATATTGTCGTTGTGGATTAAGCTAAATAAGAGTTTAATACTTGAAAATCCTTCATCTTAGCCTCGTTTTAAATCAAAGTTTACTAGCAAGTTCAATAATTATTAATTAGTTTAGAGTGGCTTTAAAATAAGCTTTCTTTTCTGTTCCTATAATTATTTTTTCTCATTTAAATCAATTCTAATGATCCTATAAATCCGAATGAAAATGAAATACAACTTTGTAAAACGTTTTCATTCTAGAGCTAAGCCTAACGAAAATCATTTTTTTTCGAATTTACGCTTTGTTAACGTACTATTCCCTATCGTAAATCACGCGCGCGAGTTAGAGGATACGGATTTAGCGAACGATCGATAAGGTCCCGCCCGGTAAAGTTATCGTTTACGATAAAATCGAGAAAAGTTAGAGAATTGCCCCCATTGACCGCTAAACAAATTATTAAATTTGATTTTACCTTTGATTCATTATCTCGTTGTGAATTGATGACTTTATTGTTTTCATTGCTTTTTAGCCACTTTAATCCATTATAAACTTTTGCATTTCCAAAGCCGAATCTTTTTCCGCATTCCATGATGTAGTGAGCTTTAAAAAACGGAAAAAATTTATAAATATCTATATAACTTTTTTTTAACAAGGCTAATTAAAATACTTTTAGTCATATCTTTTTCTTAATATAAACGAGAAACTGAATTTTTCCGTCAGAGCCAGCACTATTTTAATAAAATATAATAATTGAATATAAAATTACGAACAAAAATACATTTACGTACCTGAGAAAATAAAATATAAAATGGCGTCCTACCCCTCGTATCTGTTTTAGGAAATGTAGTCTTAGACTTTTTTTTTACTCTCTTACTAACGTCAAAGAAAATGTGAGCCTCTCAAACCTTTTTTCATTGGTGAGCTAACATTTTGTATTTTTTCTTAATAAAGAGATAATAACACAAATTTTTTTAATTCAAAATGTATTTTTATTTTCAAGATATTTCTTCATCTGGGTCGTATTTTTTATAGGTGAAAATATAATCTTTAAGCCATTTTTTAGTTGTTTAGATTTACAATAATATTTACGGATCTACAAAAAAAAATTAAATATTAATATTTTATTTTTTAAACAGTATTTTCAACTACATACCTTTTCTTCTAATCTTAACACTTTAGAGTCATAATCCGCAATTGAAATATACTGACCGTCAAAGAATTCGCGGTATCTAATATAAAGTAATTTCTTAGTTCAATTGATAATTTGTTGAAAAAAAATCTACATACTTTAGAGCAAAAATGACAATTTTGTACGAGATAAATTGATGGAACATTTCTTGGTTATGGAACTCCCATCCCATAAAGTTAAGCTTTATACGGACAATGGTGGTTCGTGTAATAGTAAGGATAAGGACAAACTGTTAAAGCTTTATCACCAAATGTTTTAACATTTCAACCCCATAATATGGCTTGAGGATGAAACAAATAATTGTCAAATTCTCCCACATTTAATTTACCAAATTCAGGCGTTATGAAATGTGAGTAAGAAAGAGACAATAACAGCTGGTAACACTCAATGAAGACGGGTTGTGATAACTTGACTAATAGTCTTGTTTTCGTTTCGAATTTTTCGGGGTGAAAATCGTCCGTATTGTGACTTGTTTGTAATACATAACAAGATTCAACCGCCGCGAAAGCTAAACATTGGGGGGATAAAACTCCTTCCAATCGATGGGCTTGCGCACCTGGAGCGGATGATTCAGTCAAACAAGCCATGGTGACTATAAATTTAATATTGTTGAGAAGCCTTTTTAAAGTATTTTAAATGAGGTTAGTAGGTAAAAGTAACAATTTTTTTCAAATGAAGCTATTAGGTAAAAGTAACGATTTTTATTACCCCCGTGGCACAACCGCTTTAAAAAGTAACCCACTTTTTTGATAATGGAGAGAGAGAAAGTGTATTACGGTTTACTAGAGGAGAGAGAGAAAACGTTGCTAAGCTCTTACGTACAAAACGCCAGAAGAGAGAGGTTTTTAGGCTCCCGCGTACAAAAGCGAGAGCCCTCCGGCGCGATTGGAATTCTATTTTTTTTTTGCAACAAGTTGAGGATGTCAAAAACAAGTTCTCTCGAACCCAGGGAGTGGCTCTAGAGGGCTTGGGGCGGGCAAGGGGGTCGAATTTCTTATTACTTAGGGTGTACTTTACTACTGAGGTCTGAAGATCAATGGCTTTTGCCATAATATTATTTAGTCTAATTTTTATTGGGATTTCAATTAGTATTAATCATGATCATACCTATAGTAGGCTTTCAAAGAGAACTTGTAAAGTGACGTCAAAACACGTGATCAACAGACGAGAGAGGAAAAAAAGCTTCTTAAGTCTAAATCCAGGTGGCAGTTGAAGCTTGCGTCTGACCAAATCCATTTGTAGCTCGGGTAATTCTAGCTTCCATAGATGGGAAAGTCCCACCCCATCTAAAAGATATAGGGTTTTCCACTCCAGAATACAACTTTTCTCCTTCAAGGTCAAGCCTTTTTATAATTTTGGTCGCCATTTTCCAAAATGGCGGAATATTTTCTTTTCATTATTCCTTTTATAGACAAAGAAACGTAAAAGAGCGCGTCATGTTATTTAAACAGCGAAATTATATCAAAATCGTATATGGTATTCCGCGGAAACTTCATATTTCAATAAATTTATCAATTTCACCAGTTTCAATGCATGTTTGCGAGCTTCTGGTTCAATAAACGCTAAACATGCATAGATGAAATATCGTGCGGAGTGTCTTAAGCTACATTTTAAGCCTAACCATCAGTCAATCTGATAATTATATATAAAGTTATGTATAGTTTTAGTAATTTTGGCAGCCATTTTCCAAGATGGCGGATTTTCCCAACAGCTGCAAGATTGGGAGACCTAACCACGTTAAAGAGCGCATTTGATTCTATAAGTATGAAAATTTTCATAACCGTTGTAATTTGTTCCGGGTCAAACCTTAGAATGCCTGTTCTATAAGAATGGACAGCCTATTTTATGGATACACATTGTAAATATTTACGACTTGGACTATCAACGAACTGTAAAACTAGTGCCGAAACTCACTAGGGACCATGTATATCTCGATTCACACTCCAGAATGATAGTAGACCTTGCCGCCCAAGTTTTTAGTGAAGCTGGGGCAAATTCTTTAGAATTAGAGTTTGGAGACACATGCCGCGAAACAGTGAAACTAATCAGAATAATGAACAAATTTTTCGATATAACGAACACGAGAAATTTGAAACAGGGAATTTTCAAGCGTAATCCAAATTTACTTCCCTTTTTTTGTCATAATGATGAAAGATTACTAGTAAGTAACCACAATCTAACTGGTAAAAAAAATTGTTCTTTGATGCTACGCAAAGCAAAGTTGCCAAGCAGCATTCCGACGGATTTCTTGATTACTATAAGTTTCTTGTATAAGGTTTTACTAATTAATTTAATGCATTTATACAGTGGCTTGAAGGATCTCTCTTGGAGTATTTGCAAGAATGGCAAATGGAAGTTGACGACTTGCCCAAATCTGTAACAGCATGCAGCTGAAAGGAAAAAGATGCTCATATTGAGGGTTATTTTATAATAAAATGTCAGAAATATTAAAGTTGTCTTAGAGCAAAAATGACAATTTTGTACGAGATAAATTGATGGAACATTTCTTGGTTATGGAACTCCCATCCCATAAAGTTAAGCTTTATACGGACAATGGTGGTTCGTGTAATAGTAAGGATAAGGACAAACTGTTAAAGCTTTATCACCAAATGTTTTAACATTTCAACCCCATAATATGGCTTGAGGATGAAACAAATAATTGTCAAATTCTCCCACATTTAATTTACCAAATTCAGGCGTTATGAAATGTGAGTAAGAAAGAGACAATAACAGCTGGTAACACTCAATGAAGACGGGTTGTGATAACTTGACTAATAGTCTTGTTTTCGTTTCGAATTTTTCGGGGTGAAAATCGTCCGTATTGTGACTTGTTTGTAATACATAACAAGATTCAACCGCCGCGAAAGCTAAACATTGGGGGGATAAAACTCCTTCCAATCGATGGGCTTGCGCACCTGGAGCGGATGATTCAGTCAAACAAGCCATGGTGACTATAAATTTAATATTGTTGAGAAGCCTTTTTAAAGTATTTTAAATGAGGTTAGTAGGTAAAAGTAACAATTTTATTCAAATGAAGCTATTAGGTAAAAGTAACGATTTTTATTACCCCCGTGGCACAACCGCTTTAAAAAGTAACCCACTTTTTTGATAATGGAGAGAGAGAAAGTGTATTACGGTTTACTAGAGGAGAGAGAGAAAACGTTGCTAAGCTCTTACGTACAAAACGCCAGAAGAGAGAGGTTTTTAGGCTCCCGCGTACAAAAGCGAGAGCCCTCCGGCGCGATTGGAATTCTATTTTTTTTTGCAACAAGTTGAGGATGTCAAAAACAAGTTCTCTCGAACCCAGGGAGTGGCTCTAGAGGGCTTGGGGCGGGCAAGGGGGTCGAATTTCTTATTACTTAGGGTGTACTTTACTACTGAGGTCTGAAGATCAATGGCATTTGCCATAATATTATTTAGTCTAATTTTTATTGGGATTTCAATTAGTATTAATCATGATCATACTTATAATAGGCTTTCAAAGAGAACTTGTAAAGTGACGTCAAAACACGTGATCAACAGGCGAGAGAGGAAAAAAAAGCTTCTTAAGTCTAAATCCAGGTGGCAGTTGAAGCTTGCGTCTGACCAAATCCATTTGTAGCTCGGGTAATTCTAGCTTCCATAGATGGGAAAGTCCCACCCCATCTAAAAGATATAGGGTTTTCCACTCCAGAATACAACTTTTCTCCTTCAAGGTCAAGCCTTTTTGTAATTTTGGTCGCCATTTTCCAAAACGGCGGAATATTTTCTATTCATTATTCCTTTTATAGACAAAGAAACGTAAAAGAGCGCGTCATGTTACTTAAACAGCGAAATTATATCAAAATCGTATATGGTATTCCGCGGAAACTTCATATTTCAATAAATTTATCAATTTCACCAGTTTCAATGCATGTTTGCGAGCTTCTGGTTCAATAAACGCTAAACATGCATAGATGAATTATCGTGCGGAGTGTCTTAAGCTACATTTTAAGCCTAACCATCAGTCAATCTGATAATTATATATAAAGTTATGTATAGTTTTAGTAATTTTGGCAGCCATTTTCCAAGATGGCGGATTTTCCCAACAGCTGCAAGATTGGGAGACCTAACCACGTTAAAGAGCGCATTCGATTCTATAAGTATGAAAATTTTCATAACCGTTGTAATTTGTTCCGGGTCAAACCTTAGAATGCCTGTTCTATAAGAATGGACAGCCTATTTTATGGACACACATTGAAAATATTTACGACTTGGACTATCAACGAACTGTAAAACTAGTGCCGAAACTCACTAGGGACCATGTATATCTCGATTCACACTCCAGAATGATAGTAGACCTTGCCGCCCAAGTTTTTAGTGAAGCTGGGGCAAATTCTTTAGAATTAGAGTTTGGAGACATATGCCGCGAAACAGTGAAACTAATCAGAATAATGAACAAATTTTTCGATATAACGAACACGAGAAATTTGAAACAGGGAATTTTCAAGCGTAATCCAAATTTACTTCCCTTTTTTTGTCATAATGATGAAAGATTACTAGTAAGTAACCACAATCTAACTGGTAAAAAAAATTGTTCTTTGATGCTACGCAAAGCAAAGTTGCCAAGCAGCATTCCGACGGATTTCTTGATTACTATAAGTTTCTTGTATAAGGTTTTACTAATTAATTTAATGCATTTATACAGTGTCTTGAAGGATCTCTCTTGGAGTATTTGCAAGAATGGCAAATGGAAGTTGACGACTTGCCCAAATCTGTAACAGCATGCAGCTGAAAGGAAAAAGATGCTCATATTGAGGGTTATTTTATAATAAAATGTCAGAAATATTAAAGTTGTCTGTAAACCAACCAAAATACTTTCAGCAAAATCAGTTCCAGCCATAGTAAGATTTCTATTAAGAAAAAAAGCCAAATTTGTGCTTACTAATCACCTAAATCAGGATTGTTTGGAACAAGAGTCTGGAAAAAAAGAGGTTCGTGTGGAGGAAACAATAATCCTGATGTTTTGGATTTTGGCCAAAATGTCCATCGTTTTAAAGATCTGGATAGTATTATAAGAGCCCCAAAAAATGGAAATACACGAGTTTGATAATTAACAAGACATTCATGTAACATGAAGAAATTTAATTCAATAGTTAAGGATTAAAAGCAACTTTTAAATTGTGTTTTCTGAACTTTCTTAGACAAAATATTTGTATTTGATCAGTTTTTCATTAAAATATTAGGAGTAAAATTATAACTTTTGACTAAATATTAGAACACAAGTATCACTTTTGGAATATTTAAATTTAAGTAATTATATCACTTTTAACGTTAAATTTGATCAGCTTTTTAACTTATCACACCCATTATAAGACTTTTTTAATAATCTGTTAACCAATATTTGGCCCGTTAGAGGTTTAGGAACAAAAAATATATTATTTTGGACAAGTTTTTAAACTAAATATATATCACACATTCCCTTTACTTTTAGGGGTAGATTAAATTTTTTTTAATAATACTAAGGTCTTTGCCGTTGGTTTTAACATCACTTTTTTTCCTTTATTGCCTTTAACCCTTTTTTCAAACTTGCCTGAGATCGTTGATTCTCTTTTTTTTAATGAAATATTTTGCGCGTAAATACAATTGCAAAATATTTTTTATTTTTTTTATTTTTTTTTATTTTTATTTTTTTTAATACTTAAAGGTTACATGATACCTAGACCCACCCATTAAGCTTTGCTTGTTTCGGGTGGGCAATAGAATAATAAATAAATTAACAGTTAAGGCTTACGTGTCAAAAATTAAATGTACTAAAGTACAACAATACAATTATGTATTACTAATCAACTAAGTAACAGAGGTTCAATATGTGAGCATATACTTAAATATTTACAATTCCTTGAAAAACTACAACAGTCGCCGCATTATTTCGTTAATTCCTATATTCTTAATAGTTATCGATATTGTATTAATAGAGTTAAGCCGCAAGATATTAACAAGTTTTGGTCCTATGCACTCAATGCGCCTTTTACCAATTTCTTTCCTACAACTTGGTAGCTTTAATTCATATCGTGCTACAGACCTCGTATTTCTTGAGTTAGCTAATAATTCAGTAATATAAATCAAAGGGGTTTTACGATATTCCAACGCCACATTCAATATAAATATTTCTTTAACATTTAAGACATTAAATTCTATATAAATAAGATAAGTAGGGTAACAGTAACTACGTTTTAAGCAAGTTCTAATAATTCGATTTTGAGTCCGGCCAATTTTGTTTATTAACGTTTTAGAACAATTTCCCCAGCACGTAATACCGTAAGATAATATAGATTGGACTAACGCGTAGTACACCATCCTCAAAGTATTTATATTTAAAAAATTCTTTAGAAGGCTAAATTTATACAGTAGGTACCGTAACATTTTACACATAGTCTCAATGTGAAAATTCCATCGCATATGTTGGTCAAATATTACCTCTCAGTTTTAAATAACTTTCTACCAAGGCATTAAAAATTGCAGCTTCTTTTTCTTTTGCCACACTGGAGGCTTGAATCAAATCATTCCAGATTTGTTTCATTTTATCGTTTTTAACAATACTATCTCTCGCGTGCTCCCTTCTTCTAACATTATTTTCAATTAATGCTCTGCCATTTCATCAATAATTTGGAAAAAATGAAAGTTTCCTTTTTAATATAAAGTACACTACCTCGATTATTAACAGAAACCCAATTGATTATCTCCAGATTCGGTAATTCATCCATTACATATTTTTTAACTTCATCACTTGAGCCTTTCACCGCTAAGCTGTTTCTTAAATCATAAACCCCTCTAAGGCAATCCTGCTTTTACACACAGAGTTATTTGTCGAACCATCTACATAGTACAAAATTTGTTGTTACCTAATATCTTTTAAGTCAGTCTTTTTTATTGCAACCACACCTATCTTCTCAATTGGGAGCTCTCTTTTAGATTTTGACTCCGCTCTTTCTACATATATTTCCAATTCATTTAAAAGGAGCCTGAGAAGCTCTGCAGTGCAATATTTTTTAAGTAGCTGATTAATGCATATGAAGATCTAGGAATGTTAATATAACTGATTAGATATTAAATACCAAACCTTAAGTCTTAAGTATAAATCTTACCGGAGGAGCGACGGAAGATATAAACAAGATTGTTTCTTCGAGTAATTTCTCATTTGACTGTAAAAGTTGAGCGTCTGTCCAAAACCCTTTAGATGGTCTTATAGAAAAGCCGCTTAAATCTTCGTTGCCGTTTTCTCACGGGCATATTTGGTTGTTTTCCACCACACTGACAAAAACTCTTCGATGATTAAACTCAGCTCTTCATTTCTGGCAGATTTTCCCAAATTAGAAAGTTTTCTGACACTTTCAACCACTCTATCATAAAAGTCTTCTTTTGAAATATCTATAAATTAATGCGTTGAAATTTATTCATATCAGAAATAAGCATTGACAAAAAAACCAACTTACTCGACTTGGGTGCTCCATCGGTTGTTTTAATCGTTTTCTGACGTGTGGATTTTAAAACCGATAAATTTACCTCAACAAGCACATATGCTTGATTTAATTTTTCACTACTTTAATATTTTGTTGTAGACTTAGTACTACTATATTCTTTAATGGTTGTTCAACGCCTACTTGGAAATCAATATTTAAATCGACTTCCAATTCTTCTAGCTTATCTTCGGACCTACAAACTATTGATTAAAATTTAATTATAATAATTTCTTGTTAATAAAATATTAATTGGCTATAAAGTTCATTATTATGGTTTGATAATGAATGAAAACAAGACTGCATAAACCGAGGCTTAAAGAAATTTAACGTTCGTCACGTTAATAATCAATTTAACGCGTGTGTTTTATGTCTAGCGCTATAATAAGATATTTTAAAGTTAAAATATATACCTTTTTGAGTAAAAATGATCATTATGGATCGAATTTTTCTGCCTTTTATCTTGGATTCGCAGCGACTTAAAGACACGCGCCATTTTGATTTTAATAAACTACATTGTACGCTTATTTTCTGGGCTCTATAGAGAGTGGGTGTATGGAGGCAGAAAAACGCTTGATTTTCTCGTACGGTATATACACGGTCCGTGCTTAGTGCGAGCCGCGAAGCGATGGATCTCTTATCTCTTTTGCTGTCTTTAGTGAAAAAGACTAAGTGAGGGTGATTAGGTGAAAAAAAATACTATTTGTTAAATAATGAGTAATTGCTACAGATGTAGGCAAATTCAGAAATCCATGGAAAAGTCGGTTTTAAAGCAACTCCGAGTAAAGTAAGAGGTTGTTATATTAAGTCTGAGAGTAGTTTTAGTAGAAGAATAATCGTATTAATAGTTGCTGACAAAGATTTTAAAGGGAAATTCACACAACTTAAAATCTTGAAAAATTTTAAAATCTTTTTTAAACAAGTGCCATTCTAATGTTAATTATTTTACTTATGCAGCTACACTATTTAACATGAAAATTTATTTTCACTCTTGTTATAATTAGATTGTGGTCCAACTAATCGGTGTAAAATAATGAAATTTGTCTTAAAATAAAGCTTGCAACTTACTTCATATATCGATGAAAATGCAAGCCTGAAAAATATCTGGAAGCGTTAGAAAATAAATCTAAATGGCAAGTCTCTTTCAAAAAACCAAATCCTATAGAATAAAATTACATTTCAATTTACTCGCTTTAAAAGTACCCGTGTTGATTTACTCCCCCTTCGCCCAAAATAAATCATTTTGCCTAAAAAACATTTCACCCAATTCTCTTAGCGGCTGCTATTTCCAAAAAAAAAAAGGCGAAGTTGAAAACTGCTGTTTTATAATAGCGATCGCTTAATTAACTTATAGGAATACAGTAACAATTTTTTGGGGAGCTAGTTATTATCTTATAGGAATATAGTAATTTACTTATGGGGCTAGTTATTAACTTAAAGGAAGTTAGTAATTATAACTATACTAAGAAATAACATAAGGGAGCTAGTAATTAAATATCTTATAGGGATATAGTAATTAAAAACTTAAAGGGATAAGAGCTGAGGCAGTCGTTATGCGGATTCACAGAACCCGCGTAACGACTGCATATCCTCACGGGTTAAAAAAGCCTCAATCTCGGGGTTATTTTTCTTTAGGGTTGTCCATTCACATTCCCAAATAACAGTCACTTTGAAACGAAGACCGCCTAATTTTTCAAGGATTTTTTCGGTGCGAATATACCTCGTGGCCATGGTCTGATTCGGGTCCCCCTGCAACGATTGGTGTCTGTTAAATTTGAAACGTGATACAGCCGTGGAAAAAAACCCCATGAATTCGAAAATTTCTCTGCCGTATAGTCCGTCAATTTTGATATTCTTTATTTTCGCCTCTTTGCCGTTATAGGCTGATTGTATAACGATGTCCCTTTGATGCTAGAGCCCCTAAAGCCATTGAATATCGACGTGTGACTGCGCGTCTAGGACATAGCGGTTAATGGGAAACGGCGCTTATAGGAAATTGCGCAAATGGGGACGGCGCTAATGGGAAACTGCGCTAATGGGAATGGCGCTTATAGGAAACTGAGCAAATAAGAACTGCGCTTATGGGCTTAATTCTGTAACACGCGCTTTGCTTTAAAGATCTAGTGCTTCAGCTCGCTGCATGGGGTTGTTGGGTCGCGAATACGTAATCGATTCATAGTGTTTTTTAAGGTTTTTGTCGCCCGTGGTGTCAGCGGGGTACTTGCTATGCGCAATAGCCACACAAAGCGCACGAGAGAGACATAGCGTATCAGTATTAACTATTCGTTTAATCCCGCGACTAGGTTTGCAGAAGATATTAAACGGCTGAATACCACGTTCTTTAGAGTGTCCATGACCCCGGGGAAGTTTCACAATGATGAAAGTAATGTTGATGGGTCCCAGGAAAAATTTCTCTTCCTAATCGTCGTAGAGTATGTCTTCGATAAGCGCGAATATTAGACATGGATCAAGTTGATCCGCAGCGCGGAAAGAAAATTCCAATTCTGGGCGGGAGGGGAGGGCGAGACTACGGAGTGTAATTTGTACCTGATCATCGCTTCAAATTGTGCCAAAACTGCCTCTACCACTCTACAGAGCCCGGTTTCGATATCAGCAGTTAATTGGAGGGCGATTTCGCGAGCGAATGAATTAAACTTGGCGTAGACTTTTTCACCGTTGTTCATGATTTCACAGCCGGAAAACGAACTTTATTTAATGTTTAAATAATACTTATTAGTATAGGCTTAATTACCTCGTAAACAACGGCCGAGAAACGCCAAAAACCGCGATATAATACCTATAAAATTAAATGTCTTTTCGAAATTAGACTCTTTAGAGTTTGAGTTTTGGAGTTGTCATGTTACGATTCAATCATCCTTCCGGTACCCTTGTGGTCGGCAGCTCTGGTAGTGGGAAAATTATGTTTATGTCGTCGAATAATAAAAGAGCGGGCTTCAATGTTTGACCCCCCAATAGCTCAAGTTGATTGGTATTACTCTGGCAGCCAATCTACGACGACATCAAGAAATTAAGTGTAAAATTTATGGAAAGGTTACCCGACGGATCCCGAAATGTCTTGTTAGTTATCGACGATCTTATGAGTAAGAATAAAGGGGGATTGATTGGGGATATTTTCACGAAATATTCGCATCATAAGTCTTTGTCCGTACTTTTCATTGTTCAAAATATTTTTAATAAGAGTATCCGCGAAATCTCGCTAAATGCGACTTATATAAACAAACGCGAGTCTTAAATCAAATCAATATTCTAGCGCGTCAATTATGTCCTGGTAACTCAAAATATATTCTGGATAGTTATTTAGGTGCTACATCCCAACGTCTTACGTATATCTTGTACGATCTTTGGCAAACAATCCCCGAAGAATGGAGATTAAGAACGAATATTTTCCCCGACGAAGATCTAACAGTATACATCCCCCGAAAACAATAAAACACGCCTCGGTAATCCCATCATTAGTGGTATGGCCCCCAAAGCGCGAACAACGAAAACTCCCTCCGCAACACCTACCCGTTATACGCCCTTAAAATTAAGATTACGTAAATGGTAAAAGCCGCCCGCGAAAGTTACAAGAAAAAATGTAAACCCAATTAGAAAACGACCCAACAATAGTTAACGTTCAAGACGATCAAATCAACACCCTAGAAGGAATTTATTTTGATGAAAGTAATCCGGCTTCATTTTCGAGTATCGAATCATTATACCAGGCCGTTGAAGATAAGGGCATTTCGCGGGAGAGCGTGAAAGAATTTTTGGAGAGTTCTGAAGCTTATACCCTCCATGTAACGGCTAGAAAGAAGTTTAAACGAAGAAAAATCCCCGTGACCAGTATTGGCGACAGGTTAGAAATAGACTCAGCGGATATGCAGTCGGTAGCAAAATATAACGACGGGTATAGATACTTGTTAATGGGTATCGATTGCTTCTCGCGAAAAGATTACAGAATCCCTTTAAAGAGGAAGAGCGGAGATGAGGTCGTTCGAGGCCTGAAGGAGATTTTCACCGATGGCGTCCCACGCGGTACGGAGTTTTTAAATTCTATAGTGCAAGCCTTTGCTAAAGAAAAGTAATATTAAATTTACCGCTATGGTATCGGAGCCGCACCACGCCCCCTTCATTGAACGGCTTAATCACACTATCAAAGGGAGAATGTTTCGTTTTTTCACGCATAACAATATCCGGCGTTACATTGATATTCTTCAAACCCTAATCGCCGCATATAACTGGGCCAAGCATTCAACGATTAAAATGGCGATGGATCAAGTACAAAGTGGAAATATTTTACAAGTTTATCGTAATATCTACGGGGCTGCTAAAAAACTTAAAATCAAGCCCGCTAAATTCAAAACCAGGGACCATGTCAGAATTAGTTATCTTCGCTTGGTTTTCGCTAAAGGTTTCGAAGCCAATTTCTCAGTCGAGGTATTTAAAATAAATGGAGTAGTAGACAACAAGACTTCACATTTGTATATGCTGCAAGACTACAACGGCCAAGATATAATGGGGCTCTTTTACGGTTTTCTGCTCATTAAATGCAAATATAGTATACTATAGACGAAATTCTCAAGTAAAGGAAACGGCGAGGGGAAATTGGAATATTTTGTTTCATTAATAGGCCTACCTAACGAACAGAATTGTTGGGTTAGAAGTGATATTGTCAGACCTTTAATTAACGCTCCCAAGTGATACGTCAATGGATATTTTCCCCGACAATACCATGGCTTCATACGTAACAAAACTACCAAATCCAATTACCCCACAAAGGTAACGTTACGAAACTTGGTATGATCGACGTGCCCCCCGGCCATTATCAATCGATTGACCATTTATTACGCGTCATTAATGACGTTGAAATTTATCTTAAGAATAACGTGAGCTTTCTTCATGACGCTACGACTGGTTATATCAACCTAAAGACTAATGCGGCAGGTTCGATTGAACCTATTTTGGCCATCCCCGCGGTATCGCCGATATCATGGGTTACGAGGATTCCGAAAATGTACACGGCTGAGCCAAGAAATAATCGCGTATTGACTGCTATATCCCTTTTCAATTATACATATATAAAGATATTGTAGATAATGTAATAGTGGGCGGCTCCTTAGTTCCCGTTGAAAACACCAATTACGGGAATTCCGTAGTAAAGACCTTTGTTTCGCCATATTATTTGCCATTAGGGAAAAACTACTTTGACAGCATTTCTATACATATAAGAGATCATCTCGGCGAACTCGCAACATTTGAGTACGGAACACAGTCCTGTGTAGTACACTTGAGACAATGCGGCGGACGGCTAACTTAGAAATAGCCAATATTACTTAGCTCAGGCCCAAGGCCAAGCGGGTAATGGTGTAGGGCCCGTGTATATTGGGCAAGCTTACTAGCGTGGGCACGGAATCGGTAATATTTTGGCTCGCTTTGGCTGCTATATCGCCCCCTATCATTTATAACGTCGCAAAATGTGTCGGTAAAAAACTACTAGGGACTGGTAAACTCATTTTTAATGACGTCACGAGTAGTCAAAACCTGAAAGAGGCTATTAAGTGGCGTGGTACCGAAAACAGTATGTGTCCGAAAAACCACGGTAAAAAAGAAAAACTGTTAAAAAAGTATCAAAAAAGCGCAAAAAACCTAAAGAGCGCCGGCAAACAACGATCTTGATCAGTTAAGCGCCAACTCGCATTCCGTACGGTTCGTGACATATTTTCAAGATAAAAAGGGCGAAATCGCCAATTCAGCGTTAGACCTGTTCACGGTAACACCAATTCAAACTTCGATTGAACGCATTAAAACTGTAACGTATCAGCCGTTAACTTCCCTAATAGGTGATCAACCAACAGAATTTTAAATTTCAGCTAACATTGACGAGTACATCGATACGTCACTTATTATGCTATGTACCAGAAATAAAATTCCAAACAAGGACGGGTCTGACCTCATTGATAGTGATAACGTTGCTCCGATTAATAATTTTCTGCATTCGCAATTTAAACGCATTGATATTTACGTGGGCGATTGTCTAGTAACGCCCTCTGCCAGGTACTACGGGTACAATCCGTTACTTTCTGCGCTTACGACATACGGGATGACGCTAGTTTTTTGCACTTGCAAACCGCAAGTATTTTAAAGATACTGCCGGATATATGGATTCCGTGACCGATAAAAAAGGTTATGCACAACGACTTAAAGCTAGCGCGAAATCTAAAGAATTTGTAATTTAAGGGGCACTCTACTTAGACTTTTTTCACTATCTCCAAATATCTTCTCAACGAGGTCCCCCTTAAACTCTAATTTCATAAAAGCAAACTTAGTTTTTGTTTGTTAGGGAAAAAACCCGCCGGGAACGGTGGTTATAAATCACAGATTCTAGAAACCGTTCTTTATGTTCCTAAAGTCCAGGTGTCGACAAAAATGTTATTAGCGCACGAACGAGCTTTAACAGCGAAGCCCGCCCGATACCCTTGCACCCAGACGGAAACAAAGATATTTACAATTTCGCCCTATCTCATGAACACGTCTATTGAAAATCTTTATCTCGGTGTTCTGCCCGAGCGTGTGATCGTCGCTTTGGTTAATCATAAATCACAAACGGGCGATCTAGAGACCAACCCTTTCATTTTTGCGGATTTTGGATTAAACTATATTTCATTATTTGCAAACTCGGATCAATTCCCCGCCAGGCCTTTAAAACCCAATTTCACCAAAAATCTTTTCGCCCGCGAATACTATACGCTGTTCTCGTGCGCGGATGCGCACTATAGCGACCGGGGTTTGAATATCTCCCTCGAAGATTACGGGTTAGGCTATAGTATCTATTCGTTTGACCTTTCAATTGACCAGAGCGCGAGCGAATCGACGCATTGGAATGCCACGCAGCATGGACAACTCCGACTGGAGTTGGGTTTTGATCAAGCGAAACCAAACACCGTAAGCTGCGTCGTCTTTTCATAATTTCAGACTTTGCTACAAATTGATTAGAACAGATCCGTCGCCATCACAGTATAACTATGAACGGCCCCAGATAAGACATTGAGAAGCGTCCTTAATTTTAAGGGGGTTTATTCAAGTGACACTCTACCTGCCCAGATTGATAGTTACCCGGCTTCGTATATCTGAATTTCGATAATAGCGCCAAACCCGGTACACATTGGGTGGCCATTATTTTGACAAGCGAGGCCACGCTTATTATTTCGATTCACTAGCGTTTGGGCCGAATTTTATACCCCAAATTGGGAGGTTTATCACTCGAAACTCTATACCAAGGACGTACAATAAACGTAGATTCCAAGCACTAACAAGTTCAGTTTGTGGGAAACACTGCGTTCTATATCTACTACTGGCCCTCATTTATAAATAAGTTTACCCGTAATGCCGAACACAATGATAAACTTATTTCAACCCTCTTCAAAAGAGGAGAGTTCGAACCTCAAGAATGATAGGGCCCACCATATCGTGGGAATTCTCTATCGCTGCCCCGTAACGAATGGAGGAATTTTTTGAAGTGTATATAAACCTGAACTTTCCGATCTAAAAATCACAAGTTTCTCAAAAAAACTAAATAAATTCAGAAAAACGGACAAATTACGATTAAGCGACTCCATGAGATTTCGGTACCGGATTAAAAAAAACCTAAGGTATTGTTACAGCCTGTATTAAACCCTATGATATTTCGGTATCGCTGGAAACAAGTCATTTCAAGGGTTGGAGAAGGGAATGGGGTGTCCTGTATACCAGTAGTGAGAAAGTGTAAACTCACAAATCTTTTGACCTCTCTGTACGTTCCCAAATCAATATCTCGAATCATCAGCCTATAAAATGTCCAGTGGAAGCAGCGAAAGAGGGCATGGGTAATCCGACAATCGTATGAGAGTGGGGGCGAAAAAGTGCCGGTAATCCGACAATCGCATGGGAGTGGGGGCGAAAAAGTGCCGGCGATATACGGATTTGGGGGGAAGGGAGGCGAAAAAGTGCCGTCGATATACGGATTTGGGGGTGGAAGGGGCGATCTGCAAGCCTTACGCGGATTCTGCAGGTAATGCTTGCCTCATCTCTAACCTTACTTAACCTACCATTGTGTAGGTTGACATAAGATGCTGGTCGACACATCTTACAGCACACTTACAGCGAAATGCGAATTGGTTAAATGAAGATTGGGCGAAATGGGATCTGATTCATAAAAATGGTTTGGCGATTTGGGATTGGGCTAAACGGGAACAAACATTTAATTTACTTATTTTCTACAAGGAAACTCTGCACGTTAAATATTTTAATATATTTATTTAAATACGACGACGTTTCGAAGTCACAGCTTCTACATCAGGTCTACATACAAATGTAGACATGATGATGAAGCTGTGACTTCGAAACGTCGTCGTATTTAAATAAATATATTAAAATATTTAACGTGCAGAGTTTTCTTGTAGAAAATAAGTAAATTAAATGAATTTTACCTGCAATAAGAATAGAAAGTTAATTATAAAAAAAGGGAACAAACATTTTGACCAATACTTGTTTCTTCATTCTTCGTGCGTAAGGACACGTTTAGATTAATATTTTTAAATTATATATTATACGTAATATATTGGAAAAATGTTCAGAGAAATCTTTGTCTGCCAAGAAAAAAAACAAAACAAGGAAATACGAAATTTTTTGTTCGAGCTTATTTTAAAGAGTTACTTGAGAGCTATCTAATGGTATTGTTGTATTTATATTTTTCACCTTGAAACAGGAGCATCTAGCCTCTCGAATGTTACTCCCCACCCCCAAAACGTTAAATGGCACATTCAACAACTCAGCAGCGCTACCGGTTAGATCTTAGTTTTGACAATTGCGTTGCCCTAACCACAATGCCCAAGACTTCCTAGTTACGTTTCGAAACAAAAAAAATTGAAAAAAAGGGGCTGTGCATAAACTGGGATTATTCATCTGGGTTAAAAAAATCAGATGACTCATGGTGCCATCACTGGTCGAAATCGCGTGGAATAAATAATAATAGGGTGCACGAAACGTTGATGTCAGAGAAATATTCCCCCAAAAGCTAGAAGGGAAAAACAAAAATTGCCAAGCTCAACAATGACGCTTCTTCAATTTCAGTGCCTTCCTGAATGCTACAGATTTCTATTTCTTCTCATGATAAACTAGACATCGGCTTGTTTTATTCATCATGACGTTTAAGAAATCCTTTCAGTCTCCAACGATCGATGTTTCCAAACCAGAGTTTGAATTTTTATTAATTAGATTATTTATTTCAAGGACTTATTTCAAAAATTACATTTTTACTCCCCACATTTTTTTTTATTTTCTTTTAAGACATTTGAAATTGGTTATTCTTTTGGTTTCGAGCCTTCTTTGGCTATTCCAGTTTGGAATCTTTACGGAGGCAGTAGCAGGTTCCCCTGGTATCGCTCTGGGCTAGGATGCAATGCTCTATAGATATTTTCTTCGTACAACAGTAGGTTCTACCGAATCCGCTTAATTCCGGAGTGTCGCATCGTCTGTGATGTACCTAGAAGTAGCAAATACCCCACCACCAATTAATACGTAGTTCACCTTTAAGAGCCGGGCGAAAGGCGGACAAATTTCATTGACTCTAATAGAAATCACGCTACGTGATTGGTCATAATTCCGCCAAATAGTGGAAACTAGCAGCCCAGTGGTCAGCTCGGTTTTAATTTTAAATTAAAATTTAGAAATGGACCCTAAACGCCAAGGATGTTAACTAAACTTTCCTTCCGCGATTAGAGAGCTAGAATAGTGTTCACTATTGCTAATGCGTTGGGATATTTTAAGCATTGATTGGTTGACCCGACTCGATAGAAAACGTCCGCCCTTGCTTGGATACAGTTATCGGAACACGAAAAACCACCTTATAAGAATTCCTAATTGATCTTCCAACTTTTCTAATTTCCTTAGCTGTTGCGCAGGTTTGGTTTCCGAAGCATTCTAAAAAAAATAAAAAATCAGCTTAGTTAGCAAAAGGCACTTTGAATCCATTTTCAAATCCCTTTGAACGTCAATATGAACTTTTGAAAGGTACTAAATCTCCACAGTTGAGCAACTTGACCCCGAGAATAAATGAGGAAGAGTCCAAATGACTCGAGCGTGACAGAGGTGATGACTTTTTTGGCTAGTATTAAGTGATGTGCCATGATCATCATTTTAAGGCCCAACCAAAATTTGCCCCCTCCCAATCTCAAAAACCTCTCAACCGTCCCTTCTATCTTCTGGAATTAGTTTGGGATTAAAAATAAAACTTCGGGATTTATAGTCAGAAGTACTCTAGATTGTTCTTCGGGGATAAAAAATATACTAGAATGGCACCTAAGGTTTAATGCCGTAGACGTGGGCTCTCGCGTGTACTCGAATGACTTCTTGGTATAATACCCTTTTCAGATTAGGCGGTAACTAGCCGGTTTAATCAGCTTTAACCGTGGTTTAATGAAAATTAACCGAGGTTTGTTGAACTGAGACGGCTATGTAAACCTCAATTAATTCTGATTACACCACGGCAAATTACGCAGCTCATCTGAAGAAGGTATTAGATCGACTTATTTCTACCACTATTAGGAAAAATATGCTCAACCAAGTTCGTTATGAAATTTATTATGGCGTGGAGGCTGGTTTAAAGCGCGCTTTTGAAATAAACTTACCGTTTCCAATAGACACCCAAACATTGGGCGGTCTGCGATTTTCACCATCGTGCGGGGAAGCGGTAAAGAACAACGAAAAAAAGATGATTAGGCGAAGGATTTTCTAACTAAAAGCTCCTAATAGCTAAGGTTTTCTCGAATTCCCTTCTGTTCCCACGGAACCTACTTTATACTCGGATAATCCTTAATAATCTTCGTATAAAGTACGAATTAAAAACCGACTCATTATCTCCGTGATTGTTTGCCAAAAGATAAAAGTTTGATTGACAGCTGGAAATGCAGTTTTTCCTAGTAAAACTTTAATTAGTACAAACCGTAATAATTATAATCCATGGAGAGAATTGCCAGTAAAAAGTCATCTTTGAAATCTATCGCCATCCATAGAGCTCGGAATAGTACAATGAACGTCTTAGGATATATCTTTTTATAACTAGGCTTATTCAAATATTTTATCTCGGTTGCATTCTCCCTTTTATGTTGCCTTTCAATTTTACCTTTGGCAGAATAATGATTGCCAAATCTTGAAATAGTTTTAAATATTGAAACCGTTCTTTTAATAGGTCTTTCATACCAATCTCAATTGATATTTAACTAATAAACGGGAGTTATTCGCGGATCTGTAAAAAGTGTTGCCAGACCCTACCTACAGTATTGTTCTTTTATTCGGAGAACCCGGCAGGGTTCAACGTTTTGAACTGATCATCATCAGTAATGCAATTTCAATTTCCTAAAAAAATTCAGTCTTTAGCCAGTCAAAACGCTCCATTTTCCCATATAAATAACATTAAAATCGACTTTTCCGAGGACAAGTCCAGTGACGGGCAAAACTAAGAGTAGGAATCATTTGTTACAGTTAAAATCACTTAAATGGTAAACCAAGGTTCTAATGTAGAACTTTTCAAGTTTCAATTAAAAATATTAATTCTAAATATTTTAAAATTAATTCTAAAGTTGACTCTTTTTTAGTACTTAGCTAGTTTCGCTCATGGCCAAGCTCTTAATATTATCCTATGGGATTTGGTTTTTTTAAAGAGGCTAACCTTTCAGATATATTTTCTAACACTTCCAGATATTTTTAAAACTTGGATTTTCCGAGTGGTATGAATTAAGATTCGAGCTTTATTTTAAGACTAATTTCATAATTTTACACCAATTAGAACGGACGAAACATTAAAGCGGAGAAATTGATGGGCAAAAACCTAAGCCTTATTTCACAAATTAGGCTTAGGATTTCTCATAGCCTCCTCGATCACGCGCTTCGGCTGCGCTCGCGCTATAGAAGCCCCGGCAAAGAATAAATTAACATGCGTTTGAGAGATAAATGGAAAATTAAAACTCCCCCAAAAGACGCCGCTAAAAAGCACTAAAATGTAAGGGGGAAAAGTCGAGGGAAGATACAAATTATTGTCTAAAGTTTTAAGTTCACGCTGCAGCTTCCTGATTTTTTAACCACATCTTATTATGTATGTATGGATAACATACATATGAATTCGAGCCTTTGAGGATTACAGATTTTGCGTTAATAATTGTTGAAACTAGCGAACCTATTATTTTTCTCTCCGGACGGAGGTTCATGCCGTTTTCACCTATTGCGCGGGTTTCTTTTTAAATCTAAAGCCTTGATACATGTACACAGGCACTGTAGACGCTATTTATAAACTATTAAAATTTCACCGTCTGATTTTATTTTATTTCTATAACTATATACTATTTTACTCAAAAACAAAGTGTTAAAATTAAGTACGTGAAACGCTAAAAGGTTGCAATTATGAGAATTGCTAAGAAAGAGAAATAACAAATTTTGGAAGCCTCTTATTCATTATTGTTGGGTATTTCCGGATATCTCTAGTTCAAAACACTCTTCCCTCTTTCGGCGGGAAAATCTAAAAAGGCGGTCTTGTCCTTTCGTAGGATGGTAGTAGAATATTTACTAAATTCAGTTGTCTAAAAATTTTGAAAGCTCTATGATGGATATTTCTTTCCTAGTAGTAGGAACATCACATTCTAGTACGCTAACAAATTGCGTAATACTTTCGTAAACAACAGCACTGTGGAGCATCCTCAAATAATTTGAGATTGTCTCTAAATTTAAGACATTCACCATTATCTAAACATATAATAATAGTATAAATATGCTGCAAAAAATATATACTTATAACAATTTAAGTTGCCCCAAACAGCATTTTTCTAAATCTATTTATTTAATCTAAATTTAACTTGAAAATCTCCCTAACCAGGTTTCGTAATTTTAAGGTGATAGCTTTTAAGTTAAAAATTGTTTTCAATGTAAGTTGGTAGTATGCGCAAAGCTTTATCAGGTACAATTTGGTGCTTTAACTATTAAATCACGTAAAGTTGTGAGATTTTGGGAGAGACGTGTTCCTGCCGTTTTCAAAATGCCATACATAGTTATTTAACTATAATGAGAGTAGATTAGGTGCTTATCTACTCTCATTAAAGTTATGTACCTATGTATGGCATTTTGAAAATGTCAGGAAAACTTTTCTCCCAAAATTTCACAACTTACACTAGTTAATGGTTGAAGATCCAAATTGTAACGTGGTAAAGCTTTGCACACGCTACCAACTTACGTTAATTTTAATTTTTAACTTAAAATTACGAAAATTAGTTAGAGAGATTAAATACACTAATTTGCAAATCATATATTTTAATTGTGGCTTTTAAAAATCGTTACAGCCCTGAAATGGGCCAAATTCTTCGTTTTGTGTCTGTTTCCCATCTTTGAGACGTGCATCAGTCTGGGGGAGTTTTGCAAATCTCGAGAATTCATTTATTCGCGATTTTCGGCCGATTGCCGAGTCTTCTATAGCGTGAGCGCAGCCGAAGCGCGTGATCGATGAGGCTATGGTTTTCTATAGGTTTTTAAAATCACGCGCTTGCTTTGAAGGCTATGGGTATTGAACGCTAATGACTTAATTTCTCCTATTTCGTATTTTTGTCGTTTTTATAAATAGATTGTGGCCAATCTTATCGGTGTAAAATTATGAAATTAGTCAAAATAAAGCCTGAAAAATATCAGCAAGCATTAGAAAATAAATCTGAAGGGCAAGTCTCTTTCAAAAAATCTAAATCCCATAGAATAACATTAAGTTTAAATTTCTTCACCTTAAAAATACTCACGTTTTTAAACATAAGTGAAATTCCAAACGACTAGCCATTCTGAACGGCAATGGGGAAGGTATTAACATCAAAAAAGATGAAAAATTGGTTTAAATTTCGTTTAAAGGGCAATGGGGCAAAAATATAAAAATTTCGCTGCGGCTGTCGGAGGTATTATCATCAAAATTGATGAAAAAAATTAATTTAAATTTGGTTTAAAGGGCAATGGGGAAAATAAAGGTTTCGCTGCGACTGTCGGAGGTATTAACATGAAGAATTATGAAAACATTAATTTAAAATTGGTTTAAAGGGCAATGGGAAAAATGTAGAGATTTCAGTGTCTCGATTTGCGGCTGCCGGAGGTATTAACATCAAAAATTTAAATTGGGTTTAAAATGCAGTGGGAATAATACAGTGATTTGACTGAATCAAGTGCGGTTGCTGTAGCTTTTAACATCAAAAATGATGAAAAAAATTAATCTTAATTGAGTTGAAAGGGCAATAGTAAAAATGTAAAGATTTGATTGAGTTAAATGCGGCTGCCAAAGCTATTAGCATCAAAAATTATGAAAAAAATATTTTAATCTGGACTAAAGGGCAATGGTAAAAATGTAGAGATTTGGCTGCGGCTGGCGGAGGTATTAACATAAAAAATGAAGAATAAATTAATTTAATTGGGTTTAAAGGGCAAAAAGATGTATAAGGAAATTTTTACATATTTAGGGGTGGCGTAAAATATAACCAGCCCAAGGGTGGATTCTACTATAGTCAGCAAGGGAGACATTGATACGTCAGAGGCTTCTATCTCTCACCTCTGTGTCATCCCCCTTAGAGAGTTACAGAAGTAGCCATTACAAAAACGTCCCCAGTAAGGGAAGTCCATGACGTCAGGCTTTCTTTCCCCCTTGGCTCTTTTCTGTCTCCCTATAGAATGACTACATAATTTAAACTTTCCATAGGCCGAATTTATACGTTTTTTTTTTAATTTTTATTCATATTAATATCTATAAATATATGTTTCTAATTTCTTAAACTGTGGCTTTATTATTTCTTTAACCGTTAATTTTTAATTTATAACCCTTCACGGTTTTGAATTCTTAATATCTGTACCTTTACGGCTTTGGTCGACCATCGTTGGATATAAATGTAGTCTTTAGAAGTGAGAAGCAAACCTACGTTTTTGTATAATATACAACTAAATATGTTACGAATTTTAAAGAAAACGTCTCACGATTTGGAAGATTGCGATGTTTATATTATTAATATATAACTGAATACTATTAAGGGGCAATTCTGCTGATATTGAAGTTTACCTTAAAATGTAAAACTGAAGGAACAGATATCATATCAAAAATGTCTTTGCGAACAAAGACCCAGAAGGACACGTTATGATTTCGGATGGCTGAAGCGACAGATATTATATCAAAAATGTCTTTGTGAACAAAGAGAACGAAAGACCTGTTATGATTTCGGATGGCGGAAGTGACAGATATGTTAAATTTTCTTTTAAAACGTAAAATTTAATTATAATCGCCATCTGACAGGATTTACAGTATATTTTCAAGACAACTGATTTTATTCACTCGCTAATATTTAAGAAAAAACAAACATACGATTTTCTCCCTTTGACCCTTAACATTAAATTTGGCTTATTTATTTTTTAATGATTACTTGTCAACCAAAATGAATCTTTTCGTTTGATAGAAAAGGTTGGGAATTCTAACTTTCGACTTAGTCTAAATTCATTGACCGAGATTTAAGTATATTTCAGACAATTTTTTTATTCGTACTTTGAATTACTTTTCGTAAAACACCACACGCTATCCCGAGACCAGGGACTACTCAACGTCGTTGTTTCAAAGGCCATACCTGCTCTACAATGAGTACTATTAAAAAGCTCTTTATTTATGTCCTCGATATATAAACAAACCAAGGTTGTGAGATATGTGGCTTTAAAGAAGCTATACGCTAGTCATGGATACTTTCTTTAACTATGTGTATTTGAATAATTAATATTCTCAAATTTATAATTGACGAATACTCGAATACCGACCTTTAAAATCCGTTAAAACTTATTTAATAAATAATGTTTTGTTATGACTCCTCGACTTTAGGCGAGGCAATTGGTTCATATTGCATTATGCGTGCTGAAATAAGGAGTTTTATACGGAATAAAAATTCGACATATTTTAGTTCCAATTTAGGTGGCGAATTTCGAAAACCTATCCTTATGTATTTTAAGTTTTAGCCTAAACAGGTGGTCTCTTTTAAGTGAATCATAAAATAATATTATAAGGTTTTCCTCGAAGAAAAATAACTACGAATAATTTAAAAGGCCTATCTTTTCTGAAAGAGGGGGTACAGCTTCTATTCGATTTTGGATAGTTTCATGGGGGAGAACAAAGTCCACTAACCAAAACATTTCATTGAAGACGAAATCAACATTGCTACTCGACATCGTCCCTATATTTAAACATTGAGGGCCTTTCTTCCAAGGTTAATATTATTCGGTACAATGATTGACTCGCTGTAAACCTTCGGATTTCGATGCAATAAGCCCCACACCATCGAAAAATCTATGAATTGTTTTGGTGAGTGGACTTTTTTATTCCCCCATTAAACTATCCAAAATCGAATAGAAACTGTACCCCTCTTTAAAATCCTCATTTGACTGCTCAATTTGTTCCGGTCAACGTCGTCTGCTAAGCTAGAAAACAAGATGAGTATAAAGGGGCTTTAAAATAACGCAAATAGTCCCTATAAGATCCCCATTCTTATAAACCGGCGAGTATTTTAAACGATCTGTTGAAGTACGAGTCGTGACAATTCGGGGTTTAAGAAAACAACAAGTTGGGAAACCAAAATTTTACCTCTCCTCGTCATAAGTTTAATGCTAAACAAGAAAACTATTAAAACCAAGTAGACGATGTTAAAAATTTATTTTATAATTTTTTGGTTAAAATAAGAAAGAGAAGTGGCACACTTCTTGCTATAAGGTTACTTTTGCTGCTACACTATTTATACGATGAAACTAGTGTCACCTGCTTGTAGAACGTTTACAGCATATTTATTTACAAAGTAAAATTCAATTTAAATATGATATTATTATAGAAGACGTATACTGTTTTATTTAGCATAATTGATTCGAAAAAATCATATTAAAATAACAATGCTAAACAAGAAAACTGATGAAACCAAGTAGAGGATTTTAAAAATTCTTTTTATATATTTTTGGTTAAAATAAGAAAGAGGAGTGGAACGCTTATTGCTATAAGGTTACTTTGGCCGTTACACTATTTATACAATGAAACTAGTATCACCTGCTGGTAGAACGTTTACAGCATATTTATTTACAAAATAAAACTAAATTTAAATATGATATTATGATAGAAGACAAATAATATTTTATTAAGCATAATTGATAAGAAAAATCGTATTAAAATAACTAGTCAAATTCTAACGACAATTAAAAATAGGAGCGTTCTCCGAGCGACGTACGTAGCTACATGCCTTAAGCTTTATTTTCAGTCTCTACTCTCTACACACTCTCTCGAATATTCTACGAAGAGACCCCATGCACCATGCACACCATGCCACTACGTTCGAGCCTCTAATTTTTGTTATTTAACAGTTACATAATAGTTGAAATTATATTAAAGTTAAATTAAAATTATTCTAATCAAACTTATAACAATAAAACTGTAATTGAATTATTTTCAAGCTAAAGGACTAAATTAAACGTAATGATGATAGAATCAAATTAACTGTGATTTAACAAATACTAGTTGAAACACAACTTAATTTCTAGACTACTTATTATTAATTTAAACCTAGGACTGAGTAAAATTTAAGTATGTGATTAGACAAATTTTAGAAAATGAGTTTGACCTTCCTTGGCTTTAAGCGCAGTTCGATGGAAACTAGTGTCACCTACAGCATAAGCTACTAATTAATCCATGCCTACAGATAAAAAGTTAATTTACAAAATAAAATAAAATTGAAATATGATTTTTAAGAGAGCACTAGAACTATTTATTATAGAATTTAAATTAAGCATAATTAAAGTTTTTAAAAAAAATCGCACGCCTTTATTTCGTAGTGTAGCTATAGTCCTACTTCCTACTAATCTAGCGTGACCTAGTGACAAAAAGTTAATATCAAATTCATTTAAAAAATATAATTAAATTTAAATATTATGTTATGATTGCGGAGGACTAGCAATATTTTACTATATATTTTAAATTAAGAGTAATAATATTTTAAAAATATTTTCCCTTTAAATGGGGACAAATAAAGCATTACACGCGGTGCTACTATGACCCAGCCTAGCTTCCGTAGATCACCCATCACAGATTTAAAAAGTTTTTATCTCAGATTCCTTTATGTACTTATAGCATATTCGTTAGCGCGTTTGTATGGCTATCCCAAAAGGTTGCAGTGTCGAGCGCGGACAGTAACTGCGAGGCAGACCTCCTATGAGACGTTTTATTTAAATAGGAAATTTACCGCCACCTATGAGAAAAGTAGTGAACTAAAATATTAGAATTTTTTTGCGATGACGTAATTGCGAACACCGCGAACGACGGACACACACGATCAGGACAGAACCTCTCCGTGAACTAAGGTTCACTCGGAGAGGTACAAAGTGAACTCGCATTACACTAAAGAAAAACAATTCAGCCAAATTTAATGTTAAGGGTCAATGGGAGAAAATCGTCTGTTATGTTTTTTTTTTAAATATTTGCGAGTGAATAAAATCAGTTGTTTTGAAATTAGACTCTAAATCCTGTCAGATTGCGATTATAATTCAATTTTACGTTTTAAAAGAAAATTTAACATATCTGCCACTTCAGCCATCCGAAATCATAACAGATCTTTCTGGATCTTTGTTCACAAAGACATTTTTGATATAATATCTGTCTCTTCAGCCATCCGAAATCATAACGTGTCCTTCTGGGTCTTTGTTCGCAAAGACATTTTTTATATAATTGAGCCGAGAAAATTTCCTTAAAAGTGTAGTAGATGAAATTCTTTAAAATCTTTTTCACGGGTGAGTGCGTCTTACGGGTACTAACCAACTCGAGATATGGTTAGTTATCTTGAACTTGAAAATAAAGTTGATTTTATCGATTCTTCCGCTAATTACAAGACATATCCCCGTAGTGCCGGGAAATATATCGCAATGCTTTTAACAAGACGTCCACAGGGGCCCGTAATACTAATTTCACGCGCCTTATGTCTTACGCAATTTCGCAACCTAACCTTATAACTTTACAACTAAACAATTCACTAAAATTAAGCAATCACCTAAAAAAATAAACCACGTACTACCAAAAACCCAAAAAAAAAATTAAACTAAACATGAGCCAAATATAAACCATCAACTATTAACCACCTTAAAGAAAACGTCATCTAAAAATACCTGTATCTAAACCGTTAAAAATATCTAAATCTAAAGCACTACCTAAATCTAAAGCATTATCTAAAGCATTACCTAAATCTGAAGCATTACCTAAATCTAAACCATTACATAAATCTAAAGCATTACCTAAATCTAAACCATTACATAAATCTAAAGCATTACCTAAATCTAAACCATTACTTATTTAAAACTAAACAATCGACTGAAGTGTAAAATTACTCCTCCACTTATAATAACCTGGAATATTTCATTACAAATCCTCTCGTATAAAATCGCATTTCCTTAGCACTCCTCTCAAACAGGCTCTTTGGCGCCCGGGAGCGCTCGGGGTAAGGTTTATATCTCCCGCGTTATTGTTCCCAAATCGCCAGCTGTATCGGCAATGCCCCCCCCCCCACCTGTGGCGTGCGCAGGGTGGGGGTAGTGTTCCATCCTTGTCGTGGTGAGGGGGCCCGAGTCTAGGATCCGTCCTAGTTCCGCGAATTGGAACACGCCGTCTCATCCCAACCCGGCCGACTCGTGAGGTCCTAGGCGTGTACTTGGTTACCCGGTGGGTTCGTCCCGAACGGACTGCGCCCTACCCGGGGTCGGTCCGACGGCCCTGGGTACCGGTTTCCAATTAGGGGCTAAGCCGGGGCTGCGCCAGCACGTTATTGGGGGGTACTCTCGTGCTAAGCGGGGGTACCAGCCTCGGCGTCATCCTACGCCATTGAGTCGGTCCTTGTGGTTCACGGTTACATTACGGGGGCCGTATGGCACTGCTGTGTGGGTTCTGGTCGCCATGCCATATACCTTTCCTTCTGCTGCCTTAGCCTCTCTGCACGTGTGTGCGAATGCACTGGCTCTACATAGCCTTGCACGCAATGGCGGGGGTGTTGTGTGCTACCCAGCACGGTACACCCCATCATCAAACAAATCTGATGTATCGGCAATGCATTTTTTCGTCGACGCGTTGTCGCTTTCAGCCGAAGCACGAGGCAAAGTTGTAGTTCCCAGATCGCCCGCGCGTACGAACGTACGCGTTGCCGCTCTTCGCCGAAGCGAGAGGCGAAGGCAGAGACAGAGTTCGGCCCTGAAACGCCTTTTGACCTAGATTTTTGGGTCGTTTTTATAATTTTTTTTAATAAATAAACCTTACGCCTAGCTCTCCCGGGCGCCAAAGAGCCTGACTGAGAGCAGTGCTAATGAAATGAGGACTTGTTATGAAATGTTCTCGGTTATTTATTCGCGAGAGACAATTTATAAGCGGAGGAGTAATTATACACTTTCAGTCGCTTTAGTTTTAAATACATGTAATGGTTTAGATATAGGTAATGGTTTAGGTATAGGTAACGGTTTAGATATAGATAACGGTTTAGATATAGGTTAAAGTTTAGATACAGGTAATGGTTATTTTTAGCTGACGTTTTCTTTTAGGTGATTGTTTAAGTATAGATAATGGTTAAGATGTAGGTTATGGTTTATTTTTTGGGTCATGTTTTCTTTTAGGTTATTGTTTAGATATATTTAATGGTTTATATTTGGCTCATGTATAATTTTAGTTTTTTTGTGGTTATAGGTAGTACGTGGTTTACTTTTTTAGGTGATTGCTTAATTTTATTAATTGCTTAGTTGAAAAGTTATAAGGTTAGGTTGGGTTGCGAAATTGCTTAAGACATTAGGCGCGAGAAATTAGTATTACGGGATACTTGGGACCACCTTCTTAAAATCATTGAGATATATATTTCCCGGATGATTTACTACGCGGATAGGTCTTAGAATTAGTAGAAAAATCGATAAAAGTTGGCTCGAATTTCCTCTTCACCCTCCCTTTAAAAGAAATTTTTGAAATTGTCACGATAAGTAGCCTAGAAATTGGGTATGGGGCTCTTTTAAATTTCCCAACTTGACCAATGTTTGATCACACGGAACAACTAGTTGGGACAAAAGGAGTTGTCCCGAGTAATTGGAAGTAAACATTTGGTTTAAGTCAGTTAAGTGAAAGGCCCTTCTGAAGAAAAGAACATTACCGTCAAACTATTGGTTAATATTTTCTTCACGCTTATCCATATTTAATATCTAATCAGGAATGCATAAATAAATATAAAAAGAATATTGAATTCGACTGTATTCTGAGTCATAGCCCAAGGAATGGCTAAGCGTCTTACAAAACTTAATTTATATCTTATTGGATCTCTAGAACTGACGATGCTGACGTGAGTGGTTTCCCTGGTTGCGTCCCGGTTCCGCATCAAGAATACAAGACCCACCTCCTCCGTTAAAAGGGGATCGAGGACTAAGACGCGTACTCTTTAAAGTCTTAGGAGAAATATTCTTTTATTTTTTATGAATTCCGGATATAACACATTTATTTCACGTAATATTTGCTGGACTATTCACCTTCTAGGTTTTGTACTTTTAGTTGTTGTTGTAGTCGTTGGCCTTTTCGTTGTCGTAACTTTGAGGAAATGACACGAGTTAATATCATTTTCGACTATTAAACACCTGAACAAAGAGATACAAGAGCTAGATTCCCCTCTTTGTTTCCGATGGTGGCGCTGGAATACTCTTAACTTTACCGTCCTGGGGATTAATGGTCTTATAAATAATTACCGCTCCAACTTCAAATTCTCTCTCGCAAACAATTAACTAAAAACATTTCAATACCATTCCTCTTATAAATTCTCTGTGGCGAATTATAGAAGAACTCTATCCGCCTTGCCCCTAGATAGAGGTTAACTTGTCTTTTATACACGACGTTGCTGAGTTAGAAACTTAGAATAAGAAATAAATCGAAGAAAGGCTCTGACCGTGTACGCGGTCCCAGCCATGACCTTTGTTTTTGGGTCCATTTTTAAAATTTCACAGGAAACAAGTTTCTGCGTGGCACCGAGCAGAACAATGCGCTTTCTTATGTCTGGCGGCCAGCCTGGGTGTTACGGGTTTCAATAGACCTCTTTCATTTATTTCGACCCCCTCCAAAGGGCTAGGCAACCCACTGAATCAAACCTGTAAAGGGGGATGATAAACTCGTGCGCAGTGACGGCTGGTATGCAGAACCTCTAAAAGCTAAACCTCTAAAACATATAGAAGTTTTGCTCTTAGAAGTTGTGCGCTTACACTGTAAAAAATGAAGGTTTTTTTTGGGTCGTTTTAAACGCCTTAAAAGGTACTTTTAATGGAAAAACACCTTAAGGTATTTATTAGTACTACCGATGGCGCTTAAACAAACCCTAAGAATTTTTAAGGGTTCTTTCCAATACCATTAGGGTATTTTATGAGTAAAGAAGGTCTTTTTTAAAACCCCAAAAGGTATTATCGAACCAAGCTCGTGAAATTATTTTCCTAAGCCTACTTTTGAACAGTTTGTCAATTTAGGCTTAACAATCGGAAAACCCCGCGAAATGAAAACTACGCTGTAAATTTTATTCCCAAATCATTGAAAGTCTTATTCTACATATTGCTGATATTAATGTTTTATTGGGATCTTAATTGGAGAAAAGTAAAATATCTAATGTCATTAATAGAAGGTAAACTAAAACAAGCGCCGCAAGGTTTAAATTGTACTTTTGGGGATTCAAATTTTAACGCTCGGGAGACTAGAACCCAGAGAATTATCTCTAGCAACCTTGACGAGAGAAAAACGCTTGGTGCCGCGTCACTCTTTGGCGGAGGTGATATCTATCTCTGAGTGAGTAACAAACGAGTGGAAGCTTGTACCTAGCGCACAATAAGCGGTAAGCGCGTTTGAACGGGAAAAAAGGCAGTCTCTTTCACCTCCTTCGTTTAAGTATTCTCTCTGTTCTGTTCGTAGTAGAGACGCGAGCGAGCCATCAATTTACGCACAAACTTAACTTGTATTTAACTCTTTGAAATCGAAGGTTGCTGAAACGCAGATTGAAAGGTAGGCATACCTATTAATTCATATATGATATAAATCTTCATGATTTTCCAAATTTCAAGTTTCTAACATATGCAATAATTCCTTCAAGAGTATGTTAGTTGCGTTGCATAATCCTATCAAGCTTAAACCTTTGCTAGTTATTTCAACTTGAAGAAGGAGTGAAGGACTCTTATTTTTTCAGGAACAAACCGAATGTGATTCTGAAATAACAGAAAAGGGAAAGTTTATTCTGCCGATCACTGTCCTAAAAGATAGAATAACATGGTATAGAGAAGGTTTTTAACAACCATTAGGTACGGTTTAAACATGATTTAAGTGGATAAACAGGTATCCTGAGATGACAACATAAGACACACCTCAGGGTGGTTCAGTAACTGTCCCACACTCTAGCCAACTGAGCTACCAAGGCCTACACATGAGACTATTAACGGCAGAACAGAAGTGTTGGTCTAATCCAACTACAGGGCAAGAACCGACCTGTGGTTCCAACACGTAAAAGCAAGGATCGAATGGAGAAGGCTTTTAACAACCGTTGTTGTATTACACAGAGCAGTGGAGTGAAGAATTTTCTTTATCAGGCTTACCGCAAAGTAGAGACTAGTCGGGCCCCCGATTAAATCGGGTTTTTTCGACCCATTTCGGGTCGGGTCGGGCAGAAAATTAAAAAAATTATTCCGGGTCGGGTCGGGCTTTTATTTTGTGAAATTCATATCGGGTCGGGTCGCGTCGGGCTCAATTTCAATCGGGCCCGGGCCGGGTCGGGTTTTTTCTTCACCCTTAAAATATTCGGGTCGGGTTTTTTCTTCGGCATAAATATTCGGGTCGGGTTTTTTCTTCGCTTTAAAATATTTGGGTCGGGTTTTTTCTTTGCCTTAAAATATTCGGGTTGGGTCGAGTCAGCTATATTTTTCACGGGCGGGCTCTCATACTTCAGCTTGATTTTCGTGAGAGGAAAAATTGAAGCGATTTCTTTACGCGACAGTCGCGACTCGCGAGACATATTTATGAAATAGCTCGACTCTAGTCTAATCTCTAAATACCATTTAACTAGTAGTCTTGTATGTACAATTCTACATATACCTCTAGCCCTAGCTCTTGGGCGCACCTCGCGGGAAAAAGTCTTACTTCTTGGGAATTACGGCTTGTAAACCATCCCATCCCTTACCCCACGCTCCCACTGTGTGATATCTGCCGTGACCTGTGAGTGCAGTTCTCATTTTCCTCCTTGGCGTCGCCAGGGAATATTAAGGGGGGATGGAATGGCGGCCACACGTTATAACGCGTGTCGTTCAAACTCAGCTTCTGCGTCCAATTCCACCTTTTATTCGCGCTTGGCTGTTAATATATTTTCTAATGCGCGTCCTTTTTCGCGCATGCTACGTGACTCCTTGCTAGAGAAGGAGAGAGCAGACTAAAACATTTAAGCTAAGAGCCTAAGGCTAGATGATGTAAGTATGTCACGTGAGTGCGCACCAAAAAAAAGGTTAGCAACTTAGCATCTTTGGTTACAGAAGCGAGAGAGGAAACTACGTCATCTTCAGACGTTTCACGGACTAGTCAGCGCCGTTTTTCGGGTCGGGCCGGGTCGGGTTTTTTTTAATTTTTTCGGGTCGGGCCGGGTCGGGATTTTTTTTTAAAAAAATTTCGGGTCGGGCCGGGTCAGGTTTTTTTTAAACATTTTTTCGGGTCGGGCCGGGTTTTTTTTTAAAACAATTTTTTTTCGGGTCGGGCCGGGTCGGGTCTTTAAAATGGAGGGCCCGACTCGTCTCTACCGCAAAGGGAGGATGGGGTAGAAAGTGTTGACTGAAAATCACCACGAAAAAATAACACCACTGGTTTGAAATTTTAACTGACACGTGCCAGCGGTAGAAAATTCTTTGGCGAACAGAATTTCAGACAGAATATTGTGGTTCACGTGACAATCGAACAATGATGAAGTTTAACTTAATTATGATAAAATCGATTAACACAGTTTAAACGCTTAATTCTATTTTAATAATTATAATTTAATTATAATCACGAATAAATCTAATCGATGAAGCTAATCCTAATCTTAATTAAAACTATCACAATTTTACCAATAAAAGTTAACGCTTTATGACTGATTGAAATTTTTGATGATAGAATCAAATTAACTATGATTAGGTCAATTATAATTAAAATGGATTTTTCACTGATTATTAATACTAGATCAGAATTTAATAATTACTGGATTAATTTCTCTAATTAATAATTCATATTAAATAATTAATAATTCATATAAATAATTAATAATTCATATTAAATAATTAATAATTCATATTAAATAATTAATAATTAGAAATATTGAATTCATAATTAGTATTTAATGACTCATTATTAGTATTTAAAAATAATAAACTTGTTGTAAAAGGCCTTTTTGGAACCCATCTTTGTGGTAAATACTAAGCCCATAAATTTGTGATAAAACTAACAAATTCATAAAAATGTAATAAAAACTAAACCCATCAATTTGTGATAAAAACTAACGTATTCATTTATTTGTGATAAAAATCCATAAACGTCTTATAAAAAGCTTTCTTTTCCAAACTAATAAACTTCTTTTAAAAACCAAAATCATAAACTTGTTATAAACCTCTTTTAAAAACCAAAATCATAAACTTGTTATAAACCTCTTTTCAAACCCATAACTTTGTACTAAAATTAAAGTTAACAAACTTGTAACCTCGTGAAAAACAAATTTCTCAAAGTGCACAAACTCGTGTTAAAACCTCTTTTTCAAATGCATGAAACCATAATACAAATCTGGATTTATTTTGTTTTTTAAATCATTGTGATGTATGATAAGCCATTATTTTGTACAAATAAATCTTCCAAGTTTGCTACTATTTAAATAATGAAAGAAGTATCTTTTATTTTCCCGAAAAATACCTTATTTGGTGCCAATTAGTACCTCTAACGCCCGAAAAGGTATTTCTTCACACCCCCAAAGCGAAGTTTTGAAGTCTGGATAAATACCATATATGGTACCGATTAGTACCCATAATTACCCTATAGTATTTTTTTGAAGTCTGAAATAACCTCTCTGGTTCTGCGGTTGCCTACCCCATTTGGAGTTGTCCTAATAAACGCGAGAGGTGCATTGCTTCTAATAATAAACTAGACAATCAGCGTGAATAATTTTGTCCATAACGACGTCGTTTCACAAATACTTTCAACGATCGGGGTCTCACTACCAGAGTTGAAATTATTTTCGAATATCGCGATTATATATTTAATCATTTTATTAATGCATTTTTTCTCGAGTAATCCTCTTTATAGTCCAGGTAAATAAGGATTTGACCTAGAACAAATTAGTAACAAGCTAATTCCAACGTCGTGGAAGCGTTCTCTATAAAGCACTGATTCTTGACGTACGTTGCCTTGACATTCACCCAAAATAAACATCATGTCCAATTTTTTCCTTGTTGGAATAGGCTGGCTTTCGACTACAACACGGGTCTAACTAGGTAAAGACGAACTTAGTTGGTACCTTAGCGAGCACACATTCTCGTATGGATTCCTAATCTTCACCAAACGTGATTTATTATTGGCCACTCAATATGGGACTTTGTTTTTTCTGCAGTTATGTTTGTAACAATACGCCAGCTAAAGAACAAATGTTGTATAAAACATACTGTAGCAATAATGTGTGACTAATAATAAAACACGTTTCGTTGCAAGGTAAATGTCTGGGTTGGCATTCTTGGGAACCGAATTATCGGTCCCTTTTTCTTCGATGCCAACATTACTGGAGAACTGTACTTATACTTCCTGCGTCACGAGTTTAGTGACGCGATAGACGCATGACCATTAGCTGTGATTCGCAACATGTGGCTCTTACCGGATGGAACCCCACCACATTGGACTATCAATGTCAGTCAATGGCTGAACGACCACTTTCCCAACCGCTGGATAGATGGAGGTGGACCAATTTCGCGGCCAGCACGGTCTCCTGACTTTACCCCGCTTGATTTCTTCCTATGGGGTTGTGTTAAGGGCATCGTTTACGAAACAGAACGGATGGGTGCAGAAGACTTAAAGGACCGGATTCAAGCCGATATCAACGGAATCACTACTCAAATGCTGGCAAATACATTGCAAGACCTGGAAGAGTGCCTTCACCACGACGGTAGACACATTGATCATTTACACTGATGTGCTTACCGTACGGATTCAATTTTGGTGTTTCAAGCCTCACGTCGATTCAATTCAATCATTATCTTATAATTAAAGTTGTTAAATAAATTGTCTCGGAGTTAAGTCATTTAGAGAATTGCGAGGCTTAGATCTTAGCCACTGCAATAGTTTTAGCCATCAGGCATTTACCCTATTAAACCCATAGAAAAATCTCATTTGATTACAATGACACGTATTTACTTACATCATGTATACGAGGTCTACACTGTAGTATAATGATGTCTTTCGACGACATTTTTGGGGGACGTCCACAAAGATAGGTGTTGGTCTGATCTTTACCACCCTGTATAGCCGTTGGAATTAGCTTGTCACTAATTTGTTCTAGGTTTAAGCAAATTTTCGCCTAATTTCCCCGGGTTATAATTTCATTTACGCCATTTGAAGGTGGTTATTATTTTTTGTTACTTACCTTTGGGATATTCCAATTCGGCCTGTCTACTTATGCACTGGCAAGTTCCCTTGGTATCGCCCTGAGCTAGCGCGCAATGCATTACGGACGTTGACTTTGTACAACAGCGAGTTCTACCAAATCCACCATTCAATCCCTTAGCCTCGCAACGTGGATATTTCTAGGAGTAGCCAAAATGCCAAGCCAAATTAGTACCAGGCTTTTCTTTAACAGTACATTTCAAGGAAAGACACGAATTTCATTGGCTCTTAACCAATTTTATCGATTGCTTATCCTTTAAATATGCCTATAATCCACCAGTAATAAAAAATTACAAACAATATTAAACTAGAAATAGCTTAATACTTACCATCAATATAGGCTTAGCTGGATTCATGGAGATCCAGCATAAGGTGTAGTGACCGATAACATTGATCGCTGGTCCTTATATGAGGAATGCAGGATCTCCACGAATCCAGCCAAGCCTATTATCCCAGTAAGTTTTCATCGAGGGGTAGACACTCGCGAACTCAGATGTAAGACATTTTTGAGCTCTTTGCACTGTCAAAACTGAACTCGGAGTTCCTAAGAGTTCGAACTCAATGCACTGCCAAAGCTGAACTCACTGAGCTCGGGTGTACAGCGAATTCAAGAGTGTCGGACCCCCGGTTTTAGTTTATTTACAGTTTAATATTTGTGATTTTTTTATTTGTGGATTAGACCCATTTAAACGATAAGGAATCGATAAAAAAATCATTCGTTTTAGGTTGCATTTTCCCTTTAAGGATAAAATGAAAAAAGACGAAATAGTGTCTTGATATGGCATTTTTCCCAATCTACCTTATCGAAAACCCAAGAAAATAAGGTATATTTTTATGCAAATTGCAGCCACAGGACTGGAAAAGCTGATAAAGACGAGGAATTTCAAAATAGGTCTAAAAATTCAGGGAATTTCAAAAAATGGTTAAGGAAAAATGATTTAGATTTAGTAAAATCATGGTAAAGTCAGGAAATTTTGTAATGAAAAATCTGTGGCAACCCTTCTTGAAACATTTGGCTAAAAACGTTCGATTTTGTCGGATGGGCTGCCACCGTTTGGAATTATATAATAGGCGACGAAGATAATAAACTTGCCCTTCACGTTCAGCAGCCTAATTGCTATTTACTAAAATATCGAATCTTTGTTTTTAAAGTAGTTGTTTTTCTCTAGTTTCTGATAACGCTTTAGATTGAGAAAAACGTAAAATCCAGAATCTGTTTCGTCGGTGTTAATTGTTGCTTTAAGTGACACTTACTTTCATTGGGGAATTGGGCGGCATCAAATGGCGCAGGTGTGGCACGGAAGTTTGGTTTCCGAAGCATTCTAAAAAATTATATTTTCAAACAGTGTTTGATTAATTACCGCTAAAAGGGGTAATTAAACCTTTATTGTTTTCAAACAAAAGTCTATGGAAACCTTTTCGGGGGCCAAACGTCTAAATGGGGAAAGGAACCAGCGTGGTAACCATCAGAGTGACCATATTTCTTCTATTTTATTATTATTCCTATATTTTCAATATGTTCCTATAAATTCGACCTTTTTCCTACATTTCAAGATTTACTTTCGTATTTGCGGGTTTTCACCGCGTATTTTAAATTTATACGTGCCGCTTACAAACTACAAACATTAAATTGATATTCTTAATAATTAAGAAAATCATCTTTCAAGTTTATAAGAGGACGTACTGCGGTTGAAGATGAAGCGAGTCCGATTTTCTCAGTCCTCGGTCTCGCCCTAAGTATTCCGAAAATTGTACAAAAAGGCGGCCAGACCCAGTATATTCTTCCTAGAGTAGATTAGACTCGAAATCGTGACGGCCGGGAGAGACGCGCTCCTTCGTTTTACGAGAGAAAGGTGCAGAATTATTTTCCGTCGATACATTTTCACCCCCGTTAAAAGTCTAGAAATCTCACTAAATATTAGCACTGCCTACTTAGTTCCGATCTCAAAATTTCTCCTGTATTTTCCTATTCCTGTAAATTTGCCTATAATTTCGCTAATTCTCGTATATTTTCCTGTGATTTCGCTAATTCTCCTATATTTTCCTATAAATTGGACAATTTCAACAAGAGCGAAACCGTGGCATTTTAAATTTTGGTCCACTTTTGTTGAATTCGGGTTATTTGATTCGGAATTATTTTATTACCATTTCCAATCAGTATCACTACTGTATCAGTTTTGTCTGGATAGTGGGGTATCTCGCCAAGGTAAGCCTGTAATGGAGCGATAAAGATCGCGGCGAAAAAAGCGACGATAATGCCAAACCTTTGGCGAAGAGGACAATTTCAAACCAAAAGCCAGGGGCATAGCGAAGGGCTTATAATTGGGAAGGGATCGGTTTAATCTTTGTCAACTCAAGATTTTTTTTATTTTTCCCAAAAAAAAATGGTACGTGTGGTAGTTTAGATTGTTTTTAGGTTTCGTTGCTATTTTGAATAACGTTTACGTGTCGATCTTTTAACTTTGCCCATGAATCTATAATTTCAGAAAATCTAAAATTGTCTTAAATATTGTCTTAGCGATAAATGATTCAAACGATCATCCGTCATAGTTGTTCTCATCGTATTTTTGACAAATGTTAACTCGCTAAATTTTCTTTCTTTGGTAGCTAATGAGTAACCCGCGGTAATTACGAGTCGTACCAGAGTAAAGGCTAATTTGAGAATATGTTTAAGCTCTATAGCTTTTTCAAAAATGTCTCTCGTACATTTGGCTTCACCGCAGTTTTCGAATAGAACTTCCATTTCCGTTTGAAGCGCTTACGCGTCAGGTTTGTGACGTTTGTCGTCCAGAGGTGGAAACGTGTCTAGAACAGCGGATAGATTTTCTATGGTCAACGTTTTTCTCGAAACTGGAACCTCAAATACGCCAAAAAGGGACTTAGTACCTCAACGCTTTTTTTTGAATTAGAGCTCAAAAAAGAATTCGGCTTGTTGAGGACCAATTTAAATTCTATCCGGAAAAATTCATGTAAAGTTAAGGTCACGGCATTTGATCCGTTGCGGTTCAACTTTAATGGAGCCACTCGACGCCGATGATGTTTGATGAAATCGCTCTTCACATTAATATCTAGTTATCCGGCAAATAGTATAGCGCTTTGAATGAGATTGTTTTGGCCTTCGGTATCTGACGATATCTCGTTTGAAGATTTGAGACTGCTTAGTACGAGTAAAATCACGTAGACAATATTTAAATCGGTTAATTCGAGCGCTTCATTTAATAGCTTCATTTTCACGAACCTTAATGAAAGAACGTTATCGAAGCTCATCATTCTCTCGTAAAGTCCCAAAGCTTTAGTTTTTGTTTACGCATCGAAATTGGGCGATGTCGAGATTTCCTTCAAAACGTTAGTTATTGGTTCAAATGAAGTTGAAAACGCTTCCACGATTTCGCCGCGCGCAGTCCATCGAGTTTTGATAAATTCTTTAATTGGGAGGAGTTTTCAACTTCGTCTTATTTTAGTTTAAAGCCGGATTCACACAGACCTATTTTCATGTATTTCGCGCTCGTGCGCCCATTGATTTAACATAGGCGCGTAAGCTCGAAATGTGTGAAAATAGATCTGTGTGCATCGGCCTTAAGTGGTTGAAAGCGCTTAGCGCTTTATGCGAAGAAAACGTATAATTCTTCCATCGTGTGATTGGCAGCCAGGGAATGTAAAGAACTATGTGTCCAACTAGTTGCGAAATATTTTCTTGGATACCATTGATTTCTCCTGACATTGCTCTAACAAAATCATACGATTGAAATGCGAGGCAAGCTACACTCAATCCTCGAGTCACCAGACTCTCCAAAATATCTTCGGCCGTGAAATATCGTTTTTTTTTTTATTATCTTGGCTATTTGGCTTCCAACAAACGCTCTCTTGGAACACCTTTTTCACTCGCACTTCTTACTATAATGGATAGAATGTCTTTATGAGATTTATCAGCAGTAAAATGGGCCATGACCGTGTAAAAGAGACTCTCCTTTACTTCGTTAACAACCGCTTTACGGACAGCTTCACCTATAAGTTTAATGAATTCATTCTGTGATTCTGAACTAAGGTAGGTGACGTGGTGGTAAGGCCTCATTTATAAACCCAATAGCCATCTTTAGTCCCTGTCGTCCAAGAGTTCTAGCAACATCAAACAACAGCTTAATCTCCTCAGTGTTGAATGTCAGCATTCTTCGCTCTTCAATCATGGTATTTATTTTGGTCTAGTCAAAAGTTGATTCTAGTTTTCCTTCGTTTAACATAAACTGGCAGTAGTCAGAAATTGCTGATTTACACGAAGCGGAATAAAAATGCATTTGTTATTCCCCTGGCTTAAGTTTTCCAGCGCTTTTTATTTTCCCCAAGCTCTCATACCATCGTTGATCCAAGGTCGTTCGCTTCTATTTCTACCATACCTGACAGGAAAAAGACAGCGAGTAAAGCAATAAGCGGAATCCTTAGTGGTACCGCATTCCAGTAACTCGAATTCTGTGTACCAATTGAGATTAAAATGGTTTTAGCTGTCGCTCGGATAAGACGAGAGCAAGACCAAGAGAAATTAAGTACCGTCTTTGATTGCCTTCAGTAATATTCGGTCTTTTTCCCGGATCGTGCGATACAAGGTCTTCCTTTAATGCGCTTTCAGAATCGTGAATTTAAAATTTTATAGAATTTATTCTTGGCGATGAACAAAAAATTAATTTATTAAACAGTAGATAAGCTATTTTTAATGGTATTTTTTATCGATAACTGAAAATTACATTCACTGGGTTCTTCTACTCGGGTAGCCCTCTTCAGATATTAGAGTTTCGCAACAAGAAAGTAAGTCCAGGCAATTTTCTTTCAAAGATGTACTGTACTATGCCATCTGAATAGCTGATATTTTTTTCACAATGGTTTCTGTTCAATTTCTTTTGGGAGTCTTTTCTCAAACGTAAATTGTTCCAAAATATATGCCAGTTTTCCGGCGCATTTCGAAAACAAAAAGATTCCGCCTCCATATTGACTGTGGCTTCTTCGCTTTTTTGCGTACTTAGATCCTGTGTTACGTAGTCAGGGACTTTTTACGATTTCCTGACTGGGCTGAATATTCGTAGACAAATACTATGACGCTTGTTTATAATAAAAATTATCGTTGTTCAATTCTACAATATTGTCGTTGTATTTGTATTGAATTGCGTTTCTATTGTAGCCTTCGTCAATGTTACATTGTCGTTTGATAGGTTTCAAGTTGACGTTGTTTCTTCTCGAGTCTCGGTTGGTGTGAATTTACGTAGAACTTTGGTTACTTCGTGGTTCGTTTCTTCCCTAACTTCATTTTTGTTTGGTTCCTTGTCCTCGGTAAATACTTTCTCTATATTTACTGCTGCCATTTGCCTTAATGAGGCTGCTACTTGGTCTTCATTTTATTTTCCAGTCGTCTGTGTGGTTTTTCCCGAATCATTTAATACTGTTTCTCTTTTCGATGTTTTTTGCCTTTTGGCAGCTTCCAATGGATTATCCAGCGCTCCTACAGTCTTTATATTGATCTTTCCCCCATTGTGACAATTGGTTTCAGTACCAGATTTGTTATCATTGAAAAACATTGCGCGGCAATTCAAGTATTCAACTTTATGCCGATAACTACCGCGACCAATATTTAATCTGCCACCGGTATTCATTTTTAATACTAAAACTATTTGAATACAGGGACTCAATAACGGGAAAGTTACGCGTGACTGAAATAGGTAACGTTAAAAAATACTAAAGAGAACAAAAATAATAATACAATGGAGTAACAGTAACAGGCTGACGAGCAAAGTAAGAGCCTAATAAAAAGGCCTGAAATAATAAATAGTTCTAAAATATGCAAGTCGGGTTAAACAAAAAAAAAAAATACCAACACTTAACAATGATAGAACTACCGCATGAATAGGCAAAACTCAACAGTGCACGCAGGGGATAAAAAGGCTAAGTGAGCGTAGCTCCACAATGGTGCGGGGGAGGGAGTTCCAAATGGGAACCGTTCTGCTGAAAAACGAGTGCTTTGGGGGGTCTTTTGAAGAGGGGAGTACGAACAGTTTTCGGGAATGGCCACGGGTGGAGTGGGCAGAAGGGGCGAAGATATAGTAATTCTGTTCAGGGAGATGAAGGGTTCTAAAGAGGTTAACCAGGTCGAGGTACACACGGCGATCGTGACGGGGTAGGTGCCGGAGGCGGTGAGGAATCCGCGAAACCCAGCACTGAACTTTGTCCAAAGTCCTGACTCGGGTGATGATTCTAAATCTGACTACCAAATTATAGGAGGGGCGGACATAATACTGGAATAATCGGGTAAGAAGGGGTAACGATATACCGGGATAATTGGTTTTGTAAACAAAGAACGGAACATTTGCCCGGCCACAGGTAATTGTAATGCGTGAGTGGAACGTGAGGTTATGGGTGCCATGTATACCCAAATCATGTCACTCGTTAACGCGTTGGATATTGGTGCGATAATACACTGAATGAACGAACTGGATATTTTTTTCTTTCCCAAGAACTTTCAATCAGCTATCGAGCGTTTGTCTCCGGGCGCATGTGTCAAAGTTAGCTGGAATGGAGCGAAACAGAGAATTTCTACCTCCTTTTTAATTTCACGCGGAAACTTGTAGTCCAGGGATATAAGGGTTTGACCTAGAACAAATTAGTAACAAGCTAATTCCAACGGCTATATAATGTACTTATAATGCTTATGAAGGGGAAAAAGTTCATTCATTCCGGGAGGTGGAAGACCCCTAAAAATAGCCGCCATTTAGAAAATTTGCGTTTTTTATATTTTACTGTTAAACCGTAACCCGCAGAAGTAAACTGTCACTGTAGAAAATAACGAGGCTTTGACATTCAATCAACTTTCTATGATTTACCATTCTAAAGTTGTTCATGTTTTAAATCGCGCGCGTCATCCCAATAAACTATTATAAGTATTAAGTTCAATTCTCTGGTTTTGCGTTTACACTATAGGAGTTCAAGATGAAAAAAATAATTAATGAGACAGATATTTTACGGTTTAAACCTGAAAAACTTAATTCACCACGGGGAAATAAATTTTAGGTAAAATATATTGTTCGTTGTTATAATTAAACGCTTTCAAAAAAAGAATGATTACTTCATGTCAAGTTAGCACTGGCATCTAGGCCCATTTACCAATTCTATTTATGCCTAGATAGAACGGGTAGACTGGCTTCGCGTGTGCTGCTAAATGAAGGTGAAATTGATTTTAGTACGAAATAACTGATTACTGCGCAAATTCGTATTTAATAAGCATCTTTCGCTTCTATTAGGTTTATTCCGAGTATAATAAGAGTTGAGAACAGACGCGGATTCCATAAACTTATATTAATTAGGAGCTTTTATACTGAACTATTCCTCTTCGAAAAATGTTTCTCATAATCGTCGTGTTTACGCTGATCTTCATCGCTCCACTAAACGCTGACCTCAAAGTTACGACAACTAGAATGTGAATAGTCCAGCAAATATTTCGTGAAATAAATGCGTTATATCCGGAATTCATAAAAAATAAAGAAGGAATATTTCTCCCCAGTCTTTAGCGAGTGCGCTTCTTAGTCCTCAATCCCCTTGTATCAGGGGGGTAGGAAAGAGTGGTCTTGTATTCTTGATGTGAAACCGGGGCGCAACCTGGGCAACCACTTACGTCAGCAATGACAGTTCGAGAGAGCCAATAAGATATAAATTAAGTTTGGTTTGACTTTGAACCATTCCTTGGGCTATGATTCGGAATACAATGGAATTCAATATTCTTTCTATATTTATTTATGAATTCGTGATTATATATTAAATACGGATAAAGCTAAGTACGAAGAAAATCTTAACTAATAGTTTAACGGTAATGTTTTCTCTTCTTCCGAAGGGCCTTTCACTTACACCAAATTTTTACCCCCAATTAATTGGGACAACTCGCGTTGCTCCAAGCAAATTCGATTCAATAGAAAATAACGCTAAAAAGTCCGTTTTGATTCGAGTTTCACGGGAAAAGATTAAACGAAAGCGTTTCGCGGTATTTTTAATAATTAATCTAGATCTTAGTCTATAATAATATCTAGCATTTAAGGCGTTGAAGACAATATCGGCTGAAATACAGCCCTATACCTGCTTGAACTCGAAAGAGACGCAAAAGGATTGTAGTTCGTCGGAAGTTGAATCATCCGATGAGGATCGTGATACGTAGCGTGTCTCTAGAACTAGTCACGTAAATTTGTAAGTAGATTATAGTCCAGGGAAATAAGGGTTTGACTTAAAACAAATTAGTAACAAGCTAATTCCAACGGCTATGTAATGTACTTATAATGCTTATTAAGGGGAAAAAGTTCATTCACTTCCGGGAGGTGGAAGACCCCCAAAAATGGCCGCCATTTTGAAAATTTGCGATTTTTACATTTTACTCTTAAACCGTAACCCGCAGAAGTAAACTGTCAATGTAGAAAAAAAACGAGGCTTTGACATTCAATCTAACGGTTCATCCATCAACTTTCTATGATTTACCATTCTAAAGTTAAAGCCATTTGGATGAAGCGCCATTTTGAATTTTTGACGTTTTTTCTAGACCCGGAATAAATCCTGCTAAAACTACTAGTAAAATCGATTAGGCTCTTGTGAGCATTAAGCATTCTTTTTGAATTGAAACTTAGGTTTTTAAACTTATTATTCTTTGGATAAATATGCGTTATAATAATATAATCCGACGAAATATAATCATTTTGATTTCCATTATTTGTGCCTCTTTCGAGTTCAATCACGTATTGGGCTGTATTTCAGGGCTTATGCGTGGTTCCTATTAGCGCAGGCTCGGAGTTGCGCGCTTCCCAGTTGCGAGGTTCTTAATTGCGCAGTTTTCCCAGTTGCGCTGTTTCCGTTTACGCAGTTTTCACAATTGCTGTTTCCATTTCGAATATTAACATTAATATTTGCGCATTTCCCAAATAAAAATACTACAAACAAATAAATTAAATATATACAAATAAGAGCTTTCAGAACCTATCCACGCATAACACACGTTGCTATGGGAAACGCGTCGAGTGGAAGGATTATCGATCGCCTAGTTTGTCTCTCTCATCATAGCGTAGCCAATCAGAATAGTATCAGAATGGGAATTACGCTACTGACGTCTTTGAAGATATGGCGCGTTGCCCCTGCAAGTTCCTCGTCAATTTCGAATTCGTCTATTAAGAGTGTAAAGTAGTTTGGAAGAGACGCGGATTCGAGAAACTTATCTATTATTTGGGAGCTTTTGGCAGGGGCGAGATCAAGGTATGTGCCTATCAGCGCAGTTCCCATTAGCGCGGTTCCCATTTGCGCAGTTTCCCATAGCGCAATTTCCCATTAGAGCATTTCCCATTAGCGTAATTCTCATAAGCGCCGTTTCCCATTCGCGCCATATCCCATTCGCGTCGTATCCCATTCGCGTCGTATCCCATTCGCGTAGTTTCGTCTGCGTGGATTCCCATTAGCGCCATTTACAGTATGGAGATAAACGTTTTTTTAACAGAGTTGCCGTGGTTCGCTAGCGGAATGGTTAGCACAGACGGCTTCTGACCAGAAGATAGTGAGTTCGAGCCTACATCCGGAAAATGACATGTTATAGTTTTCGATTTATTTGGTTCATGTAAATTTAAAAAAAATTGTTGTTCATTTTAGTTTTAGTTGTTGTTAGCAGTTTCAGATAATGTAGGAAAAATTGCAAAAAAACGAAATAGGTTGTGGGGTCATTTTTGCGTACGTGTTTCTGTTCAGTTTTGCATGATTTTGCTGTTTTCTGTGTTGTAGGTCAGTTTTGTATATTTATGTCGGGTTCAATTACAGACTTAATTTTAATAGGGGTCAAGTTAATCTTTATGCTAAAATAAAGGACAAAACGGTACTACTAAATTACAAATTTTCCATTTAGGTTATGCTCATTTGTTAATTCTCTTTTAGAAAACATCGTTTTTGATCGTGATTCAGTGGTTTAGGTTAGGTTAGTTCTTCTGAGGCAATAAATGCTGAAACAGGAAACCTTGTGAAGGTAGGGTTAAAATATTTTTAAGAAACAGTGGATTGCGCGTCTTGGACAAATCGGTTATTGGGAAACGGCGCAAATGGGGACCGCGCTAATGGGAAACTGCGCTAATAGGAATGGCGCTATAGGGGAAACTGCGCAAGTGGGAACTGGGGACGCCGCTAATTGGAACCGCGCTAATGGGAAACTGCGCTTATAGGGAACTGCGCTAATGGGCATAATTCGAAATCAAAGGGGGTGCTGGGGGAGCTTCTACTACCAACATTTTCCTAGAGTTGGCAAACTGCGCAATTTGGTTTTGAACTGGCATTTTTGCGAACTGAAAATGACAAATTATTGAGATTTCTGTTTAAAAGGTAAAACATTTCGTGAAAAAACTAAAAAAAAAATCACTCCTTCACGTGACCAAAATCGGTAGCTAAAGGTCTCGGAGCAAAAAATCTATGCTCTAGACGCCGATTAATATACGTAAAATGTTCACGATCACAGCAAGCGGGGAGAAAATGAAGTTTTCTCTTATGTTAATGAAGTGGGCGGGCGGGCGAGTTGAGCCTGCTGTACTGGCCTCTAAACAAAAGAGGAAGAAGAAACAAGACGGTTCGCAGGGGCCCGTAATACTAATTCCACACGCCTAATGTCTTCCGCAATTTCGCAGCCTATAACTTTACAACTAAACAATTAACTAAAATTAAGCAATCGCCTAAAAAATAAATCACGTACTACCTATAACCAAAAAAAAAAAAAAAAAAAAAAAAAAAAAAAAAAATACCCCAAACATGAGCCAAATATAAACCATTAACAATAACCTAAAAGAAAACATACGCCAAAAATCAACCATAACCTACATCTAAACCAGTATCTATACTTAAACAATCACCTAAAAGAAAATGCCAGTTAAAAATACACCGTTACCTGTATCTAAACCTGTATCTGTATCGAAACCTTTATCTTAACATAGCCTATATCTAAACCGTTACCTATATCCAAACCATTATCTAAATCTAAACCATCATCTAAATCTTAACCATGTCCTAAATCTAAACCATTACCCAAATGTAAAGCATTACCTAAATCTAAACCATTACCTATATTTAAAACTAAACAATCAACTGAAGTTTATAATTACTCCTTATAAAACCTGGAATATTTCATTACAAATCCTCTCGTATAAAATCGAATTTCCTTAGCACTCCTCTCAAAGAGGATCTTTGGCGCCCCGGAGAGCCCGGGGTAAGGTTAATATCTCCCGCGTTATTGTTCCTAAACCGCCCGCTATATCGGCAACAAATTTTTACCGAAGCAAGAGGCTAAGTTCTAGTTTCCAGATCGCCCGCGTAGTTGTAAAGTTATAAGGTTAAGTTAGGTTAGGCTGCGAAATTGCGGAAGACATTAGGCGTGTGGAATTAGTATTACGGGCCTCTGCGAACCGTCTTGTTTTTTCTTCTTTTGTTTAGAGGCCAGTACAGAAGGCTCAACTCGCCCGACCGCCCGCTTCATTAACATAAGAGAAAACTTCATTTTCTCCCCGCTTGCTGCGATCGTGAACACTTTACGTATATAAGCTACCGATTTTTGTCACGTGAAGGAGTGATTTCTTTTTAATTTTTTCACGAAATCTTTTACCTTTTAAACAGAAATCTCAGTAATTTATGTCATTTTCAGTTCGCAAAAATGCCAGTTCAAAACCAAATTGCGCAGTTTGCCAACTCTAGGAAAATGTTGGTAGTAGAAGCTCCCCCAGCACCCCCTTTGATCTCGAATTATGCCCATTAGCGCAGTTTCCCATTAGCGCGGTTCCAATTAGCGGCGTCCCCAGTTCCCACTTGCGCCGTTTCCCCTATAGCGCCATTCCTATTTACGCCGTTCCCATTTGCGCAATTTCCCATTAGCGCAGTTCCTAAAAGCGCCTTTCCCATTAGCGCCGTTTCTCAATAACCGATTTGTCCAAGACGCGCAATCCACTCTTTCTTAAAAATATTTTAATCCTACCTTCACAAGGTTTCCTGTTTCAGCATTTATTGTCTCAGAAGAACTAACCTAACCTAAACCACTGAATCACGATCAAAAACGTTGTTTTCTAAAAGAGAATTAACAAATGAGCATAACCTAAATGGAAAATTTGTAATTTAGTAGTACCGTTTTGTCCTTTCTAGCATAAAAAATAACTTGACCCCTATTAAAATTAAGTCTGTAATTGAACCCGACATAAATATACAAAACTGACCTACAACACAGAAAACAGCAAAATCATGAAAAACTGAACAGAAACACGTACGCAAAAATTACCCCACAACCTATTTAGTTTTTTGCAATTTTTCCTACATTATCTGAAACTGCTAACAACAGTTAAAACTAAAAAAAACAACAATTATTTTTAAAATTTACATGAACCAAATAAATCGAAAACTATAACATATCATTTTCCGGATGTAGGCTCGAACTCACTATCTTCTGGTCAGAAGCCGTCTGTGCTAACCATTCCGCTACCGAACCACGGCAACTCTGTTAAAAAAACGTTTATCTCCATACTGTAAATGGCGCTAATGGGAAACGGCGCAGATGAAACTACGCGAATGGGATACGGCGCGAATGGGAAACGGCGCTTATGAGAATTACGCTAATGGGAATTGCTCTAATGGGAAATTGCGCTATGGGAAACTGCGCAAATGGGAACCGCGCTAATGGGAAACTGCGCAAATGGGAACCGCGCTAATGGGAAACTGCGCTAATGCGAAACTGCGCTAATGGGAACGGCGCAAATGGGAAACTGCGCTGATAGGCGCATGATGATCTCGCCCCTGCCAAAAGCTCCCAATTAATAGATAAGTTTCTCGAATCCGCGTCTCTTCCAAACTACTTTATATTCTTAATAGACAAATTCGAAATTGACGAGGAACTTGCAGGGGCCACGCGCCATATCTTCAAAGATATCTGTAGCGTAATTCCCATTCTGATCCTATTCTGATTGGCTACGCTATGACGAGAGAGACAAACTAGGCGATCGATAATCCCTCCACTCGACGCGCTTCCCATAGCAAAGTGTGTTATGCGTTTATAGGTACGTTGATAGATCGAGAGATAGAGTGAGTGGCAGGCGTGCCATCTATTTTGATAATTCATCATTATATTTGTTCCCTAAATGGCGTAGCCCCTGGAAGTAGGTTTACGAGTATGAAAATTTCGAATTCGTCAATGCGCGATAGATATGTATTAAATAAGAATTAGCGCAAGAGGCAGTTTATTTCAGACTATATATTAGATCGACTTATTTCTACCATTATTAGTAAACATACGCAAAGTTTCTGAACCAAGTTCGTTACGAAAATGGATTATGGCGTGAATACTAGTTTTAAGCGCGGTTCTTAAATAAATTTCTTACCACTTGTATCAAGCAAAAAAGTTCTGCCCGGTCTGTCATTTTCGTCATCGTGCGGGGAAGCGTTAAAGAAAAACGAAAAACATACGATTAGGTGAAATATTGTACGAAGTGGACTATTTCTAACTAAAAGCTCCTAATAGCTAAATACTTTTCGAATTCCCGACTCTTCCCACGTGCTTTTACCTGGATAGCCCTTAAAGGGAGAATGCAACCTTATAACGAGTGCTTTTTTTATCCATTCCTTATCGTTTAAATAGGCCTAATCTACCGAAAAAGGTTTACAAAACAAATATTAAACTAGAAATAGGTTTAAAAATAGGCTTAGAGGGATTTATGGAGATCCGCAATTGGCTCTGTGTAAGGTTTAGCGACCAATGAGCGAAGGCCCGTCGTTCACGCGAGATCTCCACGAGACTTACAATCGAGTTCGATTGGTCGCTCGACCTTATACGCGAGGAAATCAAGATCCCCATGAATCCCGCTAAGCCTTTTTCCGGCTAAGTTTTAAATTTTTATCGTAAACATTTTATCGGTGGATTGGGCCTAGTTAATCGATAAGGAATCGATAAAATACCACTCGTTATTAGGTTGCATTCTCATTTTAATAATTTACGTATTAAATACGAATTTAATTCGTATTATAATCAATTCCACCTTGGCGACTCATTTATCTCTGTGATTTGTTTGCCAAGAGATAAAAGCATGATTGGCAACTCGAAATGCAATTGTCCGCGTAAAACTTTAATTAGTACAAAACGTAATAATTATAATCCCTTGAGAGAATAGCCAGTAAAAAGTCATCTTTGAAATCTCTCGTCATCCATCGATTGGAATCGAATAATCCACATCTTAGGATAACTTTTTATAACTAGGCTTTTTTCAAAAAAGTCATCTTTGAAATCTCTCGTCATCCATCGATTGGAATCGAATAATCAACATCTTAGGATAACTTTTTATAACTAGGCTTTTTTCAAATATTTTAATCTCGGATAAAATGTTTTTTTAATATAAAACCACAAACTGTTTAAACAGACGCGTTTCAAATGGATACGAATTATTCGGATAGAAAATTTGAAGCTTTATTTATGAAAAAAAAATTGTAAATTACGCTTTTATTCAAACGGATAATGCGAAAAAAATATGATGTTTCTCGAAATCCGTGTAGAATGAAATATAATAATTATTATATTTGGGTTTCAAATTTTTCTTATCGGTGAATGAATAGCTCGTATAACTATCAATTTCCTATAAAAATGAGTACGAATAAAAAGTTTTCCTTACATTCCGATACTCGAATAAGAACGGATAATATCCAAATGTCTCTCACGATGGTTTTATTCGATTAACAAAGTTATACGAATTCCGAGCTCTCGTCATAAGTAAACGGAATAATTTAAAAGATTATTTTCTTGGAGATAACCTTTATGGTTTATACTTTGACCTTTCATTGTCTTAAATTAAAAGTTTTCAAAATCGATCAAATATAATTCAAGTATTCGCTCCGTTGGTTTTCCCAAACTGTAGTCAGACCCGTTATCTTTGAACATTTCTAGCTTTAAACCATTTTCCACTAAAGATTGGGTGGTCCAAATCCATCAAGAAGGAGCTCTGTTTGTAGACAGAATATCGGGAAATTCTAAACAAATAACCTCGTGATCGTGAGAACAAATGAAGAAACGATACGGGCCTCAACATCCGACTCCACGGACAAATTGATTTTGAAAAATGGCAATTTCAATTCATCATAAATATTGTGGGATCGAGAAATATATCGAATGTTTCGCGTAAGCAGACACTATTAGCTTAGGTATTTTTGCTGAAAGTTGCCCTAAAAAATCCTTTGTTTGTATTAATTTTATAGTCATGTATAAAGCCGAATTCGTGTCCCTTATATATCTGTATTTCCCATAAGTAATTGAAATTTACGGCTGGGCATCCTGCCAACGCGTATAGGACAAAGTAACGATAGATTAACCTTTGGCAGAATCGTGATTGCCAAATATTGAAATAGTTTTAAACCCTGAAACCTTATTTTAAAAAAGGTCAAGTTATTTTTTATCGATTATTCCTCTAATTATAAGATATATCCGCGTAGTTTCGGGAAATATATCCCGATGCTATTGGAAGTCAAAATATATTCAGATTTCACCGTTCAGTCACTAAACCAATAGCGTAACGCCCTGCCTTCCAGCGAATAAAATACTCGTGGCAAGCTCTATTCTGCTCGCCATGTTTGTCACACCTCGCGTTATATAATGGTAAAATATGGATCTATTTCGATTTTTAAAATCAAGGGATATATTTCCTTAAACTACGCGGATAGGTCTTATAATTAGCGAATGAATCGATAAAAAAAACCACCTGATTGTCCTCTTCACGCTCTCTTAAAGTACACACGCAACCTGCCTGAATTCGGGCCTCGTTTCGCGCCAAACACGTGAATTTCCTTTTCAAGAATTGAAAAAATCCCGAAGGTGCTGGCACGCCCGTGACGTCAGTTTTACGATTGAATTTATTCTCGCCATAGAATATAACGCTGAAAATTCCGTTTTGTTACGCCGTTCCTGAGAAAAGGTTTAACCGAAAACGTTTCGAGGTGTTTTTTATTAATATTAACTAGATCTTAAGCTATATTAATATCTAAAATTTAATTCAATAAAGGCAATAATGGCTGCAATACGGTATGGAGCCAGTAGCGCGGTTCCCTCTTGCGCGGTTTCCAGTTTCGCGGTTCCCAGTTGCCTGGTTCCCAGAAGCGCAGTGGGCCAGTTGCGTGGTTCCCATTTGCGCAGTTTCGCAGGTGCTCTATTTTCCCAAGTCCGCATTTGCCGTTTGCGCGGAGTTCCCATTTACGCATTTTTTGCCACGCGCAGTATTCCTATTTGTGAAGTTTTATCAATTGCGCGGTTTCTATATTGAGCAGTTTCTCTACAAATATTAGATTTTTAAAACGAAATCTGAGTTGTCGTAGCGTAACGAGATTGTCACTGGGTTATCAATCGCAGGGTTCTGGGATCGATTCTTACAGAAGGGTGGTTTGTAGGGATCGATTCTTATTGAAGGCGGTATGTAATAATCATTATTTCATTCAGTAGTTCATAATGATTTTTTTATAAAATATATTATAAATAATTTTAGGTATATTATTAGAAATTATTTCTAGAGGAAATAAATTATATTTACAGGTTAGGTTAGTTTATGTTACTAATAGATAATTTAAATCACTGTTGCGTAGTGATGCAATAAAACTATTTATAAATACAGGAGACGACTATTTTCGAAAACCGTTCGGTTTCATCGTCAGGTGATTTCTGTACTGGTTTTTACAGTTGTTAGTAAATATTGTCCCGTTTCTGAAAGCGCTTATTTGTATATATATAATTTATTTGTTTGTAGTATTTTTATTTGGGAAATGCGCAAATATTAATGTTAATATTCGAAATGGAAACAGCAATTGTGAAAACTGTGTAAACGGAAACCGTGCAACTGGGAAAACTGCGCAAATAAGAACCGCGCAACTGTGAGCCAGCGCTAATAGGAACCGCGCATAAACCCTGAAATACAGCCCAATACGTGTTTGAACTCGAAAGAGGCACAAATAATGGAAATCAAAATGATTATATTACGTCGGAAGTTGAATCATCCGATGATGATCGTGATACGTAGCGTGTCTCTAGAACTAGTCGTATAAATTTGTATTCTTTAGATAAATAGACATTATAATAATATAAATTCTTAAATAGATTTTTGAGGACACTCTAGGCCAATGCCTAAACGAGAGCTATAACGAGTCATAAACGGAATAAGTCACTAACTGAAAATTCTTAACTAATTCGTAAAGAATCATCAAATTGTCCATCAAAAATTTGGTTAACTGACAATCTGATAATTTTCAGATTGACTTTTTCCGTTTACGACTTCTTATATCTTTTCTGTAGGCCAATGCCTACAGTTGCGGCATAAACACCTATTTATAAAGTTTATATTATTATAACGCATATTTATCCAAAGAATAATAAGTTTAAAAACCTAAGTTTCAATTCAAAAAGAATACTTAATGCTCACAAGAGCCTAATCGATTTTACTAGTAGTTTTAGCAGTATTTTTTCCGGGTCTAGAAAAAAAGTCAAAAATTCAAAATGGCGCTTCATCCAAATGGCTTTAACTTTAGAATGGTAAATCATAGAAAGTTGATGGATGTACCGTTAGATTGAATGTCAAAGCCTCGTTTTTTTCTACATTGACAGTTTACTTCTGCGGGTTACTGTTTAAGAGTAAAATGTAAAAAAGTAAATTTTCAAAATGGCGGCCATTTTTGGGGGTCTTCCACCTCCCGGAAGTGAATGAACTTGTTTGCCCTTAATAAGCATTATAAGTACATTACATAGCCGTTGGAATTAGCTTGTTACTAATTTGTTCTAAGTCAAACCCTTATTTCCCTCGACTATAATCTACTTACAAATTTACGTGACTAGTTCTAGAGACACACTACGTATCATGATCCTCATCGGATGATTCAACTTCCGACGAACTACAATCATTTTGCGTCTCTTTCGAGTTCAAGCAGGTATAGGGCGGTATTTCAGCCGATATTGTCTTCAACGCCTTAAATGCTAGATATTATTATAGACTAAGATCTAGATTAATTTTAAAAAATACCGCGAAACGTTTTCGTTTAATCGTTTCCCGTGGAACTCGAATCAAAACGGACTTTTTAGCGTTATTTTCTATTCAATCGAATTTACTTGGAGCAACGCGAGTTGTCCTAAGTAATTGGGGGTAAAATTTGGTGTAAGTGAAAGGCCCTTCGAAAGAAGAGAAAACATTACCGTTAAACCATTAGTTAAGATTTTCTTCGTACTTAGCCTTATCCGTATTTAATATAAAATCACAAATTCATAAATAAATATAGAAAGAATATTGAATGGTTCAACGTCAAACCAAACTTAATTTATATCTTATTGGCTCTCTCGAACTGTCATTGCTGACGTAAGTGGTTGCCCAGGTTGCGCCCCGGTTTCACATCAAGAATACAAGACCACTCTTTCCTACCCCCTCTGATACAAGGGGATTGAGGACTAAGAAGCGCACTCGCTAAAGACTGCGGTGATATATTCCTTCTTTATTTTTTATAAATTCCGGGTATAACGCATTTATGACACGTAATATTTGCTGGACTATTCACCTTCTGGTTGTCGTAACTTTGAGCTCAGCGTTTAGTGAAGCGATGAAGATCAGCGTAAAAGCGACGATTATGCGAAACATTTTGCGAATAGGACTAGTTCAATCTAAATCTAAAGTCTGTTCCCAACTCTTATTATACTCGGAATAAACCTAATAGACGCGATAGATGCGTATTAAATACGAATTTGCGCAGTAGTCATTTATTTCGTACTAAAATCAGTTTCATCTTCATTTAGCAGCACACGCGAAGCTAGGCTACCCGTTCTATCGAGACATAAATAGAATTGGTAAATAGGAATAGATGCCAGTGCTAACTTGACATGAAGTAATCATTCGTTTTTTAAAGTGTTTAAATTATAACAACGAACAATATATTTAACATTAAATTTATTTCCCCGTGGAGAATTAAGTTTTTCAGGTTGAAACCGTAAAGTATCTGTCTCATTAACTATTTTTTTCATCTTGAACTCCTATAGCTTAAACGCCAATCCAGAGAATTGAACGTAAAACTTATAATATTATTGGGATGACGCGCGCGATTTAAAAGATGACTTCTTTATCGGTCATTCTCTATCACTTGACAGAATAGTTAATAATTAATCTTTAAAAACCCATTCGTAAACGGAATTGTTTATGGTTGACACGCTTTTTAATTTAAACGAAGACTTTTATTAGCTATTCTCTTAAAAGTTAGCTTCTCACTTAACCGAAAATAACTACCAAAACTTAAACGCCAGCGGTGAAGAATTCTCACTCGCAAACGGAATTTTAGAGAAAACGAATCGAACGATATAGCTACGGTCACACTACCATTTCTCAATCGATATGAAACGGTAAAATCATACCGATATAAAATCGTTTTAAGCGTCACGTTTTCACCCATTATATTAATAAATCGATTTAGTTTAGCTTCATCTATCGGTTGTTTGAAATGATTCCATGGATAGTTGTGTAAACTATCCTTGAGGTATAGTAGGTTTCTTGTGTTTAAAAAACCAAAGGTCTATAATTTAATAAAAAAAATCATCAGATGTTGGGAAAAAAAAACAAATCTAAAAGAAAAACCCTCTCAACTATCAAGCCGAGAAACTATCATCTTTCTTATGATTTCTAACATAAAGTATCAATCCGCCTCAGCTTTACATTTTATACACCAATTCCGCTTGAACTGGTTATATTTACTACGACTATAATCGATCTATTAATTAGAGTATACTAGTAGAACTGTACTTAGATGATCCAAATCATATTGAGTTTGCAGTACACTCTTAAAATTGTTGGGTTGATTGATTTGGGTTATTAGGTTTTTGACCACATTTTGGGTTAAAAATATATATTTAACCCAAAACTGGTAAAATAATTATTTTATGGTATTCTTTGTTGGGTTGTTTTCAACCCAAATTATTTGGTTACTGATTTAACCCAACATTGGGTGATTTCAATGTGAGTAACGCTAAGTTGGGTTATTGGAATTTGGTGCGCGCCAAAGACTATATCTGCCTAATCCTATATATAGTAGAGTCTGTGCCGCGAGATGAAATGAAAGAAATTCGGAGAGGCATCGTCTGCTTCACGATGATGACATTTTTCGGCGGCTGTAATAGAATTCTCAATGTATGAGTTGCTTTTTCTATTGTTTTAATGATTTTAGTCCGTTTTGAACGTAATTTTTTTATTCAAACAACAAAGACACCTAAAACGTAATATATTTTAAAATCCGCTGTATAAATTTACATATTAAGTAAATCTTGCACACATTTTTTTCATCTGGTACAGTTATTACAGGAGATGGTTTTTGCAAACCTTTCTTTAGTTAAGAATTAATATAAAAATTGCAATATTTTTAATTAATATACTTTAATTATTTCACAATGAATATTTTTAATTAATATACTTTAATTATTTCACAATGAATATTTTTAATTAATATACTTTAATTATTTCACAATGAATATTTTTAATTAATATACTTTAATTATTTCACAATGAATATTTTTAATTAATATACTTTAATTATTTCACAATGAATATTTTTAATTAATATACTTTAATTATTTCACAATGAATATTTTTAATTAATATACTTTAATTATTTCACAATGAATATTTTTAATTAATATACTTTAATTATTTCACAATGAATATTTTTAATTAATATACTTTAATTATTTCACAATGAATATTTTTAATTAATATACTTTAATTATTTCACAATGAATATTTTTAATTAATATACTTTAATTATTTCACAATGAATATTTTTAATTAATATACTTTAATTATTTCACAATGAATAAATAACAATATAAATTATCAAATTTATGTAACCAATTCTTTTAGTTTTTTTAGTACTTTTACTCGGTAAGTCTTCCAAAATTAGTTCAGAATTTTTAAGCTTTCCGCCCCCCCAAAGGAGGGAGAAAGCTTTATGGAACGATAGCACGAGGCTGGCTGGCAGTGGAACTACTTTCCCGTTTATTTTGCCTGATAAGAAAAGGCTGGCGGAAGGATATCCCGTACAACGAAATTTTAAAATATTCAAATATATTTGTTTTATTTTCTTCACCGCTCTCACGATAGCTGGCGTTACGAGTTCCTTTTTTAATTCGTAATTTCAGTGAAGAAATTTTATCCAACTTTGTCGGGACCGAGAATCGAACCCGGGCCGCTAGCGTGACAAGCGAGAACGAATCTACCACAGCTCTCAGTGCTTGATAATCAAGAGACTTATTCTGGATGGGGGGGCAAGACACGAGGTAAATTCTTAAGTAGACGCGAGCGATTACCTTCCTACGGCCAGGCGTTCCGAGAGAGAGAGGAACGCCCAGATTACCTTCCTACGGTGGAATATTTTGGTAATCGGGCGACGGGTGCATTTACTCTTCGACTTTTCACGATTCTTTTTTCATTGGCTGTTATTTCAACTTCATCACGAGCCCTCCGAAGCAGACGATTTTTCCGATTTAAGCGGAAAGCCATTAAGCCATGAATTTTAGGATCTCAGCCTGTTCTGGCTTGAGAATTTGGATGTTTAATGCCAGAAAATAATAAGTAAATCAATAATTTGTCTTTTTATCCAAGTTAAGCTTTTGTTGGGATGTGAAAGATAATGTAAAGAATGGTTTTAACACAAATATCACTCGTAAAGCAAGATATAAATACGTGGTAGGGGCAAGGCATAACTTGACAAAATGGTGTAAACAGAAAACGTATTTTGTATTATTCTTAGAACCCGGTAGGGTTCTATGTATTGGGCCCATCATCATCTGTAATGCTATTTTGATTTCCTAAAAAATTCAGTCTCTAGCCAATCAAAACGCTCCATTCTCCCATAGAATAACATTAAAATCGACTCTTTCGAGGACAAGTCCAGTGATTGACAGAACTAAAAGAGGAATTATTTGTTACAGATATAATCACTTTTAAATGGTAGAGCAAGGTTCGAATGTTGAACTTTTCAAGTTTCATTTAAAAATATTAAGTCTAAGTATTTTAAAATTAATTCTAAAGTTGACCCTTTTTTTGGTACTTAGCTGGTTTCGCGCATGGCCAAATCGTAATGTTATTCTATGGGATTTGGTTTTTTGAAAGTGGCTTACCTTTCAGATTTATTTTCTAATACTTCCGGATATTTTTCAGACTTGGATTTTCCGTGTGGTATGAATTAAGATTCGAGCTTTATTTTAAGACTAATTTCATAATTTTACACCAATTAGATGGCCCACAATCTATTTATGAAAACGGAGGGAACAACAAGGCGGAGAAATAGATTCGCCAAAAACCTAAGCCTAATTTGACAAATTAGGCTTAGGTTTTATATGGCTTTTTAAAATCACGAGCACGAGCGCGCGCGCGCTTGATTTGGAGGCTATGGGTATTGAACTCTAATGACTTAATTTCTCCTTCTTCATATTTTTGCCGTTTATAGACTGTGACCTTGCTGTGACCAAACTAATCGGTATAAAATTATGAAATTAGTCTTAAAATAAAGCCTGTAAAATATTTGGAAGCATTAGAAAATAAATCTGAAAGGTAAGTCTCTTGCAAAAAATCTAAATCCCATAGAATAACATTAATTTTCAATTTCTCCGCCTTAAAAGTACTCTCCTTTTTAAAAATGAGTGAAATTCCGAACGACTTGCCATTCCGAACGGCAATAAGGAAGGTATTAACATCAAAAATAATGAAAAAATTAATTGGAATTTGGTTTAAAGGGCAATGGGGAAAATATAAAGATTTCGCTGCGGCTGTCGGAGGTATTAACATCAAAATTGCTGAAATAATTAATTTAAATTTGGTTTAAAGGGCAATGGGGAAAATATAAAGATTTCATTGCGGCTGTCGGAGGTATTAACATCAAAATTGCTGAAATAATTAATTTAAATTTGGTTTAAAGGGCAATGGGGAAAATATAAAGATTTCACTGCGGCTGTCGGAGGTATTAACATCAAAATTGATGAAAAATTTAATTTAAATTTGGTTTAAAGGGCAATGGGGAAAATATAATGATTTCGCTGCGGCTGTCGGAGGTATTAACATCAAAATTGATGAAAAAATTAATTTTAATTGGGTTTAAAGGGCAATGGGGAAAATGTAGAGATCTGACTGAATCAAGTGAGGCTGCCCCAGCTATTAACATCAAAAATTATGAAAAAATTAATTTTAATTGGGTTTAAAGGGCAATGGTAAAAATGTAGAAATTTGACTAAATCAAGTGCGGCTGCCCCAGCCATTAACATCAAAAATTATGAAAAAATTAATTTTAATTGGGTTTAAAGGGCAATGGTAAAAATGTAGAAATTTGACTAAATCAAGTGCGGCTGCCGCAGCTATTAACATCAAAAATTATGAAAAAATTTAGTTTAATTAGGTTTAAAGGGCAATGGTAAAAATGTAGAAATTTGACTAAATCAAGTGCGGCTGCCCCAGCTATTAACATCAAAAAAATGTAAAAATTAATTTTAATTGGGATTAAAGGGCAATGGTAAAAATGTAGAGATTTGACTGAATCAAGTGCGGCTGCCCCAGCTATTAACATCAAAAATAAGGAAAAAATTAATTTTAATTGGGATTAAAGGGCAATGGTAAAAATGTAGAGATTTGACTGAATCAAGTGCGGCTGCCCCAGCTATTAACATCAAAAATTATGAAAAAATTAATTTTAATTGGGTTTAAAGGGCAATGGTACAAATGTAGAGATCTGACTGAATCAAGTGCGGCTGCCCCAGCTATTAACATCAAAAATAATGTAAAAATTAATTTTAATTGGGATTAAAGGGCACTGGTAAAAATGTAGAGGTTTGACTGAATCAAGTGAGGCTGCCCCAGCTATTAACATCAAAAATAATGAAAAAATAAATTTTAATTGGGATTAAAGGGCACTGGTAAAAATGTAGAAATTTGACTGAATCAAGTGAGGCTGCCCCAGCTATTAACATCAAAAATTGTGAAATAATTAATTTTAATTGGGTTTAAAGGGCAATGGTAAAAATGTAGAGATCTGACTGAATCAAGTGCGGCTGCCCCAGCTGTTAACATCAAAAATAATGAAAAAATTAATTTTAATTGGGATTAAGAGGCACTGGTAAAAATGTAGAGATTTGACTGAATCAAGTGCGTCTGCCCCAGCTATTAACATCAAAAATAATGTAAAAATTAATTTTAATTGGGATTAAAGGGCAATGGTAAAAATGTAGAGATTTGACTGAATCAAGTGCGGCTCCCCCAGCTATTAACATCAAAAATAATGTAAAAATTTTTTTTAATTGGAATTAAAGGGCAATGGTAAAAATGTAGAGATTTGACTGAATCAAGTGCGGCTGCCGCAGCTATTAACATCAAAAATTATGAAAAAATTAATTTTAATTGGGTTTAAAGGGCAATGGTAAAAATGTAGAGATTTGACTCAATCACTTTTTAAAGGGCTAGTCTTTTAATATAGAAGTTAACACTTTCGTGTTAGACTGAAGTGACAGATATTATATCAAAAATGTCTTTGCGAACAAAGACCCAGAAGGACATGTTATGGCCTTGAATGTCTGAAGTGACAGATATTTAATTTTCTTTTAAAACATTAAATTTAAATACAATTAAATTTTCTTTTAAAACATGAAATTTAAATACAATTAGATTTTCTTTTAAAACGAAATTTAAATATAATCACAATCTGGCACGATTTAGAGTTTCAAATTTCAATACAACTGATTTTATTCACTCGGAAATATTTAAGAAAAACATAACAGACGATTTTCTCCCATTGACGCTTAACATTAAATTTCGATAGAAAAATATACTTAATTTAGCTTTGGCTTTAGGCATAGACTCAAAGTTCTATGATCTGATCTCATACCTTAATTGGATAATGTTTTCTATGGATAATGTTTTCTATGGATAATGCTTTATTATAACTCTTCGACTTTAGTCGAGGCAATTCGTTCTCGTTCATGTTAGCTTATGAATGCTTATCAAGGAATTTAAAGGGAAAAAAATTCCCCATATTTTAATTTTTAATCTAGGTTGCAAACGAACAAACCTAATCCATGGATAATGTTTTATTACAACTCCTCGACTTTAGTCGAGGCAATTCGTTCATGTTAGCTTACGGATGCTTATACAAGGAATTTAAAGGGAATAAAAATTCACCATATTTTAATTTTTAACTTGGGTTGCAAACGAACAAACCTAATTCATGGATGTTTTTTTATAACTCCTAATAACTAATTAGTGGTCCCTTATGGAAATCATCATTTTAATTGTACGGTTTTAATGAAAAGAAAAATGAAAGTATAAAGGCCCGTTTACAAAAGAGCGGAAAGCTGAAGCGTAAGCCGATGCATGGAGCAATAACAACAGGAGGCATAGGTTCATACATCGTTTAAAAATGAGATTTTGGAAACTATGCCTCCTCTTGTTATTGCTCCATGCATCGGCTTACGCTTCAGCTTTCCGCTCTTTTGTAAACGGGCCTTAACAATTTATTTAAAAAGCTTATCCGCTCTAAAATTCGTCGCTTTGAAATTCTCTCCGCTTGCGCGCGCAATATAGCTTTGAAAGTACAAATTGTTATGGTTTGCGTCGTCTGCTAAGCTAGAAAAGAAGGTGACTTTAAACGGGCTTTAAAAAACACATTTCCCTTTATCATATACCCATTCCAATAAACCGGCGAGTATTTTTAACGATCCGTTCAATTGCGAGTCGTGGAAATTCGGGTTAAACTAAGAAAACATAAAGTGGACTCGCGTTATACTGAAAAATAACAGTTCAATACACGTTTTCCCTGAAAAATAATTAAGCGAAATTTAATGTTAAGCGTCAATGGGAGAAAATCGTCTGTTATGTTTTTCTTAAATATTTCCGAGTGAATAAAATCAGTTGTATTGAAATTTGAAACTCTAAATCGTGCCAGATTGTGATTATATTTAAATTTCGTTTTAAAAGAAAATCTAATTGTATTTAAATTTCATGTTTTAAAAGAAAATTTAATTGTATTTAAATTTAATGTTTTAAAAGAAAATTAAATATCTGTCACTTCAGACATTCAAGGCCATAACATGTCCTTCTGGGTCTTTGTTCGCAAAGACATTTTTGATATAATCTGTACAAGATCTTATTTATTTACTTAATCTAATATCTGATCTATTTATATTAATTTAGATTAATCTTTGAAATGCCTGGATTAAGATGTGACGTAGCAATTTGCAACAAATAGTTTAGAGATAACCAAAAAAAAACTCGAAAAGAAATTAAATATCATAAACTTCCTAAAGACCCTGAAAGAAGCAAATTAGGGATTATAAAGTGTCAGAGGCAAGATAAGTCTTAATCTAGATACAAGTTTAATCTGTTCCGAATATTTTATAACGGAGGATTACGAAAGAGATTTACGCACGGAGCTCACAGGCGTTCCAAGGAAAAACCATAAACAAATTCTAACGCAATTTGCCGCGCGTAATCTTATATCTTATTTATTTATATTAATTTAAGATTAATCTTTGAAATGCCTGGATTAAGATTTGGCATAGCAATTTGCAACAACTGTTTAGAAATAACCAAAAGAAATCGACGACTCATTACATTAAATTTCCTAAAGACCCTGAAAGAAGAAAATTATGGCAAGATAAGTTTAATCTGTTCCGAACATTATATAACTGTGGATTATGAAAGAGATTTACACTCGGTGCTCACAGGCGTTCCAAGGAAAAATCATCAAAAATTTATAAAATAACATTAAATGAAACTGCTTTACTATAATAATGTTACCTAAAACGGACCTCATAATATCTTTGTGATAAGTTCCTGTTTTTAAATTAGTTTTATAATGAATAGAGTAGTCACTCAGAAGCTCCTGCCCACAAGAGCCCCATCTAGGTTTTAATTTACAAGTTTAAAATGAATTGAATTTCTTTTTAATTCGAATAATTAAATATTTAATGCCACAATTTCTCAAACAAGTTGCAAATTAAATTGAATGAATAATTTTATAAATTCGAATAAATAATAATAATAATTATCATTAAGCTCCAGCCAACTAACGTGGTGGGTCAGCTTAATCCAAGAGCCCCGTCTAGATATTTAATTTATAAGTTTAATAAAATTTTACTTTTTTGTAATTTGAATTATATAATTAAATCCACAATTTTTCAAATTAAATTGTACGAATAATTTTATAAATACGAATAAATAATTTTAATGATTATTATTATGTAGTATGTCAGAAGTGTATGCTAGAGGATGCCACGCTTTTTTTAAAGAGATGATGAAGAGTAATATTTTTAGTATTAATTACAACTTAAAAATAAATCTAAGCTTTTAAAGAGATTATGAAACGTATGTTATAAGTTCGAATTAATTGTAACTTAAGGACGATACAAAGCTATTTTAAAGGTATAATGAAACGTATATTTTAAATTAGTGTTAATTACAATGGCAGTAGAAGAGGTTATATTCACACAGACAATATTGAAAAATTTAATATAAAAATTGATTCTTTAGCTTTAACTTGAAGTAATAGCGTATTTACAGACTATTTATAACTAAATAATTGTTATAACAATTATTAAACCGGTTGAGGTAGGTAGGAAAAAAATTTAAATTATAGTAAATCATTTCAAAAACAAGTTTACGGATAAATTCAACATACCTAACTAGAAGTTCTAATTCCCTTTTCAAAATTATTAATGTTTGCTAGTGACATGGGCAATTTGTGATGAGACATGCCAATTCTTGAATGAACTTCTTCAATATCGGTTACGGTATGAGTAATATTGACAAAATTTAGCTTTCCAAAAGTCACGAAAAATATTTGAGATCTTTACACTGAGAGTTCCGAAGTTTTATCCCACTTATTGATACGGAAATCTTTGCTTTTTAAAATTTTAAGCGTAGAAACAGTTTGGTTAAGGGACGTCTTAAACATTACTAGCAAATTTTCCTACGATATCTGGAGTACAACTGATAAATCGTGATAAAATTCAGCAGAAAATCAATGTATGCAAATCTGAAAAATTATTAGCGTGTTACTTTGCTACGTGGAAATCAAAAAGGACCAACGAAAAAGGTTGAGCTACGTATTGAGCTTTATTCTAATATGATTTATAAATGCAGTGGGGAAGTTTTGAAATGTTTATAATCTATCTTATAAGTTTGAGAGTGGACTGCCTGGCCCAGATAAAATTTGGATACAATTACCACAATTGAAGAGTTTATGATTCCTCAACAAAAACCAAGTTTTACTGGGAGCTATTTTACTTTAATATATACAATTAATACGCAAACTGAGCTTCCAGAAAATATTAATTCAGTTTCATACGTGCTTAGATAACATTCTAATTATAATTTTTACTTATTTTCATTATTTATCCCTTACAAAAAAATTCTTTGGAAACCTTAAGGACGTTTCTAGGTAAAATTATAAGAAAAACCTTAAGATATCCTTTAGAAATATGGAGAATATTGGCCCCTTTTTATTAAGAAATTTAAAAGGGTTCTCTCAAGAAAATTCATTGGAATTTCTAAGGGAATCCTTAAGGTAGATGTATATGAATTCTTAAGAATTTCTTAAAATTATCTTATGGTTTCTGAAAGGAATTCTTAAGAATTTCTTAAAATTATCTTATGGTTTCTGAATAGGAATTCTTAAGAATTTCTTAATGTTATATTAAGGTAGGTGTATAGGAGCTCTGAAGGATTTCTTAACATTATCTTATGTTTCGTGTATGGGAATCCTTAAGAATTTCTTAACATTATCTTATGGTTGGTGTATAGGGAACCTTTAGAATTTATTAAACCCTATATTTCCGCAAAATGTGAAACTTTAAATAAAATAAAGCAAAATTTTATTTAAATTTATTTTTTATTTCTATTTATTTTTAGATTTATTGGTGGTTTCCTTAATTTTGTCTTGTAGAGTTCTTTTCACAATCCCTTTCGGCACATTGTACTTTTGGCAAGTTTAATCTGAAAAAAAAGTTTATTAGTATAATGTTTGCCCCAATTATCTTTATTTATATATACTTCAAGCCTAGAGCGCTAGCTGAAAATTCCATCCAGAATATGTTGGCTCAAAATTACTATAAAGGTTAAGCAAACCATTTCAAAACAGTCTTAATTTTAAATAAAAGTAAATAAACCACCCCTTACCCATTATGGCGCCGATTTTCTCAGGGTTTAGTTGCTTCTTCGCTGGAATATCTTTTCTCGCATTTGACTGCTTCCCGGATAGTGAAGTGTTTGCTATTTCTTCTGGTTTAAAAAGGATGAACAAGAGGTTTCTCGCAAAATGGTTAGGGTTTCCGTTGGCTGAGAATTCTGTATTTAATAGTTCTGGCTTTGATATGAACACATCATTACCAATCATAACCTATAATAAAAAGAGACTTAATTTACAGAGAAACTGAGCTGAAAAATGAAAATAAATATATTTTTGCCAGTTATATCTTTTTAAGGCAAGATAAAGGTATTTTTAAACATTTAAATTGGCAGGTTTGTATTTCATCACCTGCTGAACAGATTTATTACTTTGTGAAAATTCAAACAACTAATATTTATTATTATTAATTATTTAGTCTCCAGAGCATTAATTGTTTAGACAAGTTTGTATAGTAAATTAGCAAGTGAACCCTGCCTTTGTCTGTATTAATTGGAAAAAGGAAAAACTTAAAGCGAGTGTCGGCGCGATCCTTGCCCCTTGAGTTTGCTCCACCGCACGACGCTTAAAAACTGACTGAATGTGCTGCCATCTATAATTTTCAAGTTTGCAGTAAGGTTTTTTTTTCTAGCAGTCCAGGCAATAAGCTACTTTGTCTCCCCTCGCGTTCCCCCCCTTTTACTCCGCGAGTAGAGGAATATAGCTAGGGCCCGCTTTTTAGGCCAATGGCGGGATATTAAGGGTACTTTTTCGAGAACTAGTTTAGTTACGTAAAATAGATTTAAACAAAAAAAATTAGTTTTGGTTAGTTTGATAAAGCTTCTTTATTACTTATATTATACTCCGAAATACAAAATAGTATATGATCATTTAAACAGCCTATAATAAACAAAAATCGTCTCTTCATGTCTGCCTTTGTCAATGGATTTCACAAGCGCCCGAATGTGATGGTGAATATTAGAAATTAGTGGACTAAGTAATATTACGACGATATCGAATTTGCTTTTGATTTCAATTTCCGACCAAAACAAATCGATAGTCCGGTAGCGTAATCAGATGTATTACTTTCTGTCAGGTACATTATACCTGCCGAGTCTTAAAACGGCTAAAGCCGGAACCTTAGCGCTATCAGGCTTAAACAAGACGTAACAAGAGCGTTTCAATCGTTAACGAATAAATTGCAGCCCGGCTACATTGAAAAAAGTTACAATCCCTGAAATATAAGCGGATGGATTAGTCGAATTACATTATGTTAAATAAAAACAAACTTGATTAATTTCCCTTCTTGAAAATAACGACGATTATATTCAAACCATTTTTTCATGGAAGATAATTATAATTTCTAGAAATCTGTATAGGAAAACAAAGGGCACAAAGGGTTATTGCGTATCGTTTTAAACTGTGTGCTAAATGTGTACCGCATAAAACATAATAATAATGTTTTTAATCAAACACTAAAAATTTGCGAAAATAATTATCAGTTCGTTTGGAATTGCCTTCTGGAAATGCTTCCACAAGCTACTGAGAGCCCTGGAATAAAGGAAAAGTTGTGTTAGAGAGCTTTGGATTTCATTATTATCCTTTATTGAAAAATATGTACAGCTGGCATTTTATATTATAGTATTTTACAAAATAAAACAATTGCACAATATGGAAGGTCTTAAATGCGCATTTTTGGTGGGCAGGTCAAATTACAACAGGTTAAATTCTCGATCCGCGACATTTGGGCGCCGCCACTTGGGCGCCGGGACAATTGGGCGCCGAGACATTTGGGCGCCGAGACATTTGGGCGCCGGGACAATTGGGCGCCGAGACATTGGGGTGCCGAGACATTTGGGTGCCGAGACATTTGGGCGCCGAGACACTTGGGCGCCGAGACACTTGGGCGCCGAGACACTTGGGCGCCGAGACACTTGGGCGCCGAGACACTTGGGCGCCGAGACATTTGGGCGCAATAGTCGGAAAAACGTGAACGACATTTGGGCACCCGATCCTTACCCGAGCGCTGAACGGCGCCCTCCCTACTCATGGTCAGGCTCCGTTGAGCGCCGCCTAATGCGCTTTACGCCAACCTAACTTAAAATATTACAAGACGAACGGGCTAGCCGAAGATATTATCTAGTTGATGAACGGCCTAGTTCGTGTAATTATCTAACCTAACCTAACATTATTGGGAGACATTGGGCCGAATCCCATTCGAAAGAAAAACCTGCTCAGTGGTTATAATCTTTGCTTAGGCTAATCTAAAATGTGGCTCAAATGTCCCGGCGCCTAAATGTCCCAGCGCCCAAATGTCCCAGCGCCCAAATGTCCCAGCGCCCAAATGTCCCAGCGCCCAAATGTCCCGGCGCCCAAATGTCCCGGCGCCCAAATGTCCAGGCGCCCAAATGTCCAGGCGCCCAAATGTCCAGGCGCCCAAATGGCACGGCGTCCAAATGTCCCGGCGCCCAAATGTCCGGCGCCCAATTGTCCGGTTCCGTTAAATTCTAGCCGCCTTAGCTGCATATCTATAATTTTGGATTTTCTATTTTTCTTGGACAAGAGACGAAAGGAGGAAATTTGAAAAAGATTCGCGATAGCGCAGTCAGTTTGTTTGGCCAAATGGGGGAAAATAAAAACGAGGAATTGGAGGGGAAAGCACAGTTTCAGAGGCTATGAACGACACGAGTTAAAACTTGTGGCCGCTCTTCGTGCCCTTACCCTTACATTATAGAAAAATTGAGCCGGGAAACAACTTTAACTCCCCCCCTCTAATGTGTAAACAGGTGTTAACAAGATTGTCAAGCCCATAGGAAAGCCGCACCGCGTATGGTATAATGCAAAAGTAGGAAATTGCCTTTATGAAAATTACGAAACTTTTACATTTTTCAAACGAAACTTTTTGATTTTTCAAACGAAACTTTTTCATTTTTCAAACGAAACTTTTTCATTTTTCAAACGAAACTTTTTCATTTTTCAAACGAAACTTTTTCATTTTTCAAACGAAACTTTTTCTTTTTTCAAACGAAACTTTTTCATTTTTCAAACGAAACTTTTTCATTTTTCAAACGAAACTTTTTCATTTTTCAAACGAAACTTTTTCAATTTTCAAACGAAACTTTTTCATTTTTCAAACCAAACTTTTTCATTTTTAACGGCATCCTATATGTTTTTTTTTTTTTTTTTTTTTTTAAGTTTGGCATCCTCCATATTTTTTTAAAGTTTGGCATCCTCCATGTTTTTAAAGTTTTTTAGGGATTGATTGGCTTAGACATACGCGACTTCTTGTTTCTTGGTTTAAAAATAATTTAATATATATAGAAGTTCTGGCAAGTTCTAGTCATAGTGCCGTGGCCGAGCGGGTAAAGCCGTCAAATGTATACCATTATAACATAAAAATGATAATTCAGGTTCGATTCCTGGCGGGGGCCGAAAAAAATTAAAAAAAAATGTAACTCGATGCAAATGAGGAGACGATGCAAATGAGGAGACTAATGAATATCATTAATTTTCTTAGTTAAATTAATGTAATTAACATTTATATTAAGGCTATTTATGCGTTATTTGTGGTTTAACCTACGCGATTACGCATTTTTCTACTCGATGACGTTTTTTGTCATTTCTGGAGACATCTGACTTCAGACAGCACGTAAGAGCCTACACCTTCGGTGCGGCTAAAAAGCGAGTAAGGTCTATTTTCGCCTACTGTTCTATTCCCCCCCCCCCCCGCTATAGACATCTTGCGTTTATTTTGACCCCCTCGCCCCTCCAAAGGAGCTAAGCAACCTACAGATAGTACAGAATCAGCCAAGCAAAGTGGGATGAAACATGGGTATGCGATCATCATTCCCCTTTACAGGTCTGATTCAATGGGTTCCCTACCCCTTTTTTGAAACTATTCCTGCCCCCTTCTAAACTATTTACATCGCTCTTAGGAGTTTTATTTTCCATTTTCTCATGGATATTTTCTCTGGCTACATTTCCGACTCGGTTTGGAAATGCGCCTGTCTGGGGGAGGGGAGATTGAAAGGGTTTTTGTTACAATATTATACGCAATTAGGGGTCAAATCCAAAAATAGTCTAAACGTTAATCCTTGATAAAATATTTTAAAAACTAATTTTTAATGATATCGGTCCCAATTGTTTACAGGTTTAGTACTTTTAATAATTCAGGGGAATATCTCAATAATGAAATTTTTAACACTTCGGGCGGTATTTTTAATGAAAATACCGAAAATTCTTCCCAGGAAAGAAATAATTCTTACAACTTTCTGTAGGAAGTAATTTTCCAAAGAAAAATATTTTAAGGATTTTTATACATGATCTATTTCGAAAAATAGCGCCACGAAGTTCACGAACTAAAATAAATGGTAAAGATCTCATTTTGTCTTGAGGATGTCCAAATAATTTAAGGGCGCTGAGTACCCTGTTAATAGCGCCACGAAGTTCACGAACTAAAATAAATGGTAAATTGTCTTGAGGATGTCCAAATAATTTAAGGGCGCTGAGTACCCTGTTAACCGCTCGGAGGAGAGGGGAAATTTAAGCTCTGTTATGACTTCAAAGACAATTGAGGGAGGGGCGGTAATGTTTACAAATCCGCAAGCCACCTGTGCCTTTTCGCCCAGTGGGGGCGGTGAAAAAACAGAAAAGCTGTTACTACTATTGAGGTATAGCGCCCTTCCCCCCAAACGTTCTTGTTGGCTTACTTAATCTTTGCTTTATGCAAGGTTCCAACCAATTTTAAACCCCACCCCTCTTTCCTACCCCAAAAAAGCCTATTCTGATCATAATGAGTCCCTTTCGTTGGCTAAAACACCTGGGACGTTTATTACCCCTCAAACGATACTACTCTATTTTACGATTTTAAAGGAGTAATTTCACAAAATAAGACTTTTTACCTAAAGGGGAGGGATAGGGTACTATATTGTATTTGCATGTAGTAGTTTTTCCGTGGAAAATACAAAGCAAAAATTACGATATTTTCGTTTCCACGAATCATAAAAATAAATTCGTACTTTTTTGGCTTTGGTATTTAAAATTTTAGATTTGCCGTCAGTTGCAATTACTTAATAATATAGTTAGAAAATTTAGACTACGTATACATATGAAAATATAATTATTTCCCGTATTAGCAACCTGTGTTCCCAAGAGTTACATTACCTGTAAATAAAACTGTAATATTGCTTTGTGGCTTGGCTCAAGGATACTCTGAAGTTTCAATGTACTTCCTCAATGTTTTTTTTTAATAGACTGCTGTATTTACAGTATTGTGTTGATATCGAGAGCCAATTTGTTTTTGAGAAATAGACACCCTTCTGTCTGCTATGATAGGGGTCTAAATCACTCATCCAATAAACAGTATGGTTAGATAATAATTATTTATCTATTCTCGGGCTCATTCCATAACTTAAATATGTTGAATTTAAAATGAGCTAAACTGAAACCTACCATGTATATTTGCTTGAGCCCAATGTGAGCTGCAAGTAAAGTTTTGAGCTCGAATGGAGCTCTATACCCGAGCTTATTCAGATCTCCGGCACACAGCTATGGATAACAGCTTTATTTGGATTTACATTAACGACGAATAAATAAAGTTCTACTCCATTTACTGTTTTTGTTGACCCTTGACACATATGAATGCTCTCAATATACAGTTTCCCAAGAGAGACGAAGCTGATGGATCACCCGAAATCGCGAAAGTTTTTCCCGAAATCGCGAAAGTTTTTCCCGAAATCGCGAAAGTTTTTCCCGAAATCGCGAAAGTTTTTCCCGAAATCGCGAAAATTTTTCAGTTACAGTATCACTGCTAATGAATCTTTCAGTTTTGAATTTTATAGCAATATTCCAGATTGATTTTCAAACCAATAATTAAGTTAATGACGAATAAACATTAAAAATAAGCAATTAATTTGCTCTTTTGGTTAGTTAGTGGTTTTTGAACTTAGAGCTTTAACAGAATAGTTTGGTGGTAAACAGTTCTTTGTTAATCTAATATTCCAATTGATCTATATCAAAATACATTGGAAATAGAATGAGAAAAGTTTTACTCTCAAATTGGCAAAATAATTAAAACTTTATAAGAAAACACATAATAGCTGTCGAGCCTTGAGGAGAAATTTGGCTTTTTATCGTTGTTGCTAATGCGGGAAATAATTTTCTACTTTAGTTAATTTTTTACGTACTCTTTTTAAAAACAACATTCTAAATCATTTGAATACGTAATTGGACCAAGGTAACAAAAAATATGAAGAGACCTATTTTGTGAGATTACTCCTTCAAAATCTTAAATAAGTAAAAACATTTTGATTTTCACGCTAATCAGCCTCGTCCTTCGTAAACCAAACTCCGGCGAAGGCTGCCGCGGCCGCGCGGAAGTCGGCTAAGGCCCCTACCGTCCAAGTTTCAAGTTTTTAGAACATGGCCTACATTTTAATCATCCTGACCAGTGAGCACCATTCATTCAAAAGATTCTGAAAAAATTTTTTGATTAGTATTTATATTGTTAATTTATAGTTTAAACATAATTTAGAAACTTACAAACAATTCGAATTTCATTCGTGGTATCGTAGCCGCGTAATAAGAGCGCCGCTGCCAGACCGATTTCAAGAGTAAAACTTAAAACGGAAAGAGAGAAAAAGCCGGTACAGCTGAGCTACCAAGACAGACGCGACAGAAAATGGAAAATTTAGCGAGACGCGTTAGCAGGCTACCGTTTTCATTATGTTGTATGTCCAATTGAAGCCCCAGTCTAAGTTTTTGTACACACGTGACACATTTTATCCAATCATGGGACTTATATGAAAAGGTCCATTTTTCAAATATTTTTCAAATTTACAAAAAAATTACTACATCTAGCGGTTGAAATCGTAACTAAATCAAGCAGACACTCGCTTTAAAAGCAAACCGTTTCCGAATAAGAGTTTCACTAGACAAGAGAAACCTCTGATACTCATTCATTCGGATGTTGTTGGTCCAGTAGAACCTACATCGAAAGGGGGAAGCTCTAACTTCGTGACTTTTATTGACGATTTCTCGAGGTATGCACAAGTCCATATGATCAGAAGCCGATGAAACCCTCCTTTGAAGTCTATTACTCCCGGGTCTTGTCTACCCCTCTCTGTATGGGTTATTCTCAAAAGGCGCGATCCGTACGCCTCTTAACGGTAGATGTTTTCGGAGCGGGAGCTCGTCGAGCGAATATCTCTAGTAGCCTTGGAGTTCGTCCAAAAAACGTCGTCGTTTGTGGAGAGAGAGAATTTCCAATTTACCGTAGACAGGGGGGATGAAGTAGGACCCCTTCTAACTCGTAAAATTGAGAATTTTAACCATACAGAGAGGAGCTCTATATGGAACATTGGAGTAGTAGACTTCAAAGGAGGGTTTCTTCGGCTTCTGATATGATGCGAAGAAAGAATTAGGTAGACGATAAATTTGACTCGTATCGAAGAAGGGTGCAAAATTATCAAGGAGCAACTATCTCCGAAGTGATAATGGGGGTGAATACATGTCCAACTCATTCAAAGCCCTACTCGAGAATCATGGGATAGATAGACAGTTAACGATTCCAAAACGACCGGAGAGAGAAGAAAAACGTAAAAAAGCTGAGGTTTAAACTGATTGGCTCCCAATTATCACGTGACACTACTTTTGCGGGAGTATTTCTCAAAGGGGAAAAAACGTGTGCCAAAATCTCGTCTAAGCTTGAAGGAGGAAGCTACAAGCTAAGATACGAAATCGTTAATATTAGCCACGGTACATTATGATATCTAAATTGGTAAATTACTTCATCTACAGGAATTGCAAGCAACGCGATAAAGCAGAGCCAACTATTAATACAACGCTCAAAAGACGCTTACGGAATCCCTGGAATGACTGTAGCCGTGAGCGTCGATGGAAAATTGACCTGGGCTGAAGCATTTGGATATTCGGACTTGGAAAACCAAGTACCGTGCCGAGCAGACACCATCATGAGAATTGCCAGCGTAAGCAAATCAATTACCGTCACAGCCGCTGCTAAACTCTGGGAAGAGGGAAAATTAAACATGGAAAAATCAATTCTCGAATATATAGAAGATTATCCACAGCCCAAATTCGATAGAACAAACGTCGTCATTACACCTAGACACCTCGTTTCAAATCTAAGTGGCATAAGGCATTACTCGAAACCGATTCTGGATGGTAAAGATGTTTTTCAAAACGAAGAGTTATATAACACGAAACATTACGAAAATGTGAGAGACGCCCTAAAGGTCTTTGATAATGAATCGTTATTGTTCAAACCTGGCGAGAAGTATTCTTATTCATCGCACGGTTTTAGCGTACTAAGCGCCGTTATCGAAAACGCCGCGAAGGAATCGTTTCAAAACCATTTGTCCAAAATGTTTGAAACGCTGGGATTGGAAAATACATCTTTCGATCTAAACGATTCTCTGACTTACGGTCGAGCGAGATATTACACGAAAAAGAATGGATCCATAGTTAATAGTCCGTATATTGACAGCTCGCTTTATTGGGCTGGAGGAGGTTTTCAATCAACAGCGGGAGATTTAGTTAAACTTTGAAACATCATGCTCTATTGCTACCAGGGTAAAGAAAATGGTTTTCTGAACGCAAATACGGTTGAAAAACTTTGGCAACCAACTGAACAGAGTCAATTAGTCAAGCAATATCCGTACGGCATGGGATGGGGTATAATTCCACGTAAATAAGCGTGTAATTTATGTAAATTACAAAAGTTTGCCGTTTTCCACGAAGGTTTAAATTCAGGGGCAGCTTGTGTACTTTTAATACAACCAAATGATAATACCAGTAATGACGAGGAAATTGTAAATAAAAGTCAAATGGCAGATACTCCACGAGGTATTGTAGTGGCAATTTTAACCAATTCTGATCAAAGTCCAATCCTAGGTGATTTAGCGGTAGGTATTGTGAAATGTTTTGATAAAGACACCGTGTAAATTTTAACAAACAATTTATTTGGCCTTGAGCAAGGTTACTGTAGTGCTTGGCGTTTGGATAGTTACAATTTTTTGTTAATCTTATCGTTTCATAATATTATACTTTATCGTAATATTTAAATGTTAAATATTATTATGTATGTTAAATTTTTGGTTAACCGTTCATGTATTGGAAAAATTAAGACTAAAAGAATGAATAATATTTTATAATCAATTTAAAATTCCACTTTCACGAACACGAAAATGATGTAAAAACAAGCATTAGCCGAACACGTTTCCAATCCTGAAAATGTAACTGATTTCACAATTGTTATAAGTTTGCTATGATAGAAAAATATAATAAAATTAATGTACGCGAATCATTAGATATACGAAAAACTCGAAAAAAAAACAGTTGGTTCTCAATCGGGACGACGGTCCTGGGAGCTTCGTTAGCTACCTTTGGTATAAAAAAAACCTATACACGCCCCTTTGAATCACGTGACGAAGTTGGTTTGGAGATAGATTTGTAACTCTAAAATTAAGAACTGATGTAGAGATCGGGGATTGGACAAAATAATCCACCAATATCAGTTAATCAGATAATCATAAAAAAATAATCGGAAAATTATTCGCAATTACATTGGATTTATCATAGACTTCCCGTGGATAAATTATGAAAAAAAAAATAATCAGAAATTTCTTGTCCAAACCCCGATCTCTAACTGATGATGCGCCTGTAAGACGCGAAACTAGTCGTCACTAACTGGAATGTTTGTGTTTTTAGAATTTTTGGCGTAATTAAAGTTGCACCTTTTTTAAGAAAACCTATTTATTATACGCAAGTAGTCACTGTAATTTTTCTTTTTTTTTTGGAATTATGGGTTCGTTCACCTGTGTCTAGGTCATAATAGAGAAAACCAAAAGGTCCAAGGCAAGTTGTCGAGGGTCAAAATAGCGAAACCAAAAAGCGAAAAATATTTTATCGAAACGAACAAGAGCGAAAAATATTTTATCGAAAAGAACAAGAGCGAAAAATCAATTATTCCAAATAATATATCAGAGAAAGCGAGACTACAGTTTTCCAAATATGCGCTACTGCAATCGTAAAAAATTTAAACCAATTGGCAAAATGACAACATAAAAATTTAATATTTTGCCTTCAACACCTTTTTTAATACACCATGAATTAACAACACTCTATAGTATACATCAAAGTTAAACAAGTTGGGAAACCAAAATATTACCTCCCCGACAACGCTAACCTAACCCTACTGTAAACAAAAGATGGATGCATGTAAAGAATTAGGAGTGAGTATATGGACCAGGGTGCTTTTGATTGCCCGTATTTTATTTCCCCTCTATGTTACAGTGTATAGCAATTTTCTCACTATACTCAGAGTACTCAAATTTCCTATGACCTTATTTTATGTCAGGTCGTAGGATGAGCAGAGACACACACAATGAAATGTTTATATTAAATGTAAATAAGTGATTACAAATTCTAGCCACGATATTATTCTCCTTGGAGACTTTAACCACCCAGGCGTAAAATGGACTAGCTTGAACAACTTACATTGCTCCTACTACGTGAAACATAAGGCCGCAAACATTTTAGATTTTTCACATCTCTTGAACCTCAAGCAAATAAATACTAATACGAATTATTTTGGATCTATGTTTGGTAAACAACGACTGTTGCAAAGTTGATATTCCTGGCTTTAATCTAGTTAATCCCGATAAATACCGTCCAGCGCTTCAAGTACAGTTTACAGGAATTACTGCACATATTTTGGATACCGAATCTACTTCGCGTTACAAATACAACGAAGGCGATTATCTTTCAATATATACATACTTGAGGGACTCTGACTGGAACCCTATCTTTACATCGCAAGATTTAAACCAAAATGTCCAATATCGTACAGACATGATTACCTACGCCATTGACATAAATACCCCAAAACTCCTGCGAGCAAAAACAGACCTGAACAAAAATTCCCAATATGGTATTCCCGGGATTTAAAACAATGTCTTCGACGGAAGGCATACTATCACAAGAAATATCATCGATCAAAAAACCCTGCGGACCTCGAGGCCTCTTCATCGCACCGCAAACAACTAAAAATCTCCTTAAGAGAGACAAAAAGAGCCACTGCATTGATATCAAGCTCCATGTGAAGAAAGATCTTAAGTTATTTTGGAATTATGTTGGCAAAAATCTTAAAAACCCAAAACACAAAATTGTTCTGCAAAAAAATGGTGATATATTAACTACAGCAAGTGATATATCTAAGGAATTCGGGGAAAGTTCTCACATATTGCTGAAGACAAGTCAGATCCCAACTTCATTTTTAAGCCGGAAAGTAAAATTAAGTGGGATCTATCTGGAATTACAATAACCGAACAAGATGTTTCAGATGCCATTAATAAACTAAAACCAAAATTATGTTCGGGTCATGATCTTATACCGAATTTCATAGTTAAAGGCTGTGGTAAGATTCTGTCCCCAATCCTGCTGCACATATTCAATCTATCAATTAAAAGTGTTGTGTATCCTGAAGTATGGAAAACCGCCTTTGTGGCGCCCGTTTTTAAAAAAGGCTCTAAAGCCGATCCTCAAAACCACCGTCCCATCTCTCTTCTTTCTTCCCTCTGCCTAGTGTTTGACTATATAATAAATAAATATCTGTACTCCTGGTTCTTGCCAAATATACCGGACTGCCAGCATGGCTTTGTGAAGGGCCGAACAGTGGAAACGAACTTATTATCTTTCCATAACTACATTAAACCAGTCTTTGCTAATAAGGGTCAAGTGGACGTTGTTTATATTGATCTTTCCAAAGCTTTTGACCGTGTGTCCCACCAAATTCTCCTTAAAAAACTAAATTACTATGGTCTCACAGGAACCATTTATAAGTGGTTCGAAAATTACCTGGACGGCAGGATAAATATCATTAAGTGCAATAATATCATAAGTAGCGTCAGGTATCCAGTAAAATGTGGTGTCCCACAAGGATCTTCTATTGGACCCCTACTGTTCAATATTTACACCACTGATCTACCAGACTCGCTGAAACACTCTAAGACAATACTATTTGCTGATGATAACAAGCTCTTTAGAATCGTCTCCAGCATCAGGGACAGTGAATTATTGCAGATTGACATTGTTGCTCTTGACTCTTGGTGTAAATCTAACAATCTACAAATAAGTAACTCTAAAACGTCTGTAGTAAGGTATACCAGGAAGACAGCTCCCATAACTTACAATTACGAACAAAATAAAGATATTTTAGCGCGAGAAACTAGCGTCAAAGATTTAGGCGTGACGTTTGATAGCGCACTGTTATTTAACCAGCATGTATCGCGAACGACATTAGCATGTAGGAAAACGCTATACTGCTCCCTTAAAATATCAAAAACTCTTGACTCCTCGAATTGCTTTATAACTTTATATAAGTCCTTAGTAAAACCCAAAATGTTGTACGGTTGCCTAAACTACAATGATTCATGTAAAACTACTTTGAAAACACTAGAAAAGGTACAAAAAAAAATTGTTTACCTTTATCAAAAGAATTTCAAAAATAATAATATTTACTCTTACGACTCTGTCCTTTTGGCCTTAAATTTGCAACCCATTAAGCAACTCTTAAAAAAAAAGCGATACCATATTTTTAAACAGACTTTTAAACGGTAAACTCCTATGCAAAGATCTATCTAATAAAATATCATATAACTTAGTAAAAACAGATTTTCGGAAAAAACGCAGATTTTTATAAAGAACTATTATAACTCCCCATTGGAACGTATTTTTAATAATTTTAAAAATATTAAAGCAAAATTTGACTTTCCAAATATAAATTTAAAAAATTTTAGTACTTTAATTACGTCGACCCCTTTAATTTAACATCATTATAATTTATTACCCCCATGACAACTCTGTGTCTGCCCTTGTTGGAAACTTTGTAGCTTCTGTTGGTAGTCACAATAAAAAAAACTATTCTATTCTATTCTATATAAAACAGCCCATTCGTACGGGGTCTAGTTTTTGATTCGTAGTAATTACCATTTAACCTTAAACGCACACTACTTTCTAGGCCAAGTGTTGAAACAGTAGAGCTTTCTTTTACTTTTTCAAGAAAAATATTTTCCTCAGGTGCTATTAATTTTTCTAAATTTAAAAACGAAGTTATTTTTCGTTTTGAACTACTCAATTTATGAGAGGTACTGGGTCGATTGATGTCTGGCAATTCGGTTAAATTACATTCTGCTTCTTCTACTGTAATGTCGGGAGATGGCAAAGGGCTGGACAAATCCATTATATCCTGGGACTCGAGTAATTGGCTCATATTCCGGCTATTTTTTTCAAAGACAAAAAACTAATCGACCCTAAACTCCCAAAGACTCAAAATAAACTTTTACACGGTATGGTCTATCTTAATATAGACGAAAATTTCAAAAATAAATAAAAAATAGATATTTTTTAAGTCACGTACAAAGATAATTAGTTTTTTAATATGTATCAAAAAATCCTTTTAAGATACAACGCCTATTTATAAAAATATTTTAATCTAGGCTAATTATCCCCTCTAGTTCAATTTTTACATAGTGATAACACATTTATTGCCATATATAAAGCTAAAATATATTATCAATTTTAAAGTCTTAGTAACATAAGAAGTCGATAAAAAATGACTTTCTGTTTGAGTGAAAATTGTGATATTAGAGCAACTGAGCCTTTTGAGACAAATTTTCCCTTAACCGTGCTTAGTTTTCAAATTTGTGATAAAAATGCCCTATTTAAAAAATTACCCGTTGAAAAGTGCGATAACGTTGTCAATATTGTTGGAAAACGCGTTTTCGATCAGTGCCGCGAACTTTTAAAAGGCTATAACTATTTTATAACCGAAAAACAAGGACTTTTTCGTTTTAATAAATATAATTGTGACTTGGAAATCCCTCCTCCCTTTTGTCTTTTTGAATTGCATATTGGTCATCCTACCTGTCCCTTCCTTCATTTTCGCTGTTCCACGTTTCAAATTCACACCAGATATTACATACAGGGCTGGACTTTTTATAAAGCGGCCCTTTTTGCTACCTTGTACGTTAGTTAGTGAATACCAGTTTTGTTATCAAAAAATAATAATATCCTTATTTAGATATCGGGAACTTAACATATTTTGCCAAAACTCTACACTAGAAATGAGAAAAATAAGAAGAAAGATTAACTATCTTAATCGACAGGTTTGTAATTTTTTTTAAAAACTGAAATTTATTTAAGATTAATGTTATTTACTTTTAGATGAAAAAAATTAAAGCCCGATTTTTAACTCTAGAACCGGAAATGGATCAATTTATTACTTTTAATTACACTTTATAACTTTGCAGTTTTTCTCTGTGAAACTATTTCTTTATAATAAATATATTCTTTTAAAAAATATTATTTTTGTAAAATGATAATTATACCAATTAAATGTAATTATAGTGAATATTTTCATAATTTGTATATTAATTCTATATGACTATATTATCTATCTTATTTATAATAACCACTACGTGCATAATTTTAATATTTTTATATTAGAATAAAAAATTTAAAACTGGGCGGCATTGAAGAAAATAACATTCTATATTTTTCAAGTCATTAATATACATATGTAGATAACCACTTTTTTTATATTAAGGCCTATTAATGAAACAAAATATTCCAATTTCCCCTCGCCGTTTCCTTTACTTGAGAATTTCGTCTATACTATACTATATTTGCATTTAATGAGCAGAAAACCGTAAAAGAGCCCCATTATATCTTGGCCGTTGTAGTCTTGCAGCATATACAAATGTGAAGTCTTGTTGTCTACTACTCCATTTATTTTAAATACCTCGACTGAGAAATTGGCTTCGAAACCTTTAGCGAAAACCAAGCGAAGATAACTAATTCTGACATGGTCCCTTGTTTTGAATTTAGCGGGCTTGATTTTAAGTTTTTTAGCAGCCCCGTAGATATTACGATAAACTTGTAAAATATTTCCACTTTGTACTTGATCCATCGCCATTTTAATCGTTGAATGCTTGGCCCAGTTATATGCGGCGATTAGGGTTTGAAGAATATCAATGTAACGCCGGATATTGTTATGCGTGAAAAAACGAAACATTCTCCCTTTGATAGTGTGATTAAGCCGTTCAATGAAGGGGGCGTGGTGCGGCTCCGATACCATAGCGGTAAATTTAATATTACTTTTCTTTAGCAAAGGCTTGCACTATAGAATTTAAAAACTCCGTACCGCGCGGGACGCCATCGGTGAAAATCTCCTTCAGGCCTCGAACGACCTCATCTCCGCTCTTCCTCTTTAAAGGGAGTCTGTAATCTTTTCGCGAGAAGCAATCGATACCCATTAACAAGTATCTATACCCGTCGTTATATTTTGCTAGCAACTGCATATCCGCAGAGTCTATTTCAAACCTGTCGCCAATATTGGTCACGGGGATTTTTCTTCGTTTAAATTTCTTTCTAGCCGTTACATGGAGGGTATAAGCTTCAGAACTCTCCAAAAATTCTTTCACGCTCTCCCGCGAAATGTCCTTATCTTCAACGGCCTGGTATAATGATTCGATACTCGAAAATGAAGCCGGATTACTTTCATCAAAATAAATTCCTTCTAGGGTGTTGATTTGATCGTCTTGAACGTTAACTATTGTTGGGTCGTTTTCTAATTGGGTTTACATTTTTTCTTGTAACTTTCGCGGGCGGCTTTTTCCCTTTACGTAATCTTAATTTTAAGGGCGTAGAACAGGTATGTGTTGCGGAGGGACACGGGCGTGACGATATTTTCCAATTCGACAGAAATCCCATTCGACCGAAAGAATTTTAAAATGTAGCCCAATTGGCGGTATTCGGTTTATTGGGATTTTAAAGGAAAATTTAATTTTATTATATTTATAGTGCGAGTCATTCTGTTTATTAGGCTTTTTCCTAAATATAAACAGTTTTATCATCGTTATGTTTATAATTCGCCTAATTATATAGTTAAAAAAAACTTACTTAAAAACCTATGTATAAGACTTGTGAGAGGATTTCGAACTACCGTGGCGACGAGGAAAGCATCGGACTATCAATCGGTAAACAATGAATCGATTCCTCGTTGTGGCAAAGTAAGTTTATGAAATATAATTAAAAAATTTCTAAAGAATTGTTTATAATTCAGGATAGATCGTGGTAATTACAACGATTTAAGTGCGACCACAGTTAAAAATAAGGGTACTGGGTTGGGAAGTTATTATTGTAATGGAGACTTCGTGTTTTCACGGTTGAAATACTGTATTTAACTAGGAATAGTACTTTTTTAAGGGACATTAGTAATTTAGGGGAAACTTCGTTAAGTTTTTCACCAACTAAACGGGACCAGGGGTTAAAAAGAGGGTTTGGGTAGGGGAAAGGCTGATTTTAGGTTAGGTTTAGGTTGGGTTGGAATGGGTTTAGATTTTGATGGGTTTAGTTTTTGATGGGTTAAAAAGGGCGAAATCGCCAATTCAGCGTTAGACCTGTTCACGGTAACACCAATTCAAACTTCGATTGAACGCATTAAAACTGTAACGTATCAGCCGTTAACTTCCCTAATAGGTGATCAACCAACAGAATTTTAAATTTCAGCTAACAATGACGAGTACATCGATACGTCACTTATTATGCTATGTACCCGAAATAAAATTCCAAACAAGGACGGGTCTGACCTCATTGATAGTGATAACGTTGCTCCGATTAATAATTTTCTGCATTCGCAATTTAAACGCATTGATATTTACGTGGGCGATTGTCTAGTAACGCCCTCTGCCAGGTACTACGGGTACAATCCGTTACTTTCTGCGCTTACGACATACGGGATGACGCTAGTTTTTCGCACTTGCAAACCGCAAGTATTTTAAAGATACTGCCGGATATATGGATTTCGTGACCGATAAAAAAGGTTATGCACAACGACTTAAAGCTAGCGCGAAATCTAAAGAATTTGTAATTTAAGGGGCACTCTACTTAGACTTTTTTCACTATCTCCAAATATCTTCTCAACGAGGTCCCCCTTAAACTCTAATTTCATAAAAGCAAACTTAGTTTTTGTTTGTTAGGGAAAAAACCCGCCGGGAACGGTGGTTATAAATCACAGATTCTAGAAACCGTTCTTTATGTTCCTAAAGTCCAGGTGTCGACAAAAATGTTATTAGCGCACGAACGAGCTTTAACAGCGAAGCCCGCCCGATACCCTTGCACCCAGACGGAAACAAAGATATTTACAATTTCGCCCTTTCTCATGAACACGTCTATTGAAAATCTTTATCTCGGTGTTCTGCCCGAGCGTGTGATCGTCGCTTTGGTTAATCATAAATCACAAACGGGCGATCTAGAGACCAACCCTTTCATTTTTGCGGATTTTGGATTAAACTATATTTCATTATTTGCAAACTCGGATCAATTCCCCGCCGGGCCTTTAAAACCCAATTTCACCAAAAATCTTTTCGCCCGCGAATACTATACGCTGTTCTCGTGCGCGGATGCGCACTATAGCGACCGGGGTTTGAATATCTCCCTCGAAGATTACGGGTTAGGCTATAGTATCTATTCGTTTGACCTTTCAATTGACCAGAGCGCGAGCGAATCGACGCATTGGAATGCCACGCAGCATGGACAACTCCGACAGGAGTTGGGTTTTGATCAAGCGAAACCAAACACCGTAAGCTGCGTCGTCTTTTCATAATTTCAGACTTTGCTACAAATTGATTAGAACAGATCCGTCGCCATCACAGTATAACTATGAACGGCTACAGATAAGACATTGAGAAGCGTCCTTAATTTTAAGGGGGTTTATTCAAGTGACACTCTACCTGCCCAGATTGATAGTTACCCGGCTTCGTATATCTGAATTTCGATAATAGCGCCAAACCCGGTACACATTGGGTGGCCATTATTTTGACAAGCGAGGCCACGCTTATTATTTCGATTCACTAGCGTTTGGGCCGAATTTTATACCCCAAATTGGGAGGTTTATCAATCGAAACTCTATACCACGGACGTACAATAAACGTAGATTCCAAGCACTAACAAGTTCAGTTTGTGGGAAACACTGCGTTCTATATCTACTACTGGCCCTCATTTATAAATAAGTTTACCCGTAATGCCGAACACAATGATAAACTTATTTCAACCCTCTTCAAAAGAGGAGAGTTCGAACCTCAAGAATGATAGGGCCCACCATATCGTGGGAATTCTCTATCGCTGCCCCGTAACGAATGGAGGAATTTTTTTGAAGTGTATATAAACCTGAACTTTCCGATCTAAAAATCACAAGTTTCTCAAAAAAACTAAATAAATTCAGAAAAACGGACAAATTACGATTAAGCGACTCCATGAGATTTCGGTACCGGATTAAAAAAAATGTAAGGTATTGTTACAGCCTGTATTAAACTCTATGATATTTCGGTATCGCTGGAAACAAGTCATTTCAAGGGTTGGAGAAGGGAATGGGGTGTCCTGTATACCAGTAGTGAGAAAGTGTAAACTCACAAATCTTTTGACCTCTCTGTACGTTCCCAAATCAATATCTCGAACCATCAGCCTATAAAATGTGCAGTGGAAGCAGCGAAAGAGGGCATGGGTAATCCGACAATCGTATGGGAGTGGGGGCGAAAAAGTGCCGGTAATCCGACAATCGCATGGGAGTGGGGGCGAAAAAGTGCCGGCGATATACGGATTTGGGGGGAAGGGAGGCGAAAAAGTGCCGTCGATATACAGATTTGGGGGTGGAAGGGGCGATCTGCAAGCCTTACGCGGATTCTGCAGGTAATGCTTGCCTCATCTCTAACCTTACTTAACCTACCATTGTGTAGGTTGACATAAGATGCTGGTCGACACATCTTACAGCACACTTACGGAACATCAATCCTATTTTAGGCAAAATGAGAATTATGCAAAATGCGAATTGGTTAAATGAAGATTGGGCGAAATGGGATCTGATTCATAAAAATGGTTTGGCGATTTGGGATTGGGCTAAACGGGAACAAACATTTAATTTACTTATTTTCTACAAGGAAACTCTGCACGTTAAATATTTTAATATATTTATTTAAATACGACGACGTTTCGAAGTCACAGCTTCTACATCAGGTCTACATACAAATGTAGACATGATGATGAAGCTGTGACTTCGAAACGTCGTCGTATTTAAATAAATATATTAAAATATTTAACGTGCAGAGTTTTCTTGTAGAAAATAAGTAAATTAAATGAATTTTACCTGCAATAAGAATAGAAAGTTAATTATAAAAAAAGGGAACAAACATTTTGACCAATACTTGTTTCTTCATTCTTCGTGCGTAAGGACACGTTTAGATTAATATTTTTAAATTATATGTTATACGTAATATATTGGAAAAATGTTCAGAGAAATCTTTGTCTGCCAAGAAAAAAAACAAAACAAGGAAATACGAAATTTTTTGTTCGAGCTTATTTTAAAGAGTTACTTGAGAGTTATCTAATGGTATTGTTGTATTTATATTTTTCACCTTGAAACAGGAGCATCTAGCCTCTCGAATGTTACTCCCCACCCCCAAAAAGTTAAATGGCACATTCAACAACTCAGCAGCGCTACCGGTTAGATCTTAGTTTTGACAATTGCGTTGCCCTAACCACAATGCCTAAGACTTCCTAGTTACGTTTCGAAACAAAAAAAAAATTGAAAAAAAGGGGCTGTGCATAAACTGGGATTATTCATCTGGGTTAAAAAAATCAGATGACTCATGGTGCCATCACTGGTCGAAATTGCGTGGAATAAATAATAATAGGGTGCACGAAACGTTGATGTCAGAGAAATATTCCCCCAAAAGCTAGAAGGGAAAAACAAAAATTGCCAAGCTCAACAATGACGCTTCTTCAATTTCAGTGCCTTCCTGAATGCTACAGATTTCTATTTCTTCTCATGATAAACTAGACATCGGCTTGTTTTATTCATCATGACGTTTAAGAAATCCTTTCAGTCTCCAATTTCAGTGCCTTCCTGAATGCTACAGATTTCTATTTCTTCTCATGATAAACTAGACATCGGCTTGTTTTATTCATCATGACGTTTAAGAAATCCTTTCAGTCTCCAACGATCGATGTTTCCAAACCAGAGTTGGAATTTTTATTAATTAGATTATTTATTTCAAGGACTTATTTCAAAAATTACATTTTTACTCCCCACATTTTTTTTTATTTTCTTTTAAGACATTTGAAATTGGTTATTCTTTTGGTTTCGAGCCTTCTTTGGCTATTCCAGTTTGGAATCTTTACGGAGGCAGTAGCAGGTTCCCCTGGTATCGCTCTGGGCTAGGATGCAATGCTCTATAGATATTTTCTTCGTACAACAGTAGGTTCTACCGAATCCGCTTAATTCCGGAGTGTCGCATCGTCTGTGATGTACCTAGAAGTAGCAAATACCCCACCACCAATTAATAGGTAGTTCACCTTTAAGAGCCGGGCGAAAGGCGGACAAATTTCATTGACTCTAATAGAAATCACGCTACGTGATTGGTCATAATTCCGCCAAATAGTGGAAACTAGCAGCCCAGTGGTCAGCTCGGTTTTAATTTTAAATTAAAATTTAGAAATGGACCCTAAACGCCAAGGATGTTAACTAAACTTTCCTTCCGCGATTAGAGAGCTAGAATAGTGTTCACTATTGCTAATGCGTTGGGATATCTTAAGCATTGATTGGTTGACCCGACTCGATAGAAAACGTCCGCCCTTGCTTGGATACAGTTATCGGAACACGAAAAACCACCTTATAAGAATTCCTAATTGATCTTCCAACTTTTCTAATTTCCTTAGCTGTTGCGCAGGTTTGGTTTCCGAAGCATTCTAAAAAAAATAAAAAATCAGCTTAGTTAGCAAAAGGCACTTTGAATCCATTTTCAAATCCCTTTGAACGTCAATATGAACTTTTGAAAGGTACTAAATCTCCACAGTTGAGCAACTTGACCCCGAGAATAAATGAGGAAGAGTCCAAATGACTCGAGCGTGACAGAGGTGATGACTTTTTTGGCTAGTATTAAGTGATGTGCCATGATCATCATTTTAAGGCCCAACCAAAATTTGCCCCCTCCCAATCTCAAAAACCTCTCAACCGTCCCTTCTATCTTCTAGAATTAGTTTGGGATTAAAAATAAAACTTCGGGATTTATAGGCAGAAGTACTCTAGATTGTTCTTCGGGGATAAAAAATATACTAGAATGGCACCTAAGGTTTAATGCCGTAGACGCGGGCTCTCGCGTGTACTCGAATGACTTCTTGTTATAATACCCTTTTCAGATTAGGCGGTAACTAGCCGGTTTAATCAGCTTTAACCGTGGTTTAATGAAAATTAACCGAGGTTTGTTGAACTGAGACGGCTATGTAAACCTCAATTAATTCTGATTACACCACGGCAAATTACGCAGCTCATCTGAAGAAGGTATTAGATCGACTTATTTCTACCACTATTAGGAAAAATATGCTCAACCAAGTTCGTTATGAAAATTTATTATGGCGTGGAGGCTGGTTTAAAGCGCGCTTTTGAAATAAACTTACCGATTCCTATAGGCACCCAAACATTGGGCGGTCTGCGATTTTCACCATCGTGCGGGGAAGCGGTAAAGAACAACGAAAAAAAGATGATTAGGCGAAGGATTTTCTAACTAAAAGCTCCTAATAGCTAAGGTTTTCTCGAATTCCCTTCTGTTCCCACGGGAACCTACTTTATACTCGGATAATCCTTAATAATCTTCGTATAAAGTACGAATTAAAAACCGACTCATTATCTCCGTGATTGTTTGCCAAGAGATAAAAGCTTGATTGACAGCTGGAAATGCAGTTTTTCCTAGTAAAACTTTAATTAGTACAAACCGTAATAATTATAATCCATGGAGAGAATAGCCAGTAAAAAGTCATCTTTGAAATCTATCGCCATCCATAGAGCTCGGAATAGTACAATGAACGTCTTAGGATACATCTTTTTATAACTAGGCTTATTCAAATATTTTATCTCGGTTGCATTCTCCCTTTTATGTTGCCTTTCAATTTTACCTTTGGCAGAATAATGATTGCCAAATCTTGAAATAGTTTTAAATATTGAAACCATTTTTTTAATAGGTCTTTCATACCACAATGTCAATTGATATTTAACTAATAAACGGGAGTTATTCGCGGATCTGTAAAAAGTGTTGCCAGACCCTACCTACAGTATTGTTCTTTTATTCGGAGAACCCGGCAGGGTTCAACGTTTTGAACTGATCATCATCAGTAATGCAATTTCAATTTCCTAAAAAAATTCAGTCTTTAGCCAGTCAAAACGCTCCATTTTCCCATATAAATAACATTAAAATCGACTTTTCCGAGGACAAGTCCAGTGACGGGCAAAACTAAGAGTAGGAATCATTTGTTACAGTTAAAATCACTTAAATGGTAAACCAAGGTTCTAATGTAGAACTTTTCAAGTTTCAATTAAAAATATTAATTCTAAATATTTTAAAATTAATTCTAAAGTTGACTCTTTTTTAGTACTTAGCTGGTTTCGCTCATGGCCAAGCTCTTAATATTATTCTATGGGATTTGGTTTTTTTAAAGAGGCTAACATTTCAGATATATTTTCTAACACTTCCAGATATTTTTAAAACTTGGATTTTCCGAGTGGTATGAATTAAGATTCGAGCTTTATTTTAAGACTAATTTCATAATTTTACACCAATTAGTTGACCCACTATATATTTATGAAAACGGACGAAACATTAAAGCGGAGAAATTGATGGGCAAAAACCTAAGCCTTATTTCACAAATTAGGCTTAGGATTTCTCATAGCCTCCTCGATCACGCGCTTCGGCTGCGCTCGCGCTATAGAAGCCCCGGCAAAGACAAAATTAACATGCGTTTGAGAGATAAATGGAAAATTAAAACTCCCCCAAAAGACGCCGCTAAAAAGCACTAAAATGTAAGGGGGAAAAGTCGAGGGAAGATACAAATTATTGTCTAAAGTTTTAAGTTCACGCTGCAGCTTCCTGATTTTTTAACCACATCTTATTAAGTATGTATGGATAACATACATATGAATTCGAGCCTTTGAGGATTACAGATTTTGCGTTAATAATTGTTGAAACTAGCGAACCTATTATTTTTCTCTCCGGACGGAGCTTCATGCCGTTTTCACCTATTGCGCGGGTTTCTTTTTAAATCTAAAGCCTTGATACATGTACACAGGCACTGTAGACGCTATTTATAAACTATTAAAATTTCACCGTCTGATTTTATTTTATTTCTATAACTATATACTATTTTACTCAAAAACAAAGTGTTAAAATTAAGTACGTGAAACGCTAAAAGGTTGCAATTATGAGAATTGCTAAGAAAGAGAAATAACAAATTTTGGAAGCCTCTTATTCATTATTGTTGGGTATTTCCGGATATCTCTAGTTCAAAACACTCTTCCCTCTTTCGGCGGGAAAATCTAAATAGGCGGTCTTGTCCTTTCGAAGGATGGTAGTAGAATATTTACTAAATTCAGTTGTCTAAAAATTTTGAAAGCTCTATGATGGATATTTCTTTCCTAGTAGTAGGAACATCACATTCTAGTACGCTAACAAATTGCGTAATACTTTCGTAAACAACAGCACTGTGGAGCATCCTCAAATAATTTGAGATTGTCTCTAAATTTAAGACATTCACCATTATCTAAACATATAATAATAGTATAAATATGCTGCAAAAAATATATACTTATAACAATTTAAGTTGCCCCAAACAGCATTTTTCTAAATCTATTTATTTAATCTAAATTAAACTTGAAAATCTCCCTAACCAGGTTTCGTAATTTTAAGGTGATAGCTTTTAAGTTAAAAATTGTTTTCAATGTAAGTTGGTAGTATGCGCAAAGCTTTATCAGGTACAATTTGGTGCTTTAACTATTAAATCACGTAAAGTTGTGAGATTTTGGGAGAGACGTGTTCCTGCCGTTTTCAAAATGCAATACATAGTTATTTAACTATAATGAGAGTAGATTAGGTGCTTATCTACTCTCATTAAAGTTATGTACCTATGTATGGCATTTTGAAAATGTCAGGAAAACTTTTCTCCCAAAATTTCACAACTTACACTAGTTAATGGTTGAAGATCCAAATTGTAACGTGGTAAAGCTTTGCACACGCTACCAACTTACGTTAATTTTAATTTTTAACTTAAAACTTATCAGCCTAAAATTACGAAAATTAGTTAGAGAGATTAAATACACTAATTTGCAAATCATATATTTTAATTGTGGCTTTTAAAAATCGTTACAGCCCTGAAATGGGCCAAATTCTTCGTTTTGTGTCAGTTTCCCATCTTTGAGACGTGCATCAGTCTGGGGGAGTTTTGCAAATCTCGAGAATTCATTTATTCGCGATTTTCGGCCGATTGCCGAGTCTTCTATAGCGTGAGCGCAGCCGAAGCGCGTGATCGATGAGGCTATGGTTTTCTATAGGTTTTTAAAATCACGCGCTTGCTTTGAAGGCTATGGGTATTGAACGCTAATGACTTAATTTCTCCTATTTCGTATTTTTGCCGTTTTTATGAATAGATTGTGGCCAATCTTATCGGTGTAAAATTATGAAATAAGTCAAAATAAAGCCTGAAAAATAACAGGAAGCATTAGAAAATAAATCTGAAGGGCAAGTCTCTTTCAAAAAATCTAAATCCCATAGAATAACATTAAGTTTAAATTTCTTCACCTTAAAAATACTCTCGTTTTTAAACATAAGTGAAATTCCAAACGACTAGCCATTCCGAACGGCAATGGGGAAGGTATTAACATCAAAAAAGATGAAAAATTGGTTTAAATTTCGTTTAAAGGGCAATGGGGCAAAAATATAAAAATTTCGCTGCGGCTGTCGGAGGTATTATCATCAAAATTGATGAAAAAAATGAATTTAAATTTGGTTTAAAGGGCAATGGGGGAAAATAAAGGTTTCGCTGCGACTGTCGGAGGTATTAACATGAAGAATTATGAAAACATTAATTTAAAATTGGTTTAAAGGGCAATGGGAAAAATGTAGAGATTTCAGTGTCTCGATTTGCGGCTGCCGGAGGTATTAACATCAAAAATTTAAATTGGGTTTAAAATGCAGTGGGAATAATACAGTGATTTGACTGAATCAAATGCGGTTGCTGTAGCTTTTAACATCAAAAATGATGAAAAAAATTAATCTTAATTGAGTTGAAAGGGCAATAGTAAAAATGTAAAGATTTGATTGAGTTAAATGCGGCTGCCAAAGCTATTAGCATCAAAAATTATGAAAAAAATATTTTAATCTGGACTAAAGGGCAATGGTAAAAATGTAGAGATTTGGCTGCGGCTGGCGGAGGTATTAACATAAAAAATGAAGAATAAATTAATTTAATTGGGTTTAAAGGGCAAAAAGATGTATAAGGAAATTTTTACATATTTAGGGGTGGCGTAAAATATAACCAGCCCAAGGGTGGATTCTACTATAGTCAGCAAGGGAGACATTGATACGTCATAGGCTTCTATCTCTCACCTCTGTGTCATCCCCCTTAGAGAGTTACAGAAGTAGCCATTACAAAAACGTCCCCAGTAAGGGAAGTCCATGACGTCAGGCTTTCTTTCCCCCTTAGCTCTTTTCTGTCTCCCTATAGAATGACTACATAATTTAAACTTTCCATAGGCCGAATTTATACGTTTTTTTTTAATTTTTATTCATATTAATATCTATAAATATAAGTTTCTAATTTCTTAAACTGTGGCTTTATTATTTCTTTAACCGTTAATTTTTAATTTATAACCCTTCACGGTTTTGAATTCTTAATATCTGTACCTTTACGGCTTTGGTCGACCATCGTTGGATATAAATGTAGTCTTTAGAAGTGAGAAGCAAACCTACGTTTTTGTATAATATACAACTAAATATGTTACGAATTTTAAAGAAAACGTCTCACGATTTGGAAGATTGCGATGTTTATATTATTAATATATAACTGAATACTATTAAGGGGCAATTCTGCTGATATTGAAGTTTACATTAAAATGTAAAACTGAAGGAACAGATATCATATCAAAAATGTCTTTGCGAACAAAGACCCAGAAGGACACGTTATGATTTCGGATGGCTGAAGCGACAGATATTATATCAAAAATGTCTTTGTGAACAAAGAGAACGAAAGACCTGTTATGATTTCGGATGGCGGAAGTGACAGATATGTTAAATTTTCTTTTAAAACGTAAAATTTAATTATAATCGCCATCTGACAGGATTTACAGTATATTTTCAAGACAACTGATTTTATTCACTCGCTAATATTTAAGAAAAAACAAACATACGATTTTCTCCCTTTGACCCTTAACATTAAATTTGGCTTATTTATTTTTTAATGATTACTTGTCAACCAAAATGAATCTTTTCGTTTGATAGAAAAGGTTGGGAATTCTAACTTTCGACTTAGTCTAAATTCATTGACCGAGATTTAAGTATATTTCAGACAATTTTTTTATTCGTACTTTGAATTACTTTTCGTAAAACACCACACGCTATCCCGAGACCAGGGACTACTCAACGTCGTTGTTTCAAAGGCCATACCTGCTCTACAATGAGTACTATTAAAAAGCTCTTTATTTATGTCCTCGATATATAAACAAACCAAGGTTGTGAGATATGTGGCTTTAAAGAAGCTATACGCTAGTCATGGATACTTTCTTTAACTATGTGTATTTGAATAATTAATATTCTCAAATTTATAATTGACGAATACTCGAATACCGACCTTTAAAATCCGTTAAAACTTATTTAATAAATAATGTTTTGTTATGACTCCTCGACTTTAGGCGAGGCAATTGGTTCATATTGCATTATGCGTGCTGAAATAAGGAGTTTTATACGGAATAAAAATTCGACATATTTTAGTTCCAATTTAGGTGGCGAATTTCGAAAACCTATCCTTATGTATTTTAAGTTTTAGCCTAAACAGGTGGTCTCTTTTAAGTGAATCATAAAATAATATTATAAGGTTTTCCTCGAAGAAAAATAACTACGAATAATTTAAAAGGCCTATCTTTTCTGAAAGAGGGGGTACAGCTTCTATTCGATTTTGGATAGTTTCATGGGGGAGAACAAAGTCCACTAACCAAAACATTTCATTGAAGACGAAATCAACATTGCTACTCGACATCGTCCCTATATTTAAACATTGAGGGCCTTTCTTCCAAGGTTAATATTATTCGGTACAATGATTGACTCGCTGTAAACCTTCGGATTTCGATGCAATAAGCCCCACACCATCGAAAAATCTATGAATTGTTTTGGTGAGTGGACTTTTTTATTCCCCCATTAAACTATCCAAAATCGAATAGAAACTGTACCCCTCTTTAAAATCCTCATTTGACTGCTCAATTTGTTCCGGTCAACGTCGTCTGCTAAGCTAGAAAACAAGATGAGTATAAAGGGGCTTTAAAATAACGCAAATAGTCCCTATAAGATCCCCATTCTTATAAACCGGCGAGTATTTTAAACGATGTGTTGAAGTACGAGTCGTGACAATTCGGGGTTTAAGAAAACAACAAGTTGGGAAACCAAAATTTTACCTCTCCTCGTCCCAAGTTTAATGCTAAACAAGAAAACTATTAAAACCAAGTAGACGATGTTAAAAATTTATTTTATAATTTTTTGGTTAAAATAAGAAAGAGAAGTGGCACACTTCTTGCTATAAGGTTACTTTTGCTGCTACACTATTTATACGATGAAACTAGTGTCACCTGCTTGTAGAAGGTTTACAGCATATTTATTTACAAAGTAAAATTCAATTTAAATATGATATTATTATAGAAGACGTATACTGTTTTATTTAGCATAATTGATTCGAAAAAATCATATTAAAATAACAATGCTAAACAAGAAAACTGATGAAACCAAGTAGACGATTTTAAAAATTATTTTTATATATTTTTGGTTAAAATAAGAAAGAGGAGTGGAACGCTTATTGCTATAAGGTTACTTTGGCCGTTACACTATTTATACAATGAAACTAGTATCACCTGCTGGTAGAACGTTTACAGCATATTTATTTACAAAATAAAACTAAATTTAAATATGATATTATGATAGAAGACAAATAATATTTTATTAAGCATAATTGATAAGAAAAATCGTATTAAAATAACTAGTCAAATTCTAACGACAATTAAAAATAGGAGCGTTCTCCGAGCGACGTACGTAGCTACATGCCTTAAGCTTTATTTTCAGTCTCTACTCTCTACACACTCTCTCGAATATTCTACGAAGAGACCCCATGCACCATGCACACCATGCCACTACGTTCGAGCCTCTAATGTTTGTTATTTAACAGTTACATAATAGTTGAAATTATATTAAAGTTAAATTAAAATTATTCTAATCAAACTTATAACAATAAAACTGTAATTGAATTATTTTCAAGCTAAAGGACTAAATTAAACGTAATGATGATAGAATCAAATTAACTGTGATTTAACAAATACTAGTTGAAACACAACTTAATTTCTAGACTACTTATTATTAATTTAAACCTAGGACTGAGTTAAATTTAAGTATGTGATTAGACAAATTTTAGAAAATGAGTTTGACCTTCCTTGGCTTTAAGCACAGTTCGATGGAAACTAGTGTCACCTACAGCATAAGCTACTAATTAATCCATGCCTACAGATAAAAAGTTAATTTACAAAATAAAATAAAATTGAAATATGATTTTTAAGAGAGCACTAGAACTATTTATTATAGAATTTAAATTAAGCATAATTAAAGTTTTTAAAAAAAATCGCACGCCTTTATTTCGTAATGTAGCTATAGTCCTACTTCCTACTAATCTAGCGTGACCTAGTGACAAAAAGTTAATATCAAATTCATTTAAAAAATATAATTAAATTTAAGTATTATGTTATGATTGCGGAGGACTAGCAATATTTTACTATATATTTTAAATTAAGAGTAATAATATTTTAAAAATATTTTCCCTTTAAATGGGGACAAATAAAGCATTACACGCGGTGCTACTATGACCCAGCCTAGCTTCCGTAGAGCACCCATCACAGATTTAAAAAGTTTTTATCTCAGATTCCTTTATGTACTTATAGCATATTCGTTAGCGCGTTTGTATGGCTATCCCAAAAGGTTGCAGCGTCGAGCGCGGACAGTAACTGCGAGGCAGACCTCCTATGAGACGTTTTATTTAAATAGGAAATTTACCGCCACCTATGAGAAAAGTAGTGAACTAAAATATTAGAATTTTTTTGCGATGACGTAATTGCGAACACCGCGAACGACGGACACACACGATCAGGACAGAACCTCTCCGTGAACTAAGGTTCACTCGGAGAGGTACAAAGTGAACTCGCATTACACTAAAGAAAAACAATTCAGCCAAATTTAATGTTAAGGGTCAATGGGAGAAAATCGTCTGTTATGTTTTTTTAAATATTTGCGAGTGAATAAAATCAGTTGTTTTGAAATTAGACTCTAAATCCTGTCAGATTGCGATTATAATTCAATTTTACGTCTTAAAAGAAAATTTAACATATCTGCCACTTCAGCCATCCGAAATCATAACAGGTCTTTCTGGATCTTTGTTCACAAAGACATTTTTGATATAATATCTGTCTCTTCAGCCATCCGAAATCATAACGTGTCCTTCTGGGTCTTTGTTCGCAAAGACATTTTTTATATAATTGAGCCGAGAAAATTTCCTTAAAAGTGTAGTAGATGAAATTCTTAAAAATCTTTTTCACGGGTGAGTGCGTCTTACGGGTACTAACCAACTCGAGATATGGTTAGTTATCTTGAACTTGAAAATAAAGTTGATTTTATCGATTCTTCCGCTAATTACAAGACATATCCCCGTAGTGCCGGGAAATATATCACAATGCTTTTAACAAGACGGTCCACAGGGGCCCGTAATACTAATTTCACGCGCCTTATGTCTTACGCAATTTCGAAACCTAACCTTATAACTTTACAACTAAACAATTCACTAAAATTAAGCAATCACCTAAAAAAATAAACCACGTACTACCAAAAACCCAAAAAAAAATTAAACTAAACATGAGCCAAATATAAACCATCAACTATTAACCACCTTAAAGAAAACGTCATCTAAAAATACCTGTATCTAAACCGTTAAAAATATCTAAATCTAAAGCACTACCTAAATCTAAAGCATTACCTAAATCTAAACCATTACATAAATCTAAAGCATTACCTAAATCTAAACCATTACTTATATTTAAAACTAAACAATCGACTGAAGTGTAAAATTACTCCTCCACTTATAGTAACCTGGAATATTTCATTACAAATCCTCTCGTATAAAATCGCATTTCCTTAGCACTCCGCTCAAACAGGCTCTTTGGCGCCCGGGAGCGCTCGGGGTAAGGTTTATATCTCCCGCGTTATTGTTCCCAAATCGCCAGCTGTATCGGCAATGCCCCCCCCCCCCACCTGTGGCGTGCGCAGGGTGGGGGTAGTGTTCCATCCTTGTCGTGGTGAGGGGTCCGAGTCTAGGATCCGTCCTAGTTCCGCGAATTGGAACACGCCGTCTCATCCCAACCCGGCCGACTCGTGAGGTCCTAGGCGTGTACTTGGTTACCCGGTGGGTTCGTCCCGAACGGACTGCGCCCTACCCGGGGTCGGTCCGACGGCCCTGGGTACCGGTTTCCAATTAGGGGCTAAGCCGGGGCTGCGCCAGCACGTTGTTGGGGGGTACTCTCGTGCTAAGCGGGGGTACCAGCCTCGGCGTCATCCTACGCCATTGAGTCGGTCCTTGTGGTTCACGGTTACATTACGGGGGCCGTATGGCACTGCTGTGTGGGTTCTGGTCGCCATGCCATATACCTTTCCTTCTGCTGCCTTAGCCTCTCTGCACGTGTGTGCGGATGCACTGGCTCTACATAGCCTTGCTTCCGTTCCGGGCGTGGTTTCACGTGCGGCATTAGTGGACAAATGATGAAGCCGCACGCAATGGCGGGGGTGTTGTGTGCTACCCAGCACGGTGCACCCCATCATCAAACAAATCTGATGTATCGGCAATGCATTTTTTCGTCGACGCGTTGTCGCTTTCAGCCGAAGCACGAGGCAAAGTTGTAGTTCCCAGATCGCCCGCGCGTACGACCGTACGCGTTGCCGCTCTTCGCCGAAGCGAGAGGCAAAGGCAGAGACAGAGTTCGGCCCTGAAACGCCTTTTGACCTAGATTTTTGGGTCGTTTTTATAATTTTTTTAATAAATAAACCTTACGCCTAGCTCTCCCGGGCGCCAAAGAGCCTGACTGAGAGCAGTGCTAATGAAATGAGGATTTGTTATGAAATGTTCTCGGTTATTTATTCGCGAGAGACAATTTATAAGCGGAGGAGTAATTATACACTTTCAGTCGCTTGTTTAGTTTTAAATACATGTAATGGTTTAGATATAGGTAATGGTTTAGGTATAGGTAACGGTTTAGATATAGATAACGGTTTAGATATAGGTTAAAGTTTAGATACAGGTAATGGTTATTTTTAGCTGACGTTTTCTTTTAGGTGATTGTTTAAGTATAGATAATGGTTAAGATGTAGGTTATGGTTTATTTTTTGGGTCATGTTTTCTTTTAGGTTATTGTTTAGATATAGTTAATGGTTTATATTTGGCTCATGTATAATTTTAGTTTTTTTGTGGTTATAGGTAGTACGTGGTTTACTTTTTTAGGTGATTGCTTAATTTTATTAATTGCTTAGTTGAAAAGTTATAAGGTTAGGTTGGGTTGCGAAATTGCTTAAGACATTAGGCGCGAGAAATTAGTATTACGGGATACTGCGGACCACCTTCTTAAAATCATTGAGATATATATTTCCCGGATGATTCACTACGCGGATAGGTCTTAGAATTAGTAGAAAAATCGATAAAAGTTGGCTCGATTTTCCTCTTCACCCTCCCTTTAAAAGAAATTTTTGAAATTGTCACGATAAGTAGCCTAGAAATTGGGTATGGGGCTCTTTTAAATTTCCCAACTTGACCAATGTTTGATCACACGGAACAACTAGTTGGGACAAAAGGAGTTGTCCCGAGTAATTGGAAGTAAACATTTGGTTTAAGTCAGTTAAGTGAAAGGCCCTTCTGAAGAAAAGAACATTACCGTCAAACTATTGGTTAATATTTTCTTCACGCTTATCCATATTTAATATATAATCAGGAATGCATAAATAAATATAAAAAGAATATTGAATTCGACTGTATTCTGAGTCATAGCCCAAGGAATGGCTAAGCGTCTTACAAAACTTAATTTATATCTTATTGGATCTCTAGAACTGACGATGCTGACGTGAGTGGTTTCCCTGGTTGCGTACCGGTTCCGCATCAAGAATACAAGACCCACCTCCTCCGTTAAAAGGGGATCGAGGACTAAGACGCGTACTTTTTAAAGTCTTAGGAGAAATATTCTTTTATTTTTTATGAATTCCGGATATAACACATTTATTTCACGTAATATTTGCTGGACTATTCACCTTCTAGGTTTTGTACTTTTAGTTGTTGTTGTAGTCGTTGGCCTTTTCGTTGTCGTAACTTTGAGGAAATGACACGAGTTAATATCATTTTCGACTATTAAACACCTGAACAAAGAGATACAAGAGCTAGATTCCCCTCTTTGTTTCCGATGGTGGCGCTGGAATACTCTTAACTTTACCGTCCTGGGGATTAATGGTCTTATAAATAATTACCGCTCCAACTTCAAATTCTCTCTCGCAAACAATTAACTAAAAACATTTCAATACCATTCCTCTTATAAATTCTCTGTGGCGAATTATAGAATAACTCTATCCGCCTTGCCCCTAGATAGAGGTTAACTTGTCTTTTATACACGACGTTGCTGAGTTAGAAACTTAGAGTAAGAAATAAATCGAAGAAAGGCTCTGACCGTGTACGCGGTCCCAGCCATGACCTTTGTTTTTGGGTCCATTTTTAAAATTTCACAGGAAACAAGTTTCTGCGTGGCACCGAGCAGAACAATGCGCTTTCTTATGTCTGGCGGCCAGCCTGGGTGTTACGGGTTTCAATAGACCTCTTTCATTAATTTCGACCCCCTCCAAAGGGCTAGGCAACCCACTGAATCAAACCTGTAAAGGGGGATGATTAACTCGTGCGCAGTGACGGCTGGTATGCAGAACCTCTAAAAGCTAAACCTCTAAAACATATAGAAGATTTGCTCTTAGAAGTTGTGCACTTACACTGTAAAAAATGAAGGTTTTTTTGGGTCGTTTTAAACGCCTTAAAAGGTACTTTTAATGGAAAAACACCTTAAGGTATTTATTAGTACTACCGATGGCGCTTAAACAAACCCTAAGAATTTTTAAGGGTTCTTTCCAATACCATTAGGGTATTTTATGAGTAAAGAAGGTCTTTTTTAAAACCCCAAAAGGTATTATCGAACCAAGCTCGTGAAATTATTTTCCTAAGCCTACTTTTGAACAGTTTGTCAATTTAGGCTTAACAATCGGAAAACCCCGCGAAATGAAAACTACGCTGTAAATTTTATTCCCAAATCATTGAAAGTCTTATTCTACATATTGCTGATATTAATGTTTTATTGGGATCTTAATTGGAGAAAAGTAAAATATCTAATGTCATTAATAGAAGGTAAACTAAAACAAGCGCCGCAAGGTTTAAATTGTACTTTTGGGGATTCAAATTTTAACGCTCGGGAGACTAGAACCCAGCGAATTATCTCTAGCAACCTTGACGAGAGAAAAACGCTTGGTGCCGCGTCACTCTTTGGCGGAGGTGATATCTATCTCTGAGTGAGTAACAAACGAGTGGAAGCTTGTACCTAGCGCACAATAAGCGGTAAGCGCGTTTGAACGGGAAAAAAGGCAGTCTCTTTCACCTCCTTCGTTTAAGTATTCTCTCTGTTCTGTTCGTAGTAGAGACGCGAGCGAGCCATCAATTTAGGCACAAACTTAACTTGTATTTAACTCTTTGAAATCGAAGGTTGCTGAAACGCAGATTGAAAGGTAGGCATACCTATTAATTCATATATGATATAAATCTTCATGATTTTCCAAATTTCAAGTTTCTAACATATGCAATAATTCCTTCAAGAGTATGTTAGTTGATTTGCATAATCCTATCAAGCTTAAACCTTTGCTAGTTATTTCAACTTGAGTGAAGGACTCTTATTTTTTCAGGAACAAACCGAATGTGATTCTGAAATAACAGAAAAGGGAAAGTTTATTCTGCCGATCACTGTCCTAAAAGATAGAATAACATGGTATAGAGAAGGTTTTTAACAACCATTAGGTAGGGTTTAAACATGATTTAAGTGGATAAACAGGTATCCTGAGATGACAACATAAGACACACCTCAGGGTGGTTCAGTAACTGTCCCACACTCTAGCCAACTGAGCTACCAAGGCCTACACATGAGACTATTAACGGCAGAACAGAAGTGTTGGTCTAATCCAACTACAGGGCAAGAACCGACCTGTGGTTCCAACACGTAAAAGCAAGGATCGAATGGAGAAGGCTTTTAACAACCGTTGTTGTATTACACAGAGCAGTGGAGTGAAGAATTTTCTTTATCAGGCTTACCGCAAAGTAGAGACGAGTCGGGCCCCCGATTAAATCGGGTTTTTTCGACCCATTTCGGGTCGGGTCGGGCAGAAAATTAAAATTATTCCGGGTCGGGTCGGGCTTTTATTTCGTGGAATTCATATCGGGTCGGGTCGCGTCGGGCTCAATTTCAATCGGGCCTGGGCCGGGTCGGGTTTTTTCTTCACCCTTAAAATATTCGGGTCGGGTTTTTTCATCGGCATAAATATTCGGGTCGGGTTTTTTCTTCGCTTTAAAATATTTGGGTCGGGTTTTTTCTTTGCCTTAAAATATTCGGGTTGGGTCGAGTCAGCTATATTTTTCACGGGCAAGCTCTCATACTTCAGCTTGATTTTCGTGAGAGGAAAAATTGAAGCGATTTCTTTAGGCGACAGTCGCGACTCGCGAGACATATTTATGAAATAGCTCGACTCTAGTCTAATCTCTAAATACCATTTAACTAGTAGTCTTGTATCTACAATTCTACATATACCTCTAGCCCTAGCTCTTGGGCGCACCTCGCGGGAAAAAGTCTTACTTCTTGGGAATTACGGCTTGTAAACCATCCCATCCCCTTACCCCACGCTCCCACAGTGTGATATCTGCCGTGACCTGTGAGGGCAGTTCTCATTTTCCTCCTTGGCGTCGCCAGGGAATATTAAGGGGGGATGGAATGGCGGCCAAATGTTATAACGCGTGTCGTTCAAACTCAGCTTCTTCGTCCAATTCCACCTTTTATTCGCGCTTGGCTGTTAATATATTTTCTAATGCGCGTCCTTTTTCGCGCATGCTACGTGAAGGAGAGAGCAGACTAAAACATTTAAGCTAAGAGCCTAAGGCTAGATGATGTTAGTATGTCACGTGAGTGCGCACCAAAAAAAAGGTTAGCAACTTAGCATCTTTGGTTACAGAAGCGAGAGAGGAAACTACGTCATCTTCAGACGTTTCACGGACTAGTCAGCGCCGTTTTTCGGGTCGGGTTTTTTTTTAATTTTTTCGGGTCGGGCCGGGTCGGGATTTTTTTTAAAAACATTTCGGGTCGGGCCGGGTCAGGTTTTTTTTAAACATTTTTTCGGGTCGGGCCGGGTTTTTTTTTAAAACAATTTTTTTTCGGGTCGGGCCGGGTCGGGTCTTTAAAATGGAGGGCCCGACTCGTCTCTACCGCAAAGGGAGGATGGGGTAGAAAGTGTTGACTGAAAATCACCACGAAAAAATAACACCACTGGTTTGAAATTTTAACTGACACGTGCCAGCGGTAGAAAATTCTTTGGCGAACAGAATTTCAGACAGAATATTGTGGATCACGTGACAATCGAACAATGATGAAGTTTAACTTAATTATGATAAAATCGATTAACACAGTTTAAACGCTTAATTCTATTTTAATAATTATAATTTAATTATAATCATGAATAAATCTAATCGATGAAGCTAATCCCAATCTTAATTAAAACTATCACAATTCTACCAATAAAAGTTAACGCTTTATGACTGATTGAAATTTTTGATGATAGAATCAAATTAACTATGATTAGATCAATTATAATTAAAATGGATTTTTCATTGATTATTAATACTAGATCAGAATTTAATAATTACTGGATTAATTTCTCTAATTAATAATTCATATTAAATAATTAATAATTCATATTAAATAAATAATAATTCATATTAAATAATTAATAATTCATATTAAATAATTAATAATTCATATTAAATAATTTATAATTAGAAATATTGAATTCATAATTAGTATTTAATGACTCATTATTAGTATTTAAAAATAATAAACTTGTTGTAAAAGGCCTTTTTGGAACCCATCTTTGTGGTAATACTAAGCCCATAAATTTGTGATAAAACTAACAAATTCATAAAAATGTGATAAAAACTAAACCCATCAATTTGTGATAAAAACTAACGTATTCATATATTTGTGATAAAATTCCAATTTTCAAAATCCATAAAACCATCTTTCTCAAAATGCATAAACGTCTTATAAAAAGCTTTCTTTTCCAAACTAATAAACTTCTTTTAAAAACCAAAATCATAAACTTGTTATAAACCTCTTTTCAAACCCATAACTTTGTACTAAAATTAAAGTTAACAAACTTGTAACCTCGTGTAAAACAAATTTCTCAAAGTGCATAAACTCGTGTTAAAACCTCTTTTTCAAATGCATGAAACCATAATACAAATCTGGATTTATTTTGTTTTTTATATCATTGTGATGTATGATAAGCCATTATTTTGTACAAATAAATCTTCCAAGTTTGCTACTATTTAAATAATGAAAGAAGTATCTTTTATTTTCCCGAAAAATACCTTATATGGTGCCAATTAGTACCTCTAACGCCCGAAAAGGTATTTCTTCACACCCCCAAAGCGAAGTTTTGAAGTCTGGATAAATACCATATATGGTACCAATTAGTACCCATAATTACCCTATAGTATTTTTTTGAAGTCTGAAATAACCTCTCTGGTTCTGCGGTTGCCTACCCCATTTGGAGTTGTCCTAATAAACGCGAGAGGTGCATTGCTTTTAATAATAAACTAGACAATCAGCGTGAATAATTTTGTCCATAACGACGTCGTTTCACAAATACTTTCAACGATCGGGGTCTCACTACCAGAGTTGAAATTATTTTCGAATATCGCGATTATAAATTTTATCATTTTATTAATGCATTTTTTTCTCGAGTAATCCTCTTTATAGTCCAGGTAAATAAGGGTTTGACCTAGAACAAATTAGTAACAAGCTAATTCCAACGTCGTGGAAGCGGTCTCTATAAAGCACTGATTCTCGACGTACGTTGCCTTGACATTCACCCAAAATAAACATCATGTCCAATTTTTTCCTTGTTGGAATAGGCTGGCTTTCGACTACAACACGGGTCTAACTAGGTAAAGACGAACTTAGTTGGTACCTTAGCGAGCACGCATTCTCGAATGGATTCCTAATCTTCACCAAACGTGATTTATTATTGGCCACTCAATATGGGACTTTGTTTTTTCTGCAGTTATGTTTGTAACAATACGCCAGCTAAAGAACAAATGTTGTATAAAACATACTGTAGCAATAATGTGTGACTAATAATAAAACACGTTTCGTTGCAAGGTAAATGTCTGGGTTGGCATTCTTGGGAACCGAATTATCGGTCCCTTTTTCTTCGATGCCAACATTACTGGAGAACTGTACTTGTACTTCCTGCGTCACGAGTTTAGTGACGCGATAGACGCATGACCATTAGCTGTGATTCGCAACATGTGGTTCTTACCGGATGGAACCCCACCACATTGGACTATCAATGTTAGTCAATGGCTGAACGACCACTTTCCCAACCGCTGGATAGATGGAGGTGGACCAATTTCGCGGCCAGCACGGTCTCCTGACTTTACCCCGCTTGATTTCTTCCTATGGGGTTATGTTAAGGGCATCGTTTACGAAACAGAACGGATGGGTGCAGAAGACTTAAAGGACCGGATTCAAGCCGATATCAACGGAATCACTACTCAAATGCTGGCAAATACATTGCAAGACCTGGAAGAGTGCCTTCACCACGACGGTAGACACATTGATCATTTACACTGATGTGCTTACCGTACGGATTCAATTTTGGTGTTTCAAGCCTCACGTCGATTCAATTCAATCATTATCTTATAATTAAAGTTGTTAAATAAATTGTCCTGGAGTTAAGTCATTTAGAGAATTGCGAGGCTTAGATCTTAGCCACTGCAATAGTTTTAGCCATCAGGCATTTACCCTATTAAACCCATAGAAAAATCTCATTTGATTACAATGACACGTATTTACTTACATCATGTATACGAGGTCTACACTGTAGTATAATGATGTCTTTCGACGACATTTTTGGGGGACGTCCACAAAGATAGGTGTTGGTCTGATCTTTACCACCCTGTATAGCCGTTGCAATTAGCTTGTCACTAATTTGTTCTAGGTTTAAGCAATTTTTCGCCTAATTTCCCCGGGTTATAATTTCATTTACGCCATTTGAAGGTGGTTATTATTTTTTGTTACTTACCTTTGGGATATTCCAATTCGGCCTGTCTACTTATGCACTGGCAAGTTCCCTTGGTATCGCCCTGAGCTAGCGCGCAATGCATTACGGACGTTGACTTTGTACAACAGCGAGTTCTACCAAATCCACCATTCAATCCCTTAGCCTCGCAACGTGGATATTTCTAGGAGTAGCCAAAATGCCAAGCCAAATTAGTACCAGGCTTTTCTTTAACAGTACATTTCAAGGAAAGACACGAATTTCATTGGCTCTTAACCAATTTTATCGATTGCTTATCCTTTAAATATGCCTATAATCCACCAGTAATAAAAAAATTACAAACAATATTAAACTAGAAATAGCTTAATACTTACCATCAATATAGGCTTAGCTGGATTCATGGAGATCCAGCATAAGGTGTAGTGACCGATAACATTGATCGCAGCCAAAGGACTGGAAAAGCTGATAAAGACGAGGAATTTCAAAATAGGTCAAAAAATTCAGGGAATTTCAAAAACTGGTTAAGGAAAAATGATTTAGATTTAGTAAAATCATGGTAAAGTCAGGAAATTTTGTAATGAAAAATCTGTGGCAACCCTTCTTGAAACATTTGGCTAAAAACGTTCGATTTTGTCGGATGGGCTGCCACAGTTTGGAATTATATAATAGGCGACGAAGATAATAAACTTGCCCTTCACCTTCAGCAGCCTATTTGCTATTTACTAAAATATCGAATCTTTGTTTTTAAAGTAGTTGTTTTTCTCTAGTTTCTGATAACGCTTTAGATTGAGAAAAACGTAAAATCCAGAATCTGTTTCGTCGGTGTTAATTGTTGCTTTAAGTGACACTTACTTTCATTGGGGAATTGGGCGGCATCAAATGGCGCAGGTGTGGCACGCAAGTTTGGTTTCCGAAGCATTCTAAAAAATTATATTTTTAAACAGTGTTTGATTAATTACCGCTAAAAGGGGTAATTAAACCTTTATTGTTTTCAAACAAAAGTCTATGGAAACCTTTTCGGGGGCCAAACGTCTAAATGGGGAAAGGAGCCAGCGTGGTAACCATCAGAGTGACCATATTTCTTCTATTTTATCATTATTCCTATATTTTCAATATGTTCCTATAAATTCGACCTTTTTCCTACATTTCAAGATTTACTTTCGTATTTACGGGTTTTCACCGCGTATTTTAAATTTATACGTGCCGCTTACAAACTACAAACATTAAATTGATATTCTTAATAATTAAGAAAATCATCTTTCAAGTTTATAAGACGACGTACTGCGGTTGAAGATGAAGCGAGTCCGATTTTCTCAGTCCTCGGTCTCGCCCTAAGTATTCCGAAAATTGTACAAAAAGGCGGCCAGACCCAGTATATTCTTCCTAGAGTAGATTAGACTCGAAATCGTGACGGCCGGGAGAGACGCGCTCCTTCGTTTTACGAGAGAAAGGTGCAGAATTATTTTCCGTCGATACATTTTCACCCCCGTTAAAAGTCTAGAAAGCTCACTAAATATTAGCACTGCCTACTTAGTTCCGATCTCAAAATTTCTCCTGTATTTTCCTATAATTTCGCTAATTCCTGTATATTTGCCTATAATTTCGCTAATTCTCCTATATTTTCTTGTGATTTCGCTAATTCTCCTATATTTTCCTATAAATTGGACAATTTCAACAAGAGCGAAACCGTGGCATTTTAAAATTTGGTCCACTTTTGTTGAATTCGGGTTATTTGATTCGGAATTATTTTATTACCATTTCCAATCAGTATCAGTACTGTATCAGTTTTATCTGGATAGTGGGGTATCTCGCCAAGGTAAGCCTGTAATGGAGCGATAAAGATCGCGGCGAAAAAAGCGACGATAATGCCAAACCTTTGGCGAAGAGGACTATTTCAAACCAAAAGCCAGGGGCATAGCGAAGGGCGTATAATTGGGAAGGGATCGGTTTAATCTTTGCCAACTCAAGATTTTTTTTATTTTTCCCAAAAAAAAATGGTACGTGTGGTAGTTTAGATTGTTTTTAGGTTTCGTTGCTATTTTGAATAACGTTTACGTGTCGATCTTTTAACTTTGCCCATGAATCTATAATTTCAGAAAATCTAAAATTGTCTTAAATATTGTCTTAGCGATAAATGATTCAAACGATCATCCGTCATAGTTGTTCTCATCGTATTTTTGACAAATGTTAACTCGCTAAATTTTCTTTCTTTGGTAGCTAATGAGTAACGAGTCGTACCAGAGTAAAGGCTAATTTGAGAATATGTTTAAGCTCTATAGCTTTTTCAAAAATGTCTCTCGTACATTTGGCTTCACCGCAGTTTTCGAATAGAACTTCCATTTCCGTTTGAAGCGCTTACGCGTCAGGTTTGTGACGTTTGTCGTCCAGAGGTGGAAACGTGTCTAGAACAGCGGATAGATTTTCTATGGTCAACGTTTTTCTCGAAACTGGAACCTCAAATACGCCAAAAAGGGACTTAGTACCTCAACGCAATTTTTTGAATTAGAGCTCAAAAAAGAATTCGGCTTGTTGAGGACCAATTTAAATTCTATCCGGAAAAATTCATGTAAAGTTAAGGTCGCGGCATTTGATCCGTTGCGGTTCAACTTTAATGGAGCCACTCGACGCCGATGATGTTTGATGAAATCGCTCTTCATATTAATATCTAGGAACACCTTTTTCACTCGCACTTCTTACTATAATGGATAGAATGTCTTTATGAGATTTATCAGCAGTAAAATGGGCCATGACCGTGTAAAAGAGACTCTCCTTTACTTCGTTAACAACCGCTTTACGGACAGCTTCACCTATAAGTTTAATGAATTCATTCTGCGATTCTGAACTAAGGTAGGTGACGTGGTGGTAAGGCCTCATTTATAAACCCAATAGCCATCTTTAGTCCCTGTCGTCCAAGAGTTCTAGCAACATCAAACAACATCTTAATCTCCTCAGTGTTGAATGTCAGCATTCTTCGCTCTTCAATCATGGTATTTATTTTGGTCTAGTCAAAAGTTGATTCTAGTTTTCCTTCGTTTAACATAAACTGGCAGTAGTCAGAAATTGCTGATTTACACGAAGCGGAATAAAAATGCATTTGTAATTCCCCTGGCTTAAGTTTTCCAGCGCTTTTTATTTTCCCCAAGCTCTCATACCATCTTTGATCCAAGGTCGTTCGCTTCTATTTCTACCATACCTGACAGGAAAAAGACAGCGAGTACAGCAATAAGCGGAATCCTTAGTGGTACCGCATTCCAGAAACTCGAATTCTGTGTACCAATTGAGATTAAAATGGTTTTAGCTGTCGCTCGGATAAGACGAGAGCAAGACCAAGAGAAATTAAGTACCGTCTTTGATTGTCTGCAGTAATATTCGGTCTTTTTCCCGGATCGTGCGATACAAGGTCTTCCTTTAATGCGCTTTCAGAATCCTGAATTTAAAATTTTATAGAATTTATTCTTGGCGATGAACAAAAAATTAATTTATTAAACAGTAGATAAGCTATTTTTAATGGTATTTTTTATCGATAACTGAAAATTACATTCACTGGGTTCTTCTACTCGGGTAGCCCTCTTCAGATATTAGAGTTTCGCAACAAGAAAGTAAGTCCAGGCAATTTTCTTTCAAAGATGTACTGTACTATACCATCTGAATAGCTGATATTTTTTTCACAATGGTTTCTGTTCAATTTCTTTTGGGAGTCTTTTCTCAAACGTAAATTGTTCCAAAATATATGCCAGTTTTCCGGCGCATTTCGAAAACAAAAAGATTCCGCCTCCATATTGACTGTGGCTTCTTCGATTTTGGCGTACTTAGATCCTGTGTTACGTAGTCAGGGACTTTTTACGATTTCCTGACTGGGCTGAATATTCGTAGACAAATACTATGACGCTTGTTTATAATAAAAATTATCGTTGTTCAATTCTACAATATTGTCGTTGTATTTGTATTGAATTGCGTTTCTATTGTAGCCTTCGTCAATGTTACATTGTCGTTTGATGGGTTTCGCGTTGACGTTGTTTTTTCTCGAGTCTCGGTTGGTGTGAATTTACGTAGAACTTTGGTTACTTCGTGGTTCGTTTCTTCCCTAACTTCATTTTTGTTTGGTTCCTTGTCCTCGGTAAACACTTTCTCTATATTTACTGCTGCCATTTGCCTTAATGAGGCTGCTACTTGGTCTTCATTTTATTTTCCAGTCGTCTGTGTGGTTTTTCCTGAATCATTTAATACTGTTTCTTTTTTCGATGTTTTTTGCCTTTTGGCAGCTTCCAATGGATTATCCAGCGCTCCTACAGTCTTTATATTGATCTTTCCCCCATTGTGACAATTGGTTTCATGACCAGATTTGTTATCATTGAAAAACATTGCGCGGCAATTCAAGTATTCAACTTTAATCTGCCACCGGTATTCATTTTTAATACTAAAACTATTTGAATACAGGGACTCCATAACGGGAAATTTACGCGTGACTGAAATAGGTAACGTTAAAAAATACTAAAGAGAACAAAAATAATAATACAATGGAGTAACAGTAACAGGCTGACGAGCAAAGTAAGAGCCTAATAAAAAGGCCTGAAATAATAAATAGTTCTAAAATATGCAAGTCGGGTTAAACAAAAAAAAAAAATACCAACACTTAACAATGATAGAACTACCGCATGAATAGGCAAAACTCAACAGTGCACGCAGGGGATAAAAAGGCTAAGTGAGCGTAGCTCCACAATGGTGCGGGGGAGGGAGTTCCAAATGGGAACCGTTCTGCTGAAAAACGAGTGCTTTGGGGGGTCTTTTGAAGAGGGGAGTACGAACAGTTTTCGGGAATGGCCACGGGTGGAGTGGGCAGAAGGGGCGAAGATATAGTAATTCTGTTCAGGGAGATGAAGGGTTCTAAAGAGGTTAACCAGGTCGAGGTACACACGGCGATCGTGACGGGGTAGGTGCCGGAGGCGGTGAGGAATCCGCGAAACCCAGCACTGAACTTTGTCCAAAGTCCTGACTCGGGTGATGATTCTAAATCTGACTACCAAATTATAGGAGGGGCGGACATAATACTGGAATAATCGGGTAAGAAGGGGTAACGATATACCGGGATAATTGGTTTTGTAAACAAAGAACGGAACATTTGCCCGGCCACAGGTAATTGTAATGCGTGAGTGGAACGTGAGGTTATGGGTGCCATGTATACCCAAATCATGTCACTCGTTAACGCGTTGGATATTGGTGCGATAATACACTGAATGAACGAACTGGATATTTTTTTCTTTCCCAAGAACTTTCAATCAGCTATCGAGCGTTTGTCTCCGGGCGCATGTGTCAAAGTTAGCTGGAATGGAGCGAAACAGAGAATTTCTACCTCCTTTTTAATTTCACGCGGAAACTTGTAGTCCAGGGATATAAGGGTTTGACCTAGAACAAATTAGTAACAAGCTAATTCCAACGGCTATATAATGTACTTATAATGCTTATGAAGGGGAAAAAGTTCATTCATTCCGGGAGGTGGAAGACCCCTAAAAATAGCCGCCATTTAGAAAATTTGCGTTTTTTATATTTTACTGTTAAACCGTAACCCGCAGAAGTAAACTGTCACTGTAGAAAATAACGAGGCTTTGACATTCAATCAACTTTCTATGATTTACCATTCTAAAGTTGTTCATGTTTTAAATCGCGCGCGTCATCCCAATAAACTATTATAAGTATTAAGTTCAATTCTCTGGTTTTGCGTTTACACTATAGGAGTTCAAGATGAAAAAAATAATTAATGAGACAGATATTTTACGGTTTAAACCTGAAAAACTTAATTCACCACGGGGAAATAAATTTTAGGTAAAATATATTGTTCGTTGTTATAATTAAACGCTTTCAAAAAAAGAATGATTACTTCATGTCAAGTTAGCACTGGCATCTAGGCCCATTTACCAATTCTATTTATGCCTAGATAGAACGGGTAGACTGGCTTCGCGTGTGCTGCTAAATGAAGGTGAAATTGATTTTAGTACGAAATAACTGATTACTGCGCAAATTCGTATTTAATAAGCATCTTTCGCTTCTATTAGGTTTATTCCGAGTATAATAAGAGTTGAGAACAGACGCGGATTCCATAAACTTATATTAATTAGGAGCTTTTATACTGAACTATTCCTCTTCGAAAAATGTTTCTCATAATCGTCGTGTTTACGCTAATCTTCATCGCTCCACTAAACGCTGACCTCAAAGTTACGACAACTAGAATGTGAATAGTCCAGCAAATATTTCGTGAAATAAATGCGTTATATCCGGAATTCATAAAAAATAAAGAAGGAATATTTCTCCCCAGTCTTTAGCGAGTGCGCTTCTTAGTCCTCAATCCCCTTGTATCAGAGGGGGTAGGAAAGAGTGGTCTTGTATTCTTGATGTGAAACGGGGGCGCAACCTGGGCAACCACTTACGTCAGCAATGACAGTTCGAGAGAGCCAATAAGATATAAATTAAGTTTGGTTTGACGTTGAACCATTCCTTGGGCTATGATTCGGAATACAATGGAATAGAATATTCTTTCTATATTTATTTATGAATTCGTGATTATATATTAAATACGGATAAGGCTAAGTACGAAGAAAATCTTAACTAATAGTTTAGCGGTAATGTTTTCTCTTCTTCCGAAGGGCCTTTCACTTACACCAAATTTTTACCCCCAATTAATTGGGACAACTCGCGTTGCTCCAAGCAAATTCGATTCAATAGAAAATAACGCTAAAAAGTCCGTTTTGATTCGAGTTTCACGGGAAACGATTAAACGAAAACGTTTCGCGGTATTTTTAATAATTAATCTAGATCTTAGTCTATAATAATATCTAGCATTTAAGGCGTTGAAGACAATATCGGCTGAAATACAGCCCTATACCTGCTTGAACTCGAAAGAGACGCAAAATGATTGTAGTTCGTCGAAGTTGAATCATCCGATGAGGATCGTGATACGTAGCGTGTCTCTAGAACTAGTCACGTAAATTTGTAAGTAGATTATAGTCCAGGGAAATAAGGGTTTGACTTAGAACAAATTAGTAACAAGCTAATTCCAACGGCTATGTAATGTACTTATAATGCTTATTAAAGGGAAAAAGTTCATTCACTTCCGGGAGGTGGAAGACCCCCAAAAATGGCCGCCATTTTGAAAATTAGCGTTTTTTACATTTTACCATTAAACCGCAGAAGTAAACTGTCAATGTTCAAAAAAACGAGGCTTTGACATTCAATCTAACGGTACATCCATCAACTTTCTATGATTTACCATTCTAAAGTTAAAGCCATTTGGATGAAGCGCCATTTTGAATTTTTGACGTTTTTTCTAGACCCGGAAAAAATCCTGCTAAAACTACTAGTAAAATCGATTAGGTTCTTGTGAGCATTAAGTATTCTTTTTGAATTGAAACTTAGGTTTTTAAACTTATTATTCTTTGGATAAATATGCGTTATAATAATATAATCCGACGAAATATAATCATTTTGATTTCCATTATTTGTGCCTCTTTCGAGTTCAATCACGTATTGGGCTGTATTTCAGGGCTTATGCGTGGTTCCTATTAGCGCAGACTCAGAGTTGCGCGCTTCCCAGTTGCGAGGTTCTTAATTGCGCAGTTTTCCCATTTGCACAGTTTCCGTTTACGCAGTTTTCCCAGTTGCGCTGTTTCCGTTTACGCAGTTTTCACAATTGCTGTTTCCATTTCGAATATTAACATTAATATTTGCGCATTTCCCAAATAAAAATACTACAAATAAATTAAATATATACAAATAAGCGCTTTCAGAACCTATCCACGCATAACACACGTTGCTATGGGAAACGCGTCGAGTGGAGGGATTATCGATCGCCTAGTTTGTCTCTCTCATCATAGCGTAGCCAATCAGAATAGTATCAGAATGGGAATTACGCTACTGACGTCTTTGAAGATATGGCACGTTGCCCCTGCAAGTTCCTCGTCAATTTCGAATTCGTCTATTAAGAGTGTAAAGTAGTTTGGAAGAGACGCGGATTCGAGAAACTTATCTATGATTTGGGAGCTTTTGGCAGGGGCGAGATCAAGGTATGTGCCTATTAGCGCAGTTCCTATCAGGGCAGTTCCCATTAGCGCGGTTCCCATTTGCGCAGTTTCCCATAGCGCAATTTCCCTGTAGAGCATTTCCCATTAGCGTAATTCTCATAAGCGCCGTTTCCCATTCGCGCCGTATCCCATTCGCGTAGTTTCGTCTGCGTGGATTCCCATTAGCGCCATTTACAGTATGGAGATAAACGTTTTTTTAACAGAGTTGCCGTGGTTCGGTAGTGGAATGGTTAGCACAGACGGCTTCTGACCAGAAGATAGTGAGTTCGAGCCTACATCCGGAAAATGACATGTTATAGTTTTCGATTTATTTGGTTCATGTAAATTTTAAAAAAATTGTTGTTCATTTTAGTTTTAGTTGTTGTTAGCAGTTTCGGATAATGTAGGAAAAATTGCAAAAAAAACCAAATAGGTTGTGGGGTAATTTTTGCGTACGTGTTTCTGTTCAGTTTTGCATGATTTTGCTGTTTTCTGTGTTGTAGGTCAGTTTTGTATATTTATGTCGGGTTCAATTACAGATTTAATTTTAATAGGGGTCAAGTTATTTTTTATGCTAAAATAAAGGACAAAACGGTACTACTAAATTACAAATTTTCCATTTAGGTAATGCTCATTTGTTAATTCTCTTTTAGAAAACATCGTTTTTGATCGTGATTCAGTGGTTTAGGTTAGGTTAGTTCTTCTGAGACAATAAATGCTGAAACAGGAAACCTTGTGAAGGTAGGGTTAAAATATTTTTAAGAAAGAGTGGATTGCGCGTCTTGGACAAATCGGTTATTGAGAAACGGCGCAAATGGGGACCGCGCTTATGGGAAACTGCGCTAATGGGAACGGCGTAAATAGGAATGGCGCTATAGGGGAAACTGCGCAAGTGGGAACTGGGGACGCCGCTAATGGAACCGTGCTAATGGGAAACTGCGCTAATAGGGAACTGCGCTAATGGGCATAATTCGAGATCAAAGGGGGTGCTGGGGCAGCTTCTACTACCAACATTTTCCTAGAGTTGGCAAACTGCGCAATTTGGTTTTGAACTGGCATTTTTGCGAACTGAAAATGACATAAATTATTGAGATTTCTGTTTAAAAGGTAAAAAATTTCGTGAAAAAACTAAAAAAAAATCACTCCTTCACGTGACCAAAATCGGTAGCTAAAGGTCTCGGAGCCAAAAATCTATGCTCTAGACGCCGATTAATATACGCAAAGTGTTCACGATCACAGCAAGCGGAGAGAAAATGAAGTTTTCTCTTATGTTAATGAAGTGGGCGGGCGGGCGAGTTGAGCCTGCTGTACTGGCCTCTAAACAAAAGAGGAAGAAGAAACAAGACGGTTCGCAGAGGCCCGTAATACTAATTCCACACGCCTAATGTCTTCCGCAATTTCGCAGCCTAGCCTAACCTTATAACTTTACAACTAAACAATTAACTAAAATTAAGCAATCGCCTAAAAAATAAATCACGTACTACCTATAACCAAAAAAAAAAATACCCCAAACATGAGCCAAATATAAACCATTAACAATAACCTAAAAGAAAACATACGCCAAAAATCAACCATAACCTACATCTAAACCAGTATCTATACTTAAACAATCACCTAAAAGAAAACGTCAGTTAAAAATACACCGTTACCTGTATCTAAACCTGTATCTGTATCTAAACCTTTATCTTAACATAGCCTATATCTAAACCATTATCTAAATCTTAACCATGTCCTAAATCTAAACCATTACCCAAATCTAAAGCATTACCTAAATCTAAACCATTATCTAAATCTAAACCATCATCTAAATCTTAACCATGTCCTAAATCTAAACCATTACCCAAAACTAAAGCATTACCTAAATCTAAACCATTACCTATATTTAAAACTAAACAATCAACTGAAGTTTATAATTACTCCTTATAAAACCTGGAATATTTCATTACAAATCCTCTCGTATAAAATCGAATTTCCTTAGCACTCCTCTCAAAGAGGATCTTTGGCGCCCCGGAGAGCCCGGGGTAAGGTTAATATCTCCCGCGTTATTGTTCCTAAACCGCCCGCTATATCGGCAACAAATTTTTACCGAAGCAAGGGGCTAAGTTCTAGTTTCCAGATCGCCCTCGTAGATGTAAAGTTATAAGCTTAAGTTAGGTTAGGCTGCGAAATTGCGGAAGACATTAGGCGTGTGGAATTAGTATTACGGGCCTCTGCGAACCGTCTTGTTTTTTCTTCTTTTGTTTAGAGGCCAGTACAGAAGGCTCAACTCGCCCGCCCGCCCGCTTCATTAACATAAGAGAAAACTTCATTTTCTCCCCGCTTGCTGCGATCGTGAACACTTTACGTATATTAATCGGCGTCTAGAGCATAGAGGTTTTTGCTCCGAGACGCCTTAAGCTACCGATTTTTGTCACGTGAAGGAGTGATTTTTTTTTAAATTTTTTCACGAAATCTTTTACCTTTTAAACAGAAATCTCAGTAATTTATGTCATTTTCAGTTCGCAAAAATGCCAGTTCAAAACCAAATTGCGCAGTTTGCCAACTCTAGGAAAATGTTGGTAGTAGAAGCTCCCCCAGCACCCCCTTTGATCTCGAATTATGCCCATTAGCGCAGTTTCCCATTAGCGCAGTTTCCCATTAGCGCGGTTCCAATTAGCGGCGTCCCCAGTTCCCATTAGCGCAGTTCCCACTTGCGCCGTTTCCCCTATAGCGCCATTCCTATTTACGCCGTTCCCATTAGCGCAGTTCCTAAAAGCGCCTTTCCCATTAGCGCCGTTTCTCAATAACCGATTTGTCCAAGACGCGCAATCCACTCTTTCTTAAAAATATTTTAACCCTACCTTCACAAGGTTTCCTGTTTCAGCATTTATTGTCTCAGAAGAACTAACCTAACCTAAACCACTGAATCACGATCAAAAACGAAGTTTTCTAAAAGAGAATTAACAAATGAGCATTACCTAAATGGAAAATTTGTAATTTAGTAGTACCGTTTTGTCCTTTATTTTAGCATAAAAAAAACTTGACCCCTATTAAAATTAAATCTGTAATTGAACCCGACATAAATATACAAAACTGACCTACAACACAGAAAACAGCAAAATCATGCAAAACTTAACAGAAACACGTACGCAAAAATTACCCCACAACCTATTTCGTTTTATTGCAATTTTTCCTACATTATCTGAAACTGCTAACAACAATTAAAACTAAAAAAAACAACAATTATGTTTAAAATTTACATGAACCAAATAAATCGAAAACTATAACATATCATTTTCCGGATGTAGGCTCGAACTCACTATCTTCTGGTCAGAAGCCGTCTGTGCTAAACATTCCGCTACCGGACCACGGCAACTCTGTTAAAAAAACGTTTATCTCCATACTGTAAATGGCGCTAATGGGAAACGGCGCAGATGAAACTACGCGAATGGGATACGGCGCGAATGGGAAACGGCGCTTATGAGAATTACGCTAATGGGAATTGCTCTAATGGGAAATTGCGCTATGGGAAACTGCGCAAATGGGAACCGCGCTAATGCGAAACTGCGCTAATGGGAACGGCGCAAATGGGAAACTGCGCTGATAGGCGCATACCTTGATCTCGCCCCTGCCAAAAGCTCCCAATTAATAGATAAGTTTCTCGAATCCGCGTCTCTTCCAAACTACTTTATATTCTTAATAGACGAATTCGAAATTGACGAGGAACTTGCAGGGGCCACGCGCCATATCTTCAAAGATATCTGTAGCGTAATTCCCATTCTGATCCTATTCTGATTGGCTACGCTATGACGAGAGGGACAAACTAGGCGATCGATAATCCCTCCACTCGACGCGCTTCCCATAGCAACGTGTGTTATGCGTGGATAGGTACGTTGATAGATCGAGAGATAGAGTGAGGGGCAGGCGTGCCATCTATTTTGATAATTCATCATTATATTTGTACCCTAAATGGCGTAGCCCCTGGAAGTAGGTTTACGAGTATGAAAATTTCGAATTCGTCAATGCGCGATAGATATGTATTAAATAAGAATTAGCGCAAGAGGCAGTTTATTTCAGACTATAATCAATTTCACATTCATTTGGCAGCACGCGCGAAGCTATATAGGCTACCCGTTTTTTCTAGGATTTGTTTCTCTAGAAATAAAGGAAGCTTTAATATTGGTATAAGTTGTAGCAGCCAGTGTCAACTCTAAATAAAATTGTCAATCGTTTTTTTAAAGCGTTTAAATTATGACAATGAGCAATATATATTTTATTTCCACGTGGTCAATTAAGTTTTGTCAGTTTTAAACCGTAAAGTATGTCTCATTAATTATTTTTTTCATATTCAACTCCTATAGTTTAAACGCCAAGCCACATAATTGAACGTAAACCTCATAATAGTTTATAGAGATGACTCGCACGATTTAAAAGATGACTTCTTTATTAGTCATTCTCTGTCACTTGGAAGTTTAGTTAATAATAATTAATCTTTAAAAACTCATTAATAAACGGAATTGTTTATGGATGACACGCTTGTTAATTTGAACGAAGACCTTTTTATTTGCTGTTCTCTTAAAAGTTAGGTTCTCACTTGACCAAAAATAACGAGCAAAAACTTGAACGCCAGCGGTTTGAAATTTTAACGCGGGTGCCAGCGGTAGAGAATTCTCACTCGCAAACGGAATTTTTGAGAAAACGAATCGGTCACCCTAATATTCCTTAATCCATTTGAAACGGTAAAATCATACCAATATTCAAATCGCCTGGAATCGTTTTAACCGTCACGTCTTCACGTGTTGTATTTATAAATCGATTTATCGTAGCTTCATCTATCGGTTGTTTCAAACCGAATCGGTACGGAACTGGTTCCCGAAGCAGTTTCGACATATCGAATCAAATCGTTTTGAGAAAAGACGGTTTCCCACTCACACGACTCTGGCGAAACGTTTTGAAACGGTTAATATCAATTCCTTGGCCTAGTACGAACGCGGCTAAAGTAAAGCGAGAGACTTTTGGTATAGGTTCAATTTATATATACTAGATGATATCAATACGGTAATTGATAATTAGGTCAGCTTGAATAAATTAACTCGCGTAATTAGTGATATTCATCAGTGTACTAAGATATAGCAGATAAAATTATTTAAGAATGACAAAAAACTGATTGATTATTTTTCGGGCAAAAAACCGAAAACGGATTTAACGGAAGGTAAATATTTATTCCCTTTTAGGAATTAGATTGGTTTGTTCCCATTTAGCCCAATCCCAAATCACCAACCATTTTTTATGAATCAGATCTCATTTCGCCCAATCTTCATTTCGCCTAAAATAGGATTGTTGTTCTGTAAGTGGGCTGTACTTACGATTTTTAGAATGCCGACCAGCATCTTATGTCAATCTACACAATGTTAGGTTAAGTAAGGTTATGTTAGGTATCCATTCCCAAGGATTACGGACGAAAGATTCATATACTTAGTATCATAAAAAAAAACTTGTGATTTTGACATCTCGTTAATTAATTGACATCTTGATAATTAATTTGTACCTTCCCATTAGTTAATTAATGCTATTCCCCTCGAGTTAATTTCTAGTTTCCTACAATTACTAGCTCCATTAAAGTTATTTACTATATCCCTATAAGTTATTTAATTACTATATCGCTATGACGAGAGAGACAAACTTGGCGGTAACCCATCCCCTAGCGATTCGAGGTTCCACGCTTTTCCTTTAACACGAGAGCGAAAGATAGAGTAAGGCCGTCTATAGTGATAATTTATAATTATATTTGTACCCCAATGGCCACTGAATCAGTTGGTTTAAGAGTATGGAAATTTCGAATTCTTCAATTAAATTACATTTATATTTTGTTAGTGTTGAAGTTTCCAAGAAAATCGTCCGGAGCGGCTAGGGGTTTCGCGCTCAGACCCTCATTTAAGGCCCATCCAAACTTTGCCCAGGGCTCCTAATCTCAAAAACGTCCCTACGCCCCTGTATCTTCCGCAATTAGTCTGGGATGAAAAATGAAACTCCTGAGTATATTTACTCTAATTTGTTCTAGCGGCTTCTCGCATGTACTTCAATGACTTCTTGGTATAATAGCCTTTTCAGACGAGGCGTAACTAGCCTGTTTAATCAGCTTTAATCGTGGTTGAATGACAATTAACCGAGGTTTATTGAACTGAGACGGCTATGTAAACCTCGGTTAATTCTGATTAAACCACGGATAATTACGCAGCTCGTCTGAAGAGGGTATTAGATCGACTTATTTCTACCATTATTAGTAAACATACGCAAAGTTTCTGATCCAAATTCGTTGCGAAAATGGATTATGGCGTGAATACTAGTTTTAAGCGCGCTTTTTAAATAAATTTCTTACCACTTGTATCAAGCAAAAAAGTTCTGCCCGGTCTGTCATTTTCGTCATCGTGCGGGGAAGCGTTAAAGAAAAACGAAAAACATACGATTAGGTGAAATATTGTACGAAGTGGACTATTTCTAACTAAAAGCTCCTAATAGCTAAATACTTTTCGAATTCCCGACTCTTCCCACGTGCTTTTACCTGGATAGCCCTTAAAGGGAGAATGCAACCTTATAACGAGTGCTTTTTTTATCCATTCCTTATCGTTTAAATAGGCCTAATCTACCGAAAAAGGTTTACAAAACAAATATTAAACTAGAAATAGGTTTAAAAATAGGCTTAGAGGGATTTATGGAGATCCGCAATTGGCTTTGTGTAAGGTTTAGCGACCAATGAGCGAAGGCCCGTCGTTCACGCGAGATCTCCACGAGACTTACAATCGAGTTCGATTGGTCGCTCGATCTTATACGCGAGGAAATCAAGATCCCCATGAATCCCGCTAAGCCTTTTTCCGGCTAAGTTTTAAATTTTTATCGTAAACATTTTATCGGTGGATTAGGCCTAGTTAATCGATAAGGAATCGATAAAATACCACTCGTTATTAGGTTGCATTCTCATTTTAATAATTTACGTATTAAATACGAATTTAATTCGTATTATAATCAATTCCACCTTGGCGACTCATTTATCTCTGTGATTTGTTTGCCAAGAGATAAAAGCATGATTGGCAACTCGAAATGCAATTGTCCGCGTAAAACTTTAATTAGTACAAAACGTAATAATTATAATCCCTTGAGAGAATAGCCAGTAAAAAGTCATCTTTGAAATCTCTCGTCATCCATCGATTGGAATCGAATAATCAACATCTTAGGATAACTTTTTATAACTAGGCTTTTTTCAAAAAAGTCATCTTTGAAATCTCTCGTCATCCATCGATTGGAATCGAATAATCAACATCTTAGAATAACTTTTTATAACTAGGCTTTTTTCAAATATTTTAATCTCGGATAAAATGTTTTTTTAATATAAAACCACAAACTGTTTAAACAGACGCGTTTCAAATGGATACGAATTATTCGGATAGAAAATTTGAAGCTTTATTTATGAAAAAAAAATTGTAAATTACGCTTTTATTCAAACGGATAATGCGAAAAAAATATGATGTTTCTCGAAATCCGTGTAGAATGAAATATAATAATTATTATATTTGGGTTAAAATTCGCGAAGAAACTCGAGTTTCAAATTTTTCTTATCGGTGAATGAATAGCTCGTATAACTATCAATTTCCTATAAAAATGAGTACGAATAAAAAGTTTTCCTTACATTCCGATACTCGAATAAGAACGGATAATATCCGAATGTCTCTCACGATGGTTTTATTCGATTAACAAAGTTATACGAATTCCGAGCTCTCGTCATAAGTAAACGGAATAATTTAAAAGATTATTTTCTTGGAGATAACCTTTATGGTTTATACTTTGACCTTTCATTGTCTTAAATTAAAAGTTTTCAAAATCGATCAAATATAATTCAAGTATTCGCTCCGTTGGTTTTCCCAAACTGTAGTCAGACCCGTTATCTTTGAACATTTCTAGCTTTAAACCATTTTCCACTAAAGATTGGGTGGTCCAAATCCATCAAGAAGGAGCTCTGTTTGTAGACAGAATATCGGGAAATTCTAAACAAATAACCTCGTGATCGTGAGAACAAATGAAGAAACGATACGGGCCTCAACATCCGACTCCACGGACAAATTGATTTTGAAAAATGGCAATTTCAATTCATCATAAATATTGTGGGATCGAGAAATATATCGAATGTTTCGCGTAAGCAGACACTATTAGCTTAGGTATTTTTGCTGAAAGTTGCCCTAAAAAATCCTTTGTTTGTATTAATTATATAGTCATGTATAAAGCTGAATTCGTGTCCCTTATATATCTGTATTTCCTATAAGTAATTGAAATTTACGGCTGGGCATCCTGCCAACGCGTATAGGACAAAGTAACGATAGATTAACCTTTGGCAGAATCGTGATTGCCAAATATTGAAATAGTTTTAAACCCTGGAACCTTATTTTAAAAAAGGTCACGTTATTTTTTATCGATTCTTCCTCTAATTATAAGATATATCCGCGTAGTTTCGGGAAATATATCCCGATGCTATTGGAAGTCAAAATATATTCAGATTTCACCGTTCAGTCACTAAACCAATAGCGTAACGCCCTGCCTTCCAGCGAATAAAATACTCGTGGCAAGCTCTATTCTGCTCGCCATGTTTGTCACACCTCGCGTTATATAATGGTAAAATATGGATCTATTTTGATTTTTAAAATCAAGGGATATATTTCCTTAAACTGCGCGGATAGGTCTTATAATTAGCGAATGAATCGATAAAAAAAAACTACCTGATTGTCCTCTTCACGCTCTCAAGTACACACGCAACCTGCCTGAATTCGGGCCTCGTTTCGCGCCAAACACGTGAATTTCCTTTTCAAGAATTGAAAAAATTCCGAAGGTGCTGGCACGCGCGTGACGTCAGTTTTACGATTGAATTTATTCTCGTCATAGAATATATATCGCTGAAAATTCCGTTTTGTTTCGCCGTTCGTGAGAAAAGGTTTAACCGAAAACGTTTCGAGGTGTTTTTAGTAATATTAACTAGATCTTAAACTATAATATCTAAAATTTAACGCAATACAGGCAATAATGGCTGCAATACGGTATGGACCCAGTAGCGCGGTTCCCAGTTGCGTGGTTCCCAGTAGCGCAGTGGGCCAGTTGCGTGGTTCCCATTTGCGCAGTTTCGCAGCTGCTCTATTTTCCCAAGTCCGCACTTGCCGTTTGCGCATAGTTCCCATTTACGCATTTTTTCCCATGCGCAGTATTCCTATTTGCGAAGTTTTATCAATTGCGCGGTTTCTATATTGAGCAGTTTCTTTACAACTATTAGATTTTTAAAACGAAATCCGAGTTGTCGTAGCGTAACGAGATTGTCACTGGGTTATCAATCGCAGGGTTCTGGGATCGATTCTTACAGAATGGTGGTTTGTAGGGATCGATTCTTATTGAAGGCGGTATGTAATAATCATTATTTCATTCAGTAGTTCATAATGAATTTTTTTTTTTATTTTTTATAAAATATATTATAATTTTACGTATATTATTAGAAATTATTTCTAGTGGAAATAAATTTTATTTACAGGTTGGGTTAGTTTAGGTTACTAATAGATAATTAAAATCACTGTTGCGTAGTGATGCAATAAAACTATTTATAAATACAGGAGACGTCTAGTTTCGAAAACCGTTCGGTTTCATCGTCAGGTGATTTCTGTACTGGTTTTTACAGTTGTTAGTAAATATTGTCCCGTTTCTGAAAGCGCTTATTTGTATATATATATAATTTATTTGTTTGTAGTATTTTTATTTGGGAAATGCGCAAATATTAATGTTAATATTCGAAATGGAAACAGCAATTGTGAAAACTGCGTAACTGGGAAAACTGCGTAAACGGAAACTGCGCAACTGGGAAAACTGCGCAATTAAGAACCTCGCAACTGGGAAGCTGCGCTACTGGGAGCCGCGTAACTGTGAGCCAACGCGAATAGGAACCGCGCATAAACCCTGAAATACAGCCCAATACGTGTTTGAACTCGAAAGAGGCACAAATAATGGAAATCAAAATGATTATATTTCGTCGGAAGTTGAATCATCCGATGATGATCGTGATACGTAGCGTGTCTCTAGAACTAGTCGTATAAAGAACAACAGCAACTCCCCATAAGAGTCTGGGTCCACGTAATGTTAAAATTTTTCGTCTCTTTTATGATAAATTCGTATTATATTATTAAAATAGGGTAGTTGGGGGATAATTTAAAGCTAAAATTCGAGCTCACAACTGTAAATTTTGGGAATTACAACGAATGGAAGGTTTCTTCCATAATGTAAAGAATAGGAAGAATCTATGACTTCCGTGCCGGATATGAAAGCCTTCCCCCACACGAAAATCTTGAACGGTTATTATTTTAGATTCATAATTATGTTAGGAAAATATTAGGAAAGAATTATTTTGTAACTGCCACGGGTATAGTGCTGGCGGCAAAATGAAATTCGTATATTTTTGGTCTACTATGCCTCGAAATCCTCGAAAACGCCTGTAGAAGTGTTCCACTTGTCAAGCATTCATGCAGTAGGCTTTTGCTAGCTTTACAGGGGCCGTGCAAAGACTATATAGCTTACTTGAATAGTCTTTGGTGTATAAGAAACTCGAAAAATAAATAGAGAAATCATACCAATTAGAAGATACTGGAGTAGTATCTTTAATTTTTATTTCATATTAAACAAAACACACTTGTATAAAACGGACAAATTATTCATTTAACGCTAAGGTTTTCTACGTTTAACGTATGTCTGGTAGTTCAAGCTCAGTGGCATCTTCACACACTACACGCAATTTTGACTGGTACCAACTGCCTCGATCTTCATGGCGACGATAACCAAGATACCAGATTACGCTGCTAACGTGAACACAAGTACCTATCGTCAAACTACCACCTTTGCAATTGCAATACCAGCCTTTAATGGCATTTGCACCTGTCCCGTTCGGTACATAACGAATTAGAGCTTGGTGAACAGCTGAGGTGGAAAATTGACCAGGCACGCGTATACGAATTAAGTCATGTTCAACTTTGGACACTTCGACGCTGAAAGAGCCGGATTTCTCTATAGTCAACGCCACATAAGATTCAGCGCGTTTCGTTTTAAAGTCGCTCATTACCACCTCACGTACATCACTTTCACGAAGTACAGGGAAGTCTTGAAATTCACTATCCTCAATTCGTTGCCATTTAGACGGTTTGCGAAGCAGATTATCGCGCTCAACTACTTCCTTAAGAGGATTTTCTTTCGTAGAGACTGCCAGCATTTTTTCGACGGAGTCTTCCCAGGAACCTTTAAGATGTAACTCCGGGTGGTAGGCGTTCAACAGCGCAGCAGCAATTTGAAGAAGTTCCGGAACTAATGGTAACATATGCACAGGTATACGGTTTTGAAAAAAACGATACACCGTCTGCAAATGCCCATTCATAACTTCAACCGGCCACCTGAGGTACGTTACTTGTCGGGAACGATTAACTTCTTGCGTGTTTACTTGCTTCTCGCCTTTAGACAAGAACGAAGGCATTTGTAAATCCACACCCAGTTCACTCAGTACGCTGTTGGAGTCTCGAAAACCGCGGTCTGCCAGTACAACGTCACCAACTTGAAAGAAAGACTGGAGTTCTTCTCTCTTTTTGATAGAATGGTTTAAAATGCGCGCGTCGTTATTGCGGCCATTAGCAAAGTAGGGTCCGATTATATCTATTATGTAACCCGTAGTTGTTACCATTAACATTGGCTTGAGGATATGCTGGCCTTTGTGCACACAGAAGGATTTGTGAAGAACGGTATAGTCCTTGGATCTTCCAACCTTGATATAGGTGCCATCTACAATGGTAATAAGACAATTAGGCTTGTTGTTAGCAAAGAGTTTTACTGCTGCTCCAGATTGATGGTTTGTTATCAGATTGTCACGTGATAAGTGTTGCAGGCCAAAATGATGTGGCACGAAATGCTCCGATAAAGCCATAATAACCGCTTTTACCGTGTTTGATACCGATCTTTCAGTTAAATGAAATAAAGTTGATAACACCTTATTGGAGATACCCAATCGTAATTTCACCAATAATACTGCTAGAGCTGTCTTCGACGAACAGCATCTGATGGTACGAATAATGTCCTCAATAGTCGAATGCAACTCTAGGAACTCGTGCAGGGACAATGAAGTTAATACTTTACAGTCTTCATCACTTTGTATGAAGTTGTCAAAGCTCGGCGTCCGTAGGTCGTTAACACATTTCCTGAGGTCCTGTAATAGTTGCTCAATGTCCGTGGCAGTCATAATGGTTGATCTAGTGGAAACCTGAATTCCAGCAATTATTTCGGTGGGAAGCTCTCCGTTAACGAGATGCGTGGAGCACATTCGGTAGTCCCGATGAATAAATATGGCTCTTTCCACAAATATACTTGTTCTCACTTCGGCTTTTACCCTGGTTCGTGTACTAACACCGCAAATGAAGCAAGTCTTTGGCAGGGGCCGAACACAACTGTGCTTTATGGCAATAGTGTTTGATGACGTACGCTTTCGTGGTAATTGCGACGTTGATGGCTGAGGTATTGGTGACGGTGATGGATTAGATACTGTGGACTTTGTTGGTTCAGGTACTGTGGACGTTGATGGCTCAGGTACTGTTGACGTTGATGGATTAGATACTTGCGTCACGTGACAATCTGATAACAAACCATCAATCTGGCACCTATATCAAGGTTGGAAGATCCAAGGACTATACCGTTCTTCACAAATCCTTCTGTGTGCACAAAGGCCAGCATATCCTCAAGCCAATGTTAATGGTAACAACTACGGGTTACATAATAGATATAATCGGACCCTACTTTGCTAATGGCCGCAATAACGACGCGCGCATTTTAAACCATTCTATCAAAAAGAGAGAACTCCAGTCTTTCTTTCAAGTTGGTGACGTTGTACTGGCAGACCGCGGTTTTCGAGACTCCAACAGCGTACTGAGTGAACTGGGTGTGGATTTACAAATGCCTTCGTTCTTGTCTAAAGGCGAGAAGCAAGTAAACACGCAAGAAGTTAATCGTTCCCGACAAGTAACGTACCTCAGGTGGCCGGTTGAAGTTATGAATGGGCATTTGCAGACGGTGTATCGTTTTTTTCAAAACCGTATACCTGTGCATATGTTACCATTAGTTCCGGAACTTCTTCAAATTGCTGCTGCGCTGTTGAACGCCTACCACCCGGAGTTACATCTTAAAGGTTCCTGGGAAGACTCCGTCGAAAAAATGCTGGCAGTCTCTACGAAAGAAAATCCTCTTAAGGAAGTAGTTGAGCGCGATAATCTGCTTCGCAAACCGTCTAAATGGCAACGAATTGAGGATAGTGAATTTCAAGACTTCCCTGTACTTCGTGAAAGTGATGTACGTGAGGTGGTAATGAGCGACTTTAAAACGAAACGCGCTGAATCTTATGTGGCGTTGACTATAGAGAAATCCGGCTCTTTCAGCGTCGAAGTGTCCAAAGTTGAACATGACTTAATTCGTATACGCGTGCCTGGTCAATTTTCCACCTCAGCTGTTCACCAAGCTCTAATTCGTTATGTACCGAACGGGACAGGTGCAAATGCCATTAAAGGCTGGTATTGCAATTGCAAAGGTGGTAGTTTGACGATAGGTACTTGTGTTCACGTTAGCAGCGTAATCTGGTATCTTGGTTATCGTCGCCATGAAGATCGAGGCAGTTGGTACCAGTCAAAATTGCGTGCAGTGTGTGAAGATGCCACTGAGCTTGAACTACCAGACATACGTTAAACGTAGAAAACCTTAGCGTTAAATGAATAATTTGTCCGTTTTATACAAGTGTGTTTTGTTTAATATGAAATAAAAATTAAAGATACTACTCCAGTATCTTCTAATTGGTATGATTTCTCTATTTATTTTTCGAGTTTCTTATACACCAAAGACTATTCAAGTAAGCTATATAGTCTTTGCACGGCCCCTGTAAAGCTAGCAAAAGCCTACTGCATGAATGCTTGACAAGTGGAACACTTCTACAGGCGTTTTCGAGGATTTCGAGGCATAGTAGACCAAAAATATACGAATTTCATTTTGCCGCCAGCACTATACCCGTGGCAGTTACAAAATAATTCTTTCCTAATATTTTCCTAACATAATTATGAATCTAAAATAATAACCGTTCAAGATTTTCGTGTGGGGGAAGGCTTTCATATCCGGCACGGAAGTCATAGATTCTTCCTATTCTTTACATTATGGAAGAAACCTTCCATTCGTTGTAATTCCCAAAATTTACAGTTGTGAGCTCGAATTTTAGCTTTAAATTATCCCCCAACTACCCTATTTTAATAATATAATACGAATTTATCATAAAAGAGACGAAAAATTTTAACATTACGTGGACCCAGACTCTTATGGGGAGTTGCTGTTGTTCTTTGTATTCTTTAGATAAATAGGCATTATAATAATATAAATTCTTTAATAGATTTTTGAGGACACTCTAGGCCAATGCCTAAACGAGAGCTATAACGAGTCATAAACGAAATAAGTCATAAACTAAAAATTCTTAACTAATTCGTAAAGAATCATCAATTTGTCCATCAAAAATTTGGATAACTGACACTTTACGAAAGACCCTTTTAGATGATAATTTTCAGATTGACTTTTTCCGTTTACGACTTCTTATATCATTTCTATAGGCCAATGCCTACAGTTGCCGCATAATCACCTATTTATAAAGTGTATATTATTAAAACGCATATTTATCCAAAGAATAATAAGTTTAAAAACCTAAGTTTCAATTCAAAAAGAATACTTCATGCTCACAAGAGCCTAGTCGATTTTACTAGTAGTTTTAGCAGGATTTTTTCCGGGTCTAGAAAAAACGTCAAAAATTCAAAATGGCGCTTCATCCAAATGGCTTTAACTTTAGAATGGTAAATCATAGAAAGTTGATGGATGTACCGTTAGATTGAATGTCAAAGCCTCGTTTTTTTTGTACATTGACAGTTTACTTCAGCGGGTTACGGTTTAAGAGTAAAATGTAAAAAACGCAAATTTTCAAAATGGCGGCCATTTTTGGGGGTCTTCCACCTCCCGGAAGTGAATGAACTTTTTCCCCTTAATAAGCATTATAAGTACATTACATAGCCGTTGGAATTAGCCTGTTACTAATTTGTTCTAAGTCAAACCCTTATTTCCCTGGACTTACAAATCTACTTACAAATTTACGTGACTAGTTCTAGAGACACGCTACGTATCATGATCCTCATCGGATGATTCAACTTCCGACGAACTACAATCATTTTGCGTCTCTTTCGAGTTCAAGCAGGTATAGGGCGGTATTTCAGCCGATATTGTATTCAACGCCTTAAATGCTAGATATTATTATAGACTAAGATCTAGATTAATTAATAAAAATACCGCGAAACGTTTTCGTTTAATCGTTTCCCGTGGAACTCGAATCAAAACGGACTTTTTAGCGTTATTTTCTATTCAATCGAATTTACTTGGAGCAACGCGAGTTGTCCTAAGTAATTGGGGGTAAAAATTTGGTGTAAGTGAAAGGCCCTTCGAAAGAAGAGAAAACATTACCGACAAACTATTAGTTAAGATTTTCTTCGTAATTAGCCTTATCCGTATTTAATATAAAATCACGAATTCATAATAAATATAGAAAGAATATTGAATTCGAAAGAATATTGAATGGTTTAACGTCAAACCAAACTTAATTTATATCTTATTGGCTCTCTCGAACTGTCATTGCTGTCGTAAGTGGTTGCCCAGGTTGCGCCCCAGTTTTCCATCAAGAATACAAGACCACTCGTTCCTAGCCCCTCTGATACAAGGGGATCGAGGACAAAAAAGCGCACTAGCTAAAGACTGCGGTGATATATTCCTTCTTTATTTTTTATAAATTCCGGGTATAACGCATTTATGACACGTAATATTTGCTGGACTATTCACCTTCTGGTTGTCGTAACTTTGAGCTCGGCGTTTAGTGAAGCGATGAAGATCAGCGTAAAAGCGACGATTATGCGAAACATTTTGCGAATAGGACTAGTTCAATCTAAATCTAAAGTCTGTTCCCAACTCTTATTATACTCGGAATAAACCTAATAGACGCGATAGATGCGTATTAAATACGAATTTGCGCAGTAGTCATTTATTTCGTACTAAAATCAGTTTCATCTTCATTTAGCAGCACACGCGAAGCTAGGCTACCAGTTCTATCGAGACATAAATAGAATTGGTAAATAGGAATAGATGCCAGTGCTAACTTGACATGAAGTAATCATTCGTTTTTTAAAGTGTTTAAATTATAACAACGAACAATATATTTAACATTAAATTTATTTCCCCGTGGAGAATTAAGTTTTTCAGGTTGAAACCGTAAAGTATCTGTCTCATTAACTATTTTTTTCATCTTGAACTCCTATAGCTTAAACGCCAATCCAGAGAATTGAACGTAAAACTTATAATATTATTGGGATGACGCGCGCGATTTAAAAGATGACTTCTTTATCGGTCATTCTCTATCACTTGACAGAATAGTTAATAATTAATCTTTAAAAACCCATTCGTAAACGGAATTGTTTATGGTTGACACGCTTTTTAATTTAAACGAAGACTTTTATTAGCTATTCTCTTAAAAGTTAGCTTCTCACTTAACCGAAAATAACTACCAAAACTTTAACGCCAGCGGTGAAGAATTCTCACTCGCAAACGGAATTTTAGAGAAAACGAATCGAACGATATAGCTACGGTCACACTACCATTTCTCAATCGATATGAAACGGTAAAATCATACCGATATAAAATCGTTTTAAGCGTCACGTTTTCACCCATTATATTAATAAATCGATTTAGTTTAGCTTCATCTATCGGTTGTTTGAAATGATTCCATGGATAGTTGTGTAAACTATCCTTGAAGTATAGTAGGTTTCTTGTGTTTAAAAAACCAAAGGTGTATACTTTAATAAAAAAAAAATCATCAGATGTTGGGAAAAAAACAAATCTAAAAGAAAAAACTATCATCTTTCTTATGATTTCTAACATAAAGTATCAATCCGCCTCAGCTTTACATTTTATACACCAATTCCGCTTGAACTGGTTATATTTACTACGACTATAATCGATCTATTAATTAGAGTATACTATTATTTCTTATTAATTAAAAGACGGATACTTCATGGCGGTTATTAGAACTTTTTATTTGTCGGGAGCTTTCGGACCGTGGTCCTTCTTCAGCCGAAGTTTTTTTCTGTGAGATACAAGAGGATGTTACAAACTTAGCAAGATGCTGACAAAATACCTTCCTTTCAAACTCGCGAAAAGGGAGCGTCAGTGAGTCACTGGTTTATTTTACGTTTTTCTCTTATCACTACCTAATTGACCCCATCCCTTCGTTCCAATAGCCCCTTTTTCAAGGTTAAGTCTTCCTAGTTTTTCTATATAAACACTTTCTTTAAAACTGCGCTTATACCAATCGGGTTCATGGCAAAGTACTCTCGCAGAATCCCAGTTAATTTTGTGCGTTTTTACGTTTATTAAATGGTTGGCTAAACTATTATGTGCAACTTTTAATTTTACACTTTTTTTGTGTTCCTCACGTCTTGTTACTAGGGGTCTTTTTGTTTGTCCGACGTAAGTTTTCTTACAATCACAATCTATAGCGTAGACTACACCTGTTCTATCTAGTTCTGGAATTTTAGGTTTGTTGTGAATTAGTTCCTTGCTTAAATTTGTACCCGTTTTGTTGACCATGGTAACGTTTAGTTTTTTTAATTGTCGTTGTGTTTTTTCACTAATTCCTTTTAAATATGGAAGGGAGATAACTGATTCTGGTTTTTCTCGAATATAACAATTCTGTACACTTTGGTCACGAAATATGTGATTAATTAATCCCATGGGGTATCCGCAATTTTTAAATTGTTCCGTGAACCGTTTTTTATCTAAAACTGGTTGATCTGAGAGCGTTTCAATTCTATATTTTGTTGATTTTAAAATGCCTATTTTTATATTAATATGGTGGGACGATTGATAGTGTAGGAACTGTTGACTGTGGGTTGGTTTTTGGTACATGGAACAATGGAAAGTTCGATTGTTATGTGTGACTAGAACATCTAAGAAAGGTAAACTACGTTCCACCTCCCCTTCAAAAGTGAACTGAATATCTTTGTTCATATTATTGACCAAATCTAATAACGTATTAGTTGATAGTGATTTATTTTTTATCACGAACACATCATCCATAAAACGTTTCCATAGTTTGATGTTTAACTTGATAGGGTCTTTTTTGAATAGAAGAGTTTCAAAATGTTCCATCACCATATTGGCTATTGGAGCGGACAGGGGGTTTCCCATAGCTAAGCCTCGGTCTTGTTTATAATAAACTTCCTCAAAACTAAAGTATGTGTTAGAGAGGCATATTCTGCTTAATTCTAATATCGTGTCGATACTAAGATCCGTGCGATGTTTCAAGAACTGGTCTTTTTGTAAATTAATTTTTAGTATTCTTAGTGCCAAATCAACTGGTATGCTACCATATAAATTGACTACATCTAGACTGCAAATTTCCTCCGACTCTTCAATGTTTGACGCCTTTAAACTTGACACAAAGTCAAACGAATTTTTTAGGGAGTAAGAACTATCTCCTATAAGTGGCGTGATAACTTTTACTAAAATTTTGGCACATATATAAGTTGGGCTATTAATGGATGATACAATGGGTCTTAGAGGGTTGCCCGTTTTATAGCCAATATGGTGATGGAACATTTTGAAACTCTTCTATTCAAAAAAGACCCTATCAAGTTAAACATCAAACTATGGAAACGTTTTATGGATGATGTGTTCGTGATAAAAAATAAATCACTATCAACTAATACGTTATTAGATTTGGTCAATAATATGAACAAAGATATTCAGTTCACTTTTGAAGGGGAGGTGGAACGTAGTTTACCTTTCTTAGATGTTCTAGTCACACATAACAATCGAACTTTCCATTGTTCCATGTACCAAAAACCAACCCACAGTCAACAGTTCCTACACTATCAATCGTCCCACCATATTAATATAAAAATAGGCATTTTAAAATCAACAAAATATAGAATTGAAACGCTCTCAGATCAACCAGTTTTAGATAAAAAACGGTTCACGGAACAATTTAAAAATTGCGGATACCCCATGGGATTAATTAATCACATATTTCGTGACCAAAGTGTACAGAATTGTTATATTCGAGAAAAACCAGAATCAGTTATCTCCCTTCCATATTTAAAAGGAATTAGTGAAAAAACACAACGACAATTAAAAAAACTAAACGTTACCATGGTCAACAAAACGGGTACAAATTTAAGCAAGGAACTAATTCACAACAAACCTAAAATTCCAGAACTAGATAGAACAGGTGTAGTCTACGCTATAGATTGTGATTGTAAGAAAACTTACGTCGGACAAACAAAAAGACCCCTAGTAACAAGACGTGAGGAACACAAAAAAAGTGTAAAATTAAAAGTTGCACATAATAGTTTAGCCAACCATTTAATAAACGTAAAAACGCACAAAATTAACTGGGATTCTGCGAGAGTACTTTGCCATGAACCCGATTGGTATAAGCGCAGTTTTAAAGAAAGTGTTTATATAGAAAAACTAGGAAGACTTAACCTTGAAAAAGGGGCTATTGGAACGAAGGGATGGGGTCAATTAGGTAGTGATAAGAGAAAAACGTAAAATAAACCAGTGACTCACTGACGCTCCCTTTTCGCGAGTTTGAAAGGAAGGTATTTTGTCAGCATCTTGCTTAGTTTGTAACATCCTCTTGTATCTCACAGAAAAAAACTTCGGCTGAAGAAGGACCACGGTCCGAAAGCTCCCGACAAATAAAAAGTTCTAATAACCGCCATGAAGTATCCGTCTTTTAATTAATAAGAAATAATATTATATTCACCATGGCAAATAAATTTTCGATTTATGATCATCTTTACGACAGAAAAAGCGTGTCGGTTTTCTACAGGTTACGACATGTGAGCACAAACTTAGTGAAGGCTGGTAATCAACTCACTTTTTTACACCGCTGCAAGGATCACAATATAATTCCCCGTGGACTTCAAATCAAACCAAATTTTTCTAATGGAAGAATTAGAAAGGGGGTTATCCGTTGTGAGAAAATTGTTCTAAATGAAGCGATCTCTGGTGCGAGACTTAGGAAAAAGAATCTCCTTAAAGAAAGGGACATATTATCCCAGGATTTACAAAAACACACTGATCTTCAAACTTGGACCTATTTACTTCAAGTTATCAACTCGGATATGGATCACCAAACCGAAAAAATCAAGGAGGGGCACATTTCAAAGTTTAACCGCTTAGTAATACAAACACTAGACGCCACTGGACCTATTCAAAACAACGTAGTGAATTTATCGGACAGGATTTTATCCGTTGGTGAACTAGGAGTACTAGCAAAAGGTTTAAACTTCGGATTGGAACAGACTCGTATAGACATTTTGGATATTTGTGCTTCAACTGAAAAACAACTTCGCGGATTAGACATTTTGGACGATGTTAAACAAGATATTAGAAATATAGTCAAAAATAATTTTTCAAAAAAGGTCAATAGTACGAATCTGAGTAAGTTAGAAGCAATAGCGTTAAATATTTTAAAACGGGATAAAACAATCAAAATTGTTCAAGCAGACAAAGGGGGAAAAATCGTTGTTTTGAACACAAAAGATTATACAGACAAAATGATCCAGTTATTATCGAGCGGGAATTATTCTAAACTTAAATGTGACCCTACAGATTCCGTTAATAGAAAAATTCATAAGGTTGTGAACAAAGCGGTGAAGGACAAAGAAATAGCTCCGGACAAAAAATTTAGCTTCTACCCCCCAATCTTAAAAACTCCACACATTTATGGTCTAGTAAAAATACATAAAACGGGCAACCCTCTAAGACCCATTGTATCATCCATTAATAGCCCAACTTATATATGTGCCAAAATTTTAGTAAAAGTTATCACGCCACTTATAGGAGATAGTTCTTACTCCCTAAAAAATTCGTTTGACTTTGTGTCAAGTTTAAAGGCGTCAAACATTGAAGAGTCGGAGGAAATTTGCAGTCTAGATGTAGTCAATTTATATGGTAGCATACCAGTTGATTTGGCACTAAGAATACTAAAAATTAATTTACAAAAAGACCAGTTCTTGAAACATCGCACGGATCTTAGTATCGACACGATATTAGAATTAAGCAGAATATGCCTCTCTAACACATACTTTAGTTTTGAGGAAGTTTATTACAAACAAGACCGAGGCTTAGCTATGGGAAACCCCCTGTCCGCTCCAATAGCCAATATGGTGATGGAACATTTTGAAACTCTTCTATTCAAAAAAGACCCTATCAAGTTAAACATCAAACTATGGAAACGTTTTATGGATGATGTGTTCGTGATAAAAAATAAATCACTATCAACTAATACGTTATTAGATTTGGTCAATAATATGAACAAAGATATTCAGTTCACTTTTGAAGGGGAGGTGGAACGTAGTTTACCTTTCTTAGATGTTCTAGTCACACATAACAATCGAACTTTCCATTGTTCCATGTACCAAAAACCAACCCACAGTCAACAGTTCCTACACTATCAATCGTCCCACCATATTAATATAAAAATAGGCATTTTAAAATCAACAAAATATAGAATTGAAACGCTCTCAGATCAACCAGTTTTAGATAAAAAACGGTTCACGGAACAATTTAAAAATTGCGGATACCCCATGGGATTAATTAATCACATATTTCGTGACCAAAGTGTACAGAATTGTTATATTCGAGAAAAACCAGAATCAGTTATCTCCCTTCCATATTTAAAAGGAATTAGTGAAAAAACACAACGACAATTAAAAAAACTAAACGTTACCATGGTCAACAAAACGGGTACAAATTTAAGCAAGGAACTAATTCACAACAAACCTAAAATTCCAGAACTAGATAGAACAGGTGTAGTCTACGCTATAGATTGTGATTGTAAGAAAACTTACGTCGGACAAACAAAAAGACCCCTAGTAACAAGACGTGAGGAACACAAAAAAAGTGTAAAATTAAAAGTTGCACATAATAGTTTAGCCAACCATTTAATAAACGTAAAAACGCACAAAATTAACTGGGATTCTGCGAGAGTACTTTGCCATGAACCCGATTGGTATAAGCGCAGTTTTAAAGAAAGTGTTTATATAGAAAAACTAGGAAGACTTAACCTTGAAAAAGGGGCTATTGGAACGAAGGGATGGGGTCAATTAGGTAGTGATAAGAGAAAAACGTAAAATAAACCAGTGACTCACTGACGCTCCCTTTTCGCGAGTTTGAAAGGAAGGTATTTTGTCAGCATCTTGCTAAGTTTGTAACATCCTCTTGTATCTCACAGAAAAAAACTTCGGCTGAAGAAGGACCACGGTCCGAAAGCTCCCGACAAATAAAAAGTTCTAATAACCGCCATGAAGTATCCGTCTTTTAATTAATAAGAAATAATATTATATTCACCATGGCAAATAAATTTTCGATTTAGAGTATACTAGTAGAACTGTACTTAGATGATCCAAATCATTTTGAGTTTGCAGTACACTCTTAAAATTGTTGGGTTGATTGATTTGGGTTATTAGGTTTTTGACCACATTTTGGGTTAAAAATATATATTTAACCCAAAACTGGTAAAATAATTATTTTATGGTATTCTTTGTTGGGTTGTTTTCAACCCAAATTATTTGGTTACTGATTTAACCCAACATTGGGTGATTTCAATGTGAGTAACGCTAAGTTGGGTTATTGGAATTTGGTGCGCGCCAAAGACTATATCTGCCTAATCCTATATATAGTAGAGTCTGTGCCGCGAGATGAAATGAAAGAAATTCGGAGAGGCATCGTCTGCTTCACGATGATGACATTTTTCGGCGGCTGTAATAGAATTCTCAATGTATGAGTTGCTTTTTCTATTGTTTTAATGATTTTAGCCCGTTTTGAACGTAATTTTTTTATTCAAACAACAAAGACACCTAAAACGTAATATATTTTAATATGTAAATTTATACAGCGGATTTTAAGTAAATCTTGCACATATTTTTTTCATCTGGTACAGTTATTACAGGAGATGGTTTTTGCAAACCTTTCTTTAGTTAAGAATTAATATAAAAATTGCAATATTTTTAATTAATATACTTTAATTATTTCACAATGAATAAATAACAATATTAATTATCAAATTTATGTAACCAATTCTTTTAGTTTTTTTAGTACTTTTACTCGGCAAGTCTTCCAAAATTAGTTCAGAATTTTTAAGCTTTCCGCCCCCCCAAAGGAGGGAGAAAGCTTTATGGAACGATAGCACGAGGCTGGCTGGCAGTGGAACTACTTTCCCGTTTATTTTGCCTGATAAGAAAAGGCTGGCGGAAGGATATCCCGTACAACGAAATTTTAAAATATTCAAATATATTTGTTTTTTTTTTCTTCACCGCTCTCACGATAGCTGGCGTTACGAGTTCCTTTTTTAATTCGTAAATTCAGTGAAGAAATTTTATCCAACTTTGTCGGGACCGAGAATCGAACCCGGGCCGCTAGCGTGACAAGCGAGAACGAATCTCCCACAGCTCTCAGTGCTTGATAATCAAGAGACTTATTCTGGGGGGGGGGGGGGGGCAAGACACGAGGTAAATTCTTAAGTAGACGCGCGCGATTACCTTCCTACGGCCAGGCGTTCCGAGAGAGAGAGGAACGCCCAGATTACCTTCCTACGGTGGAGCCCAAGGTTCGGGCGACGGGTGCATTTACTCTTCGACTTTTCACGATTCTTTTTTCATTGGCTGTTATTTCAACTTCATCACGAGCCCTCCGAAGCAGACGATTTTTCCGATTTAAGCGGAAAGCCATTAAGCCATGAATTTTAGGATCTCAGCCTGTTCTGGCTTGAGAATTTGGATGTTTGATGCCAGAAAATAATAAGTAAATCAATAATTTGTCTTTTTATCCAAGTTAAGCTTTTGTTGGGATGTGAAAGATAATGCAAAGAATGGTTTTAACACAAATATCACTCGTAAACCAAGATATAAATACGTGGTAGGGGCAAGGCATAACTTGACAAAATGGTGTAAACAGAAAACGTATTTTGTATTATCTGTACAAGATCTTATTTATTTACTTAATCTAATATCAGATCTATTTATATTAATTTAGATTAATCTTTGAAATGCCTGGATTAAGATGTGACGTAGCAATTTGCAACAATAGTTTAGAGATAACCAAAAAAACTCGAAAAGAAATTAAATATCATAAACTTCCTAAAGACCCTGAAAGAAGAAAATTAGGGATTATAAAGTGTCACAGGCAAGATAAGTCTTAATCTAGATACAAGTTTAATCTGTTCCGAATATTTTATAACGGAGGATTACGAAAGAGATTTACGCTCGGAGCTCACAGGCGTTCCAAGGAAAAACCGTAAACAAATTCTAACGCAATTTGCCGCGCGTAATCTTATATCTTATTTATTTATATTAATTTAAGATTAATCTTTGAAATGCCTGGATTATGATTTGGCATAGCAATTTGCAACAACTGTTTAGAAATAACCAAAAGAAATCGACGACTCATTACATTAAATTTCCTAAAGACCCTGAAGGAAGAAAATTATGGCAAGATAAGTTTAATCTGTTCCGAACATTATATAACGGTGGATTATGAAAGAGATTTACACTCGGTGCTCACAGGAGTTCCAAGGAAAAATCATCAAAAAATAAAATAACATTAAATGAAACTGCTTTACTATAATAATGTTACCTAAAACGGACCTCATAATATCTTTGTGATAAGTTCCTGTTTTTAAATTAGTTTTATAATGAATAGAGTAGTCACTCAGAAGCTCCTGCCCACAAGAGCCCCATCTAGGTATTTCATTTACAAGTTTAAAATAATTGAATTTCTTTTTAATTCGAATAATTAAATATTTAATGCCACAATTTATCAAACAAGTTGCAAATTAAATTGGATGAATAATTTTATAAATTCGAATAAATAATAATAATAATTATCATTAAGCTCCAGCCAACTAACGTGGTGGGTCAGCTTAATCCAAGAGCCCCATCTAGATATTTAATTTATAAGTTTAATAAAATTTTACTTTTTTGTAATTTGAATTATATAATTAAATCCACAATTTTTCAAATTAAATTGTACGAATAATTTTATAAATACGAATAAATAATTTTAATGATTATTATTATGTAGTTTGTCAGAAGTGTATGCTAGAGGATGCCACGCTTTTTTTAAAGAGATGATGAAGAGTAATATTTTTAGTATTAATTACAACTTAAAAATAAATCTAAGCTTTTAAAGAGATTATGAAACGTATGTTATAAGTTCGAATTAATTGTAACTTAAGGACGATACAAAGCTATTTTAAAGGTATAATGAAACGTATATTTTAAATTAGTGTTAATTACAATGGCAGTAGAAGAGGTTATATTCACACAGACAATTTTGAAAAATTTAATATAAAAATTGATTCTTTAGCTTTAACTTGAAGTAATAGCGTATTTACAGACTATTTATAACTAAATAATTGTTATAACAATTATTAAACCGGTTGAGGTAGGTAGGAAAAAAATTTAAATTATAGTAAATCATTTCAAAAACAAGTTTACGGATAAATTCAACATACCAAACTAGAAGTTCTAATTACTTTTTCAAAATTATTAATGTTTGCTAGTGACATGGGCAATTTGTGATGAGACATGCCAATTCTTGAATGAACGTCTTCAATATCGGTTACGGTATGAGTAATATTGACAAAATTTAGCTTTCCAAAAGTCACGAAAAATATTTGAGATCTTTACACTGAGAGTTCCGAAGTTTTATCCCACTTATTGATACGGAAATCTTTGCTTTTTAAAATTTTGAGCGTAGAAACAGTTTGGTTAAGGGACGTCTTAAACATTACTAGCAAATTTTCCTACGATATCTGGAGTACAACTGATAAATCGTGATAAAATTCAGCAGAAAATCAATGTATGCAAATCTGTTACTTTGCTACGTGGAAATCAAAAAGGACCAACGAAAAAGGTTGAGCTACGTATTGAGCTTTATTCTAATATGATTTATAAATGCACTGGGGAAGTTTTGAAATGTTTATAATCTATCTTATAAGTTTGAGAGTGGACTGCCTGGCCCAGATAAAATTTGGATACAATTACCACAATTGAAGAGTTTATGATTCCTCAACAAAAACCAAGTTTTACTGGGAGCTATTTTACTTTAATATATACAATTAATACGCAAACTGAGCTTCCAGAAAATATTAATTCAGTTTCATACGTGCTTAGATAACATTCTAATTATAATTTTTACTTATTTTCATTATTTATCCCTTACAAAAAAATTCTTTGGAAACCTTAAGGACGTTTCTAGGTAAAATTATAAGAAAAACCTTAAGATATCCTTTGGAAATATGGAGAATATTGGCCCCTTTTTATTAAGAAATTTAAAAGGGTTCTCTCAAGAAAATTCATTGGAATTTCTAAGGGAATCTTAAAATTATCTTATGGTTTCTGAATAGGAATTCTTAAGAATTTCTTAAAATTATCTTATGGTTTCTGAATAGGAATTCTTAAGAATTTCTTAATGTTATATTAAGGTAGGTGTATAGGAGCTCTGAAGGATTTCTTAACATTATCTTATGTTTCGTGTATGGGAATCCTTAAGAATTTCTTAACATTATCTTATGGTTGGTGTATAGGGAACCTTTAGAATTTATTAAACCCTATATTTCCGCAAAATGTGAAACTTTAAATAAAATAAAGCAAAATTTTATTTAAATTTATTTTTTATTTCTATTTATTTTTAGATTTATTGGTGGTTTCCTTAATTTTGTCTTGTAGAGTTCTTTTCACAATCCCTTTCGGCACATTGTACTTTTGGCAAGTATAATCTGAAAAAAATGTTTATTAGTATAATGTTTGCCCCAATTATCTTTATTTATATATACTTCAAGCCTAGAGCGCTAGCTGAAAATTCCATCCAGAATATGTTGGCTCAAAATTACTATAAAGGTTGAGCAAACCATTTCAAAACAGTCTTAATTTTAAATAAAAGTAAATAAACCATTATGGCGCCGATTTTCTCAGGGTTTAGCTGCTTCTTCGCTGGAATATCTTTTCTCGCATTTGACTGCTTCCCGGATAGTGAAGTGTTTGCTATTTCTTCTGGTTTAAAAAGGATGAACAAGAGGTTTCTCGCAAAATGGTTAGGGTTTCCGTTGGCTGAGAATTCTGTATTTAATAGTTCTGGCTTTGATATGAACACATCATTACCAATCATAACCTATAATAAAAAGAGACTTAATTTACAGAGAAACTGAGCTGAAAAATGAAAATAAATATATTTTTGCCAGTTATATCTTTTTAAGGCAAGATAAAGGTATTTAAACATTTAAATTGGCAGGTTTGTATTTCATCACCTGCTGAACAGATTTATTATTTTGTGAAAATTCAAACAACTAATATTTAAAAAATAATTTAAAAATATTAATAATTTAGTCTCCAGAGCATTAATTGTTTAGACAAGTTTGTATAGTAAATTAGCAAGTGAACCTGCCTTTGTCTGTATTAATTGGAAAAAGGAAAAACTTAAGTGTTTACTATTCCACCAAAATGAAAATTAAACCGCTTAAGCCTCTGTAACTTAAATTATATTTGCCAAACTTATATTACATTACAAAAAGGATTGATAATTTAAAAAGAAAGTCTGCGAATAATAGAACAAAATGAAAAATCAAGTTTACACGGTTGTTAAAAAGGGAAATTACAAACCATTTCGACAGCGGAAGTTGTTTCTTTACCCTCAGAGCCTGAGACGTTTGAGTGGTATTTTTACCTCCCCGAGTGAACTTGTTCACGGGGAGGTTTTACGTTCGTCGTGTCTGTGTGTCTGTCACTTCCGGTGTAAGCGGATATCCTGTGTAACCGGATATCACGTGACCTAGCACGTAGAGCAAAAATCTTAGGACTCAAGACGTAAACATGCCATCTTATCGTTCAATTCCGTTCAACGGGAATTCCTATAATCAGGCTGCCACATGGATAAGCTTCAGGTGTCGTGCGATTTTATGCAACCGTGGACGTCTCCCATTGCATATTACCGCCTTCCACCATCCACATCAAACCTCGATGCTGGGCAGTTGAAGGCGACTATACACAATGGGACGTCTCCCACTGTTATAATCACCTCCGACCATCCTAACGCACCAAGGTCCAACCTCCAGTTTCCGATCTCAGCGGGCCATATTAGCGAGGCGTCCCTCACTAATATGGTTTCAGTGAATTGAAACGAAATGTTCATTTAAACTATAATTAAAATTTCTTAAATTACTTAACTTAGTCTAATTAATAATTTCGCTGAAAATTAAATTAAAATTAAATGTAATTTTATAAGATATTTAAGAAATTGTCTAAGAATTTTGTGAAATTTGTGTGTTCAATACCAGCTCGAGTTGGCAGCACGCGTTAAGCTATTTTCCATGTACCATTTAGTCCAAAAACATAGGTATAAAGGTATTGTAGGCTTAGGCTTGCTGCAAACTCAGGGTGGATTGGAAAACTAATACAGTTCAACTTCTACGCATATGGAAGTAGTCTTGTTTTTTATCTATTTTAATTGATTGATTTAATTTTTTAGCTTAGCCTCAGTTATTAAAATGTGTAGGTGTTTTTTTTTTTATTTTGTTTATCGAATATATAAAAGCGTGAAATACTATTTCGGCCGTCAGAGAAAAAGCTGGGATCGAAGAGCTGGTTACCTTTTCGCTCGCCGTACCAATTCACTAGTGTGATGGTAATTCGACAGCGGCTCTTAGCTGCTTCGACTGGCGTTTCTCTCCGTGGAGTGATACCTCCTTTACCTCGGTGTCGAGGAGAGCTAATACACGTGTGTTTGGGCTTCGTACTTGTACATAACCTTAAGGCCTGCGTAAAAGCCTCATATAATGTAAGGCCTTATGGGTGATTTGCACTTGACTTTTGGAGCGAATGTACCCGTATATCTAACTTAAACTTCTCCATTTTCTACTTTGATTTTCATGTACTTGAGTTCCGTGACTGGAATGTGCTTTAAACCCAATCTTTAATAATTCGCCATTGAATAACAAACCAACTATTACCACGTAGGATAGGAGACATGATAATTGAGGTCTACAAGTTGAATAACCTGCCACAAACTTGTTAATGCCTACCGTCGTTTATTTTCGGTGACGTTTTAGCTAGTGTGTAGTCACGTAAAATAACGTTTGTTTCACAACTTGTGTTGTACACTAAAGCCATGTATAGGTTCAATTTTATATAACATTTTGCCTTTTCACGTTACTTGGTCTACAAATACTCTACAACCGTCAAAATTCTGATATGGTTTTAAAAGAAGAACCTTGACCTTGTGTATTTAATCTCATATCGAGATTAAATGTTTTTCGCATCTAATTTTAATTGGTTTATCAATATGTTATTTGTATAGATATTTTTTTTAAGATTTTATATTTTTTAGATTAAAATAAATTTATTATTCAGGAAGATTTTGTAGAATCTAGTTCTCAGGATTACCGGTGTTGAAAATTTATTTTGCTAATGTTATCTTGATGTCTGTGTTTTCTGCCCGCTATTTGGTAGTGGTAAGATTAATATTTTTCATTTTAATTAATTGACTTATTTGGCGTTTATTTGATAATTTGCTTTACTTAAATTGTTCGTGTAAGGGCTATTTTACATATTACCAAAGATTGCTAATTTCAGTTGTCTTAATTCTGATTTTTTTGTTTTAATACTGAATTATGGACTGGATTATTTATCTTGAAATCTATGTGGTTATATCTTATTTATTTTCCTTTTTTTCTCTAGTTAGGTTTGGTTTTAAGTAGAGAATTATTATGGTTTTGTTGGTATACTGAAGAAATGCATATAGGTTCAATGTGATATAATATTTTGCCTATTGGCGTTACTTGGTCTGCAAATACTCTAGAGCCTTCAAAATTATTATATGGTTTTAAAAGAAGAACCTTGACCTTGCTTATTTCACTCGATACGCATTTATATTAAAATTAATTAATTATTCAGCAAATTTTTTTTGCACTTGACTTTTGGAGCGAATGTACCCGTATATCTAACTTCAACTTCTCCATTACCTACTTTGATTTTCATGTACTTGAGTTCCGTGACTGGAATGTGCTTTAAACCCAATCTTTAATAATTCGCCATTGAATAACAAACCAACTATTACCACGTAGGATAGGAGACATGATAATTGAGGTCTACATGTTGAATAACCTGCCACAAACTTGTATTTAATAGAATAACCGGCCGAGTACAGGGACTGGAAGTCTGCAACAGACTTCTAGTATTATTTTTTTCTTTTCGGCTGAATATTGAGAGAATTAGCTTTATGTACCGGGATAAACTTACTTCCTAGCCAAGCTGGAAACAATGTATTGGGACTTTGTTATAAGAACAAGTTTCTAGCACGCGCTTTCAATTTCATTTTTTCAATTGCTCGCGTGTTTGCTATATTTGCGAATTTGTTTCGCACGAAAATGCCGCGTATACGCAAGGGTATAATTCACAAGAAACGCTGGATTTGAAGTAAATTCTTCATTAATCTTTGCAATTTCTCGCGCAAAACGCCATTAATGTCTAGGCGACTTCCTTGCATCTATCGCGTCTAATGCGCTCTCTTAAGGATATTAATTGGTGCATTCACGTCATCAGCGTAAAGATATAAATAGATTTACGAAGAACGCGTGCTGGTATGTTTGGTAGATCTAAATGGCCAAAACGTTAGAGTTCTAATTTTTTTTTTCAATTTCTCCGAATGTCTAAAGTAAATAAGTGCGTGTAAACAAGCTAAGCTTCAATTTTGCACACCTTTAAAGCATAATAACGTCATTTAAGCAAAGGAACATATGTGTATTTGCGACTTGCGTAAAATCGAGTTCATCAGCACGCGAGTATGTGTAGCCCACTAAATTTCAAGTCCGAAACCACTTTACGCGTGCAAAATATCAAAGCGATTCTGATATTCTTGGGAAAATCAGTTTAATGTATGGGAAATACTGTAATTTTCTGGCAAATTTTCGAACAGTGGCGTAAGAATTGGGTTTAATAACTAGCACGGGTTTTCAAATTAATATTTTATAAGCCTCGCACGTTTCCAAATGTATTTCACGCGAAATTGTTGCGTGTACGCATGCGCAGATCGAACCAGGTTATTTATACCACAATTTACAGTTGACTATCATTCTTAAACCGGATTGACATTGAATTTTCTTGTGTTTTAATTGGTATATATGATATGGTTCATCCTATAGTGAAATGTAGACCGAGTGGGGAAAAGAATCACGTGATTGGATCTCTTAATGACTGCTAGATTTAGTTTCACACTTTTCCCCACATGAAATTAATGTTTATCCCAATTAAGTATAGTAGAACTATGCTTTTTAATGCCTACTGTCGTTTATTTTCGGTGACGTTTTAGCTAGTGTGTAGTCACGTAAAATAACGTTTGTTTCACAACTTGTGTTGTATACTGAAGCCATGTATAGGTTCAATTTGATATAACATTTTGCCTTTTCACGTTACTTGGTCTACAAATACTCTACAACCGTCAAAATTCTGATATGGTTTTAAAAGAAGAACCTTGACCTTGTGTATTTAATCTCATATCGAGATTAAATGTTTTTCGCATCTAATTTTAATTGGTTTATCAATATGTTATTTGTATAGATATTTTTTTTAAGATTTTATATTTTTTAGATTAAAATAAATTTATTATTCCAGAAGATTTTGTAGAATCTAGTTCTCAGGATTACCGGTGTTGAAAATTTATTTTGCTAATGTTATCTTGATGTCTGTGTTTTCTGCCCGCTATTTGGTAGTGGTAAGATTAATATTTTTAATTTTAATTAATTGACTTATTTGGCGTTTATTTGATAATTTGCTTTACTTAAATTGTTCGTGTAAGGGCTATTTTACATATTACCAAAGATTGCTAATTTCAGTTGTCTTAATTCTGATTTTTTTGTTTTAATACTGAATTATGGACTGGATTATTTATCTTGAAATCTATGTGGTTATATCTTATTTATTTTCCTTTTTTTCTCTAGTTAGGTTTGGTTTTAAGTAGAGAATTATTTAGGGTTGTGTTGGTATACTGAAGAAATGCATATAGGTTCAATGTGATATAATATTTTGCCTATTTCGCTGTTTCTTCTACTCATCCAATACTCTACATTTCTTTTCATCTTTTATTTTAGGTAGGGTTAGGTTAGGTTAGATTACCTTAACGTCGGGGTCGGGGAGGTTATATTTTGGTTTCCCAACTTGTTTTAATTTTTTAACCAATGATCCAACATCTGCGAGAAAAGTATTGTTAGAATTTTTAATTAGAAAATAATTTATACGTTAAAATACCATTAAGTTCCTTTCGCTCCTTTAATTCTTCTTTCACTCTCTTATATTTATTTTTATATTTTTGTAGTTTAGCCTTCAGTGATTCCACCAATTCATCGCGATCTTCGACTTCATTGGTAGATTTTAAATTTTCATCTAATTTATTAAGCAAAAGTTCATCTTGCTGAAATAAAAGCAAATCGAAGGTAATTAAGACTAGAGCTAGGTATATTAAAACATGTGTCCAGGAACAAAAAGAAAACCAGATAGTCTCCTTCCATCTATCAGTCTCGATATAACTCTTTTCCACCCTATCCCTACCAACCTCCTTTCGCTGCCTTCAGCTAACTTTGTCCCTGTAAAACCTTGTTTGCCTATTTCAAGAGTTCGGTCTATTAAACCAATACTGGCTGAATTTTATCTGGGCCTATTATATTATTATTAAAATTTAAAACCAATTTAGTAGCCGTAGCGGTTTTGTTCCTACTTGGAGTCGGACCATTACGTGTCTTTTTAAAATTTTTAACCTCCAAGGCTAGACGTTTCTCGATCTCGTCTTCGGTACCTTATTTAAAAAAATAAAAATTAGTACTTGAAAAATAGAAAGAAACTTTTTTGCTTACCGAAGGCTATTAATTCCCCAAGGGATGGCTCTTCCTCGTCTTTACAATCTATATCCGTTACGGTATTAATAAAACTACTGTAATCCGTTGCTGCTGCAATTTTAGCCACCAAATCCTTTTTTAAAATTTTTCTAATTGGATAATTGTCCCAGGCATTTGAATCCAGCCATTTAACTAAAAAATGGAGCTCTTTACTCATTTCTATCTTAGAATACAAAATCACTTAAGAATATTTAAAAATATTCAGCTGAGCTAATACGCTCAACTTGTAGAAATTCAAATTACAAAGAATGCTCAGCCTAAAGATGTAGCTAAAGTGGTTAAATACTCCAAACCGTACGTCCTAACTGACCCTTTCTTAAATTGTGAGTGTACGCCGCGCGATTCTGAGAAATACCGTTACACGAATATCATAGGCGCCAAAGCACAAAACCACGCGACCGTCCAAGAGAACCATGGGATTATTTGCAGTCTTTGTTACGTATATTTTCAGCTGGGAAAACACCGGTTTTCAATGCCGAGAAAACCTAGTTCCAAGTTTGTACCTGTCGTCAAAAATTCCATTCCACTTTATGTATTCAAACCGCGGTGAGCTAGGCATCACTCTTTTATCGGAAATCTCATCGCCGAATAAGAGGGAGCCCTAGAGTTTTAAGAGTGCTTCTTACTTAGACTGATTATTAAGCAGGAACGCTGGAGTTTTCCCTTTGGTAGAGGGGGGGAAAATAAAAAAAATTCCAACCCTTTTTTGTCTAATTTACCAACAGAGTTGTTTTAGTCGGGTTGGAACATGATTGTGGAGGCTCATAATTTAATTTCCCTGCTTTTTTCTATGTCAAATGGGGGAATGTTTTACGTCTTTAACACTACATGTCATATATCTCCTGGTCGAGGGCTAGTCACTCAGCCTAATCGGTGTACCTTTGAGTGTATATATACTAAAATTGTTATGAGTAATCTTTAAAATTCCTGCCTTTGACAGTGCTAAAATGATTGCGCGTAATCGGTGAACAGAGAATTCGAGAGTGATTAGCCCCTCGCTCCTGATTAACTTATGGCAATTTAATTTGGGTTACTCCAATTGCTCCTGGAGCACTCCGAAATCAAGTGACACAATGTATTTTGGATTGGTCCATTAGCCCTTTCTATCGCGGAGGCGTAGTGATGGTCCGCCGTGGGCGCGATCTAGTTTAAAAAAAGCCCCTCTTGATAATTTTGCGCTAGTCTGAGCCCTCAGCTACGCCGCTGATATATTTTCATAGCTTCTATTCGACCGTGTCCAAAACCCGGGTAAACGGACTCTGCTTTGAACAAGAAAAGGATATTGAAAAAATCATCTGGCTTACACTCTTTCGAGTCGTCGAAACAAGGTCATTCCGGATAAAAACAAGTTGGGAAACCAAAATATAACCTCCCCGACCCCGACGTTAAGGTAATCTAACCTAACCTAACCTTACCTAAAATAAAAGTTGAAAAGAAGTGTAGAGTATTGGAAGAGAAGAAGAAACAGCGTGCATTTCAATCGCACTTCTCTATTTCCCCTTTAGGTTACGGAGTGTAAGTATTCTACCTTGACCTCAAGGATTCAGAGAATGCAAAAGTGTCCTGCGTTACCCATAATTATATTCGGCAGGTCGTAGACTTCTTAATATACACACCAAGTGAAATGTCCTGCGTTACCCATAATTATATGCGGCAGGGCGTAGATTTTTTAATAGACACACCAAATGAAATGTTTATTTTCTAAGTAAATATGTAAAATACAAGTTCTTGTAATATAAATTAACACTTGAGTTTAGGCTGTACTGTGTGATTATCTTTGCTAATCCACTGATTTGATAAAGACGAAGAATTTAGTCTGGGATGGCAAGAAAGACAAGGAATGAACACGACGAAGATGTAGTAGCAAGTACCCATTGTCGGTAGATGATTGGTAATTACATCCGGTACAATTTTCGTCTGAAATTCTTGTTTTGACGTGCTAATAGGGGACCATTACTGATATTTTCATCATACAAGTGATCCCAGTCATTGGAAGAATCCAAGGATGGAGATGGTCGAGAGTTTATTTTCTAAACCGGCTGACAAGACGTTAGCTTCCACTCCTATGATAAAAAAAATATCTTAAAAGACTGAAAGTAGACTAATTTCCATACCGTTAGTACTTATATTTGATAGCTGCTTTTATGTTTACAATTACGAGGCCGTATGAAGAACTGCCGAGCTTTTACTGACTGTAGGTATCTCATATGTCGAATTCGAAAACACTAACTGCTTGCACGTTTCAATTCTTCGTAGCCGGGCCGTCTCTTTCTGGTGATAAATGAAAGCCGTGTCGCTGCTCTGTTGACTTCAAATGGTGATAACATTCTGCGCTGGTTGATTATCTCCCATAAGTCATTATAGCTCTCTTTCGTCTGGTCTGGCCTCGTCTCCTCTTGTCTGGTCTGGTCTCCTGGTCTCGAAGTTCACAGTACACGGCTCATTTCGATTATGAAAATAATCGGAAATGTTTCTTGGTTTTATAGTGGAGAAAACTGAAGTCTATTTTTTTTTCCAACATCAGATGTTATTTTTTCTTCAAAATTGTTGTTTATTAAACACGGGAAACCTACTGTACTTTTGTTCAAGGAGAGTTTTCACCGCTATCATTTTTCTTAAGAGGTTTAACATTTTGTATCAATCCGCCTCAGCTTTAAATCTCATATCATTTCTATCTTGGATGCCCGTGTAAACTTACCTTTATTTAGATTCTTCAATCCACCCCAAGTTTGCAGCAAGCCTTAGCCTATACTGTCCGTTATACCTTTGCTTTTTGGACTAAATGATATATGGAAACAGCTTAACGCGTGTTGCCAACTGAAGCTGGTATTAAACGGTCAAATTTCACTAAAGTTTTGCACAATTTCTTAAATATCTTCTAAACTATCTCGAATTTTTACTTGATTTTTCAGCTTCGTTATTAATTAGATCCAGTTTAACAATATTATGATATTAAATTAAAATTTAAATGCATTATACGCTTCAATTCACTAAAAGATATCGCGGCATCAGGCCAAAATAGTTTGGGCATGGAAAAGGGGTATATATAGCTTTCGCGAGCTTTTATTCATCGAGCGAGTAACCGAGAAGAGTTGGGGAAACCCCCCCCCCTTCTCAACGTCTAGACGTTTATCGTAACCCTAGGCATTCGGTAACTGCACCACAAAGACCCGTAAAGGGAGGAGATAGTGGAGTGAAAGGTTGATGTGGACTATATTAGTGAGGGACGCCTCGCTAATATGGCCCGCTGAGATCGGACACTAGAGGTTGGACCTTGGTGTGGGGATGGTCGGAGGTGATTATAACAGTGGGAGACGTCCCATTGCGTATAATCGCTTTCAACTGTCCAGCATCGAGGTTTGACCGTAAAGTGGATGGTGGAAGGCGATAATATACAATTGGAGACGTCCTATTGTATATAATTGCACGACACTTGAAACTCACGCTTAAAGGAGGTAATTCCCGTTAAACGGAATTGAACGATAAGCTGGCATGATTACGTCTCTAGACTTTTGGCTCCACGAGCTAGGTCACGTGATTTCCGTTTACACAGGATATCCGCTTACGCACACACAGACACACACACACACACAGACAGACACGATCAGTGTAATACCTCCCCTGAACTAAAGCTCAGTCGGGGAGGTAAAAATTACGAGATTTTTCTATACGGGCCTTGGAGTTAAGTTTATTTATATTTTTAACTTATTAAGAAGAGCAGGCTTTTAGAAGTTTGAGGTGATATAAATTATTGTTTTAGGTAGCTTAATTAAAGATACGCAATGCGTTACAAGACTTATTTAGGGAATAACTCTAAAAAAATACCTAAACGATCCCGTACAAGGTACAAGAAACGAATGAATAATAACCAGCAAAATGAACAAAGGCCTATTAGACCTGTTGCTTTGAATAAGCCTAATCAAGAATTCAATGAAATTCCATTTAACGATTTCAATCAAATTTTGGAATCGTCCGAATCCGTTACTGATAACAGCGATAGGTATGTTTAATTAATATTTACATTAATATACCCCCAGTCGCAATATTGCTTATTTTGGTTTTGTCTTTTAATTTAAAACCTAGGGATGATTATGCACTTGATGATATTAATAATAAGAGCTCATCGGATGAAGATGAAGTGATGGATACAGGAAATCAGTCTGACAATCAAAATGAATCCGAATTGGATGACATTCTTTACGAGGGCTCACGGCTAACAAGAAAAGAAAGCTTATTGTTAATAATGGCACATGTTCTCCGTTTTCATTCATCCGAAGAAGCTACAAAAGGCCTCCTACAACTATTAAAATGGCATATGCCTCCCATTGCCACAAGTTTTCCAATAACTAATTTCTTATTTTTTAAGAATTTTCACGGGTCAAAAAGTAATTTTTTACCCCATTTTTATTGCAACACTTGTGACAGTAATTACTTAGAAAAGGGCATAGATGTTTTGGAGTACAAGTGCAATATTTGCGGAAAAGCGCATAAAGAGGAAGACCTACTCATGCAGGGACATTACTTTCTCGTTTTTGACATTGAAAGTCAAGTAAAAAAATTATTGAAACTGGTCAACATTGAACTTAAACCAAAAGAAACTTTTATTGATGTGAATGATATAACTCTTACTTTAAATTATAGTAAGAGGAACATAAGTGCTAATGACATTTCTATCACTTGGAATACGGATGGTGTACCAGTTTTTCAATCTTCTAAATTTGCTATTTGGCCATTGCAGTTCATTATAAATGAACTACCTTTGACAATAAGAGCAAGAAATACACTCGTCGCTAGTCTTTGGTTTGGGGAGAAGAAACCAAACATGAACTGTTTTTTAAAGCCATTTGTGGTCACCATGACTAAACTGTCATCCACCGGTTTAAATTGGGTGAATAAAAACAATAAAGTCGTTGTATCTAGAGTTTTTCCAGGCCCTTGTTCCGTCGATTCGGTTGCACGATGTACAATGATGAATATGACCCAATTTAAAGGACATTTTGGATGTCCTTGGTGCAACCACCCAGGAGAAATGGTAGATAAAGGAAATGGAAGGACTCGTGTCTATTCTATGGAAAATTTTGAAACGTTTCAAAATCGTACGCACGAATCTATCTTGCATGATGCGCGCGAAGCCGTTGCCAGAGGAGAACCATCAAAAGGGGTTAAAAGCCCATCGGTTTTACTGAAACTTAATCATTTTGACATTTGTGAGGACATGGTACCAGACTATATGCATTGTTTATGTTTGGGGGTAATTAGAACGACAACAAACATGTGGCTAGATAGCAAAAATCACGCTGCTCCATTCTATATTGGCAACAAGATAGAAAAACTTAATGAACTAATTATTGATATTAAAGTTCCAAAAGAGTTTTCTCGTAGGCCACGGTCTTTTACAAAGCGAAAATTTTGGAAAGCTTCAGAATGGCGATCCTGGGCATTTTTCTACTCAGTTACAGTACTGAAGGGAGTTTTACCAAAGCCGTTTTATGAAAATTGGGTTACTTTAATTATTATATTTCGTAATTTAATGTTATCGACTTTGCCACTTGATTCTCTTTACGAAAAAAGAAAAATATGTATTGATTTTCTTAGGAACTACGAGCGATTGTACGGAATTCAGTATATGGTGTTTAACACTCATCAAGTATTGCATTTGGTAGAATGCGCATCTAGGTGGGGTCTTTTGTGGCTCTTTTCAGCATTTCCGTTTGAAAATAATAATGGCCGATTGCTAAGACTTTTCCATGGAACACAGTACATTCATTTCCAGATTGCTAAAAAATTTATTTTGTTACAATTTTTACCTACAATAATTTTAGAACCTAAACTATTTAACGAAAACCTTCTAGTTAAACAATATTTTAATCCTCTGGCAAATTACTTCAGCCAATTTCCTTCTACAACACATGTTAAAGACTACGCAATGGTAGGGGCAGCTACTACTGTAGAAATTAGTCATAATGACCGGGAGCTATTGTTGTTTAATAATTTACTAGAAAAGACTAAGTATTTTTATAAATCGGTTAAAATTAATGGAGTGGTATTTGCCACAGAATCTCGTTCAACCAAAAACAGGGAGTCTGTTTTGCCAGCATAAAAACTGAGAATAATATTATGTTTATAAAAATAAGCAAAATTTTTAGTATATCTGACCATGATGAAACAAGGTTCTATATCATGGGTGAAAATATCAAGTTTCATAAAAAAAGCTAATTAAGAGCGATTCTGGGAAACTTCTAGAAAACTTTCAATTAATCAAAGAATTTTATGAAAATGTCCTTGTGGAAATAGAAAACTATAATTCTTTGAAGAAGTGTATTAGATTAAAATTTGAGGAAAAAGTATATTTAAGTGAAATGAATTATGTTTTAGAAGGAAACTGAATTAATTTGTTTTGAGAAGCTAAGATTTGGTTTCAAAGACAAATATTCAATTAATTTACTTCACGAGATATATAATTATTAAGTTTATATTCGCCTTTTTCAAGATATATTTAATTACTGATAAATTAAATTTTCATTTTGAGCAAAAACTTTATTTATGTTTTTTTTAAACTATTTTTGTAATGTTATGAACAGTTGTTCTAAATTAACATGTTTAATTTATATTGCGTAAGGGTTATTTAAGTTCCAGACCCCATTGTTTATTAGATATCCGCCAATTAAATCTAAATTTGTTAGGGATTTCTTGAATTTGAATTATTTACGAACGTTTGAGGGATTTCTTGAAATTTAATTCCTGAAGAAATTATTTGGAATCCTTCCCTTAAAGCGAGCGTCTGCTCGATTTAGTTACGATTTCAACCGCTAGATGTAGTAATTTTTTTGTAAATTTGAAAAATGGACCTTTTCATCTAAGTCCCATGATTGGATAAAATGTGTCACGTGTATACAAAAACTTAGACTGGGGCTTCAACTGGGACATACAACATAATTAAAACGGTAGCCTGCTAACGCGTCTCGCTCAACAGTCCATGTTTTCTCGCGTCTGTCTTGGTAGCTCAGCTGTACCGGCTGTTTCTCTCTTTCCGTTTTAAGTTTTACTTTTGAAATCGGTATGGCAGCAGCGCTCTTATTACGCGGCTACGATACCACGAATGAAATTCGAATTGTTTGTAAGTTTCTAAATTATATTTAAACTATATATTAACAATATAAATACTAATCAAATAAATTTTGCAGAATCTTTTGAATGAATGGTGGTCAGGATTATTAATATGTAGGCCATGTTCTAAAAACTTGAAACTTGGGCGGTAGGGGCCTTAGCCGACTTCAGCCTCCGAGTTTCCGCGCCGCCGCGGCAGGCAGCCTTCGCCACAGTTTGGTTTACGAGGGCCGAGGCAGTTTAGCATGAAAATCAAAATGTTTTTACTTCTTTCAAGTAATTTTAAGTATTTTAATGTTTATTTAAATATAATTTAATTAATGATTCTGCTAATTTATTCCCAAAGAGTCTTTGGCGGGAGCCAGGACTTCTTCAAAGTCCAAGAATTTGTTAGGCTTATAAATTGTTTTGGAAAATTTTGAAATTTTGACCATAGAGTTCCTGAATCTCTACTATCTTTCTCCGAATTTTATTAAAAAAGGCTAGTAATAAAGGTATGTAATCTTAAGATATAAACAAATTATAATATTACAGAATACGCCTTTATAAATAAAGATTGACATGTGCACGAAAATAAATCTGGCCAATAAAATTGGTAATTATTCTTTTCGAATTACTAGAACAGTTATTGCTGCTCATTTAAGATTTTGAAGGAGTAATCTCACAAAATAGGTCTCTTTATATTTTTTGTTACCTTGTTCCAATTACGTAATCAAATGATTTAGAATGTTGTTTTTAAGAGAGTAGATAAAAATTAACTGAAGTAGAAATTTATTTCCCGCATTAGCAACAACGATAAAAAGGCAAAATTCTCCTCAAGGCTCGACAGCTATTATGAATTTTCTTGTAAAGTTTTAATTGTTTTGCCAATTTGAGAGTAAAACTTTTCTCATTCTATTTCCAATGTATTTTGATATAGATCAATTGGAATATTAGATTAACAAAGAACAGTTTACTACCAAACTATTCTGTAAAAAAAAAAAACACTAACTAACCAAAAGAGCAAATTAATATCTTATTTTTAATTTTTATTCGTCATTAACTTAATTATTGGTTTGAAAATCAATCTGGAATATTGCTGTGAAATTCAAAACTAAAAGATTCATTAGCTGGCCTTTATACTCCAAAATTAAAGTGATACTGTAACTTTCGCGATTTCGGAAAACTTTCGCGATTTCGGGAAAACTTTCGCGATTTCGGGAAAACTTTTTCGCGATTTCGGGAAAACTTTTTCACGATTTCGGGAAAACTTTCGCGATTTCGGGAAAACTTTCGCGATTTCGGGAAAACTTTCGCGATTTCGGGAAAACTTTCGCGATTTCGGGAAAACTTTCGCGATTTCGGGAAAACTTTCGCGATTTCGGGAAAACTTTCGCGATTTCGGGAAAACTTTCGCGATTTCGGGAAAACTTTCGCGATTTCGGGAAAACTTTCGCAATTTCGGGAAAACTTTCGAGATTTCGGGAAAACTTTCGCGATTTCGGGAAAACTCGCGATTTCGGGAAAACTTTCGCGATTTCGGGAAAACTTTCGCGATTTCGGGAAAACTTTCGCGATTTCGGGAAAACTTTCGCGATTTCGGGAAAACTTTCGCGATTTCGGGAAAACTTTCGCGATTTCGGGAAAACTTTCGCGATTTCGGGAAAACTTTCGCGATTTCGGGAAAACTTTCGCGATTTCGGTAAACCTTTCGCGGTTTCGGGAAACCTTTCGCGGTTTCGGGAAAACTTTCGCGGTTTCGGGAAAACTTTTGCGGTTTCGGGAAAACTTTCGCGATTTCGGGAAAACTTTCGCGATTTCGGGTGAACCATCGCCACCTCGAATCAACTCCATGACTTTGGGCCCGAGAATAGATAAATAATTATTATCTAACCATACTGTTTATTGGATGAGTGATTTAGACCCCTATCATAGCAGACAGAAGGGTGTCTATTTCTCAAAAACAAATAGGCTATCTATATCAACACAATACTGTAAATACAGCAGTCTACTAAAAAAAAAAAAACATTGAGGAAATACAATGAAACTTCAGAGTATCATTGAGCCAAGCCAAAAAGCCATATTACAGTTTTATTAACAGTAATGTAACTCTTGGGAACACAGGTTGCTAATACTGGAAATAATTACATTTTCATATGTATACGTAGTCTATAAATTTTATAACTATATTATTAAGTAATTGCAACTGACGGCAAATCTAAAATTTTAAATACCAAAGCCAAAAAATTTTAAATACCAAAGCCAAAAAAGTACGAATTTATTTTTATGATTCATGGAAACGAAAATATCGTCATTTTTGCTTTGTCTTTTCCATGGAAAAACTACTACATGCAAGTACAATATAGTATCCTATCCCTTCCCTTTAGGTTAAAAGTCTTATTTTGTGAAATTACTCCTTTAAAATCGTAAAATAGAGTAGTATCGTTTGAGGGGTAATAAACGCCCCGGCGTTCTAGCCAATGAAAGGGACTCATTTTGATCAGAATAGGCTATTTGAAGATATCTTGAATCAATTAATAATCAGGGTTGCCAAAGGTCAGGAAAAACAAGGAAAAGGTCATGGAATTTTAACCCACTGAATGTTTAATTTCATCATTTGGGTAACGGTTTTACCTTGAAGAAAGCATTTGAGTCAGATTGTGAAATCCCCTTTTTATATATTCTCTATTCTTTTGTATAAAATGAGAATGGGGGAGGAGGCCTTGAAAATAATATGGTCTCTTTTAAGAGTTATTTTAGCAGTATAAGGTCTATTTTCACCTACTTTTCTCACCCATATAATCCCCATTCTCCCCTTCCCATGAGGGAAAGTAATTTCTTGTCTATTTTTTAGACCATGCGCCCTCACAAAATTATCTCTCTAATAAACGGAATGTGACCTTCCAGCAACTAATGAAGTTATGATAGAGAGAGTTTTATCGGGGAGGTCTATTTTCATCAATTTGTCGTTGTGGAATAAGATTTCTCAAATGTCTTTTTGAAGGGCCACATTTTGGATTATTTTCTCATGGATAATAAGGGCAATAGCCTGATCTGACACGCTTTTTATGGTCCTTTTGTAATTTTTTGGGGTAAGAAAGAGGGGTGGGATTTAAAATTGGACATAATGGTTGGAACCTTGCATAAAGCAAAGAGTAAGTAAGCCAACAAGAACGGTTGGGGGGAAGGGCGCTTTTCTGCTTTATCACCGGCCCCACTGGGCGAAAAGGCACAGGTGGATTACGGATTTGTAAACATTACCGTCCCTCCCTCAATTGTCTTTGAAGTCATAACAGACCTTATATTTCCCCTCTCCTCCCAGCCCTTATATGAGGGTTAACAGGGTACTCAGCGCCCTTAAATTATTTTGGACATCTCCAAACCAAAATGAGATCTTTATCATCACTTATCATTTATTTTAGGCCGTGAACTTCGTGGCGCTATTTTTCGAAATAGATCATGTAGAAAAATCCTTAAAATATTTTTCCTTGAAAAATTACTTCCTACAGAAACATGTAAGAATTATTTCTTTCCTGGGAAGAATTTTCGGTATTTTCATTGAAAATACCGAAAATGTTTCAACCGCCCAAAGTGTAAAAAATTCAGATTATTGAGATATTCCCCTGAATTATTAAAAGTACAATTGGGACCGATATCATTGAAAATTAGTTTTTAAAATATTTTATCAAGGATAAACGTTTAGACTATTTTTGGATTTGACATAATTGCGTATAATATTGTAACAAAAACCCTTTCAATCCCCCCTCCCCTAGACAGGCGCATTTCCAAACTGAGTCGGAAATGTAGCCAGGAAAATATCCATGAGAAAATATGGAAAATATAAAACTCCTAAGAGCGATGTTATTAGTTTAGAAGGGGGTAGGCATAGTTTCAGAAAGGGGGTAGGGAACCCACTGAATCAGACCAGTAAAGGGGAATGATGATCGCATGCCCATGTTTCATCCCCCTTTGCTTCTATGATTCTGTAGGTTGCTTAGCTCCTTTGGAGGGCGAGGGGGTCAAAATAAACGCAAGATGTCTATAGCGGGGGAAAAATAGAACAGTAGGCGAAAATAGACCTTACTCGCTTTTTAACACCTGTTTACACATTAGAGGGGGGAGTTAAAGTTGTTTCCCGGCTCAATTTTTCTATAATGTAAGGGTAAGGGGCATGAAGAGCGGCCACAAGTTATAATTCGTGTCGTTCATAGCCTCTGAAACTGTGCTTTCCCCTCCAATTCCTCGAGTCGTTTTTATTTTCCCCCATTTGGCCAAACAAACTGACTATCGCGAATCTTTTTCAAGTTTCCTCCTTTCGTCTCTTGTCCAAGAAAATCCAAAATTATAGAAATTGTGCTAAGGCGGCTAGAATTTAGCCTGTTGTAATTTGACCTGATACAGACGCGTGCGGGATGTGAGGACGTCACTTGACTGCCCACCAAAAATGCGCATTTAACACCTCCATATTTTTTTTTGGGGGGGGGGGGCACAATTGTGAAATTGTTTTATTATGTAAAATACTAAAATATAAAGTGACTGCTGTACATATTTTTCAATAAAGGATAATAATAAAATCCAAAGCCCACTAACACAACTTTTCCTTTATTCCAGGGCTGTCAGTAGCTTGTGGAAGCATTTCAGAAGGCAATTAAAAACGAACTGATAATTATTTCGCAAATTTTTAGTGTTTGATTAAAAACATTATTATTATATTTTATGCGGTAAACATTTAGCACAGTTTTAGTGCTCCCTCTTAAAAAATTTAAAACGCTACGCAACAACCCTTTGTGCTCCTATACAGATTTCTAGAAATTATAATTATTATCTTCCATGAAAAAATGGTTTGAATATAATCGTCGTTATTTTCAAGACGGGAAATTGATCAAGTTTGTTTTTATTTAACATAATAACGCGTAATAATTCGACTAATCCATCTGCTTATATTTCAGAGAGGGATTGTAACTTTTTTCAATGTAGCCGGGCTGCAATTTATTCGTTAGCGATTGAAACGCTCTTGTATAATCTAGCTGATAGCGCTAAGGTTCCGGCTTTAGCCGTTTTAAGACTCGGCAGGTATAATGTACCTCACAGAAAGTAATACATCTGATTACGCTACCGGATTATCGATTTGTTTTGGTCGGTAATTGTAATCAAAAGCAAATTCGATATCATAATATTACTTAGTCCACTAATTTCTATTATTCACCATCACATTCGGGCGCTTGTGTAATCAAGGCAGACATAAAGAGACGATTTTTTTTACTAAGGCTGTTTAAATCATATACTATTTTGTATTTCGGAGTAAGTAATAAAGAAGCTTTATCAAACTAACCAAAACGAGTTTTTTTTTGTTTAAATCTATTTTACGTAACTAAACTGTAGTTCTCGAGAAAAAACCCTTAATGTCCCGCCATTGGCCTAAAAAGCGGGCCCTAGCGATATTCCTCTACTCGGGGAGTAGGGGGGGTGAAACGCGAGGGGAGACAAAGTGGCTTATTTCCAAGACTGCTAGAAAAAAAAAACCGTTACTGCAAACTTGAAAAATATAGATGGCAGCACATTCAGTCAGTTTTTAAGCGTCGTGCGGTGGAGAAAACTCAAGGGGCAAGGATCGCGCCGACACTCGCTTTAAAGAGGTTTCAGTATAGGCTATAGATTCACATTTGATTAAGCGCCTTATCATTTAAACTTTCAATCATGTGATTTATGAACATAGAGATAAGAATCAAGAATATATCCATATATTTATTTTTCCAATGAGTTTTAAGATAAGATCTGGCATAGGTGATAATACGATATGAGACCCGCGCGAAATTCGAAAACGATAAAGGCTTAAAGAGGTTTCAGTATAGGTTATAGATTCACATTTGATTTAGCGCCTTATCATTTAAACCTTCAATCTCGTGATATATGAACAGAGATAAGAACCGAGAATATAGATAAGGATGGAAATTATTTTAAAAGTTGATAAGAGGAGATGGCGTAGTCTGCTAATGTACCTACCTCACATACATGGGGTACCAGGTTAAAAACCCGGATGAAAAAAAAAAAAATTTGGCTACATTGAAACACCCAAAACCACCCAAACCACCGAAACCACCTGTGCTTCAAGCGGCATTTTCTATCTACTCTGGACAAATGTCCTATAAAAAAAGTAATTTTTAATACAGGAAATGTAGCGTTGTCTGGCAATTTTGTTAAATGTCCGATAACTTTTGAATTTTTAAGGGGGGTTATAGGACATTTGTCCAATAAGAAAAGTTTCTTATTTCCGCCACTGATCAGACCGCGATCTGCATTGTTCGCCCGTGGGTGCGGATGTTTTAATAAAGGACGGAAATTATAAAATGTTCTTATTGAACATTTGTCCAGTAGCCCCTTAAGAAATTCTAAGTTATCGGGCAATGGGCATTTAAAAAAATTATCAGACATTGCTAGATTTCCTGTATTAATAAGTACCTTTTCTTATCGGACAAATGTCCAATGACCCCCCTCTCAAAAATAAAAAGTTACGGTACATTTGGAAAATTTATCGGACAATGTCCAATCTTGGAGGAGAGAGTAGGATGGAGTGGAAAAGTGGGTGGCCATCTGATGCTGTGTAAAAATCCCAAAATGCTTTCCGCGGTTGGTTACAGTAAGCGCTGCCGCCTCTTGGTAGAAAAATGAATCATTTAAGAGGTCACGTGGGGTAGGGAATAACGTGGAGCTTGGAGGAGGGTAGGTGTACTCGATGGAAGTTCCTCCGAGGAACAAATCTAAATGGAATTTTCGATAGTTTTTAAAGTTAGGCCTAAATCTAAATAAAAATAAAAATTTGAATAAAAAATCTAAATAAATCTAAATAAAAAATTCTAAATAAAAAATCTAAATAAATAAATCTAAATAAAAATCTAAATAAATCTAAATAAAAATAAATCTAAATAAAATAAAAATCTTAATAAAAACACTCCAAATAACAACAGTATATAACCATTATTCTATTTTTTAACAATACATAGTACAGTCTCCAGTTCAAATTTTAATGTTAACGGTAACCCTTGGTTATCTTACCACAAAACTCTAGCAGACGCGACTAACGAATTCGAAAATATATAACTTCTCATTACTAAAACTAGGTGCCACCAATAATCCATTCAGGTCCCATAAGAATATGATAGGGCCGCAATTCAATAACCATCCTCCCAAACTTTGTAGCAAAAGTTCGTCTGCTCCGAATCGGTTTGTCAAGTAAATCGCTCCTGAAATCTATTATTAACTCGCGCCACTAACGACCTTGACATAATATTTTGGGTAATAAAAATGGAGCCGACCGAAAAAAGATCTAAGCGTACAAGTGTTGCGAAAATTGCAGACGAACTTTTGTTACAAAGTTTGGGAGGATGGTACCAGAGGCTAAAGCTATGCTCCCATATTCTTATGGAACCTGAATGGATTCTTGGTGCCACATACAGCTTGTAACCAACCAAAACCCGAGGCATTCTGGGTAATTTTTACTTCCATAGATGGGAAATACCTCTCGTGTTAAATCTATGGAGAATTAAACTCCATCCTACTCTCTCCTCCAAGGTCCAGTGACTATAGAGCTTATTTTCGTCCCTGGTTTTATTTTCGCTTACCAGTTCATGACGGTTTCGTGTATTCGGGAATCGTACTCGAACAGCCTCGACTCGATTTTTCCCAGCCATACTAGCTGCGTACACATTTTCTCTGTACCTGATTTTTTCGAGACGTAAACATATTTTCCCATAACGGTTTTAGATTGAACATATTTAAAGTTCGACAAAAACATCTCCATTCTATTTCGGTGTTCTAGATCAAATAGATAGACGTGTCTTAAATGAAAGCTATTTGGAAATATCCTACATGGCTAATTCCTAATGTAAGGCAAATCAACGGGAACCCGCAATAGCATCAACACTCTTTTGAGCCTTGTCCGATTGGGTTTCGGACAAGGGGATAAACCGAAAGAGTGGTGACATCACTCGAATGAGATGTTTCATCCCTCTGACACCCTTTTCGCTCGCCTGACGTCACCGAGATTAGATCGACAAAGTCTCGCGATACACGAGCCGATCGAGACAACCTATTATATTCATTTATAGTTAACGACCGTTGTACTCCGCTGAAATATTTTGAAATGTCATTAAAATTGAAATATATTAAAATGCCGTACGCGACAGTTTTGTCTCGCCGATTTGGTCTCGGGACATTTTGGTTTCGAGACAATTCGGTCTCGAGACAGTTCGGTCTCGCGACAGTTTGGCCTCGCCGATTTGGTCTCGGGACATTTTGGGCTTGGGACCATTTGGTCTAGCGACTTTTTGGTCTCTTGACATTTTGGTCTCGAGACAGTTTGGGCTCGAGACAGTTTGGTCTCGGGTCAGTTTGTTGTTTAATTCGTTTTTTAACTTCCACCCGAAAATAAAAATGTGTTGAAGAATGGTTAAATGTTTAGATTTTTTTTATTAATGGTATATATTGCTAAAACCTAGCGACTTTCGGCTCTAAACCTCGAAATGGAAGACGCGCTTAAGACGGAGAGAGGGAAAAAGAAAATTGCCGATGAAGGATTCACTTTTACTTTCCACATGCGTATTTACGTGGCTTGTCTCACAACTTTTTGATGGAATAATCAATAGTAATAATCAATATTGAAATAAAAAATTTATGATAATGCTTCTGTATAACCTAACTTATCCTAACCTAACCTAACCTAGGCTTCTTTGTTCTAGCCCAAACTGTCTCTAGACCAAACTGTCTCTAGACCAAACTGTCTCGAGACGAAACTGTCTCGAGACCAAATTGCCTCGAGACCAAATTGTCTCGAGACCAAACCGCTCCAAGACCAAATCGGCAAGACCAAACTGCCCAAAGACCGAAGGGTCTCGAGACCAAATAGGCAAGACCAAACTGTCTCGAGACCAAAGCGGTTAGACCAAATCGGCTAGACCAAATCGGCGAGACCAAATCGGTGAGACCAAATCGGTGAGACCAAATTGACCTGTCCTGATTAAAATGTCATGAAATTGAAATATTTTGCGAACAATATTTCTAAATGAAAGCTGTGCCTTGGAAAATTCATTATTTCGGGAAAATTTAACTTGGGAAAAGTTAAATATAAAAATTGGCGCATTTTCGGTCGCCATTTGTTTTGTTCGGGATTTCCCGTTTAGTTTCTTCACGTCCGTGAAAATGGGGACAGTTCGGGTTGAGTCTCCGCGCCGTTGATATTTGCGCAAATTTCCTCGTTTCCTCGCCCGATAAAATCGGAATATTCTTCTTCCCAATTTCACTTACTATCGCTCCAATACACTTTCAAATATGGTTCCTGAAAAATACGAATACCAATTAATTTCGTAGCCCCAATATTCCGTCGCTGGGTACGTGGGTAAACGTTTAAACGTCGCCTTAACTCGACAGAACTGTTACGGCAATGTCCCGACTAGTTTTAAAATACCGGAATTTTGGAAATTGGTAAATTACCCTGTAATTTACTTCGCAAAATGCTTTGTATTTGAAATTATGTTATTTAAAAAATTGAATTCCTGGTTCAAACGCTTCAAAATTCTTATATCTGATTAAAAACCATACACTTGTGAAAAATTCAATGTTTTTCATGAAACGCTTGAACTTATAGACGATTATAGGTTTAATTTTGACGTCTTTCAGCAATTTTCTCTCAATAAACAAAAACTATTAAATTTTAATTTCAAAATTACGATTATTTTCCAGAGCAAACCGTAAATTAGTGATTTAGAACTGTAGTCACGATTAGACTCAAGGTTCTTTTAGGAAGGTTATGCCGACGATGACGACAACGGAAGTTCCTCACAACTTGACTGTAATGGGCCATCTTCCTCTAGCACCCATGACGTCAGTGAAAAGTCTACTCGAACGCCAAAACGGCCGCATATGAAAACAGTTAACCCTGCACCATTAGCCCTCAAACATATAAAAAAATAAAACGTGACGTCATTGAAAAGCGCTTGTAGCGCCTAATTGGAGGAAAAGAGACATTAATTGTGACGTAAAGTGCGAAATTGGAAGACTGTTTTTTTGACACATTAAAAAACACATACCCTATCTCACTGTTGCTCTGATTTTGTTTTTTAATGTTTCAAAAACAGTATTCCAATTCCGCACTTTACGTCACAATTAATGACTCTTTTGCTCCAATTTGGCGCTACAAGCGCTTTTCAATGACGTCACGTTTTATTTTTTATATGTTTGAGGGCTAATGGTGCAGGGTTAACTGTTTTCATATGCGGCCGTTTTGGAGTTCGAGTAGACTTTTCACTGACGTCATGGGTGCTAGAAAAAGATGGCCGATTACAGTCAAGTTGTGAGGAACTTCCGTTGTCGTCATCGTCGGCATAACCTTCCTAAAAGAACCTTGATTAGACTAGCCCGACCAATGGAATAGACTGAAAATTATTTATGGATCTTTAATCGGTAAGATTCCGATTGCGCAGCTCCCACAAGCGCACTTCCTTTTGCGCAGTTTTCCATTTCCGCGGGTTTCCATTTCCACCGTTTCCATTTGCGCTTTTTTTATTTGCGCAGTGTTCATTTGCAAGTTATGTTAGGTTATGTTAGTTAATCGAACTAGCCTGTCCCTCATGTTATATTAAAAGTTAGGTTAGGTTAGTTAATCACTCGAACTAGCCTGTCCCTCTTGTGGACAGCTCGAATGGCAAACTGCGCAAATGGAAAACGGCGCAAATGGAAAACTGCGCAAATGGGAAACCGCGCAAATGGCTACATGGGAAACTGCGCAAGCGGACGCAAACCTTTTAATCCCATCTTTACATTGAGGACGGTAAAGTCAAAAAATGAATGAAATGTTTTATTCAGGAAATAACACTCGAAGTTGTTTTGGAGAATATTAAGGAGTAAATTTTACTCTCTCGCCGTTATATTACAACGGATAATTTACTCGTTGATAAAATTTATTAAATTCCTGCCGCGGATAAAACCTACGGAAGATAATAGACTTAATACTTAAATAACCTTCTCTGTTATTTTGTTTAAAATAGTCGTTTCTGCCCAATCCAATTAAGGTTTCTTATCCAACAGTTAATAATATATCGGAATGCCAATGTCGCCCTCTAAACGGAGTAGCCCCTCTTTCTGCCTACATCATCTTCTAATTTGTACTCGAGCGCGTCCAAGTCTTCTTCAGTTTCAACGACGGCGTATTCTTTAACGGATAGTTTCCCCTTGAAGACGGCGTTAACTTCGTTGCAGAATATGGTAATGCCCAACAACCAGAAAGAAATGACGAGACAAATCGACAATACTCCCGAATCCGATCGGGGGAAGGCTGAAACGAGACCAAACGATCATCGTTGAGCGAAGCGGTACCTGGCGTTTCTATATTCATATCATACTCCACAGCGAGATGTTAACCAATTATATTCCTAAACTATTCAAAAATGTAAAGCGCGAAAGCTCCCCTTTACTTAACGCGGAATGGTTTCGAGCATGGATTAACTAACGCTTTCCCTAACAATATAGACAGCAGGCGCCTCGCATTTTTCACGAACCTTGGACAGCGGGTAGAAAAAGTTGTTGAGACCGAACGTAACCTAATGGCCACAATAGACCTCTAGAAAACGGGATAGCCAACCCTCTGAATCAGACGCGCAAAAAGGGATGAAGAGTCGCGGTCTCTGCGCATGAGCTCATGCGCAGTAACGGCCAAGATCTCGGTGAAAAGCCAGCCGCTATTTATTTACTTTTCTATTTTATCGTTAGTTAAACCTTGTTTTGAGAAAGCGCGTCGCGCGATTGTCTTACGCTCGTAGAAGACCGAAGCGACGAAGTTCCAGAGAATTGACGAAAACCCGGTGGAACTCGGGAACCGTCGGCGGAGACATCTCGTCGAGGAATAAACCGTGGCGGCGGACAGAAACATCATCAGTAAGAAACACAGGGAGGACTGCGGGGTGGAGATCAGAAAGGAAGAACGCCGTTACAATTGGGAAAATATCTCTTGACACGAACGAAGATACCGAATTTCTTTTATCTCTTTGGAAAAGAAAAACGTCGTTACGCTGGCGAAATTCAAATCTCAATTCCGAGAAATAAATTTATATTCGACTCCCTTGCTTCAACTTCTATTATAGAACATCGCGTCAGTCGCGCTCGGAATCGAGATTCGGGCTCCCAAATAGAATTGGAAAACACGAAGTCTAATTAAGGGGGAAGTAAAAGGTTTTGTGTTTTGAGAAAAAAATCCTAGATGGCGTTGAAATTGGTCTCTTAAAAAATATTTTAATTTATTTTTTTATTCGCTAAACAAATATAAAGTGGAAGATAGGGAGTAAAAAACACGCGAGATGACGTCAATAAACCTAAAAACGGCCGAATTATTTCTTTTTTCCGTTGCCCGTATCACAGACAGGACGTCGATTTCGCGAAATCGCGATTTTCGATAGGTAGCGACATCTTTGACTTTTCTCGTAACTAGCGAAAAATCCGCTTTCTTCTAATTATAAAATAGGTCAACTAGTTCGTCATCTTTTATAAACATTCATTACATACTTCATTCGCGTCGCTATCAATTAAAATCCAAACGATAGAAATCGGCCAGGAGTTATCGCGTAACAACGACAAAAAGAGTCGAGCCTTTAACTATTAGTATTTTAATTTCCGTTTAGAATTTCGGTTAAATAATAATTCATCGAATAGTTTAATTATTCTATTTTTGAATAGTGTTAACCGTTTATTTTTACGGGCTTTAGTTTTTCCGTAACAAGTTCACAAAAACACCAGGATTTCAGAATTAACCGCTCACTTCCCCCTTAAATCTAAACGTTAACTCTTTGTACCATAATGTCGATTTGAATGAGAGAACCGGAGTCTTTCCACACAAGCGGGGGATCAAAAGTGAAATAATAAAACTGTCGTAGCTCGTGAATCTGCGCCAATAGGGTAAAGTTCAAACCCATTTTTAAACCCCGTTTTTCGTCAAGAGGTATTTCTTCGAAAGGCACGGAATCCAATTCATAGCCGCCCACCATCTGAAAAATTAAATTCTGGAATGACTTCTGAGCGTATTATTCTTTCTTCGAGTTATACGCGACCAGAGCGACAAAAGCGTTGGACGAATATTTCGCGGTCGGAGAATATCTGAAACATTAATTTTCTTCGGCAGGCGGGGAAGAAGATTAATTTACCGCTCGGGGAAATATTTCCTGTCGCGCATCCCTTGTTAAGAGAGTGGATTATCGAAGTCAGCTTTTAATTATTGTTACGATTAATCCCGTCGCCTCTCGCCTGAAAGATCACCGAAATTAAACAAAACTTACCATTATTTCACTCCAGCCCACCTTCGTGACTCTGTTTAGAAAGATAGATTTTTTTAGTGGCGATGTTGGAGTTGTAAGGAGGGAATTGGTGATCTTCGAATGGAACTGTCTTTGCTGCCGTTTGAGGCATTTTCCGTTTGACTCGGTTTATTTGGTTTTAATTCCGTTTTGTTTACGCTCTTAAGAATACTCTTAAGAATACTCTTAAGAATACTCTCGGTTTAAGAGTCCATTCGAAGTGAGCGCGTTTCGAATCAAATAAGACACGCTCTAAATACTAACCGAAAATGAGAGACCATCTTCTCGTACAGAGCTTCCAGTCTATTGTCTACCGTCTCGTACTATATAGGTATAACAAGATGGTCAAGCCCGTAGAATATAAATGGTAAGGTTCCAATTGCGCAGTTCCCTTTTTTGCGCAGTTCCCACAAGCGCATTTCTTTTTGCGCAGTTTTCCATTTCCGCAGTTTTCATTTTGCGCTTTTTTCTTTTGCGCAGTGTTCATTTGCAGGTTAGGTTAGATTAGGTTAGGTTAGTTAATCACGCGAACTAGTCTGTGCCTTTTGTTATATTTTAAGTTATAAGCGAAAAAGGGAAAACTGCGCAAATGGCAACCGCGCAAATGGAAATGCGCAAATGGGAAACAGCGCAAAAGGCAACTGCGCAAATGAAAGTGCGCAGGAGGGAAACTGCGCGAGCGGACGCAATAAATACACCTCTAGCTGTTCTTAACGCCCCTAGTCAATAGGGTTCCATGTTCCACGTTTTCCACATTCATTTGGTAAGGTTTTCAAAGTTAAGCGTTTTGCGCGTTTATCAAGTAGTTATTCACGACTACTATTTCGTCTTTTCCAAATTTGGCGGCAACGGCTTCGCCTCAAAGAAAGTAGGTAATGAACTGAATAGATAAATATATAAAAAGCTCAGTTCGGCTTGATCAACTTTTTAGTTTAGCGGCCACGTCACTGTAGACGTCACTTATCCCCTAGAGTTCCGGATGTAAAAAGAGCGCAGGCGCGGAGAAAGCAGGCGTTAAGGTTGAGAGTAAAATTAGAGATCTTTAGAATTTTGTCATTCTGACTGCGGTCGCCGTGCTTCTGCACAAGAAACGTCACAGGTGACGTCGACGCTCAACTTACGAAAAAGGACTCCTCCCTTTTATATATTTATCTATTATCATTTTGTTGTAAAATGACGTCTACGCCGCGGCTTGGAAGAAAAATCAAGGCGACGTAACGACCAATCAGTCGTTTCTAATTTATCCTACCACTACCGTATAATAATGTGGTATAGCGGCGGGAGGGGCAAGCTATAAAAGGCTCGTAAACCTCAGTTAATTCCGATTATAAATTGTTTTACGGTATTATAGCGGTTGCCTTGATCGTGGATTCGCGGCTATTTTTTTGTAATTTATTCAAGCGCGTCAATTGTTAGATTACGCTGGCGAAGAAGGGATTAAGGTGAGTTCGTAATTGAACGGAGTTAATAGGTGACACGTCGATAAATCCAAATAACCAAGATTTTATGCTCAAAAGGTAGAGCGGATAATTTCAATGTAGAGTACATTTTAAAAGCCTTTTCTACCATAAAAATTCCCAAAACAAAATACTACATATGGAAAACTACGTGAAATTCTGGAAGGATGGGTCTCTTTCAAATACACCCCCACTACAATTGGCCCTGAAAAAAATTAAAAATGTCGCGAGAATTTTCGGGCACTTTATTAAAAATGAGTATAATTGAGATTGGCGTTTTTTTTCGAAAAATAGAACTACAATTCTGGTGCGAGAAACAAATGTTTAAAAACGTGAATTTTAAGTCCTTTTTCCGAAAAAACGCTTGAATATATAAAATTTTGTATCGGCACTTGTTAGCCCCATACACAGCACATTTCAATAGACCTCTCGCATTTATTTTGACCAATCCAAAAGTGTATAGGCAATCAGACAAGCTAAATGGGATGGATCATCGACGTCACTGCGCGTGAGTTCCTAATCCCCAATTAATAAACGTAAGAAGTGCGTAGGTTTCAGGAGTCCCGCCACGGATTTTTCAAGAGTAGGCACAGCCAGATTTAGAGGCCCCTTCCCATTTCTTACTATACTAATCACGTGATAATTAGTTTATTTCTTAGACTAATTCTTCGAGCCCTGCCGCGGGAAAGAGGGGGAGAGGGAAATAAGTTTAATTTTTTGCTTATTTTCAATACGATTTAATTCGGCTTATGTCAGCTCCTTTTCTACTCTATATCGCCTGGCAGCCATAACATAAGATCAAAAATCCTTCGAGCCCTGCCGCGGGAAAGAGGGGGAAATAAGGTTAGTTTTTTTGCTTATTTTCAATACGATTTAACTCGGTTTATGTCAGCTCCTTTTCTACTCTACATCGCCTGGCAATCATAACATAAGATCAAAAATCCTTCGAGCCCTGCCGCGGGAAAGAGGGGGAAATAAGTTTAATTTTTTTGCTTATTTTCAATACGATTTAACTCGGTTTATGTCAGCTCCTTTTCTACTCTACATCGCCTGGCAATCATAACATAAGATCAAAAATCCTTCGAGCCCTGCCGCGGGAAAGAGGGGGAAATAAGTTTAATTTTTTTGCTTATTTTCAATACGATTTAACTCGGTTTATGTCAGCTCCTTTTCTACTCTACATCGCCTGGCAGCCATAATAAATTTAATTTGGAGGCAACCCCAAAATAGACCCTAAACTGTCAACGTAGGCACGTACCTACTTGTGCCTACTGCTGGCGGGGCTACTGCTAGGTTTCGAAGAAATGTATGTAGCCGCGCGTTACTTTTTACGTGGAGTGATGACGTCATCGTGTCGCTCTTAAAAAAGGGCAGATTTTTTGTGTGTACGACATCCATGTTCCTACTTCCTCGACAGTTGAGAGTTTTCTCTCCCTTTGGCGGAAGCTAGTATAGAGTCCCTGGCGCAATCTGGCGCGATCACACGAAGACTCCTTTTATTTATTTTTTGATTTTTTTCGCACGGTTATGAATTAAATTTTTCACTCGGTTACCGAGTACTCGATTGACCATCACTCCACGTTTATCCAGACTGTCTGGATCAGGCTGGGAAATAAGGATTATTTTTAAACTGGACTTGTGGCCAGTAGAGCCCAAGCAGTTTTATTAAAAAACTGGACATTGGCCAGTTACAATTTTCATGAGCTTGACAATCTGTCACTATGACGTCACTATGACGTAGGCTAAGAAACAAAACAAAATTTTGGAATTAATTAACTGCCACAAATCCAGTAGACCCCCAAGCATTTAATTTTTAAACTGGCCCAGCTAATTTTTAAACTGGACTTTTGTCCAATAAAACCGCCTTATTTCCCAGCCTGGTCTGGATACCTCTTGTTAATGTTCGAGTATGAGTCGCTGTCGCGTTCTCCGAGGCAGATACTTTTGATCGATTTCGTTTTAACTGGCCTTTTTAGCCACTACTCCCCCTTCAAGCCTTCAATATGTTATCTTTATATGTCCATTTTTGACTAAAAAAAATTTTTTTCGAACGTGGGTGCAAGTGGCTACAAAAACAATTAAGTCCGTTTGTAGAGACATTTACGGTGAATATCTTCCAAATAATTAGAAAAGAAAACGGTGGAGAGGTTTCAATATATATGTTTCATGATTTTTCTATATCTAAGATTTCGTGCTTATCTTGTTCAATGCCACGCAAATACAAACGCGTTAGATTGGAGAAAAGCTATTGCACTGATAGAAAAGTGTTTTACTTATAATAAAATTATGTTGACGGAAATGCCACCCTTTTCCATCAATTCAGTACCTTTCTCCCATATAGTGCGTTTTTCGTATACTGGACAGTTATTATAAATTTACGACATATTTCTGAAGGTGATAAAACATGATATATTTTGAAACCTCGGCACCATTTAGTCGAAATGATTGGAAGATATTGGGTCAATCCATGTGAATTCGACTTGAGGAAAATGGTCCTACTTTTAAATTTCAGCCATTATTTCTCTACGGATATATAAGCGGAAGAAACTGATATTTACCAAGTTTCAGATTCCAAAAAAAAAAAAAATCTCGAGTTATAATTTTTTAAATTGTTTTGCATAAATTTGGATTTTAAAATTTCAACTTCGGTTTTCTCCAATATCTTTAGAATTAATAACCATAAATTAATAAAAATTCATATTATATACGAAAAAATGGCGCTGAATAAGAATTTGATGACGAAAACCATGGGAAAAAATACAGAACGTTGAATTTCTTAAAAAATAAATTTCACATCATTCAAACATTTGTTTTTTGAACTGTTACTGCTTCCCATTTGATGCTTTAGGGCAATCTACTCTAAATTCGTAATTAAAGCATAGAAAAGGAGCTCAATCCTAATTTGAAGTCTAAAACCCTGGTCAAGAAATACTGAAACAGATTAAAAAATTTGGGAGGGGGTTGGGGTCTCATAGGGGCCAAATATGAGACTTCGAAAATTCTGAAAATTTAAAATTTTTGGCCCAACAGTCTATCTACTTCAAATTATAAATGGGATCAATGAGACTGGATTTTCCAAAAAATAGTTTTTCATATGAAAACTACCCCACCCCCTTCCCCCCCAAAAAAATCAATTTTGCACTCTAAAATTGTTTCTCATTGATTCCGTTTATAATTCAAAGTAGATGGCCTGTTGGGCCAAAAATATTAAATTTTCAGAATTTTTGAAGGTGACGCTCGAGTCTCAAATTTGGCCCCTATGAGACCCCCAAAAATTGAAATTATCTCGTTCTGTAATTTTTTCCCAGCGTTTTCGTCTTCAAATACGTATTCAGCGCCTCTTTTTCGTCCACAATATGAATTTTTATTAACTTAAATCTATTAATTATATTATTAGAGAAAACCCAATTTGAAAATTTAAAATCCAAATTTAAGCAAAACCAAAATTTTAAACATTTTAACTCGAGAAATATATTTTTATTTTTTTTTGGAATCTGAAACTTGGCACTACCAATAATCCATTCAGGTTCCATAAGAATATGGGAGCGTAGCTTTAGCCTCCGCTACCATCCTCCCAAGGATGATGAGGGGAGGATGCGTAATGTGGAACGAAACCGCGCGAACTGTGGGTATACCTAAGGTCGGGAGGGACGCCAAAAAAAGGGATATGAATAGTAGGACCGGATGTTACAGTGAAGAGCCGGTTTTTAGCGCCATCACGTTAGCTGATTTCTAACTTAAAATATATAATATTTATTGTAGAAAAAGGCAAGAGAGGGCTCTGGGGCTCCAAGGTTGATTGGGGTTGAAGGTGAAAGGAGTGTACATGTGTTTAAAAAACTTACTTTGGTTAGTAGCACTTTTTATCTTTTTGGCGTAGGTATGATCATTAGAAATCATTGTTTTTTTTTTCTAATTTATTTTAAACCCAAACCAATTTTTTTTAATACCAAAAAAAGTATCAAAGATATGAAACTAAATTGGCAGACAGCTTGGTTTGACAGTTTGACCTTTGTCTCCGCCTATAATAGCGTCATCTACGTTCACTATTATTTTGAATGCAACATTAATTAATTTTTAACACTATATTAAATTATGCTTCTTATTTGTAGATTTAATTGATTATCAAAAGAAATTTAAATAATGTTTGTACGTGTATCTAAAATCAAACTCACACGATGGCTCTAACTACTGCTCAGATACCACGTGAATCCTCTATTTTCCGGTCCTACTATTCATATCCCTTTTTTTGGCGTCCCTCAATTGTGGAAATACGATATATGTTTGTAGGTTCTACGAGTAATAAAGAGTCCGAATATATGAACATTTGTACATACTGTTTTGTTTCTATTATAATTTTTACCCAAAAAAGGTCGATCTTTGTTTAGGATTCGAAAATCAACTAATATATATAAGTTCCGCCGAACACGTATCTTATCGCCTTTTGGACCCCAATTAGGCAACTTTCTATTATACATGTTTTATTAAAATAATTAGTACGACTACTCGCGTGTAACAAATACTCGATTTATTAAAAAGGCTGCGACTTTATTTACGCGATAACGGATTTCTGTAAAAGATGGTTCCTTATCTCGCTTCACGAAAACATTACATTCGCGTAATACGGCGGCTAATTTGGGGTCTTACGGGCATCTCCTCACCAAATCGGATAACAAATTAAGAACTGCGGTGTGTATAGATAATCTTTTTCAGTCGCAGTGCACCCCACATGGAGGATTCAACCACCATCTGTCCGAAAATTGAACCCCATTCCATTCGTATATGGGCATCTACGAAGTTTAAATAATAATGGCGAGCCATCGTGTCTTAATTATAATTAACAATTACGATTAAAAAATCGTAGGCACTTACATTGCGATAAAAAACTGATATATTGAGTCGATTGTCCATGATTCCCGATTATCGCGAATGACGCGAGCCAAGAGATCCTTAGGGCGTTGATTAGTGGTTTTTCCCCCTGAATTCCTTTACTCAATCTGGGTGAGGTAACGCGGTGACGTTTTTGCGACTTAACTCCTTAATTATAAACAGATTTGAGAATCGGTGATATGTCGATCTTTTTCAATCGTAGACATCGCGTCGCCCTACGACGAATCTTACGAAATGCGTAATAGCTCTATTTCTAAACCAGCCCTGGAAACCGAGCGTAATTAGTCGATCAATAACGGGGAAAAATCGAGTTCTGGTATAAACATTGGCTAAAGGAAGAGTGAAAAGGGAACAATGGCCCGTTGATTACATTCTCGCGAGTAATTAATTTTCCAGTTCAGTTCGCTTAATTAACGGAAGCTGAATTGGTAGAGTGGCCGCGATGTGTAAGCTTAGTTAAAATCCCATCCGAGATCCAACATCCTTTCCACGAATTGGCGTAATTGTTTCCCATTTAGATCCATTTAATTCCTGCCACAATTAGCCTAATTCAATGATCTATCCTAGATACCCGAGACTTGATTCGAATCGTTCCAAGGTATTACGCCGATTTCGAGAACGACCTCTTATAAGGCCAACTTCACTCCATTTATACAAATTTATATTATACGAAGTCATCTTTTTTTTTTTTCGATATAAGCATCGTTCCATGGCGTGATCACCTAGAACCCTCAATCTTCGCGAGGAACGAGACAAAGGCCAGGCCTCGTTTAAATTACTCGGTTGCTTTCGGTTAACTAGATATTAAAGGCGAACTACACTCAGACTACCTCGAATCTCTCTGAAAACCTAATCGCTCCTTGCTCGCTGTCGAGCGTCGAGCGGTGGAACGGAAAATTTGAAAAACATCGGGTCCCCCAATCAAACCAGTGCAAAAAAAGATCTCAATCGGTTGATCTCACGAAAAAGACGGAGTAAATAAACTTGACACTTGACTGCTTAGTTTTTCCCGAAGGATTACAAAAGAGTGGATCATTACACGCCCACGGGAATGCAAAACTCGATCTCATGGTGATTTCTCTCGATAGAGTTCGAGCTACATTCATTTTTAAGTCCTGGAATGTGTTGGAATATTTATGGGAAGAGTGGGCTTTTAATCGCGAGAATATTCGATAACCTCTTTTCGATAATTCCGATCGGCGTTAGTCTTATTTACGAGGCTATTCTCATTTCAATATTTTTTTTTGGAATTTTTCGCTAATTGAGACGGCTCGAACGTATAAGCATAGAATTCAAAATTGATTTGTCGTCTAATCCTTTAGCGATAACGAAATTCAACTCTATTAAACGTTGAAACTTAAGTGACGTTGGCGGTTTTACCCGTTTGTTTTCTTTTTCAGCTTCCTTTTTTCGATCCATGTTTGTTTTCAAGTTCTCGTGGCTTAAACCATTTAACGTCGAAATCTTGTTACATTCGCCCGACTTTAGACTTCATATAATGCCACGAAGGAATATTTTTCCACGTGACGGTGACAAGATTTTGGCCACGAAACGAAAGGTTTTCGTATCAAAAACAAGAGGTATCCAGACAGCCTGGATAAACGTGGAGTGGTGGTCAATCGAGTACTTTGTAACCGCGTAAAAAATGTAATTATTACTCGCGCAAAAAATAAATTAAGAAATAAATAAATGGAGAAAGGAGTCTTCGTACGTCCGCCGCAGATGGCGCCAGGGTCTCTGCCTCTACATAAGCTCCCGCAACTCTCAACTGTCGAGAAAGAAGGTAGTACAACGCCACGACGCCGCACGACGAGGTGCCCTTTTTTAGGAGCGACACGAAAGGGAATAAACGCGCTGAAAGCTACGTTCCTTCCCCCAACTTCATCCGTATTTCAAGCTATATCTTTTTATAACGTTGAGTGATGACGTCATCATTCCACGTAAAAAGCCAAACCTTTGTCGGGAGGGATCCACGGAGTGATAAGCGTTTGATAGGAGCACGGTATATTTGTTTCAAAAACAAAGCGCCGTGTCATTATCTTGAGGAGCGCTTTTACATTACTTTAAAATTAATCTTGCCTTTTTTTAGCGTTTTTCCAAGCGCTTTTTAGCCACACCGTGCTGTGTCACCAGAAATGACGAAGTACGTCATCGAGTAGAAAAATGAGTAACCGCGTAGTTTTAACCACAAATAACGCAAATAGCTTTAAATTATATGTTGTAACCGGGGAAAAAGGCTTAGGGTTACAAACTTTCCTTTCGGAGGAATTGGGAGGAGATTCCTTTAAGGGGATAGTTTCTAGATAGTATATTACCGTTGCGTTGTAATAAACGTTGATCTCCTTTCCTCCGAAGTGACCGAGATGATTAATTTCTTACTTAAATAATTTCGACTAATTTTTAATCGTTTACTCAATCTTTAATTTCTCTCTTGAAATCTGTCTGTCTTGAAATCCACAATCAATCAATCTGTCTTCTTATCTCCCCAACATCTCTTTTTATACAAGAAGAAGGGGGTGGAACTTTGCAACAGGGAGTCCAGCTGGAATATTCCAGAAGTTTACATGGAAGGAGCGCCACCTATTTGGCGAAATAACCTTCCAGCTGGGCACTTGTTGCATCCTTCCCCCAAAAGAGGAAACAAAATTTATACAGATATTTTTTCACTGTTCTTTATGAAACTTAAGTTACTCTAATTTCTTTTGGTCTTTCTTTTTTCACTTGAATCTTTTCTTGATATTTCTTTAGAATGTGTCTTTCTCTCTGTATAGCCTCTTCCACAGATCGTAGTTATGGAACGTAATCTTTTGTTTTTCCTCCAAGATCTAGATTTCTGATTTCCTTAGATTTCTCTGGAACGGGTAATTATTTTCTTCTCCTTCGGATCATTGCTAATCGAAATGTTCGAGATCTTCTGATAACTTGTTTTCCGAAATCAGATAAAGCTGAGGGACAATCTCTCGCTAGGTGTCACTTCCGTTACAGGAATAACAGATGATGTCAGGTCTCAATAATATTTCGTTTTAACTTGTTTTGACATCCCAGGAGGATTTTTGGATGGAACTTTTTTCTCACGAGAAAGTGTTGCTCTGGACCTTGTAGTGTTTTTTCCTGTTGAGGATCTTTTAATTTCTGATGGTCTCGATTTTTCTTGCTCATTCTGATTATGTGATCTCTTGGAATGTTTCGAGATTGATTTCGAACGAGCTGTCTTTTCCAAATTTTGGAAAACGTTATCTTCGCGAACAATGAGATCTTCTGGAGTCGATCGTTTTTTAGATTCTTCCGAATTTGGTTTTCTTGATGGTGACGTTGACACGGTCGTTGTCAGTGGATCTTGGGAAATCAGCGTTTGAACAGGAGGTTGAGGTATCGGAATTGACTTGACTTGAAGTTTCTAGAATCGTTGTCGTTGTAGGATTTGGGAATTGACCACCCATCGCTGATGGTTGATTCCCAAGAGGGAAGGGTCCTGTATGTACTGGAGGATAAACCGGGAAATTCCATTGTGGAAATCCATATCGCATTTGGGATCCTAATTCCATCATCGCGGGAGAAGGCCAAGGGTATGGCATGGTAGGCGGAATCACTGGTGGAATTTGTCCCATAGGTTGTCCTAATCCAAAGTTTTTTGTTGATCTTGGAATCGCTTGATGAATGGTTCCCGTTGACGAAATTGTGGTAGTAGATGTTGCAGATGATGATGTTGTTGGGATATATAATAAGGTAGATTGAGGATTCAAAAAGTGGTTGGGGTGAGACCCGCCAATTGTGGCATTTGGGTTGGAAATATTCCTTCCCAAATGGGAATTTGGAAATGCGGGACTTAACCCATTGGATTGAATCGAATAATTATTTCCTTTCTGCATTGTCATTCTTAAGGGGGAAGTGAGCGGTTAATTCTGAAATCCTGGTGTTTTTGTGAACTTGTTACGGAAAAACTGAAGCCCGTAAAAATAAACGGTAAACAATATTCAAAAAGAGAATAATTGAACTATTCGATGAATTATTATTTAACCGAAATTCTAAACGGAAAATAAAATACTTATCGTTAAAGGTTCGACTCTTTTTGTCGTTGTTACGCGATAAATTATGGTCCAATTTCTATCGTTTGGATTTTAATTAATAGCGACGCGAATGAAGTACGTAATGAATGTTTAAAAAAGATGACGGACTAGTTGAACTATTTTATAATTAGAAGAAAGCGGGTTTTTCGCTAGTTACGAGGAAAAGTCAAAGATGTCGCTACCTATCGAAAATCGCGATTTCGCCAAATCGACGTCCTGTCTGTGATACGGACAACGGAAAAAAGAAATAATTCGGCCCTTTTTAGGTTTATTCTCGCGTGTTTTTTACTCCCTATCTTCCACTTTATATTTGTTTAGCGAATAAAAATTGAAATTAAAATATTTTTAAGAGACCAATTTCAACGCCATCTAGGATTTTTTTCTCAAAACACAAAACCTTTTACTTCCCCCTTAAGTCTTTCGTTGTTATCTTTGAAGTCCTTGAAATAATTCGCTTGTTTTAAAAAAATATTTCGTTTTTCACTTTATTACCCGGGACCTACTCTTTTTCTTCCTAATGTAATTTTCCTTTCTACTCAATAAATATTATATCTTTAAATTTCAATTAATACTCTTCAACTATACATACAAAATTATTAAACTCATTTAAGAAAAAGTCTTTAAATCGAAAAGTCCGGTAAAAATTTTCTTCGCCTGCTTATTTTTTATCTAACAATTCTCCCAGAGAAGTCATAACAAGATGGGCAAGCCCATAGGAATAGCTAGTCCCATGACATTGTAAAAGAGGCTGAAAAGAATGATGCTATAGCAGGGGCTTGTTATGCATGCATAAACGCTCTTTGAACAATTTGAATGGCGTTTGGAGATTCCTTTAAACACGAAGTTGCGGAAAGTTTTTCAAATCGTGTTTTTCAAATCGTGTTTTTCAAATCGTGTTTTTCAAAACGTGATTTTCAAATCAAATATTTTATTTCTGACATACTCAAACCCAACACGCATAAGCTCCCTTATTATCTCGTTCGCGACGACTTGTTTGTTGTTTTTGAGTTTTCTTTACTGACAGACCAGAACCGAAACATTCATAAGCTACCTTTTTATCTCGTTCGCGACGACCTCTTATTAACGGGACTTGTTTTCTGTATTGTATATCTATGGAGATATAAGGAGTTTTTCGCCAAAGTTTAACCATGTATCTGTGGTAACGGGGATGAGCGTTTAACACTCGATCGTAAAGCTATGCAGCGGCGAGCGCGACTCGGTTTTTTCAGGAGACCACTTGGATGGAAAATCGAATTTGATATTTTAAATTTGTCTCAGACATCACGTCGTGACGTCTTTTGGAAAAGAGACGAAGGTTATTTCTATATATATAAATATATATTATATTGAATCGATAAAAACGCTCGTTACATATATAAGAGACGATGTTTTTTTCGATTCGTTGCACGACGCCGACGCCAGCCCCGCAGTGAATACAGTAGCTAGACCCCACTAAGGTTGGGTCTAGCTAAAATTGGAATTATTATATTTCATTCTATATTACGGATTTCGAAAAACGTCGTATTTTTATCTCGGCCCGTTATCCTTTCGAATAAATTTATGGATAATTCGTTTATTAATTAAAATTTTATCTCCTGGTCTAATTCGTATCCAGCATTTGAATACGATTCTCTTTATATATAATTTATGGATTTATATTAACTTAATTTATCCGAGATTAAATTATCTGAAAAAAGCCTAGTTATCAATGGATATGTTATTCATTATCCGATTCTGAGCTCCGGTTTTAAGAACGTCGTCCGTATCTATTTACCTTCGTTTGAAAAATCTCTATGATACGAAAAGGACCGTATTTAACTCCAATCTTTCCACCAGATATTATATTGTTCTCTATTGTATCAAGAATAGATTCAACACAAGAATATCGAACCGTACGCTATACCTCTGGTATAACGCTAGTTTCGAGCGGGTGGAGCTTACTAGATTTGACGTTATATGCGTTATGATTTTCACCCTATCACGAGCTTTCGAGGTCCGCGACAGAGAGCTAGCTCTCCCGGCAGCACCTATCCCAGTAGCCTGATATCCTCCCCCTCGCACTTATCGTAGAAAACCGCCAACCGCTTCCTGCGCACGTGACATGAGGCGCTTCGTAAGACCTCCGTAGGCTCTATCCGCTTGAGATTAGCGCGCGGACAATATCATCATCCATATTCTTGTGTTGAATCTATTCTTGATTCTATAGAATAAACCTCCCCAATCGACGTATTGTGATGAATAATTCAAATCAAATAATGGTTGACGAAATGGTATTACAATATCAGTTTTCTTAAACCAAGTGTGACCCCGTCACATAGTTCAACATCTAGCCCCTCCAAATTTTTAGATTTTTTTGATTAATGTGCATTATAAGCCTATTTTTTGTATGTATTGTGTGTCACCTTCCCTTTAAAAGAAACTATTGAAACTTAAAAACGGGTAAAATATAAAAACCCCATTTCCTTCTTAACAAAGGACCGGATAGCCACATTTTAGCGAACTTTAAGAAACCCCAATTCTAAAGATCCCCTCTAGACAAAGTAAAACTTCGTGTGACCCTATCTATAAAAATGATACAAACTAAAACCCCGCTTCAATAACCGCCTAAAAGAACTAACGAGATGACATCGACTTTCACGTTCATGGTCACTCGGACTCCCAAACTTTTCCACAACTCGCTGGAAAAAAACCTCGGATGGCACTTCATCCCACATTTCCCAACTAGAAACTTCTCTAGGAGCATCGCATAAACGACCATCGATGGGTCACAGGAACGCAACCTACAGGCATCGTGGCGCCAAACCAAAACTTTCGATTGCCCAACGCGTACCAATACCGCACCTGAATCGCCTTCTTCCCCCCCCCCCCCCGAACCGAGGCATAAAGGAGAGAAGATGGCGATGGTAAAATCACTTCGACTTGGAGATCTCGAAAGGAACCACTGAATTAACAGGATCACCCCCTAGAAGCCCAGGGCCCCCGCGCTGAGGCCGATGATGGAGCCCCCTTAAACTAAGGGTCCGGACTCTGCCATTTTTTGTCCTCGATCCTTCGGGACATAGTCGCTGTCGAAAACTTTAACTCGCGAAATAACTTAGAAGAAATCAGTTCCCGCTATAACTTAGAAGATAAAATGAGTCAAAACTCATCTCAATAGTAATGAAAAAGAGCCACCGAGGCCACAAAGAACTCCATTCGCCCTCCAGAATCCGATGTTCCCCGCTGACGATATTCAATCCACAAAGGAAAGGAGCCTCCCCGCTATATGGCGTCGAAACCGAGAAATCCATCAAACTAAAAACACGACGTCGAAGGACGAGAATTACTGAAGTCAAACAAAATCCCCCCCTCGAGACCCCAAGAAACCGGACGACCACTCGTCGGAGCATGTGTGAAGACCTACCCGAGAGACCGTGCCGTAACTAATTTCAACGAAGTTGCCATCCCGCAAGCTGTCCGAGAAATCCCGTCTAACCCCTCAAGGAGAGAGCCAGTGAAACCGATTGGTACAGGAATGGTTACGGCTCTACTGTTACGCAACAAAATCCAGCTAATCCGAGAGAGACGACGGCCCCCGAACCCAACTTTTTCGTAAAAACACACGCAATGTTGAGTATTTTTTTTTTATTGTTATATTTTGTTTTATCGTTTGACCACTCAGGGAATTATTCGTGCCCCAAATCTAAATGTCGGCTTGTTGTTGAGATCAAAGTCTAGAAAACCGTAGTACAATTCAACTCCCGTACTTTTTAAGAAACAAATAGAAATCAGAAAAACGTTATCGAGATATAAATAGAGAGATTAGGATAATCTTTGCTCCCTATTTTAAAACCCCTTTTTATAGGAGGTGAAATTTAATATTAAAAGTGAATAGATATAGATATATCGTAATTTTGAAACCCCTCTAGAAATCGAAAGTAAAAATCTTAGGCACAGTCCGTGCCAAAATCCTCGTATATATATTTAAAACTTAACGTTGGACTCCCTCTTACGAATAAGCAAAGGGCAAGTCCCCTATATATATTTTATAAGCACCTTCCGTGCGCCCAACTCCGTGAGATAACGGGTTGTAACGTCTCTCGAGTATATTAAGTATTATCGTTTTTTCCCCCTAGTAATTAAAGTGTTATATTTTTGAAAGTGTTATTAGAAATGTGCCTTTCCATGAATAAAAGAGTGTTATTTTGATTGACCAATTATGAGAAACCATACGTGAAACGAATCTTTTTTCCTCTTCTTCCCACGTGATTAAACTTCTCACGCAATTTATCCCAACCCCCAAAACACTTTTTTTGTGTAAGCTTTCCCCGTGTTGGTGGCTCTTCGAACATTTTTCCCAAAACCAGCGTCTTTTAACCAAATTCGCGGGAAAAAGTTCGAGCGCCGCTCGCCAGGCGGAAACCCGGTGAGGAAAACCCTTTATAAGGGTATATGTTTCTAAATTTGGAAACGTTCGATTAAAGAGAATATCGAAAAGTCATTTACGTCGAGTTGTCTTGGACTACTGCGCTGCTTTCCTTTTTGAAGGTATTTTATTTTTCAAAATTATGGAACCCTGTTAAAACTTTGCAGAAATAAATAATAATGATTCCTTGGAGCTTCTTTTCGATAATCCATAAGCCCATCAGAAGTGATTAACTTATGACTTTAACTAAGAAAATGGGCTGGATAGAAAGAAGTTACAAATGATTTGGGTCGACTTATATATGTTCAACGGAAATGAATCTAGTTAAAAAACTAAGCTAGCCTTACCTAAGGCTAAGCCAGTGTCGATAAATTGGAAAAAAAACCTTGTCGATCATTTGGGAATCGATCCGCGAAATATATGTTTCAAGCACATAGCTTATTAGTTTAAATAGAAAAATGATTCTTCTGGTACACTAGTGAACATTACTATAGTTTCTAGTAGGGTGTAATTGTTAATTTTTATCCGCAGCTACTCCAAAAAAAATTGATTCGACGAAAAAATCGGTTTTTGTTCGGTATATGGTTAATGATGGTTTTCGTCCTAATGAACGCCTTTTGCGGTAATTTTCGAGCTAGTATGCTGATTTTTAATGACGCTGATAACATCGAGGGGCTTTCTGATTTATCTCAAATTGTCGATCAGATTCATCCAGTCTTGGTTAAAGGAACTGCTTACGAAGATTATTTCAAGGTTTCTAACTAGTGTTTTGAAATTGGACAAATAAACTACACCAATCGAATCACGTTTTTCAAAAGGCAGAACCTATCCAACAAGGAGTTGAGTTTATAGTTTCAATATTCATATTTTAACTAAATGATATATTCATCATTAACTTAGTGAAGGAAAACAAGTTGGGAAACCAAAATATAACCTCCCCGACGTTAAGGTAACATAACCTAACCTTACCTAAAATAAAAGATGAAAAGAAATGTAGAGTATTGGAAGAGTAGAAGAAACAGCGTCCATTTCAATCACATTTCTCTATTTCCCATTTATGTTACGGAGTATAAGTTTTTTCCCTTAACTTCAAGGATTCAGAGAATGCAAAAGAGTGTCCTGCGTTACCCATAATTGTATGCGGCAGGTCGTAGACTTTTTAATATACACACCAAATGAAATGTCCTGCGGTACCCATAATTATATGCGGCAGGCCTAGATTTCTTAATAGACACACCAAATGAAATGTTTATTTTCTAAATAAATATGTAAAATACAAGTTCTTGTAATATAAATTAACACTTGAGTATAGGCTGTACTGTGTGATTATCTTTGATAATCCACTGATTTGATAAAGACGAAGAATTTAGTCTGGGATGGTAAAGAAGACAAGGAATGAAAACGACGAAGATATGGTAGCAAGTTCCTCTTGGACAAACCAAGGAATATTGAAGACTGAATGTTCCATTTACAACCCATTGTCGGTAGATGATTGGTAATTACTTCCGGTAGGGCAATCTACTCTAAATTCGTAATTAAAGCATAGAAAAGGAGCTCAATCCTAATTTGAAGTCTAAAACCCTGGTCAAGAAATACTGAAACAGATTAAAAAATTTGGGAGGGGGTTGGGGTCTCATAGGGGCCAAATATGAGACTTCGAAAATTCTGAAAATTTAAAATTTTTGGCCCAACAGTCTATCTACTTCAAATTATAAATGGGATCAATGAGACTGGATTTTCCAAAAAATAGTTTTTCATATGAAAACTACCCCACCCCCTTCCCCCCCAAAAAAATCAATTTTGCACTCTAAAATTGTTTCTCATTGATTCCGTTTATAATTCAAAGTAGATGGCCTGTTGGGCCAAAAATATTAAATTTTCAGAATTTTTGAAGGTGACGCTCGAGTCTCAAATTTGGCCCCTATGAGACCCCCAAAAATTGAAATTATCTCGTTCTGTAATTTTTTCCCAGCGTTTTCGTCTTCAAATACGTATTCAGCGCCTCTTTTTCGTCCACAATATGAATTTTTATTAACTTAAATCTATTAATTATATTATTAGAGAAAACCCAATTTGAAAATTTAAAATCCAAATTTAAGCAAAACCAAAATTTTAAACATTTTAACTCGAGAAATATATTTTTATTTTTTTTTGGAATCTGAAACTTGGCACTACCAATAATCCATTCAGGTTCCATAAGAATATGGGAGCGTAGCTTTAGCCTCCGCTACCATCCTCCCAAGGATGATGAGGGGAGGATGCGTAATGTGGAACGAAACCGCGCGAACTGTGGGTATACCTAAGGTCGGGAGGGACGCCAAAAAAAGGGATATGAATAGTAGGACCGGATGTTACAGTGAAGAGCCGGTTTTTAGCGCCATCACGTTAGCTGATTTCTAACTTAAAATATATAATATTTATTGTAGAAAAAGGCAAGAGAGGGCTCTGGGGCTCCAAGGTTGATTGGGGTTGAAGGTGAAAGGAGTGTACATGTGTTTAAAAAACTTACTTTGGTTAGTAGCACTTTTTATCTTTTTGGCGTAGGTATGATCATTAGAAATCATTGTTTTTTTTTTCTAATTTATTTTAAACCCAAACCAATTTTTTTTAATACCAAAAAAAGTATCAAAGATATGAAACTAAATTGGCAGACAGCTTGGTTTGACAGTTTGACCTTTGTCTCCGCCTATAATAGCGTCATCTACGTTCACTATTATTTTGAATGCAACATTAATTAATTTTTAACACTATATTAAATTATGCTTCTTATTTGTAGATTTAATTGATTATCAAAAGAAATTTAAATAATGTTTGTACGTGTATCTAAAATCAAACTCACACGATGGCTCTAACTACTGCTCAGATACCACGTGAATCCTCTATTTTCCGGTCCTACTATTCATATCCCTTTTTTTGGCGTCCCTCAATTGTGGAAATACGATATATGTTTGTAGGTTCTACGAGTAATAAAGAGTCCGAATATATGAACATTTGTACATACTGTTTTGTTTCTATTATAATTTTTACCCAAAAAAGGTCGATCTTTGTTTAGGATTCGAAAATCAACTAATATATATAAGTTCCGCCGAACACGTATCTTATCGCCTTTTGGACCCCAATTAGGCAACTTTCTATTATACATGTTTTATTAAAATAATTAGTACGACTACTCGCGTGTAACAAATACTCGATTTATTAAAAAGGCTGCGACTTTATTTACGCGATAACGGATTTCTGTAAAAGATGGTTCCTTATCTCGCTTCACGAAAACATTACATTCGCGTAATACGGCGGCTAATTTGGGGTCTTACGGGCATCTCCTCACCAAATCGGATAACAAATTAAGAACTGCGGTGTGTATAGATAATCTTTTTCAGTCGCAGTGCACCCCACATGGAGGATTCAACCACCATCTGTCCGAAAATTGAACCCCATTCCATTCGTATATGGGCATCTACGAAGTTTAAATAATAATGGCGAGCCATCGTGTCTTAATTATAATTAACAATTACGATTAAAAAATCGTAGGCACTTACATTGCGATAAAAAACTGATGTATTGAGTCGATTGTCCATGATTCCCGATTATCGCGAATGACGCGAGCCAAGAGATCCTTAGGGCGTTGATTAGTGGTTTTTCCCCCTGAATTCCTTTACTCAATCTGGGTGAGGTAACGCGGTGACGTTTTTGCGACTTAACTCCTTAATTATAAACAGATTTGAGAATCGGTGATATGTCGATCTTTTTCAATCGTAGACATCGCGTCGCCCTACGACGAATCTTACGAAATGCGTAATAGCTCTATTTCTAAACCAGCCCTGGAAACCGAGCGTAATTAGTCGATCAATAACGGGGAAAAATCGAGTTCTGGTATAAACATTGGCTAAAGGAAGAGTGAAAAGGGAACAATGGCCCGTTGATTACATTCTCGCGAGTAATTAATTTTCCAGTTCAGTTCGCTTAATTAACGGAAGCTGAATTGGTAGAGTGGCCGCGATGTGTAAGCTTAGTTAAAATCCCATCCGAGATCCAACATCCTTTCCACGAATTGGCGTAATTGTTTCCCATTTAGATCCATTTAATTCCTGCCACAATTAGCCTAATTCAATGATCTATCCTAGATACCCGAGACTTGATTCGAATCGTTCCAAGGTATTACGCCGATTTCGAGAACGACCTCTTATAAGGCCAACTTCACTCCATTTATACAAATTTATATTATACGAAGTCATCTTTTTTTTTTTTCGATATAAGCATCGTTCCATGGCGTGATCACCTAGAACCCTCAATCTTCGCGAGGAACGAGACAAAGGCCAGGCCTCGTTTAAATTACTCGGTTGCTTTCGGTTAACTAGATATTAAAGGCGAACTACACTCAGACTACCTCGAATCTCTCTGAAAACCTAATCGCTCCTTGCTCGCTGTCGAGCGTCGAGCGGTGGAACGGAAAATTTGAAAAACATCGGGTCCCCCAATCAAACCAGTGCAAAAAAAGATCTCAATCGGTTGATCTCACGAAAAAGACGGAGTAAATAAACTTGACACTTGACTGCTTAGTTTTTCCCGAAGGATTACAAAAGAGTGGATCATTACACGCCCACGGGAATGCAAAACTCGATCTCATGGTGATTTCTCTCGATAGAGTTCGAGCTACATTCATTTTTAAGTCCTGGAATGTGTTGGAATATTTATGGGAAGAGTGGGCTTTTAATCGCGAGAATATTCGATAACCTCTTTTCGATAATTCCGATCGGCGTTAGTCTTATTTACGAGGCTATTCTCATTTCAATATTTTTTTTTGGAATTTTTCGCTAATTGAGACGGCTCGAACGTATAAGCATAGAATTCAAAATTGATTTGTCGTCTAATCCTTTAGCGATAACGAAATTCAACTCTATTAAACGTTGAAACTTAAGTGACGTTGGCGGTTTTACCCGTTTGTTTTCTTTTTCAGCTTCCTTTTTTCGATCCATGTTTGTTTTCAAGTTCTCGTGGCTTAAACCATTTAACGTCGAAATCTTGTTACATTCGCCCGACTTTAGACTTCATATAATGCCACGAAGGAATATTTTTCCACGTGACGGTGACAAGATTTTGGCCACGAAACGAAAGGTTTTCGTATCAAAAACAAGAGGTATCCAGACAGCCTGGATAAACGTGGAGTGGTGGTCAATCGAGTACTTTGTAACCGCGTAAAAAATGTAATTATTACTCGCGCAAAAAATAAATTAAGAAATAAATAAATGGAGAAAGGAGTCTTCGTACGTCCGCCGCAGATGGCGCCAGGGTCTCTGCCTCTACATAAGCTCCCGCAACTCTCAACTGTCGAGAAAGAAGGTAGTACAACGCCACGACGCCGCACGACGAGGTGCCCTTTTTTAGGAGCGACACGAAAGGGAATAAACGCGCTGAAAGCTACGTTCCTTCCCCCAACTTCATCCGTATTTCAAGCTATATCTTTTTATAACGTTGAGTGATGACGTCATCATTCCACGTAAAAAGCCAAACCTTTGTCGGGAGGGATCCACGGAGTGATAAGCGTTTGATAGGAGCACGGTATATTTGTTTCAAAAACAAAGCGCCGTGTCATTATCTTGAGGAGCGCTTTTACATTACTTTAAAATTAATCTTGCCTTTTTTTAGCGTTTTTCCAAGCGCTTTTTAGCCACACCGTGCTGTGTCACCAGAAATGACGAAGTACGTCATCGAGTAGAAAAATGAGTAACCGCGTAGTTTTAACCACAAATAACGCAAATAGCTTTAAATTATATGTTGTAACCGGGGAAAAAGGCTTAGGGTTACAAACTTTCCTTTCGGAGGAATTGGGAGGAGATTCCTTTAAGGGGATAGTTTCTAGATAGTATATTACCGTTGCGTTGTAATAAACGTTGATCTCCTTTCCTCCGAAGTGACCGAGATGATTAATTTCTTACTTAAATAATTTCGACTAATTTTTAATCGTTTACTCAATCTTTAATTTCTCTCTTGAAATCTGTCTGTCTTGAAATCCACAATCAATCAATCTGTCTTCTTATCTCCCCAACATCTCTTTTTATACAAGAAGAAGGGGGTGGAACTTTGCAACAGGGAGTCCAGCTGGAATATTCCAGAAGTTTACATGGAAGGAGCGCCACCTATTTGGCGAAATAACCTTCCAGCTGGGCACTTGTTGCATCCTTCCCCCAAAAGAGGAAACAAAATTTATACAGATATTTTTTCACTGTTCTTTATGAAACTTAAGTTACTCTAATTTCTTTTGGTCTTTCTTTTTTCACTTGAATCTTTTCTTGATATTTCTTTAGAATGTGTCTTTCTCTCTGTATAGCCTCTTCCACAGATCGTAGTTATGGAACGTAATCTTTTGTTTTTCCTCCAAGATCTAGATTTCTGATTTCCTTAGATTTCTCTGGAACGGGTAATTATTTTCTTCTCCTTCGGATCATTGCTAATCGAAATGTTCGAGATCTTCTGATAACTTGTTTTCCGAAATCAGATAAAGCTGAGGGACAATCTCTCGCTAGGTGTCACTTCCGTTACAGGAATAACAGATGATGTCAGGTCTCAATAATATTTCGTTTTAACTTGTTTTGACATCCCAGGAGGATTTTTGGATGGAACTTTTTTCTCACGAGAAAGTGTTGCTCTGGACCTTGTAGTGTTTTTTCCTGTTGAGGATCTTTTAATTTCTGATGGTCTCGATTTTTCTTGCTCATTCTGATTATGTGATCTCTTGGAATGTTTCGAGATTGATTTCGAACGAGCTGTCTTTTCCAAATTTTGGAAAACGTTATCTTCGCGAACAATGAGATCTTCTGGAGTCGATCGTTTTTTAGATTCTTCCGAATTTGGTTTTCTTGATGGTGACGTTGACACGGTCGTTGTCAGTGGATCTTGGGAAATCAGCGTTTGAACAGGAGGTTGAGGTATCGGAATTGACTTGACTTGAAGTTTCTAGAATCGTTGTCGTTGTAGGATTTGGGAATTGACCACCCATCGCTGATGGTTGATTCCCAAGAGGGAAGGGTCCTGTATGTACTGGAGGATAAACCGGGAAATTCCATTGTGGAAATCCATATCGCATTTGGGATCCTAATTCCATCATCGCGGGAGAAGGCCAAGGGTATGGCATGGTAGGCGGAATCACTGGTGGAATTTGTCCCATAGGTTGTCCTAATCCAAAGTTTTTTGTTGATCTTGGAATCGCTTGATGAATGGTTCCCGTTGACGAAATTGTGGTAGTAGATGTTGCAGATGATGATGTTGTTGGGATATATAATAAGGTAGATTGAGGATTCAAAAAGTGGTTGGGGTGAGACCCGCCAATTGTGGCATTTGGGTTGGAAATATTCCTTCCCAAATGGGAATTTGGAAATGCGGGACTTAACCCATTGGATTGAATCGAATAATTATTTCCTTTCTGCATTGTCATTCTTAAGGGGGAAGTGAGCGGTTAATTCTGAAATCCTGGTGTTTTTGTGAACTTGTTACGGAAAAACTGAAGCCCGTAAAAATAAACGGTAAACAATATTCAAAAAGAGAATAATTGAACTATTCGATGAATTATTATTTAACCGAAATTCTAAACGGAAAATAAAATACTTATCGTTAAAGGTTCGACTCTTTTTGTCGTTGTTACGCGATAAATTATGGTCCAATTTCTATCGTTTGGATTTTAATTAATAGCGACGCGAATGAAGTACGTAATGAATGTTTAAAAAAGATGACGGACTAGTTGAACTATTTTATAATTAGAAGAAAGCGGGTTTTTCGCTAGTTACGAGGAAAAGTCAAAGATGTCGCTACCTATCGAAAATCGCGATTTCGCCAAATCGACGTCCTGTCTGTGATACGGACAACGGAAAAAAGAAATAATTCGGCCCTTTTTAGGTTTATTCTCGCGTGTTTTTTACTCCCTATCTTCCACTTTATATTTGTTTAGCGAATAAAAATTGAAATTAAAATATTTTTAAGAGACCAATTTCAACGCCATCTAGGATTTTTTCTCAAAACACAAAACCTTTTACTTCCCCCTTAAGTCTTTCGTTGTTATCTTTGAAGTCCTTGAAATAATTCGCTTGTTTTAAAAAAATATTTCGTTTTTCACTTTATTACCCGGGACCTACTCTTTTTCTTCCTAATGTAATTTTCCTTTCTACTCAATAAATATTATATCTTTAAATTTCAATTAATACTCTTCAACTATACATACAAAATTATTAAACTCATTTAAGAAAAAGTCTTTAAATCGAAAAGTCCGGTAAAAATTTTCTTCGCCTGCTTATTTTTTATCTAACAATTCTCCCAGAGAAGTCATAACAAGATGGGCAAGCCCATAGGAATAGCTAGTCCCATGACATTGTAAAAGAGGCTGAAAAGAATGATGCTATAGCAGGGGCTTGTTATGCATGCATAAACGCTCTTTGAACAATTTGAATGGCGTTTGGAGATTCCTTTAAACACGAAGTTGCGGAAAGTTTTTCAAATCGTGTTTTTCAAATCGTGTTTTTCAAATCGTGTTTTTCAAAACGTGATTTTCAAATCAAATATTTTATTTCTGACATACTCAAACCCAACACGCATAAGCTCCCTTATTATCTCGTTCGCGACGACTTGTTTGTTGTTTTTGAGTTTTCTTTACTGACAGACCAGAACCGAAACATTCATAAGCTACCTTTTTATCTCGTTCGCGACGACCTCTTATTAACGGGACTTGTTTTCTGTATTGTATATCTATGGAGATATAAGGAGTTTTTCGCCAAAGTTTAACCATGTATCTGTGGTAACGGGGATGAGCGTTTAACACTCGATCGTAAAGCTATGCAGCGGCGAGCGCGACTCGGTTTTTTCAGGAGACCACTTGGATGGAAAATCGAATTTGATATTTTAAATTTGTCTCAGACATCACGTCGTGACGTCTTTTGGAAAAGAGACGAAGGTTATTTCTATATATATAAATATATATTATATTGAATCGATAAAAACGCTCGTTACATATATAAGAGACGATGTTTTTTTCGATTCGTTGCACGACGCCGACGCCAGCCCCGCAGTGAATACAGTAGCTAGACCCCACTAAGGTTGGGTCTAGCTAAAATTGGAATTATTATATTTCATTCTATATTACGGATTTCGAAAAACGTCGTATTTTTATCTCGGCCCGTTATCCTTTCGAATAAATTTATGGATAATTCGTTTATTAATTAAAATTTTATCTCCTGGTCTAATTCGTATCCAGCATTTGAATACGATTCTCTTTATATATAATTTATGGATTTATATTAACTTAATTTATCCGAGATTAAATTATCTGAAAAAAGCCTAGTTATCAATGGATATGTTATTCATTATCCGATTCTGAGCTCCGGTTTTAAGAACGTCGTCCGTATCTATTTACCTTCGTTTGAAAAATCTCTATGATACGAAAAGGACCGTATTTAACTCCAATCTTTCCACCAGATATTATATTGTTCTCTATTGTATCAAGAATAGATTCAACACAAGAATATCGAACCGTACGCTATACCTCTGGTATAACGCTAGTTTCGAGCGGGTGGAGCTTACTAGATTTGACGTTATATGCGTTATGATTTTCACCCTATCACGAGCTTTCGAGGTCCGCGACAGAGAGCTAGCTCTCCCGGCAGCACCTATCCCAGTAGCCTGATATCCTCCCCCTCGCACTTATCGTAGAAAACCGCCAACCGCTTCCTGCGCACGTGACATGAGGCGCTTCGTAAGACCTCCGTAGGCTCTATCCGCTTGAGATTAGCGCGCGGACAATATCATCATCCATATTCTTGTGTTGAATCTATTCTTGATTCTATAGAATAAACCTCCCCAATCGACGTATTGTGATGAATAATTCAAATCAAATAATGGTTGACGAAATGGTATTACAATATCAGTTTTCTTAAACCAAGTGTGACCCCGTCACATAGTTCAACATCTAGCCCCTCCAAATTTTTAGATTTTTTTGATTAATGTGCATTATAAGCCTATTTTTTGTATGTATTGTGTGTCACCTTCCCTTTAAAAGAAACTATTGAAACTTAAAAACGGGTAAAATATAAAAACCCCATTTCCTTCTTAACAAAGGACCGGATAGCCACATTTTAGCGAACTTTAAGAAACCCCAATTCTAAAGATCCCCTCTAGACAAAGTAAAACTTCGTGTGACCCTATCTATAAAAATGATACAAACTAAAACCCCGCTTCAATAACCGCCTAAAAGAACTAACGAGATGACATCGACTTTCACGTTCATGGTCACTCGGACTCCCAAACTTTTCCACAACTCGCTGGAAAAAAACCTCGGATGGCACTTCATCCCACATTTCCCAACTAGAAACTTCTCTAGGAGCATCGCATAAACGACCATCGATGGGTCACAGGAACGCAACCTACAGGCATCGTGGCGCCAAACCAAAACTTTCGATTGCCCAACGCGTACCAATACCGCACCTGAATCGCCTTCTTCCCCCCCCCCCCCGAACCGAGGCATAAAGGAGAGAAGATGGCGATGGTAAAATCACTTCGACTTGGAGATCTCGAAAGGAACCACTGAATTAACAGGATCACCCCCTAGAAGCCCAGGGCCCCCGCGCTGAGGCCGATGATGGAGCCCCCTTAAACTAAGGGTCCGGACTCTGCCATTTTTTGTCCTCGATCCTTCGGGACATAGTCGCTGTCGAAAACTTTAACTCGCGAAATAACTTAGAAGAAATCAGTTCCCGCTATAACTTAGAAGATAAAATGAGTCAAAACTCATCTCAATAGTAATGAAAAAGAGCCACCGAGGCCACAAAGAACTCCATTCGCCCTCCAGAATCCGATGTTCCCCGCTGACGATATTCAATCCACAAAGGAAAGGAGCCTCCCCGCTATATGGCGTCGAAACCGAGAAATCCATCAAACTAAAAACACGACGTCGAAGGACGAGAATTACTGAAGTCAAACAAAATCCCCCCCTCGAGACCCCAAGAAACCGGACGACCACTCGTCGGAGCATGTGTGAAGACCTACCCGAGAGACCGTGCCGTAACTAATTTCAACGAAGTTGCCATCCCGCAAGCTGTCCGAGAAATCCCGTCTAACCCCTCAAGGAGAGAGCCAGTGAAACCGATTGGTACAGGAATGGTTACGGCTCTACTGTTACGCAACAAAATCCAGCTAATCCGAGAGAGACGACGGCCCCCGAACCCAACTTTTTCGTAAAAACACACGCAATGTTGAGTATTTTTTTTTTATTGTTATATTTTGTTTTATCGTTTGACCACTCAGGGAATTATTCGTGCCCCAAATCTAAATGTCGGCTTGTTGTTGAGATCAAAGTCTAGAAAACCGTAGTACAATTCAACTCCCGTACTTTTTAAGAAACAAATAGAAATCAGAAAAACGTTATCGAGATATAAATAGAGAGATTAGGATAATCTTTGCTCCCTATTTTAAAACCCCTTTTTATAGGAGGTGAAATTTAATATTAAAAGTGAATAGATATAGATATATCGTAATTTTGAAACCCCTCTAGAAATCGAAAGTAAAAATCTTAGGCACAGTCCGTGCCAAAATCCTCGTATATATATTTAAAACTTAACGTTGGACTCCCTCTTACGAATAAGCAAAGGGCAAGTCCCCTATATATATTTTATAAGCACCTTCCGTGCGCCCAACTCCGTGAGATAACGGGTTGTAACGTCTCTCGAGTATATTAAGTATTATCGTTTTTTCCCCCTAGTAATTAAAGTGTTATATTTTTGAAAGTGTTATTAGAAATGTGCCTTTCCATGAATAAAAGAGTGTTATTTTGATTGACCAATTATGAGAAACCATACGTGAAACGAATCTTTTTTCCTCTTCTTCCCACGTGATTAAACTTCTCACGCAATTTATCCCAACCCCCAAAACACTTTTTTTGTGTAAGCTTTCCCCGTGTTGGTGGCTCTTCGAACATTTTTCCCAAAACCAGCGTCTTTTAACCAAATTCGCGGGAAAAAGTTCGAGCGCCGCTCGCCAGGCGGAAACCCGGTGAGGAAAACCCTTTATAAGGGTATATGTTTCTAAATTTGGAAACGTTCGATTAAAGAGAATATCGAAAAGTCATTTACGTCGAGTTGTCTTGGACTACTGCGCTGCTTTCCTTTTTGAAGGTATTTTATTTTTCAAAATTATGGAACCCTGTTAAAACTTTGCAGAAATAAATAATAATGATTCCTTGGAGCTTCTTTTCGATAATCCATAAGCCCATCAGAAGTGATTAACTTATGACTTTAACTAAGAAAATGGGCTGGATAGAAAGAAGTTACAAATGATTTGGGTCGACTTATATATGTTCAACGGAAATGAATCTAGTTAAAAAACTAAGCTAGCCTTACCTAAGGCTAAGCCAGTGTCGATAAATTGGAAAAAAAACCTTGTCGATCATTTGGGAATCGATCCGCGAAATATATGTTTCAAGCACATAGCTTATTAGTTTAAATAGAAAAATGATTCTTCTGGTACACTAGTGAACATTACTATAGTTTCTAGTAGGGTGTAATTGTTAATTTTTATCCGCAGCTACTCCAAAAAAAATTGATTCGACGAAAAAATCGGTTTTTGTTCGGTATATGGTTAATGATGGTTTTCGTCCTAATGAACGCCTTTTGCGGTAATTTTCGAGCTAGTATGCTGATTTTTAATGACGCTGATAACATCGAGGGGCTTTCTGATTTATCTCAAATTGTCGATCAGATTCATCCAGTCTTGGTTAAAGGAACTGCTTACGAAGATTATTTCAAGGTTTCTAACTAGTGTTTTGAAATTGGACAAATAAACTACACCAATCGAATCACGTTTTTCAAAAGGCAGAACCTATCCAACAAGGAGTTGAGTTTATAGTTTCAATATTCATATTTTAACTAAATGATATATTCATCATTAACTTAGTGAAGGAAAACAAGTTGGGAAACCAAAATATAACCTCCCCGACGTTAAGGTAACATAACCTAACCTTACCTAAAATAAAAGATGAAAAGAAATGTAGAGTATTGGAAGAGTAGAAGAAACAGCGTCCATTTCAATCACATTTCTCTATTTCCCATTTATGTTACGGAGTATAAGTTTTTTCCCTTAACTTCAAGGATTCAGAGAATGCAAAAGAGTGTCCTGCGTTACCCATAATTGTATGCGGCAGGTCGTAGACTTTTTAATATACACACCAAATGAAATGTCCTGCGGTACCCATAATTATATGCGGCAGGCCTAGATTTCTTAATAGACACACCAAATGAAATGTTTATTTTCTAAATAAATATGTAAAATACAAGTTCTTGTAATATAAATTAACACTTGAGTATAGGCTGTACTGTGTGATTATCTTTGATAATCCACTGATTTGATAAAGACGAAGAATTTAGTCTGGGATGGTAAAGAAGACAAGGAATGAAAACGACGAAGATATGGTAGCAAGTTCCTCTTGGACAAACCAAGGAATATTGAAGACTGAATGTTCCATTTACAACCCATTGTCGGTAGATGATTGGTAATTACTTCCGGTAGGGCAATCTACTCTAAATTCGTAATTAAAGCATAGAAAAGGAGCTCAATCCTAATTTGAAGTCTAAAACCCTGGTCAAGAAATACTGAAACAGATTAAAAAATTTGGGAGGGGGTTGGGGTCTCATAGGGGCCAAATATGAGACTTCGAAAATTCTGAAAATTTAAAATTTTTGGCCCAACAGTCTATCTACTTCAAATTATAAATGGGATCAATGAGACTGGATTTTCCAAAAAATAGTTTTTCATATGAAAACTACCCCACCCCCTTCCCCCCCAAAAAAATCAATTTTGCACTCTAAAATTGTTTCTCATTGATTCCGTTTATAATTCAAAGTAGATGGCCTGTTGGGCCAAAAATATTAAATTTTCAGAATTTTTGAAGGTGACGCTCGAGTCTCAAATTTGGCCCCTATGAGACCCCCAAAAATTGAAATTATCTCGTTCTGTAATTTTTTCCCAGCGTTTTCGTCTTCAAATACGTATTCAGCGCCTCTTTTTCGTCCACAATATGAATTTTTATTAACTTAAATCTATTAATTATATTATTAGAGAAAACCCAATTTGAAAATTTAAAATCCAAATTTAAGCAAAACCAAAATTTTAAACATTTTAACTCGAGAAATATATTTTTATTTTTTTTTGGAATCTGAAACTTGGCACTACCAATAATCCATTCAGGTTCCATAAGAATATGGGAGCGTAGCTTTAGCCTCCGCTACCATCCTCCCAAGGATGATGAGGGGAGGATGCGTAATGTGGAACGAAACCGCGCGAACTGTGGGTATACCTAAGGTCGGGAGGGACGCCAAAAAAAGGGATATGAATAGTAGGACCGGATGTTACAGTGAAGAGCCGGTTTTTAGCGCCATCACGTTAGCTGATTTCTAACTTAAAATATATAATATTTATTGTAGAAAAAGGCAAGAGAGGGCTCTGGGGCTCCAAGGTTGATTGGGGTTGAAGGTGAAAGGAGTGTACATGTGTTTAAAAAACTTACTTTGGTTAGTAGCACTTTTTATCTTTTTGGCGTAGGTATGATCATTAGAAATCATTGTTTTTTTTTTCTAATTTATTTTAAACCCAAACCAATTTTTTTTAATACCAAAAAAAGTATCAAAGATATGAAACTAAATTGGCAGACAGCTTGGTTTGACAGTTTGACCTTTGTCTCCGCCTATAATAGCGTCATCTACGTTCACTATTATTTTGAATGCAACATTAATTAATTTTTAACACTATATTAAATTATGCTTCTTATTTGTAGATTTAATTGATTATCAAAAGAAATTTAAATAATGTTTGTACGTGTATCTAAAATCAAACTCACACGATGGCTCTAACTACTGCTCAGATACCACGTGAATCCTCTATTTTCCGGTCCTACTATTCATATCCCTTTTTTTGGCGTCCCTCAATTGTGGAAATACGATATATGTTTGTAGGTTCTACGAGTAATAAAGAGTCCGAATATATGAACATTTGTACATACTGTTTTGTTTCTATTATAATTTTTACCCAAAAAAGGTCGATCTTTGTTTAGGATTCGAAAATCAACTAATATATATATAAGTTCCGCCGAACACGTATCTTATCGCCTTTTGGACCCCAATTAGGCAACTTTCTATTATACATGTTTTATTAAAATAATTAGTACGACTACTCGCGTGTAACAAATACTCGATTTATTAAAAAGGCTGCGACTTTATTTACGCGATAACGGATTTCTGTAAAAGATGGTTCCTTATCTCGCTTCACGAAAACATTACATTCGCGTAATACGGCGGCTAATTTGGGGTCTTACGGGCATCTCCTCACCAAATCGGATAACAAATTAAGAACTGCGGTGTGTATAGATAATCTTTTTCAGTCGCAGTGCACCCCACATGGAGGATTCAACCACCATCTGTCCGAAAATTGAACCCCATTCCATTCGTATATGGGCATCTACGAAGTTTAAATAATAATGGCGAGCCATCGTGTCTTAATTATAATTAACAATTACGATTAAAAAATCGTAGGCACTTACATTGCGATAAAAAACTGATATATTGAGTCGATTGTCCATGATTCCCGATTATCGCGAATGACGCGAGCCAAGAGATCCTTAGGGCGTTGATTAGTGGTTTTTCCCCCTGAATTCCTTTACTCAATCTGGGTGAGGTAACGCGGTGACGTTTTTGCGACTTAACTCCTTAATTATAAACAGATTTGAGAATCGGTGATATGTCGATCTTTTTCAATCGTAGACATCGCGTCGCCCTACGACGAATCTTACGAAATGCGTAATAGCTCTATTTCTAAACCAGCCCTGGAAACCGAGCGTAATTAGTCGATCAATAACGGGGAAAAATCGAGTTCTGGTATAAACATTGGCTAAAAATCGAGTTCTGGTATAAACATTGGCTAAAGGAAGAGTGAAAAGGGAACAATGGCCCGTTGATTACATTCTCGCGAGTAATTAATTTTCCAGTTCAGTTCGCTTAATTAACGGAAGCTGAATTGGTAGAGTGGCCGCGATGTGTAAGCTTAGTTAAAATCCCATCCGAGATCCAACATCCTTTCCACGAATTGGCGTAATTGTTTCCCATTTAGATCCATTTAAGAGACTTGATTCGAATCGTTCCAAGGTATTACGCCGATTTCGAGAACGACCTCTTATAAGGCCAACTTCACTCCATTTATACAAATTTATATTATACGAAGTCATCTTTTTTTTTTTTCGATATAAGCATCGTTCCATGGCGTGATCACCTAGAACCCTCAATCTTCGCGAGGAACGAGACAAAGGCCAGGCCTCGTTTAAATTACTCGGTTGCTTTCGGTTAACTAGATATTAAAGGCGAACTACACTCAGACTACCTCGAATCTCTCTGAAAACCTAATCGCTCCTTGCTCGCTGTCGAGCGTCGAGCGGTGGAACGGAAAATTTGAAAAACATCGGGTCCCCCAATCAAACCAGTGCAAAAAAAGATCTCAATCGGTTGATCTCACGAAAAAGACGGAGTAAATAAACTTGACACTTGACTGCTTAGTTTTTCCCGAAGGATTACAAAAGAGTGGATCATTACACGCCCACGGGAATGCAAAACTCGATCTCATGGTGATTTCTCTCGATAGAGTTCGAGCTACATTCATTTTTAAGTCCTGGAATGTGTTGGAATATTTATGGGAAGAGTGGGCTTTTAATCGCGAGAATATTCGATAACCTCTTTTCGATAATTCCGATCGGCGTTAGTCTTATTTACGAGGCTATTCTCATTTCAATATTTTTTTTTGGAATTTTTCGCTAATTGAGACGGCTCGAACGTATAAGCATAGAATTCAAAATTGATTTGTCGTCTAATCCTTTAGCGATAACGAAATTCAACTCTATTAAACGTTGAAACTTAAGTGACGTTGGCGGTTTTACCCGTTTGTTTTCTTTTTCAGCTTCCTTTTTTCGATCCATGTTTGTTTTCAAGTTCTCGTGGCTTAAACCATTTAACGTCGAAATCTTGTTACATTCGCCCGACTTTAGACTTCATATAATGCCACGAAGGAATATTTTTCCACGTGACGGTGACAAGATTTTGGCCACGAAACGAAAGGTTTTCGTATCAAAAACAAGAGGTATCCAGACAGCCTGGATAAACGTGGAGTGGTGGTCAATCGAGTACTTTGTAACCGCGTAAAAAATGTAATTATTACTCGCGCAAAAAATAAATTAAGAAATAAATAAATGGAGAAAGGAGTCTTCGTACGTCCGCCGCAGATGGCGCCAGGGTCTCTGCCTCTACATAAGCTCCCGCAACTCTCAACTGTCGAGAAAGAAGGTAGTACAACGCCACGACGCCGCACGACGAGGTGCCCTTTTTTAGGAGCGACACGAAAGGGAATAAACGCGCTGAAAGCTACGTTCCTTCCCCCAACTTCATCCGTATTTCAAGCTATATCTTTTTATAACGTTGAGTGATGACGTCATCATTCCACGTAAAAAGCCAAACCTTTGTCGGGAGGGATCCACGGAGTGATAAGCGTTTGATAGGAGCACGGTATATTTGTTTCAAAAACAAAGCGCCGTGTCATTATCTTGAGGAGCGCTTTTACATTACTTTAAAATTAATCTTGCCTTTTTTTAGCGTTTTTCCAAGCGCTTTTTAGCCACACCGTGCTGTGTCACCAGAAATGACGAAGTACGTCATCGAGTAGAAAAATGAGTAACCGCGTAGTTTTAACCACAAATAACGCAAATAGCTTTAAATTATATGTTGTAACCGGGGAAAAAGGCTTAGGGTTACAAACTTTCCTTTCGGAGGAATTGGGAGGAGATTCCTTTAAGGGGATAGTTTCTAGATAGTATATTACCGTTGCGTTGTAATAAACGTTGATCTCCTTTCCTCCGAAGTGACCGAGATGATTAATTTCTTACTTAAATAATTTCGACTAATTTTTAATCGTTTACTCAATCTTTAATTTCTCTCTTGAAATCTGTCTGTCTTGAAATCCACAATCAATCAATCTGTCTTCTTATCTCCCCAACATCTCTTTTTATACAAGAAGAAGGGGGTGGAACTTTGCAACAGGGAGTCCAGCTGGAATATTCCAGAAGTTTACATGGAAGGAGCGCCACCTATTTGGCGAAATAACCTTCCAGCTGGGCACTTGTTGCATCCTTCCCCCAAAAGAGGAAACAAAATTTATACAGATATTTTTTCACTGTTCTTTATGAAACTTAAGTTACTCTAATTTCTTTTGGTCTTTCTTTTTTCACTTGAATCTTTTCTTGATATTTCTTTAGAATGTGTCTTTCTCTCTGTATAGCCTCTTCCACAGATCGTAGTTATGGAACGTAATCTTTTGTTTTTCCTCCAAGATCTAGATTTCTGATTTCCTTAGATTTCTCTGGAACGGGTAATTATTTTCTTCTCCTTCGGATCATTGCTAATCGAAATGTTCGAGATCTTCTGATAACTTGTTTTCCGAAATCAGATAAAGCTGAGGGACAATCTCTCGCTAGGTGTCACTTCCGTTACAGGAATAACAGATGATGTCAGGTCTCAATAATATTTCGTTTTAACTTGTTTTGACATCCCAGGAGGATTTTTGGATGGAACTTTTTTCTCACGAGAAAGTGTTGCTCTGGACCTTGTAGTGTTTTTTCCTGTTGAGGATCTTTTAATTTCTGATGGTCTCGATTTTTCTTGCTCATTCTGATTATGTGATCTCTTGGAATGTTTCGAGATTGATTTCGAACGAGCTGTCTTTTCCAAATTTTGGAAAACGTTATCTTCGCGAACAATGAGATCTTCTGGAGTCGATCGTTTTTTAGATTCTTCCGAATTTGGTTTTCTTGATGGTGACGTTGACACGGTCGTTGTCAGTGGATCTTGGGAAATCAGCGTTTGAACAGGAGGTTGAGGTATCGGAATTGACTTGACTTGAAGTTTCTAGAATCGTTGTCGTTGTAGGATTTGGGAATTGACCACCCATCGCTGATGGTTGATTCCCAAGAGGGAAGGGTCCTGTATGTACTGGAGGATAAACCGGGAAATTCCATTGTGGAAATCCATATCGCATTTGGGATCCTAATTCCATCATCGCGGGAGAAGGCCAAGGGTATGGCATGGTAGGCGGAATCACTGGTGGAATTTGTCCCATAGGTTGTCCTAATCCAAAGTTTTTTGTTGATCTTGGAATCGCTTGATGAATGGTTCCCGTTGACGAAATTGTGGTAGTAGATGTTGCAGATGATGATGTTGTTGGGATATATAATAAGGTAGATTGAGGATTCAAAAAGTGGTTGGGGTGAGACCCGCCAATTGTGGCATTTGGGTTGGAAATATTCCTTCCCAAATGGGAATTTGGAAATGCGGGACTTAACCCATTGGATTGAATCGAATAATTATTTCCTTTCTGCATTGTCATTCTTAAGGGGGAAGTGAGCGGTTAATTCTGAAATCCTGGTGTTTTTGTGAACTTGTTACGGAAAAACTGAAGCCCGTAAAAATAAACGGTAAACAATATTCAAAAAGAGAATAATTGAACTATTCGATGAATTATTATTTAACCGAAATTCTAAACGGAAAATAAAATACTTATCGTTAAAGGTTCGACTCTTTTTGTCGTTGTTACGCGATAAATTATGGTCCAATTTCTATCGTTTGGATTTTAATTAATAGCGACGCGAATGAAGTACGTAATGAATGTTTAAAAAAGATGACGGACTAGTTGAACTATTTTATAATTAGAAGAAAGCGGGTTTTTCGCTAGTTACGAGGAAAAGTCAAAGATGTCGCTACCTATCGAAAATCGCGATTTCGCCAAATCGACGTCCTGTCTGTGATACGGACAACGGAAAAAAGAAATAATTCGGCCCTTTTTAGGTTTATTCTCGCGTGTTTTTTACTCCCTATCTTCCACTTTATATTTGTTTAGCGAATAAAAATTGAAATTAAAATATTTTTAAGAGACCAATTTCAACGCCATCTAGGATTTTTTTCTCAAAACACAAAACCTTTTACTTCCCCCTTAAGTCTTTCGTTGTTATCTTTGAAGTCCTTGAAATAATTCGCTTGTTTTAAAAAAATATTTCGTTTTTCACTTTATTACCCGGGACCTACTCTTTTTCTTCCTAATGTAATTTTCCTTTCTACTCAATAAATATTATATCTTTAAATTTCAATTAATACTCTTCAACTATACATACAAAATTATTAAACTCATTTAAGAAAAAGTCTTTAAATCGAAAAGTCCGGTAAAAATTTTCTTCGCCTGCTTATTTTTTATCTAACAATTCTCCCAGAGAAGTCATAACAAGATGGGCAAGCCCATAGGAATAGCTAGTCCCATGACATTGTAAAAGAGGCTGAAAAGAATGATGCTATAGCAGGGGCTTGTTATGCATGCATAAACGCTCTTTGAACAATTTGAATGGCGTTTGGAGATTCCTTTAAACACGAAGTTGCGGAAAGTTTTTCAAATCGTGTTTTTCAAATCGTGTTTTTCAAATCGTGTTTTTCAAAACGTGATTTTCAAATCAAATATTTTATTTCTGACATACTCAAACCCAACACGCATAAGCTCCCTTATTATCTCGTTCGCGACGACTTGTTTGTTGTTTTTGAGTTTTCTTTACTGACAGACCAGAACCGAAACATTCATAAGCTACCTTTTTATCTCGTTCGCGACGACCTCTTATTAACGGGACTTGTTTTCTGTATTGTATATCTATGGAGATATAAGGAGTTTTTCGCCAAAGTTTAACCATGTATCTGTGGTAACGGGGATGAGCGTTTAACACTCGATCGTAAAGCTATGCAGCGGCGAGCGCGACTCGGTTTTTTCAGGAGACCACTTGGATGGAAAATCGAATTTGATATTTTAAATTTGTCTCAGACATCACGTCGTGACGTCTTTTGGAAAAGAGACGAAGGTTATTTCTATATATATAAATATATATTATATTGAATCGATAAAAACGCTCGTTACATATATAAGAGACGATGTTTTTTTCGATTCGTTGCACGACGCCGACGCCAGCCCCGCAGTGAATACAGTAGCTAGACCCCACTAAGGTTGGGTCTAGCTAAAATTGGAATTATTATATTTCATTCTATATTACGGATTTCGAAAAACGTCGTATTTTTATCTCGGCCCGTTATCCTTTCGAATAAATTTATGGATAATTCGTTTATTAATTAAAATTTTATCTCCTGGTCTAATTCGTATCCAGCATTTGAATACGATTCTCTTTATATATAATTTATGGATTTATATTAACTTAATTTATCCGAGATTAAATTATCTGAAAAAAGCCTAGTTATCAATGGATATGTTATTCATTATCCGATTCTGAGCTCCGGTTTTAAGAACGTCGTCCGTATCTATTTACCTTCGTTTGAAAAATCTCTATGATACGAAAAGGACCGTATTTAACTCCAATCTTTCCACCAGATATTATATTGTTCTCTATTGTATCAAGAATAGATTCAACACAAGAATATCGAACCGTACGCTATACCTCTGGTATAACGCTAGTTTCGAGCGGGTGGAGCTTACTAGATTTGACGTTATATGCGTTATGATTTTCACCCTATCACGAGCTTTCGAGGTCCGCGACAGAGAGCTAGCTCTCCCGGCAGCACCTATCCCAGTAGCCTGATATCCTCCCCCTCGCACTTATCGTAGAAAACCGCCAACCGCTTCCTGCGCACGTGACATGAGGCGCTTCGTAAGACCTCCGTAGGCTCTATCCGCTTGAGATTAGCGCGCGGACAATATCATCATCCATATTCTTGTGTTGAATCTATTCTTGATTCTATAGAATAAACCTCCCCAATCGACGTATTGTGATGAATAATTCAAATCAAATAATGGTTGACGAAATGGTATTACAATATCAGTTTTCTTAAACCAAGTGTGACCCCGTCACATAGTTCAACATCTAGCCCCTCCAAATTTTTAGATTTTTTTGATTAATGTGCATTATAAGCCTATTTTTTGTATGTATTGTGTGTCACCTTCCCTTTAAAAGAAACTATTGAAACTTAAAAACGGGTAAAATATAAAAACCCCATTTCCTTCTTAACAAAGGACCGGATAGCCACATTTTAGCGAACTTTAAGAAACCCCAATTCTAAAGATCCCCTCTAGACAAAGTAAAACTTCGTGTGACCCTATCTATAAAAATGATACAAACTAAAACCCCGCTTCAATAACCGCCTAAAAGAACTAACGAGATGACATCGACTTTCACGTTCATGGTCACTCGGACTCCCAAACTTTTCCACAACTCGCTGGAAAAAAACCTCGGATGGCACTTCATCCCACATTTCCCAACTAGAAACTTCTCTAGGAGCATCGCATAAACGACCATCGATGGGTCACAGGAACGCAACCTACAGGCATCGTGGCGCCAAACCAAAACTTTCGATTGCCCAACGCGTACCAATACCGCACCTGAATCGCCTTCTTCCCCCCCCCCCCCCGAACCGAGGCATAAAGGAGAGAAGATGGCGATGGTAAAATCACTTCGACTTGGAGATCTCGAAAGGAACCACTGAATTAACAGGATCACCCCCTAGAAGCCCAGGGCCCCCGCGCTGAGGCCGATGATGGAGCCCCCTTAAACTAAGGGTCCGGACTCTGCCATTTTTTGTCCTCGATCCTTCGGGACATAGTCGCTGTCGAAAACTTTAACTCGCGAAATAACTTAGAAGAAATCAGTTCCCGCTATAACTTAGAAGATAAAATGAGTCAAAACTCATCTCAATAGTAATGAAAAAGAGCCACCGAGGCCACAAAGAACTCCATTCGCCCTCCAGAATCCGATGTTCCCCGCTGACGATATTCAATCCACAAAGGAAAGGAGCCTCCCCGCTATATGGCGTCGAAACCGAGAAATCCATCAAACTAAAAACACGACGTCGAAGGACGAGAATTACTGAAGTCAAACAAAATCCCCCCCTCGAGACCCCAAGAAACCGGACGACCACTCGTCGGAGCATGTGTGAAGACCTACCCGAGAGACCGTGCCGTAACTAATTTCAACGAAGTTGCCATCCCGCAAGCTGTCCGAGAAATCCCGTCTAACCCCTCAAGGAGAGAGCCAGTGAAACCGATTGGTACAGGAATGGTTACGGCTCTACTGTTACGCAACAAAATCCAGCTAATCCGAGAGAGACGACGGCCCCCGAACCCAACTTTTTCGTAAAAACACACGCAATGTTGAGTATTTTTTTTTTATTGTTATATTTTGTTTTATCGTTTGACCACTCAGGGAATTATTCGTGCCCCAAATCTAAATGTCGGCTTGTTGTTGAGATCAAAGTCTAGAAAACCGTAGTACAATTCAACTCCCGTACTTTTTAAGAAACAAATAGAAATCAGAAAAACGTTATCGAGATATAAATAGAGAGATTAGGATAATCTTTGCTCCCTATTTTAAAACCCCTTTTTATAGGAGGTGAAATTTAATATTAAAAGTGAATAGATATAGATATATCGTAATTTTGAAACCCCTCTAGAAATCGAAAGTAAAAATCTTAGGCACAGTCCGTGCCAAAATCCTCGTATATATATTTAAAACTTAACGTTGGACTCCCTCTTACGAATAAGCAAAGGGCAAGTCCCCTATATATATTTTATAAGCACCTTCCGTGCGCCCAACTCCGTGAGATAACGGGTTGTAACGTCTCTCGAGTATATTAAGTATTATCGTTTTTTCCCCCTAGTAATTAAAGTGTTATATTTTTGAAAGTGTTATTAGAAATGTGCCTTTCCATGAATAAAAGAGTGTTATTTTGATTGACCAATTATGAGAAACCATACGTGAAACGAATCTTTTTTCCTCTTCTTCCCACGTGATTAAACTTCTCACGCAATTTATCCCAACCCCCAAAACACTTTTTTTGTGTAAGCTTTCCCCGTGTTGGTGGCTCTTCGAACATTTTTCCCAAAACCAGCGTCTTTTAACCAAATTCGCGGGAAAAAGTTCGAGCGCCGCTCGCCAGGCGGAAACCCGGTGAGGAAAACCCTTTATAAGGGTATATGTTTCTAAATTTGGAAACGTTCGATTAAAGAGAATATCGAAAAGTCATTTACGTCGAGTTGTCTTGGACTACTGCGCTGCTTTCCTTTTTGAAGGTATTTTATTTTTCAAAATTATGGAACCCTGTTAAAACTTTGCAGAAATAAATAATAATGATTCCTTGGAGCTTCTTTTCGATAATCCATAAGCCCATCAGAAGTGATTAACTTATGACTTTAACTAAGAAAATGGGCTGGATAGAAAGAAGTTACAAATGATTTGGGTCGACTTATATATGTTCAACGGAAATGAATCTAGTTAAAAAACTAAGCTAGCCTTACCTAAGGCTAAGCCAGTGTCGATAAATTGGAAAAAAAACCTTGTCGATCATTTGGGAATCGATCCGCGAAATATATGTTTCAAGCACATAGCTTATTAGTTTAAATAGAAAAATGATTCTTCTGGTACACTAGTGAACATTACTATAGTTTCTAGTAGGGTGTAATTGTTAATTTTTATCCGCAGCTACTCCAAAAAAAATTGATTCGACGAAAAAATCGGTTTTTGTTCGGTATATGGTTAATGATGGTTTTCGTCCTAATGAACGCCTTTTGCGGTAATTTTCGAGCTAGTATGCTGATTTTTAATGACGCTGATAACATCGAGGGGCTTTCTGATTTATCTCAAATTGTCGATCAGATTCATCCAGTCTTGGTTAAAGGAACTGCTTACGAAGATTATTTCAAGGTTTCTAACTAGTGTTTTGAAATTGGACAAATAAACTACACCAATCGAATCACGTTTTTCAAAAGGCAGAACCTATCCAACAAGGAGTTGAGTTTATAGTTTCAATATTCATATTTTAACTAAATGATATATTCATCATTAACTTAGTGAAGGAAAACAAGTTGGGAAACCAAAATATAACCTCCCCGACGTTAAGGTAACATAACCTAACCTTACCTAAAATAAAAGATGAAAAGAAATGTAGAGTATTGGAAGAGTAGAAGAAACAGCGTCCATTTCAATCACATTTCTCTATTTCCCATTTATGTTACGGAGTATAAGTTTTTTCCCTTAACTTCAAGGATTCAGAGAATGCAAAAGAGTGTCCTGCGTTACCCATAATTGTATGCGGCAGGTCGTAGACTTTTTAATATACACACCAAATGAAATGTCCTGCGGTACCCATAATTATATGCGGCAGGCCTAGATTTCTTAATAGACACACCAAATGAAATGTTTATTTTCTAAATAAATATGTAAAATACAAGTTCTTGTAATATAAATTAACACTTGAGTATAGGCTGTACTGTGTGATTATCTTTGATAATCCACTGATTTGATAAAGACGAAGAATTTAGTCTGGGATGGTAAAGAAGACAAGGAATGAAAACGACGAAGATATGGTAGCAAGTTCCTCTTGGACAAACCAAGGAATATTGAAGACTGAATGTTCCATTTACAACCCATTGTCGGTAGATGATTGGTAATTACTTCCGGTACAATTTTCGTCTGAAATTCTTGATTTGACGTGCTAATAGAGGACCATTACTGATATTCTCATCATACAAGTGATCCCAGTCAATGGAAGAATCCAAGGATTGAGCTGGTTGAGAGGTTATTTTCCAAACCGGTTATAAGACGTTAGCTTCCACTCCTATGATAAAAAATATCATAAAAGACTGAAAGTAGACTAATTTCCATACCGTTAGTACTTCTATTTGAATAGCTCCTTTTATGTTTACAATTACGAGGCCGTATGAAGAACTGCCGAGCTTTTACTGACTGTAGGTATCTCATATGTCGAGTCCGAAAACTCTAACTCTACTGACTGTAGGTATCTCATATGTCGAGTCCGAAAACTCTAACTGCTTGCACGTTTCAATTCTTCGTAGCCGGGCCGTCTCTTTCTTGTGATAAATGAAAGCCGTGTCGCTGCTCTAATGACTTCAAATGGTGATAACATTCTATGCTGGTTGATTATCTCCCTTAAGTCATTATTGCTCTCTTTCGTCTCGTCTCGTCTCGTCTCGTCTCGTCTCGTCTCGTCTCGTCTCGTCTCGTCTCGTCTCGTCTCGTCTCGTCTCGTCTCGTCTCGTCTCGTCTCGTCTCGTCTCGTCTCGTCTCGTCTCGTCTCGTCTCGTCTCGTCTCGTCTCGTCTCGTCTCGTCTCGTCTCGTCTCGTCTCGTCTCGTCTCGTCTCGTCTCGTCTCGTCTCGTCTCGTCTCGTCTCGTCTCGTCTCGTCTCGTCTCGTCTCGTCTCGTCTCGTCTCGTCTCGTCTCGTCTCGTCTCGTCTCGTCTCGTCTCGTCTCGTCTCGTCTCGTCTCGTCTCGTCTCGTCTCGTCTCGTCTCGTCTCGTCTCGTCTCGTCTCGTCTCGTCTCGTCTCGTCTCGTCTCGTCTCGTCTCGTCTCGTCTCGTCTCGTCTCGTCTCGTCTCGTCTCGTCTCGTCTCGTCTCGTCTCGTCTCGTCTCGTCTCGTCTCGTCTCGTCTCGTCTCGTCTCGTCTCGTCTCGTCTCGTCTCGTCTCGTCTCGTCTCGTCTCGTCTCGTCTCGTCTCGTCTCGTCTCGTCTCGTCTCGTCTCGTCTCGTCTCGTCTCGTCTCGTCTCGTCTCGTCTCGTCTCGTCTCGTCTCGTCTCGTCTCGTCTCGTCTCGTCTCGTCTCGTCTCGTCTCGTCTCGTCTCGTCTCGTCTCGTCTCGTCTCGTCTCGTCTCGTCTCGTCTCGTCTCGTCTCGTCTCGTCTCGTCTCGTCTCGTCTCGTCTCGTCTCGTCTCGTCTCGTCTCGTCTCGTCTCGTCTCGTCTCGTCTCGTCTCGTCTCGTCTCGTCTCGTCTCGTCTCGTCTCGTCTCGTCTCGTCTCGTCTCGTCTCGTCTCGTCTCGTCTCGTCTCGTCTCGTCTCGTCTCGTCTCGTCTCGTCTCGTCTCGTCTCGTCTCGTCTCGTCTCGTCTCGTCTCGTCTCGTCTCGTCTCGTCTCGTCTCGTCTCGTCTCGTCTCGTCTCGTCTCGTCTCGTCTCGTCTCGTCTCGTCTCGTCTCGTCTCGTCTCGTCTCGTCTCGTCTCGTCTCGTCTCGTCTCGTCTCGTCTCGTCTCGTCTCGTCTCGTCTCGTCTCGTCTCGTCTCGTCTCGTCTCGTCTCGTCTCGTCTCGTCTCGTCTCGTCTCGTCTCGTCTCGTCTCGTCTCGTCTCGTCTCGTCTCGTCTCGTCTCGTCTCGTCTCGTCTCGTCTCGTCTCGTCTCGTCTCGTCTCGTCTCGTCTCGTCTCGTCTCGTCTCGTCTCGTCTCGTCTCGTCTCGTCTCGTCTCGTCTCGTCTCGTCTCGTCTCGTCTCGTCTCGTCTCGTCTCGTCTCGTCTCGTCTCGTCTCGTCTCGTCTCGTCTCGTCTCGTCTCGTCTCGTCTCGTCTCGTCTCGTCTCGTCTCGTCTCGTCTCGTCTCGTCTCGTCTCGTCTCGTCTCGTCTCGTCTCGTCTCGTCTCGTCTCGTCTCGTCTCGTCTCGTCTCGTCTCGTCTCGTCTCGTCTCGTCTCGTCTCGTCTCGTCTCGTCTCGTCTCGTCTCGTCTCGTCTCGTCTCGTCTCGTCTCGTCTCGTCTCGTCTCGTCTCGTCTCGTCTCGTCTCGTCTCGTCTCGTCTCGTCTCGTCTCGTCTCGTCTCGTCTCGTCTCGTCTCGTCTCGTCTCGTCTCGTCTCGTCTCGTCTCGTCTCGTCTCGTCTCGTCTCGTCTCGTCTCGTCTCGTCTCGTCTCGTCTCGTCTCGTCTCGTCTCGTCTCGTCTCGTCTCGTCTCGTCTCGTCTCGTCTCGTCTCGTCTCGTCTCGTCTCGTCTCGTCTCGTCTCGTCTCGTCTCGTCTCGTCTCGTCTCGTCTCGTCTCGTCTCGTCTCGTCTCGTCTCGTCTCGTCTCGTCTCGTCTCGTCTCGTCTCGTCTCGTCTCGTCTCGTCTCGTCTCGTCTCGTCTCGTCTCGTCTCGTCTCGTCTCGTCTCGTCTCGTCTCGTCTCGTCTCGTCTCGTCTCGTCTCGTCTCGTCTCGTCTCGTCTCGTCTCGTCTCGTCTCGTCTCGTCTCGTCTCGTCTCGTCTCGTCTCGTCTCGTCTCGTCTCGTCTCGTCTCGTCTCGTCTCGTCTCGTCTCGTCTCGTCTCGTCTCGTCTCGTCTCGTCTCGTCTCGTCTCGTCTCGTCTCGTCTCGTCTCGTCTCGTCTCGTCTCGTCTCGTCTCGTCTCGTCTCGTCTCGTCTCGTCTCGTCTCGTCTCGTCTCGTCTCGTCTCGTCTCGTCTCGTCTCGTCTCGTCTCGTCTCGTCTCGTCTCGTCTCGTCTCGTCTCGTCTCGTCTCGTCTCGTCTCGTCTCGTCTCGTCTCGTCTCGTCTCGTCTCGTCTCGTCTCGTCTCGTCTCGTCTCGTCTCGTCTCGTCTCGTCTCGTCTCGTCTCGTCTCGTCTCGTCTCGTCTCGTCTCGTCTCGTCTCGTCTCGTCTCGTCTCGTCTCGTCTCGTCTCGTCTCGTCTCGTCTCGTCTCGTCTCGTCTCGTCTCGTCTCGTCTCGTCTCGTCTCGTCTCGTCTCGTCTCGTCTCGTCTCGTCTCGTCTCGTCTCGTCTCGTCTCGTCTCGTCTCGTCTCGTCTCGTCTCGTCTCGTCTCGTCTCGTCTCGTCTCGTCTCGTCTCGTCTCGTCTCGTCTCGTCTCGTCTCGTCTCGTCTCGTCTCGTCTCGTCTCGTCTCGTCTCGTCTCGTCTCGTCTCGTCTCGTCTCGTCTCGTCTCGTCTCGTCTCGTCTCGTCTCGTCTCGTCTCGTCTCGTCTCGTCTCGTCTCGTCTCGTCTCGTCTCGTCTCGTCTCGTCTCGTCTCGTCTCGTCTCGTCTCGTCTCGTCTCGTCTCGTCTCGTCTCGTCTCGTCTCGTCTCGTCTCGTCTCGTCTCGTCTCGTCTCGTCTCGTCTCGTCTCGTCTCGTCTCGTCTCGTCTCGTCTCGTCTCGTCTCGTCTCGTCTCGTCTCGTCTCGTCTCGTCTCGTCTCGTCTCGTCTCGTCTCGTCTCGTCTCGTCTCGTCTCGTCTCGTCTCGTCTCGTCTCGTCTCGTCTCGTCTCGTCTCGTCTCGTCTCGTCTCGTCTCGTCTCGTCTCGTCTCGTCTCGTCTCGTCTCGTCTCGTCTCGTCTCGTCTCGTCTCGTCTCGTCTCGTCTCGTCTCGTCTCGTCTCGTCTCGTCTCGTCTCGTCTCGTCTCGTCTCGTCTCGTCTCGTCTCGTCTCGTCTCGTCTCGTCTCGTCTCGTCTCGTCTCGTCTCGTCTCGTCTCGTCTCGTCTCGTCTCGTCTCGTCTCGTCTCGTCTCGTCTCGTCTCGTCTCGTCTCGTCTCGTCTCGTCTCGTCTCGTCTCGTCTCGTCTCGTCTCGTCTCGTCTCGTCTCGTCTCGTCTCGTCTCGTCTCGTCTCGTCTCGTCTCGTCTCGTCTCGTCTCGTCTCGTCTCGTCTCGTCTCGTCTCGTCTCGTCTCGTCTCGTCTCGTCTCGTCTCGTCTCGTCTCGTCTCGTCTCGTCTCGTCTCGTCTCGTCTCGTCTCGTCTCGTCTCGTCTCGTCTCGTCTCGTCTCGTCTCGTCTCGTCTCGTCTCGTCTCGTCTCGTCTCGTCTCGTCTCGTCTCGTCTCGTCTCGTCTCGTCTCGTCTCGTCTCGTCTCGTCTCGTCTCGTCTCGTCTCGTCTCGTCTCGTCTCGTCTCGTCTCGTCTCGTCTCGTCTCGTCTCGTCTCGTCTCGTCTCGTCTCGTCTCGTCTCGTCTCGTCTCGTCTCGTCTCGTCTCGTCTCGTCTCGTCTCGTCTCGTCTCGTCTCGTCTCGTCTCGTCTCGTCTCGTCTCGTCTCGTCTCGTCTCGTCTCGTCTCGTCTCGTCTCGTCTCGTCTCGTCTCGTCTCGTCTCGTCTCGTCTCGTCTCGTCTCGTCTCGTCTCGTCTCGTCTCGTCTCGTCTCGTCTCGTCTCGTCTCGTCTCGTCTCGTCTCGTCTCGTCTCGTCTCGTCTCGTCTCGTCTCGTCTCGTCTCGTCTCGTCTCGTCTCGTCTCGTCTCGTCTCGTCTCGTCTCGTCTCGTCTCGTCTCGTCTCGTCTCGTCTCGTCTCGTCTCGTCTCGTCTCGTCTCGTCTCGTCTCGTCTCGTCTCGTCTCGTCTCGTCTCGTCTCGTCTCGTCTCGTCTCGTCTCGTCTCGTCTCGTCTCGTCTCGTCTCGTCTCGTCTCGTCTCGTCTCGTCTCGTCTCGTCTCGTCTCGTCTCGTCTCGTCTCGTCTCGTCTCGTCTCGTCTCGTCTCGTCTCGTCTCGTCTCGTCTCGTCTCGTCTCGTCTCGTCTCGTCTCGTCTCGTCTCGTCTCGTCTCGTCTCGTCTCGTCTCGTCTCGTCTCGTCTCGTCTCGTCTCGTCTCGTCTCGTCTCGTCTCGTCTCGTCTCGTCTCGTCTCGTCTCGTCTCGTCTCGTCTCGTCTCGTCTCGTCTCGTCTCGTCTCGTCTCGTCTCGTCTCGTCTCGTCTCGTCTCGTCTCGTCTCGTCTCGTCTCGTCTCGTCTCGTCTCGTCTCGTCTCGTCTCGTCTCGTCTCGTCTCGTCTCGTCTCGTCTCGTCTCGTCTCGTCTCGTCTCGTCTCGTCTCGTCTCGTCTCGTCTCGTCTCGTCTCGTCTCGTCTCGTCTCGTCTCGTCTCGTCTCGTCTCGTCTCGTCTCGTCTCGTCTCGTCTCGTCTCGTCTCGTCTCGTCTCGTCTCGTCTCGTCTCGTCTCGTCTCGTCTCGTCTCGTCTCGTCTCGTCTCGTCTCGTCTCGTCTCGTCTCGTCTCGTCTCGTCTCGTCTCGTCTCGTCTCGTCTCGTCTCGTCTCGTCTCGTCTCGTCTCGTCTCGTCTCGTCTCGTCTCGTCTCGTCTCGTCTCGTCTCGTCTCGTCTCGTCTCGTCTCGTCTCGTCTCGTCTCGTCTCGTCTCGTCTCGTCTCGTCTCGTCTCGTCTCGTCTCGTCTCGTCTCGTCTCGTCTCGTCTCGTCTCGTCTCGTCTCGTCTCGTCTCGTCTCGTCTCGTCTCGTCTCGTCTCGTCTCGTCTCGTCTCGTCTCGTCTCGTCTCGTCTCGTCTCGTCTCGTCTCGTCTCGTCTCGTCTCGTCTCGTCTCGTCTCGTCTCGTCTCGTCTCGTCTCGTCTCGTCTCGTCTCGTCTCGTCTCGTCTCGTCTCGTCTCGTCTCGTCTCGTCTCGTCTCGTCTCGTCTCGTCTCGTCTCGTCTCGTCTCGTCTCGTCTCGTCTCGTCTCGTCTCGTCTCGTCTCGTCTCGTCTCGTCTCGTCTCGTCTCGTCTCGTCTCGTCTCGTCTCGTCTCGTCTCGTCTCGTCTCGTCTCGTCTCGTCTCGTCTCGTCTCGTCTCGTCTCGTCTCGTCTCGTCTCGTCTCGTCTCGTCTCGTCTCGTCTCGTCTCGTCTCGTCTCGTCTCGTCTCGTCTCGTCTCGTCTCGTCTCGTCTCGTCTCGTCTCGTCTCGTCTCGTCTCGTCTCGTCTCGTCTCGTCTCGTCTCGTCTCGTCTCGTCTCGTCTCGTCTCGTCTCGTCTCGTCTCGTCTCGTCTCGTCTCGTCTCGTCTCGTCTCGTCTCGTCTCGTCTCGTCTCGTCTCGTCTCGTCTCGTCTCGTCTCGTCTCGTCTCGTCTCGTCTCGTCTCGTCTCGTCTCGTCTCGTCTCGTCTCGTCTCGTCTCGTCTCGTCTCGTCTCGTCTCGTCTCGTCTCGTCTCGTCTCGTCTCGTCTCGTCTCGTCTCGTCTCGTCTCGTCTCGTCTCGTCTCGTCTCGTCTCGTCTCGTCTCGTCTCGTCTCGTCTCGTCTCGTCTCGTCTCGTCTCGTCTCGTCTCGTCTCGTCTCGTCTCGTCTCGTCTCGTCTCGTCTCGTCTCGTCTCGTCTCGTCTCGTCTCGTCTCGTCTCGTCTCGTCTCGTCTCGTCTCGTCTCGTCTCGTCTCGTCTCGTCTCGTCTCGTCTCGTCTCGTCTCGTCTCGTCTCGTCTCGTCTCGTCTCGTCTCGTCTCGTCTCGTCTCGTCTCGTCTCGTCTCGTCTCGTCTCGTCTCGTCTCGTCTCGTCTCGTCTCGTCTCGTCTCGTCTCGTCTCGTCTCGTCTCGTCTCGTCTCGTCTCGTCTCGTCTCGTCTCGTCTCGTCTCGTCTCGTCTCGTCTCGTCTCGTCTCGTCTCGTCTCGTCTCGTCTCGTCTCGTCTCGTCTCGTCTCGTCTCGTCTCGTCTCGAAGATCACTGTACACGGCTTATTTCGATTATGAAAAAAATCGGAAATGTTTCTTGGTTTTATAGTGGAGAAAACTGAAGCCTATTTTTTTTACAACATCAGATGTCCATTTTTTCTTCAAAATTGTTCTTTTTTAAACACGGGAAATCTACTGTACTTTTGTTCAAGGAGAGTTTTCACCACTATCATTTTTCTTAAGAGGTTTAACATTTTGTATCAATCCGCCTCAGCTTTAAATCTTATATCATTTCTATCTTGGATGCCCGTGTAAACGTACCTTTATTTAGATTCTTCAATCCACCCCAAGTTTGCAGAAAGCCTTAGCCTATACTGCCCGTTATACCTTTGCTTTTTGGACTAAATGATATATGGAAAACAGCTAAGCGCGTGTTGCCAACTCAAGCTGGTATTAAACGGTCAAATTTCACAAAATTTTTGGACAATTTCTTAAATATCTTCTAAACTATCTCGAATTTTAAATTGATTTTTCAACTGAATTATTAATTAGATTAAGTTTAACCATTTTGATATTTTTAATTATAAAATAAATTAATATTGCGTTTCATTTCCCTAAACGATATCACACCATAAGGCTCATTTGCATTCACTCCAAAAAGGTAGTATATAAACCGATCGAAATCCTTTATTAGTCGAGCGAAGTGGCCATGAAGTTGGGAGGAAAACCCCCTCCCTTCAATGTCTAGACGATTCTTGATCTCTAGGCGCTTGGTTCGCAATGTTAATTTACCCATTGGTGGGGCGATGTTTGGAGAGTGGAAGATCGATGTGGACCATATTAGTGAGGGACGCCTCGCTAGTATGGCCCGCTGAGATCGGACACTGGAGGTTGGACCTTGGTGTGGAGATGGTCGGAGGTGATTATAACAGTGGGAGACGTCCCATTGCGTATAATCGCCTTCAACTGTCCAGCATCGAGGTTTGACCGTAAAGTGAATGGTGGAAGGTGATAATATGCAATTGGAGACGTCCTGTTGCATATCATTGCACGACACTTGAAACTTAATGTGGCAGCCACGCTTAAAGGAGGTAATTCCCGTTAAACGGAATTGAACGATAAGCGGGTATGGTAATGTCTCTAGACTTTTGGCTCCACGAGCTCGGTCACGTGATATCCGCTTACACAGGATATCCGCTTACACAGGAAGTGACACACACACAGACACGACCAGTGTAAAACCTCCCCCTGAACTAAAGTTCAGTCGGGGAGGTAAAAACATTTCCGCCTTGAAATTTTGAAAGAATATATGTGGACTTGAAAACATAACATTAGCCTTTGGACCCATCCTCGTATATTACGTAGCCAAAATCCGTTTGCCTAAATCACACAGTGTTTTCAAATGTACATACCTTTTTGGGGCAACATTATAATATAACAAAACACTAAAATGTTTATATATTCGGACTATATATTATGCCTAGAATCTACAAATATATATTGTGTTTCTATATCTGACACCAGGGGGCCAACCACTACCCTGCTTGAATTATTACGAGTTCTTTCAAGGGTCAATGCGTTTAAAAAAGTGTTTGACGTCAATTTAAAATATTATGAGCTTCAAAAAAAAATATTGAAGCAAAACGAATTTAAATGTTTTATCGACCGTTGATTTTAAAAAGGGTGGAAGTATCTGCAAAACTATTAACTCCATCTTGTATAGACTTTTACGGAGAATAACATGCAAATAATTCGAGAAGTAAACGTGGCCGAGGTTTCAAAATATATCAAGTTTGATCACCCTCGGAAATGTTTCATGAGATTTCTATATTTATGATGTCCTGCTTATTTTGTTAAATGGTAACTAGAAACGAACTGTAGAGGAGAAAGCTACTGCACTGATAGTAAATAGTCATAATAATTGTATTGTAAGTAGGAAATACGGTTTATAGCCGCAGTTTCCAAAAAGCGCAATTTCATGCAAGCGCAGTTCCACAGATCATTTCTCAACCAGAAACGTCCACGAAATGTTGTATACTTGCACTTAATATATTCATTTTTACCTCCCCGACTGAACTTTAGTTCAGGGGGAGGTTTTACACTGGTCGTATCTGTGTGTCTGTGTGTCACTTCCTGTGTAAGCGGATATCCTGTGTAAGCGGATATCACGTGACCGAGCTCGTGGAGCCAAAAGTCTAGAGACATTAACATACTAGCTTATCGTTCAATTCCGTTTAACGGAATTACCTCCTTTAAGCGTGGCTGCCACATTAAGTTTCAAGTGTCGTGGATTGATATGCAACAGGACGTCTCCAATTGCATATTATCACCTTCCACCATCCACTTTACGGTCAGTTGAAGGCGATTATACGCAATGGGACGTCTCCCGCTGTTATAATCACCTCCGACCATCCCCACACCAAGGTCCAACCTCCAGTGTACGATCTCAGCGGGCCATACTAGCGAGGCGTCCCTCACTAATATGGTCAACATCAACCTTCCACTCTACAATCATCGCCCCACCAATGGATAAATTAGCTTTGCATACCAAGCGCCTAGAGATCAAGAATCGTCTAGACATTGAAGGGAGGGGGTTTTCCTACCAACTTCATGGACACATTGCTCGATTAACAATATACTACCTTTATGAAGTGAATGCAAATGAGCCTTATGGTGTGATATCGTTTATGTAAATGAAACGCAATATCAATTTATATTATATTTAAAAATATCAAAATGGTTAAACTTAATCTAATTAATAATTCAGTTGAAAAATCAATTTAAAATTCGAGATAGTTTAGAGGATATTTAAGAAATTGTCCAAAAATTTAGTGAAATTTGACCGTTTAATACCAGCTTGAGTTGGCAACACGCGCTAAGCTGTTTTCCATATATCATTTAGTCCAAAAAGCAAAGGTATAACGGGCAGTATAGGATAAGGCTTTCTGCAAACTTGGGGTGGATTGAAGAATCTAAATAAAGGTACGTTTACACGGGCATCCAAGATATAAATGATATAAGATTTAAAGCTGAGGCGGATTGATACAAAATGTTAAACCTCTTAAGAAAAATGATAGTGGTGAAAACTCTCCTTGAACAAAAGTACAGTAGGTTTCCCGTGTTTAAAAAAGAACAATTTTGAAGAAAAAAATGGACATCTGATGTTGTAAAAAAAATAGGCTTCAGTTTTCTCCACTATAAAACCAAGAAACATTTCCGATTTTTTTCATAATCGAAATAAGCCGTGTACAGTGATCTTCGAGACGAGACGAGACGAGACGAGACGAGACGAGACGAGACGAGACGAGACGAGACGAGACGAGACGAGACGAGACGAGACGAGACGAGACGAGACGAGACGAGACGAGACGAGACGAGACGAGACGAGGCCAGACCAGACGAAAGAGAGCAATAATGACTTAAGGGAGATAATCAACCAGCATAGAATGTTATCACCATTTGAAGTCATTAGAGCAGCGACACGGCTTTCATTTATCACAAGAAAGAGACGGCCCGGCTACGAAGAATTGAAACGTGCAAGCAGTTAGAGTTTTCGGACTACAGTCAGTAAAAGCTCGGCAGTTCTTCATACGGCCTCGTAATTGTAATCATAAAAGGAGCTATTCTAACGGTATGGAAATTAGTCTACTTTCAGTCTTTTAAGATATTTTTTATCATACTAGTGGAAGCTAACGTCTTGTAACCGGTTTGTAAAATAACCTCTCAACCAGCTCAATCCTTGGATTCTTCCATTGACTGGGATCACTTGTATGATGAGAATATCAGTAATGGTCCTCTATTAGCACGTCAAATCAAGAATTTCAGACGAAAATTGTACCGGAAGTAATTACCAATCATCTACCGACAATGGGTTGTAAATGGAACATTCAGTCTACAATATTTCTTGGTTTGTCCAAGAGGAACTTGCTACCATATCTTCGTCGTTTTCATTCCTTGTATTCCTTGCCATCCCAGACTAAATTCTTCGTCTTTATCAAATCAGTGGATTATCAAAGATAATCACACAGTACAGCCTATACTCAAGTGTTAATTTATATTACAAGAACTTGTATTTTACATTTTTACTTATAAAATAAACATTTCATTTGGTGTGTCTATTAAGAAATCTATGCCCTGCTCCATATAATTATGGGTAACGCAGGACATTTCATTTTAGTACAGGCATTCTAGCCCAAAAAAAGGGAGAACCCTGAACAAATTAGAACGGTTACGAAAATTTCCATACTTATAGAATCGAATGCGTTCTTTAACGTGGTGAGGTCTCCCAATCTCGCAGGCGTGGGGAAAATCCGCCATCTTGGAAAATGGCGGCCAAAATGACTAAAACTATACATAACTTTAGATGTAATTATCGGATTGACTGATAGTTAGGCTCAAAATGTAGCTTATGGGTAACGCAGGACATTTCATTTTAGTACAGGCATTCTAGCCCAAAAAAAGGGAGAACCCTGAACAAATTAGAACGGTTGCGAAAATTTCCATACTTATAGAATCGAATGCGTTCTTTAACGTGGTGAGGTCTCCCAATCTCGCAGGCGTGGGGAAAATCCGCCATCTTGGAAAATGGCGGCCAAAATGACTAAAACTATACATAACTTTAGATGTAATTATCGGATTGACTGATAGTTAGGCTCAAAATGTAGCTTAAGACACTCCGCACAAAATTTGTTCTATGCATGTTTAGCGTTTATCAAACCGTAAGCTCGCAAACATGCATTGAAACTGGTGAAATTGATAAATTTAGGGAAATATGAAGTTTCCGCGGAAAACCACTTAAGATTTTGTTATAATTTCGCTGTTTCAATAATAGGACGCGTTTTTCTAAGTATTGTTGCCTTTAAAACGTTTAATGAAAAGAAAATATTCCGCCATTTTGGAAAATGGCGACCAAAATTATAAAAACTTCATAACATAACCAGATGAACTTAAAAATGATTGTTTGTATATAGTATCATTCGTTTGTTATATGAATTTTGAACGTTAATCAAACCGAAGCTGGCAAACATGCCTTAATAATTTCCAAAACTTAATAATTCTCTAATATAACAATATATATTAATTTCTTTGTAAAACAATTCGAAAATATTTATTTACAAACTATCGTTACATTTAAATTTACAGTTAATGTAAAGGTTATCATTATATAATGTAAAGGTTATCATTATATAATGTAAAGGTTATCATTATATAATGTAAAGGTTATCATTATATAATGTAAAGGTTATCATTATATAATGTAAAGGTTATCATTATATAATGTAAAGGTTATCATTATATAATGTAAAGGTTATCATTATATAATGTAAAGGTTATCATTATATAATGTAAAGGTTATCATTATATAATGTAAAGGTTATCATTATATAATGTAAAGGTTATCATTATATAATGTAAAGGTTATCATTATATAATGTAAAGGTTATCATTATATAATGTAAAGGTTATCATTATATAATGTAAAGGTTATCATTATATAATGTAAAGGTTATCATTATATAATGTAAAGGTTATCATTATATAATGTAAAGGTTATCATTATATAATGTAAAGGTTATCATTATATAATGTAAAGGTTATCATTATATAATGTAAAGGTTATCATTATATAATGTAAAGGTTATCATTATATAATGTAAAGGTTATCATTATATAATGTAAAGGTTATCATTATATAATGTAAAGGTTATCATTATATAATGTAAAGGTTATCATTATATAATGTAAAGGTTATCATTATATAATGTAAAGGTTATCATTATATAATGTAAAGGTTATCATTATATAATGTAAAGGTTATCATTATATAATGTAAAGGTTATCATTATATAATGTAAAGGTTATCATTATATAATGTAAAGGTTATCATTATATAATGTAAATGTTTTTAAATGTCTAAATTGTCCATCTCGCCATCTAGATCAAAATCTCTGCAGTCGTTGGTGCATGAAATACCGTGACATTTTCTGCACATTGCGGAACACATCAGACCTGTTTTTCGACATTCGCATTTTTCGTCGCAACTACCCTTACACTTGCAAGAAATCATATTTAAAATTTCGCTCGGGGCAGGTTGACGAGTGGTTATTACTGGGCGCAACACGTGGCCGACTCTTTTCCAGCCATAATCTTCTGCATTTATGTCGTTGCCAAGCCACGTTTGGACTTGGTGGTAGACTCTTTGCATGTGTTGGCTAGCAGCTCCACTTGTGGGTGGAAGACTTGCCAGTTCAAATGCGCTACTTATCGGTGAATTTCTGGTGTCCTTTGTAAATACAACGTAGCGTTGCTCATTTAAGGTACTACTTTTAATTGCACCGTATAAGGACAGCAAGAAATATTCTCCTACAGCAGTTATTTCTGCGATACTAGCTCCAGGCTGATTAAAAATCAAAACTTTTTGACGGAGATCTTCGTTTTGTTTTAGTATTTTGAAACCTTTTTTTCCTTAGCGATAAAGGACAGATGTAGTATCGCAACCCGTTGCAGAATGGAGAAAGAGTAAAACATGTGCTTGTTCTCCAAGTTCTTTTTTTATTGCCTTAATGTCAAAGATTTTCGTTGGAGAGTTTCCTTGCTGTTGTTTTACCAAAAATAAAGAATTTTGATTTTCGGTATCAGCGAATTTACAAAGGCCACCAGAAATTCACCGATAAGTAGCTCATTTGAACTGGCAAGTCTTCCACCCACAAGTGCAGCTGCTAGCCAACACATGCAAAGAGTCTACCACCAAGTCCAAACGTGGCTTGGCAACGACATAAATGCAGAAGATTGGGGCTGGAAAAGAGTCGGCCACGTGTTGCGCCCAGTAATAACCACTCGTCAACCTGCCCCGAGCGAAATTTTAAATATGATTTCTTGCAAGTGTAAGGGTAGTTGCGACGAAAAATGCGAATGTCGAAAAACAGGTCTGATGTGTTCCGCAATGTGCAGAAAATGTCACGGTATTTCATGCACCAACGACTGCAGAGATTTTGATCTAGATGGCGAGATGGACAATTTAGACATTTAAAAACATTTACATTATATAATGATAACATTTAGATTATATAATGATAACATTTAGATTATATAATGATAACATTTAGATTATATAATGATAACCTTTACATTATATAATGATAACCTTTACATTATATAATGATAACCTTTACATTATATAATGATAACCTTTACATTAACTGTAAATTTAAATGTAACGATAGTTTGTAAATAAATATTTTCGAATTGTTTTACAAAGAAATAAATATATATTGTTTTATTAGAGAATTATTAAGTTTTGGAAATTATTAAGGCATGTTTGCCAGCTTCGGTTTGATTAACGTTCAAAATTCATATAACAAACGAATGATACTATATACAAACAATCATTTTTAAGTTCATCTGGTTATGTTATGAAGTTTTTATAATTTTGGTCACCATTTTCCAAAATGGCGGAATATTTTCTTTTCATTAAACGTTTAAAAGGCAACAATACTTAGAAAAACGCGTCCTATTATTGAAACAGCGAAATTATAACAAAATCTTAAATGGTTTTCCGCGGAAACTTCATATTTCCCTAAATTTATCAATTTCACCAGTTTCAATGCATGTTTGCGAGCTTACGGTGTGATAAACGCTAAACATGCATAGAACAAATTTTGTGCGGAGTGTCTTAAGCTACATTTTGAGCCTAACTATCAGTCAATCCGATAATTACATCTAAAGTTATGTATAGTTTTAGTCATTTTGGCGGCCATTTTCCAAGATGGCGGATTTTCCCCACGCCTGCGAGATAGGGAGACCTCACCACGTTAAAGAACGCATTCGATTCTATAAGTATGGAAATTTTCGTAACCGTTCTAATTTGTTCCGGGTCAAACCTTAGAATGCCTGTACTATTTGGTGTGTATATTAAGAAGTCTACCACCTGCCGCATATAATTATGGGTAACGCAGGACACTCTTTTGCATTCTCTGAATCCTTGAGGTTACGGGAAAATACTTTATACTCCGTAACCTAGATGGGAAATAGAGAAGTGTGATTGAAATGCACTCTGTTTCTTCTACTCTTCCACTACTCTACATTTCTTTTCATCTTTTATTTTAGGTAAGGTTAGGTTAGGTTATGTTACCTTAACGTCGGGGAGGTTATATTTTGGTTTCCCAACTTGTTAATGTTTAAGTTAATTAAACATCTCTGTGTGTATATTTTAACACACTCTTTTTTAATTGAAGGGTAACACCCATTTCGACGTTACCCTTTATATAGTAGAGTTAACACTGACTGTGTCAGTGAGCTGCAATCATTCCTTGGCAATCAACGATTAAATCTTTGACTATCCGAAAACTTAGCTATTACCAGAAGTTAATAATTATATAAAGAAGTGTACTACTTCGTATTTTCGTGCGCCATGTAATTTACGTTGCTCTCCCCCCCTTTCGCGCGGATAGAAAAACTTCGGTAACGCGCCTGTAAGGCACCACGTGACTTGGCTGACCGCTTTACAAGGTACATAAAGAGACTGTCGCGCGGAGCCAAAAAGTATAGTTCCTCTAAAACCGAGTTTCCCAGGTTCTGAAGACAGATGATTTGTCTGCTCCTGTATATTGTTGGTAGACCCTAGCCCAAGGTGTTGAAATATATGTTATGTTTCTTATGTCGTGGTTATTTTGGTCAAAATATTTAGTTAGTAATAGTAATAATGAATGGTTTTAGGAAGATTATGGAGGATGTCAAATCAAAACTAGGCATAGGCATAATATTTTCGATAAATTAAATTAATTACGTAGATTATTTATGCAAAAATAAAATCCGTAGATGAATCATTAGTGTCAATTTTATTTTTAATAATTACCGCATTTGTTTGAGTCGATGCATTAAACATAAAATCACAGTTGTCACGCTGAATTTGTTTTGTTACTGAAGGTTTTAAATATAGATCACACTGTATATTGTTGTTTTGGCAGAGACAGAAGGTGAGGCGCATTTTAAATTGAGCTCGGTTTATTTAAGATGTAACCGTTAATGGATCAAGTTGCGAGCGATATAGGCTCCGACGCCATGAAAAAAAAACCGGCAGCGCCATGACCGTGTTTCGGGTGCGGCTCGCCGAGTTTTTTTCCATACCGGCGGCCGCGCCAAAAATATTGTTCAAACAAGCGCCGGGCCGGGAGCCGGAGCGTAATGGGCGGCGTCGGAGTCTAGAGCGATAGTTTACTTTCCAAGTTTCCACCAACTGAACTAACCAAGGCTTAGACCAAATCGAGCTTAAAGACTATGGATTAACAAATACGTGATACTAAATTGAATTTAAAACTTATAATGTGAAACTGAGGAAGGTTATAATGCATTTCGCGACTAAAATTCGATTATTTATGTAGTATTACAAAAATATAATTGTTTATATCGAGTAATCGTAAAACCTTTAGTCTCGGGCGACACGCGGGCGCCATTTTACTTGTTTACTATCGCATCTGTGAGACTGTGACGTGCGACTATGACGGGCGCCCCACGTGGTCTAAAGAACTATTTTCAACATTTCCTCTCTCTCATTGGTCAATGCAAAAATTGCTTTCGTCTGCTCAAGAAATTACATGAAATACATGGGCGAAAGTTGAAACTTAAATGAAGTAGTACACTTCTTGATATAATTATTAACTTCTTTTATTACCTTTCCCCCAGATGGATTGCTTATAAAGCTATCCCGGGAGAAGTTAGCAAGTTTTTAGACCCTGAACTTCATTACAATCGCCAAAACATATTCGAATTATAATCTATTCAAATTATCGCATATTTGTTTAGGTATACTATATTCCTTAAAATATGCTTTTTAACCTTTTGTAATATTATGAGATCTCATGGTGCTGCAATAGATCGAATTTTGTTTTATCTAATTTGTTAAAGAAATGGATACTAAAGACCGATTTTCGTTAGTTCGAATATCATAACATAATTTTGTTCAGATGGTCGAATCTAGTAAAAAATATATCTGTACTTTAATAATAGAGTAAATTAAACAATCAAATTAAATAATAAATTTATCGAAACAATTTGTTTTTGTAGGTCAATTTTATATTTCTTTTGGAAAATATTTAATCATAAAACCTTAAGTTTAATTTAAAAATATTAAATTACTCTTTCTCTACCAAATAAATTCTGTCCTTTTACCTGACTTGATCTAAACAGAAAAGGTTTTTTCTACTGGAGTTGATCGAAGCAGAGGTTTTTTTCAAAGTGCGAAGGAACGCCTTTTTTGTATAGTTTACGTCCCTGTTTTTTTTTTTAATTTACATCTTTTAATTTTTAATATTTACAACAATTCACTAGATTATCAAAAATTTGCCTAAAGTATCTTTTGACCATTAATTCTTACGTAATCAAGAGTTTGGTACATAATGTCGAAAATCATAACCTAACCTTACCAAGCCTACCCTACCGTAACCATACACTAAGTTAACCTTACCTAAAATAATACAAGAGGGAGGGCTAGCCCGAGGGATTAACTAGTTGAAGGGATGGGCATGTTCGAGGAATTAACTAACCTGACCAAACTTAATTTTACCTATAATATTATATTTTATAATACGAGAATCACTAATGGAAATAAATGCGCATGGAAGGCGGTCCAATTCATAAGAGCAGAAGTAACATAGCCATTTCTGCTCATGAACTATAAATATAAAGGGCAATGGAACGGCGGCGAGTATAGTTGAATCCGTCCGTGAAAACTTGAAAATGACGTAGTTTTCCTCTCTCTGCGCACTCACGTGACATACGTATATCATCTCGCGTCAAATCATCACAGGTACCATACGCGAAAAAGGATGCGCAATAGAAAATATGGTAACAGCTAAGGGGGAAAAAGGGGGGAATTGGATGCAGAGGCAGAGTTTGAACGACACGTGTTGCTTTTGAAATAGTTATCTTTGAATAGCAAAGGAAACATTTGCTTTAGCAGGTTAGTTTTAAAACTTCATTTTCAAAAAGTAAATTTTCTTAAAGGCAGTTTTCTAACATTTATATCATACGTTAATTAAGTGGCTGAAAATCCAAATACGTCGAAGATGGCTGTCAGCGCTGTGGTTAGAGATAGCAGTGTTAAACGTGTGCATGGCTTTGATGAAAGCACCCTATTGAGCTATGCCAGTAAAATATCTTGGTGTCATGAACTGCATAAGAAGTTTTTGTACGTTTTCGGCATTCGACGTCCAAAAACAGAACCCGCTATTAAAAGAAAATGCGTCTATAAGAAAACTCTTTTGGAAGTGCGCAAATGAGAACGCCCTCTCTTGGCAACCGCGCTTTTAGGAACTGCTCTCTTGGTAACACTGGAAGAACTGCTCTTTTGGCAATTGCGCTTATGGCAACATATCGGAAATACATTACGAAAGCAACACTGTAAGCGCCCGTAGAAGTGTTTTACGATAAAGTTTATTCATAATGAAATCTAGGGCTCGTTTACTCGCGTTGGGACAAGAGCTGGACGTTCGAAAAGTTACACGCTTCTTCAGTGCAAAAACAGTAAAATTAATTCCAGAATAGCGCTACTAATTGTGGGCGGCTGGTAAAAACTATTAAGCACAGTCTTTTCCTCACTGTTGAAGCGGGGTATTTTTTCTAAGCTACTGATCGTGACCCGAGTAAGCGAACCCTGGTAAAATCCTGTCTTCTCCTTCCGCACTTACTCATTCTCGTACGACGCTCAGGTTTATGGCCTTTGTGGGTATGAAAAGGGTTAAGATGTTCTGAAAGTTTTTTGGCGCGAAAGAGTATGCTTATGGGGGTCACTAGCGTTTATTCTCCCTTTCGGGTTAATTAAATGAGCCATGCGGCCTGTATTAAAAAACATCGTGTGAAATATCATACGCTTCTAGATTTATTTCAATCTTATTTTTTTGAGGCTCATAAAATTTTAAAATTGAGTCAAACACACCCTTTTTTAAATGCATTGACCCAGGGAAATCCTAATAACTCCACGAGAGTAGGGTGTTGATTAATTAGCTTTTGGTAGAGCTCGTCTTGATATTAAGGAACCGACGGAATGAAACATAAATTCCTTAGCGCTCGTTTTTAATTGTTGGTTCGTTTCGATGTGGATCGGCAGTAATAAATTAACGCACTCTTTTAAAAAATTAACGAAATGTACGGTTTATTTTGATTTAACACTTGCACTTAAATTTCCTTATCATATGGTTACATACTCAAAAAAGACTAAACTTTATTGATTAATTGCTCATTTGCTCTAAAGACTAAACTACACTTATTATTTGCTCCAAAAGACCTTAACTAACTTAAAATTATTTGTACGCTATATATTTATTACTTGGACCATTTTTAGGCCTTGCCCGCACGCACGATGTTCTTAACAAGATTATTTTAGAATAATTTTGCACTTTTTGCACGTGAGATTTTTTCTCCTTCTTTACTGCCCAGGAGGTCCAGTGACCAGTTTTTACTTTTTCTCATTGGCCTAAAAACCGAGGAGAATAGTTTATGGATGGTGAGAACACCTGCACTCTGACGTCCTCGGTTTTCCCAACATTCTTCAGTGCTCGCTCGAAATGATTTGACAATAAAAATACAAAATTGGTAAATCTACAAGCAAAATATAAAATGAAAAAAGCTACAAAAATATATTCGGGTGTGCCAAGTATAGACTTAAACATAGGGAAAAATATACAACTTAATAATAACAAAATCACAAATACAAATTATACATATTGACACAATTAATTTACATGATAATAAATAACACTTAATTATAAATACTTAAAATGGTCGCCCCTAATTTTAGTTCATACGAATATTTAACACACTCCTCACCGTTGAACTGTTGACACAGTTCAAGATAATTTTAGAGCTCTAAGTTGTGCACCAACTGGACTGGTCTTCTCATTAGAGTACCATTGGTTAGGCGAAGTAAACATGAACGGACTACTCCGTACCTGCCTTAAGTTAGCTCGTGGACTACGGCCAACTTCCACATGCACCGTGGAGTTTTAGTTTTTCCATTAAAACTACGTCACTGACTTGAAGCTCTAGTTTTCGGACCTTTGTTTAGTTTTAGATGGTGGGCAGATCGGAGTTCTAAAAGATAATCAACTTTCCATCTCAATCAAAACCTTTCTAAAAGTGTTTGTCTGTACTTAAGTGTTTTAATTAGCTCCCGCTTTAAGGCAGGGGGGAGTTCGCTCGATGAGTGTATTTGCAAAGGAAGCGCAGTTAGGCGTTTTCCCACCAAAAAATGCGCTGGGGTGAGGGGTTGCGGCTCTCCTGGATTGTCGTAAGCAAAAGTTGTCGGACGGGAATTGATAGTCGCTTCGATCTCGATGAGTAGCTTCTCAATTTCTTCATATGTAAGGAGTGCTTGGCCTAGGACTTTTCTGAGAACGGTTTTAACAGACTTGACCCTCCGTTCCCAGAAGGCTCCCCATCAGGCTCCCCGCTCCGCTATGTATTTCCAGGTAATTTTTAGCCCCCCAAAGAACTCCGCTACTTCTGGGCTTCCAATATGACTCAGTAATGTTTTCAAATCTTGATCAGCTTTCTTGAATGTGGCAGCATTATCACTGAAGATAACGCGCACCATGCCGCGCCTTGCGATAAACCTTCTGAAGGACATATGGAAGCTTTCTGTTGTCAAGTCTGACACTAGCTCTAAATGGACTGCTCGAGTCACTACGTACGTGTATAGGGCTACGTAACATTTCTTGTTGTTTGGATTCACATAGATAGGACCTGCGTGGTCAGTACCACAAATCTCAATGGGTGGTGACGGATTTATTCTTACGTCCGGTAAGGGTACCATGACCGCTGTAGTTGGCTTTGTTCGGTAAATCTTACAGCGCGGGCATGAAGTGATAAATTTCTTCACCAGTTGTCTTCCCCTGGGTATCCAGAATCGCTCTCGTATTTCCACCAATACGTCATTGACGCCGGCGTGTTTGAGTCTAATGTTGTTTGACATGCCTATCAAATAGGCTAGATGATGGTTCGGAGAAAGAAGCCAATCGTGTTTCTCTCGGTAGGACATCTGAGCTGCTCCTAGGCGTCCTCCTACGCACTGGATCCCTCTGGCATCGAGTTTTGGGTCCAATGACAGGATAGGTGATTGTTTTGGTATTTCTCCGCCGTCCTTAAGGCTTAAAATCTCGTCTGGGTAGGTCCAAACTGGGCGCTCTTTATCCAGTATTCTTCCGCAGTTTGCATCTCCTCTGTTGTTAGTTGCCCTGTTCTCCTATTATCTTTTGCTCTGGTATTGTTTGCGAATCGAAGTATCCATGCGGTTAATCGAATGACTTGTTGAAGACGGTTATATTTGTTAAGGTGGAACAGCGGTTTGGGCGCGGTTCCTACGGAATTCAAATTTACAGCGATTTCTTCACCGGCTGCTCAAAGTTCGTACTCGGCTTCTCTTGGGACGGCTTCGGTTGACACGAAACTTTTCTTATGATAGTTTTCTTGGGTAAGGCACGGGCCCCCATAAATCTCTCGAAGCTATGTCATTTAAATCTTTACCGCGCGTAGGAAGATCGACGGGGTTTCTTTACCCGCCACGTGTTCCAACACAAAGGATCAGTACGTTGCTGAATTTCTCTTACCCTGCTTTGTACGAAGGGTCTCCAACGGCTCGCACAAAGCGATAGTGGAAACGGTCCACATTTGCACCTTGTCTGGTTTAATTGTCATAGCTTCAACTAAACTGTTTGCTAATCGCGCACCTATCACTGCACCCATCAACTCTAATCTTGGCACTTTCAAAGTTTGTGATTTTAAATCATCCTTTTATGGGGCGACCTTGGCTTTAGAAGACACTAAAACAGTACTAACAAAACCATTGGCAAATACATTTTTCAAATAAAAGACTGAGGCATAAGCGTGAACGCTCGCATCGACGAAGCCGTATAACTCAATTGAGACAGGGGATTCGTCTGAACTACTTTTAAAATAATATCTAAGCACTTTGATTTTGATTAGATTTCTTAATTTAGCGCACCATTGACTGAATTTTTCGGAGAACTCTGGGTTTAATTCCTCATCCCACTTAACTAAATCATCTTGGTGTTATTGTTGAAATTCCGATTTTTGAGTAAAGAAAAGAAATAGCGCAAGTGGTAAAAATTATATTGTATATCTACGTATAGGCTCTGCAATAAAACTTGACAGGGTATTCTAAGAGATATTTCTGGACATGGAACTTTATTGTTGCTGCCAACAGAAAGGGACTAGCAGTGACCCCAAAAGGTACGCTAGTCAAACGCAAATTTATAATTGTTTTGTTATCAGCATTTTCCAATCCCTTTATCCACAAAAATCTCAAAGAATCCCGGTCTTTTTCTACTATTTCTATCTGGTGAAAGGCTTTTCAATATCACCTGTCACGCCGATTTTGTTTTCGCGGAAACGCACTAATATATTGAAAAGCTCTGGGAGTAAATTAGGGCCAAGTTCTATACAATCGTTAAGAGACGGCACATTTTTGGCATGGGATGAGCCGTCATTAACAATTCTTAATTTTGTGGTTACGCTCTCTGCTCTAAATACCCCTCTATGTATAATGGTCCCTCAATCACGTGGTTATCTGAGACTTTTTCTACAATTCTGACTTAATTTGCTCTTCGATTATTGAATGGTAGGCCTGAAAAGTCACGGAGTCTTTTCTTAATTTATCTTATAAATTATGGGCCCTCTTTTCAGCTACGTCATAATTATCAACCAAAGAAATTACATTATTTTTCCACGGGAAAGAAACTTGGTAACGCCCCTTTTTATAACTAATTTAATTTTCGAAAGCCTTGAAAGCCCTATTTTCACCTCCGACAGAGGTCGCGTTAGGTGTATCTCTTATTCCTATATGTTATAGGTCAAAAAAGGTTTGAATTTTTCTGATAACAGGTCCTCTTCGATAGGCTGATTTATACTAACTCTCATTACATTAATAGTGTTAACCCCCGCATTTAGGGTTGCCCTGGCTACCTCACTTGTACCTTGTAAAGTCCAGCCTAACTTTGTATCAATTACCACTAACCTATCCGACAATCTTTGAACGAGACCTTTAGCAACAGCCCAAAAATAGTCTGCTCCAATCAAAATACCTAAAGGGGCTTCCCCGCCCTGACTGGCTACACCTCGGGCTGACTGGCTACACTTTCCGCATCTGTCAAAGTATATCCTCGCTTTTCCATTTCTTGAGCAATGCTCCCGCACAGTACCATGGATACTCCCCCGCTAATTCCAGGGGTTTCTAAGGCTTCTATTTTGACAGCTTCGTCGCTATGCACATTTTTAAGAATCACTTTAACTTTATTTCTGAACATTTTGATCGACACATTGCTCTCGAAAGTAAAAAAGTCAAGGTCTTCTTTTTCCATTTCTCTAACTCTAGCTCACTTGAAAGTTTATCGGTTATAAAACATCGATGACTCCCTCCATCAAATAAACATCGCACCTTTAATTCTTGCCCATTAGTTCCTAAAACTACCGCTTGAACTGTCTGTGACATTATTTCCTTGGCTGCTCTGCGCTACGGTGTTTAGACTAATTACGCTCTTAATCTCAGTATTTTCATTGGTCCTAGCACTTTCTAGTTTTTCTCTCGGGGTCTCATCCCACACTATTTGATGATGCTTTCTTCTGCACCTTTTACCCTGGGTTATTTTTCCCTTACAATTTTGCGCCTGGTGGCCTGATCTCAAACATAAGAAACAGAGCCTTTTCTAAAGAGCTATGGACTTTCTTTCGCTAACGGCTAATTTAGTACAAGTATAATACGGGTGGGACCCCTCGCCAAATAAGCATTATAAGTTCTGTTATATGCAGCTGATGACGTAGCAACGTTTAATGAAGCGGCAGAACTACTTTTCCCGCCAACACTATATAGCTAGGTTTGGAGTGGGATTTTTCTATATGATCTACACTACTTGGTATGGATTGACTCCCCGCCCTATATATAGCGATAACTCGCTCTTTTCCTTCAATTAGCTTTCTTAAAAAACCCAATAGGTCGTCAATTTTCCAAACATCCCCGGCTCCTTCCGGTTCCTCCCCAAACCGCTCAAGTAACTCTAAAGGTAACAAACCCCCTAAAATATGCGCCATGAGTTCTCCATCACTATCCGTTAATATTCCACGGGACTCTAAACTTCTAACTTCGATTTGACACATGTCGAGCAAATGCCTCAATCCATTTATATCACAAATTTTCAAAACAGGTGGTAATCTTAAAATGTTATTCATTCGCGTACTATGGTAGGGTCGCCTAATTCTGAACGCTTCTAATTCTGATCACTTTCCTTTAAAAATGTGTAACTGAACTTTGGTTGGGTCTATTTAAAGATGGAAGGGCCCATTTTGTACATTAAGAATGGGGCTATTCGCGGAACGCGACTTCAACACCCTAATTAGCCAACCGCGAAATTTAGCATAATTAATTAGACCGTTTTTAAGGGAATGTTTCCCTTTAGGGTCCGGGAAATAAGGTTTTACGAGCTTCGGAAAAATCGCGGGCTTACGCAATCGATTTCGTCGTACCGTTGGTTTTCCCCGCTACAAAGTAAACTTCTCAAACCCAGAAATTGGCCACAAACTCTTCGCGAAAACGTAATTTTAAAATATGTCTAAAAAATTCTAATTCTGAAAATATACGAAAAACTCCCAAAATTTGCAAAAGGAACCATTTCCGCGCCTCGGATCGAGAAACGAGTGTCACCAATGGATTCCTTGGTCGGATTTAAGAGGGGATAGGCGGAATTAGCGCGCTCGAGCCAGTATTTGCGAAGTTATCGACGATTTCCTTCCAAGTCCATTCCTCTTTACGGGTTCTATGCCAAAGCAATGCATAAATTTTAAATCGTCAATAACTTCCCAAATATTGGCTCGATCGCGCTAATTCCGCCTCTTCACTGTTAAATTCGGCCAAGGAATCGATTGGTGACACTCGTTTCTCGATTGGAGGCGCGGAAGTGGTTCCTTTTGCAAATTTTGGGAGTTTTTCATAAATATTCAGAATTATGGATTAGGTTCTTCCATGGAAATAAAATTTGTACAAATTATTCGTGTATTCAAACGTTTTATCCACGGATAAAAGTTTTACACTTCTCAAAATCTGTGTAAAAAATTAAAATAATTTCAAATCAGATCAACTTGGAAGAAATCAATTAGCTTTGATATATAAATTTGCGTATTAAAATTGCCATGAAACAAATTAGTATTTTTTTTCGAATGAATATCGCCAGACTATTTCCCCTTAAAAATAAATGTCGTTCGCGTATTAAAAACGTTCGAAAATGTCTCTGAATTAGGCCAAAAATCGAAAAGGATTCGGATATTGCCTTCATAAAATACACGCGATTTTGTACGCACGATTTTGCGCGTAAAAATAATCGAGCACGAGATTTAGCTCGATTCGGAGAATGTGCTGCAACACGTGTCACGAGTATGTTAGTAGTAAAGAAGCCCCCTCCAGGAGTGGAAACCTGTTTATTAAGACACCAAAGGGTTATGTCAAAGGTTAAAGGTTAAAGGTCAAAAAGGTCAAAAAAGTCAAAGGGTAAAGGTTAAAAACACCCGTGACCTCGATAGAGAATCCCCACCGCCTATATATGAAACCCCCGCTTATCATTGTAAACCATTCGACGATTAATCATGTCCATGTTATCACCGAGCGAGGATAATTTTTATATTACGTTACCAAGTAACGCGTCTATGCATATTTATCCTGATAATACAAAAACTAGTTATAAAACGCAATTAGCAGCGACATTAGATTTAGAAGATGGTAAATGGGAGGCGGGGGTATCGGAAATAACTATGCCGTCGAAATGGGATAACATTACGGATCGGTATAATGAATTTACGGTTAGGTACGCTCCCCCCATTTAAATGTCGGTGATGGATGGCATCTTTTAGATCGTGATCCAACCCCGCAGGGTATTAACTTTGCGTTCATTCGTAGTGACGATTTTATGACGAATGCTTTTAAATTCTCATACGATTTTCACCAATTTACGAAATACGCGAAAGGCGATATTGTTTGTATATTCAGTCTTTTATCAATTAAAATTCCCGATGTGTCGTTCATGCAAAGTGTTGTTTCTTACAATAAAGAGGATTCTTTAAATTATATCTAAGAAAGTTGGCCTAAACTCCCTCTCGTAAAATTTACCGGTTTGAAACCGTTAGAAGTACGTCTTTTATTAAAGTGATAGGGAGTTTCCTCTTCAGTCTATCGCGATGAGTGAGAGCGAGCTCAGCAGTTCTGAAACGGAGGCACCGCCCTTGGATTTATCTACAAAGCGCGATCCTAGCCGGTTTTACTCTATCGATAAGCTATTGGACAAGAAGTCGAGAAAGTACGGTTGTAGACAAATCGAGGCTAAAGTTAATTTTAAGAATTTAAACGAAATTAAATTAACTGAATTTCACGACACGTTGGTCAATATAATTAATTCTTTGTTGTACGAGCTTTTGAGTCAACATAGTGATTATAACCGGGTTAGGTTCGTAATTAGATCGGATGAATTAGATAACACTGTAAATTTAAAATTTATGAACGTAAATGACTTAACGGCCGAACGGGTTCTACATTCAATAAGTAGAATTGCCCAGAGTAGCAAAAAGTTCAATCTGTACGCCTCTCTCGTCTTAGATATTATCCTTCTCCAATGCGATGTTCAAATTGGGGGGCGTCAAAGATCTTTAGCGGCCCGAAAAATAGTCGCTATGGATGTGTTTTTAAAGTCAAACCCCAATTATATATTCTTGGAGAATGATGATGATCTTTGCTTCGGGAGGGGTTTAGCTATCGGAATTTTCCTAGCTGATATAAGGCTAGCGAAACGGAAAGATAAACTTTATAAACTTAGCGAAAAACAAAATCAATATTATAGACTATTGAAAAACGGCTCTAAACCTTTGCAAAAAGAAGAAGCTTTATCATTGTTTCGAAAAGCTAATATAGAACCCGGTGCCGTAACTATGGCCAGCGTCCAAAAATTCCAAAATTATTTAACCGATTATCAGATTATTGTACATAAGTTAGAAAATTTAGAGCCGTATTTCATTGGTCCGTTTCGAGAGAAACAAATATTTTTGGTCTCTTTGGATCAACACGTCCACGTGCTTAAAGATTTGCATTACCTTAAAGGGGGTAGAGCTTACTGCCCCCTCTGTCTAAAAATATTTACAAGCGCCCGTCAGAAACGAGGTCACGCGTGCGAGAAGCGTTTAATATGCCATAGATGTAAGGCTAACGTCTTTCACGAGCTGCCATTAGTGAAACTTATCCGTTGCAGAAAATGTAGATACTTTAAAGGGATAGTCTGTTTTAATTTACACGAATCGAATAATGTTTGTGAAACTTTTAAACGGTGTATTGAGTGTGGTTTAGAACGCGGGTAAAAACACGAGTGTAACAAACCTTGTCGAAATTGCAAAAGGAAACACGAGAAGAACAAATGTTACGTCATGCCTTTGGATACTATTTACGAGAAAGTGAAATATTGTTATTACGACTCGGAGACGATTGTTAAGAATAAAGAACACGTCCCGGTACTACTTGTTTCGGCCATGGAACAAGATGAGGGGAGCTACGATTACAAAACATTTCGCGGCTACGATTGTTTTGATCAATTTTTGAACTATTTGTTCGAAACGAAAGAGGATTATATTCAACACGCTACGAAACGAGTAAAAGTAACGATTCCGCTTTACTGCAATGTACAAATGGTTGCACACAATAGCCGTAGCTTCGATGCGTTTTTCGTGTTATACTCGCTTCTGAGAATGAAAATCATACCCGAAGTAGTTTTTCAGGGAAGCAAACTTTTAGGAATTTTTCTCAAAAATCAAAAAATTAAATTTATCGACAGTTTTAGCTTTATCTCGCAACCCTTACGTACTTTTTCAACCACGTTCTCTCTCGGAGCGTGTCAAAAACAATTCTTTCCGTATATATTCATGAACGAAACGAATCTTGATTATAATTCGAAAATACCCGACAAGAAGTATTTCCAGCCGGAATATATGAAGACTAAAGATTACGAATCTTTTCTCGAGTGGTACGCCGAGAAATCTTTACAGCCGAGCTATAATTTACAAGAAGAGTTAGAGTACTATACTATTATGGACGTGAAAGTCTTACAAAAAGGCGTGGACAAATTTCGGCTAATGTTCAAGCAAGAAACTGGTTACGACATTTTAAATATGAACGCTTTAACAATCGCCGGCTCTTCTACACAAATATCTAGAAGAATTCACTTTAGGCGTCGTACCTACTAACGGATACGGAGATAACGTTTTTCAGAGCAAACCGGCGCAACAATGGCTGGCGTGGGAGGAAAAGACCCGAGGCGTTAAAATCCAAACTTCCCGGTCATTGGAGGGAGAAAAGAAATTCGGAAGATATCCCGTGGATGGTTTTTCGAATAATCCAGATACCGTCTATCAGTTCGACGGTTGTTTCATTCACGGCTGCCCTTTACATACTAAAGGGGGGCAATGGAATCCTTTACTGCAGGATACGTTCAAGAATCTTCACGAAAGAACCTTGGATAGAGACGATGCTATTCAAAACACCGCTCCGAACGCGCAATATAACCAGATATGGGAATGCGAGTGGAAAGAAAAAATGAAAAACAACCCCGAGATCCAAAAATTCTGCGAAACGCTAACTTTCCACGAACCAATCGGGCCTAGATCTGGGCTGTTCGGTGGCCGTTGCGAGGCTTTCTCCCTTTATTACAAGGCTAAGCCTGACGAGACCATCGAACAATTCGATCTCTGTAGTATGTACCCCCATATTTGTAAGACTAAACCGTTTCCAAAGTATTTACCGGAAATCATCCGTAACAATTTTAATTACGAGAAAAACGTGTATTTTGGTTTAATGAAATGTAAGATTCTTCCTCCTCGTACCGCCTTTATTCCCGCTTTACCTTTCAGAGCGAGAAAAAAACTGTTCTTCGCCCTCTGCCGGACATGCGTGGAACAAGATGTGAAAACCTGTATTCATAACACGGAGGAACGAGCGCTGATCGAAACATGGACAACGCCGGAAATCTATAACGCAATGGAGAATGGATACGTATTACTACGGATCTACGAAGTTCATCATTACTCCAAACGGTACACGTACGTCAAGGAGGAGGACCCAGGATTATTTGGTAGCTATATCAACGCTTTCCTCAAGCTTAAAATGCAAAATTCAGGCTGGCCGAAGGATGTAGTTACGGATCTCGAGAAAGCGGAATATTTACAATCTATTAAAGAGCGAGAAGGGTTCGAAATTAAAGCCGAGGACGTGACTAATAACCCGGCTTTGAGACAAGTTAGCAAGCTCGGAGCCAATAATATTTGGGGGAGGAATTTGCTCAACAATACCCGCCCCACTAGTCGTTTTGTCGATATAGTGAACGACCCGTCAAAAGAATTGATGGATATCCGACCATTCAATGACGATATCTGTCTGTTAACTTACGAATATAAAAATTAATATTGCCCCACTTATTACAAGGGGAGTTGCGTCATAGGCAGCTTCGTTAGTTCGTACGGGCGGGTAATCTTATACAATACATTAAAGGTTTTAGACCGTCGAAATATTTATTCCGACACTGATAGTACGATATTTATCCGCAAGAAAAACGACGTCAGTAATTTCCCGCCCTTAGGTAGATTGATGGGAGATTGGGTTAACGAGATTCCCTTTACAACAATAACAGAGTTCGTCTGTAGCGGCCCGAAAAGTTATTCTTACAAATGCGCGGATGGGTCTAGCGTCACTAAGATGAAAGGGATAACTATGAATAGAGTTAACGAAGAAATAATTAATTTTGATTCGATTAAAGAGGCTTTAGACAATCCCGGAACAACGTACGTCGCTGACGTACCTTTTAGCGTAGTTCGAGATAAAAGCCGAGCGAAATTATTTCTCGGGAGTTTAAAGAAAACGTTTGGCGTTACGTTCAACAAACGAATCATCTTAGAAGATCTCTCGACATTGCCTTACGGGTACTCGAACGATCAGGATGAATCGAGAATCGCAGCGTCTGAAATCTTTTAATCTGAAGTGGTACGCCAAGCAGCCTAATCTACCAAATTGAATGAAACCGGACGCTTTCGCCAAAGCGGGCTTTTTCTACCTCAACGACGGACTTAAAACGCAATGTTTCAGCTGTCACAACGTCTTCGAAAAATGGGATGATCTGTATACGGATGATCCGATGACCGTACATCAAAAACTAGCACCTTTCTGTGACTTGGTTTTGGGCCGTGACATGACCAATATCACTCGAATCGACGAGGACCGACGCGAAAAAATCGCTCGGGATTGCTTGGAACAATTGGCCCCTTTAGTTGAAAATACGACCATTTTGAAACTATTGGAAGTCTTCCAACAAGGTATTATCGATTTCCAACAAAACATTATCAATGGAAAAGATATATAAACGCGTAACCTTTGACGATTTACCAGTCGTGTGGTATTTACCTACGGAAGACCGCGTCGATTGGTTTTTCAGAGATAATCTCTATTTCAAAAAACGGATTTCGGTCTTCGAAAATATATTTAAAAAAAATGTGTTGCCGGGTAAAGTTTCAAGCCCCGATGCAATTGTTGTTAGCGGGCTGTACCATGTCGGGAAAAACCACGTGGATACATAATCTTTTAAAAAACGCTAATTGTTTAATAGACCCGCCTCCGGACAGAATTGTTTATTGTTATAAAGAGTATCAACCTTTATTTGACGAAATTAAAAAAGAAATTTGTAGCGTAGAATTTTTGGAGGGTTTACCGCCGGATGGTTGTAATTTTTGGGATCCAAAATTAAATAACTTTTTAATTATTGATGATTTAGCATAGACTTGTTATAATAGTACAACTGTCTCAAATATATTCTGCGTCAATAGCCATCATAAAAATCTTTCCGTAGCATTATTAACTCAAAATTTATTCGGTCAAGGCAAAGAAAGCCGAACGATTAGTTTAAACGCGTCTTATATAATTGTATTTCGAAACCCGCGAGATGGATCCCAAATTAACTATCTGAGTAGACAAATATTTCCTAATAATAAAAAACTCGTAACTAAAGCGTATGATTTTGTCACTAGAGATAAACCATTTTCTTATTTGTGTATTGATTTAAAACAAAATATTAACGACGAATTACGGTTAAGGTCTAACGTTTTTCCAAATGAAGGAAATATGATTTTTGTACACGAATAAATATATATATATCGTAACAATGCGTGTCTTTTCTTTATTCTTGCTTAAGCTTTACAATGAGTCGAAAGGTAAAAAGCCTCCTGAAAAAAATGAGGAATGTTAGACGTCGTAAACCCCACCCCTTAAAAAAACACGTAAGATTCTTCCGAGACTTAAAGAAAGCTAGTCAGGAAGGGGGAGGTAAATTGACCCGTATCTTGAAAAAAGCGAAAAATAATCAAATGAAAGCGATGTATAATTCTTTCTATAATTTATTACGAGGAAATATCGCTTTGCCAGAGAAGGAGAGATTATACGTGAAACAGCACGGAGCTTTCGTACGAAAAATAGCCAATAAACGTGTCTTAGATAAAAACAAACGAAAAATCCTTATAAAGCAAGTCGGCGGTTTTTTGCCAGGTTTATTAGGCGCTCTGATTCCGACCTTGATCTCCACGATTTCTTCGTTCGCGCAATGAAACGAATGATTTTGGTTCCGGAAACGACAATCTTGTCCGATCCCGAGAAAGAAACTAATCAACTTGACCTAGAAATGTCAAAAATATTACGGGATAAAACTTTCTCCAGCGAACAAAAATTACGTTTATATTCGGATGTTTTCCAAAAATACATCAATATGAAAAGCCTGATCGAACCCCCCTTCGTTAACGTGAAAAATCTACCAACGCCGACCCCGCCAGCTAGTATCCCTACGCCACCCGCAACGTTACAATCAATGCCTTGGTTAACTCCTAACAACGCTACCATGTTTACTCCGACGCAACATTCGACACCGGTGGCGCTGGCATCTACTCCCTCGATAACTTCTCAAACTCCCAAACGCTCAACGCAACAGTCAGTCCAAACTCAGCCGGCTTCTCTTAGCCAACTCGCGCCTCTCGCGCAAGCATTGAGTACTCTTATTTCCAAGCAACCGAAAGCCACCCCGCCGAGACAAAGTACGGCCGAAAGATTGAAGGAAAAACAGCGCAGATACGCCCGGGAAACTCTCGATAAATCGAACGAAGAAAATCAAGAGCGTATGACCTTAAGAAAGAAAACTGGAAGAAGATGGGACTTGTGAAGACAACCGGTCGCTTTCTTCTCTGCCTTGGCGTTATATTAGGACTTCCGTTATTATTTCTTTTGACAGTTTGCGTGTTAATCGCGCTAATACCTGTTTTGATTATTTGTTTAATATATTCGAAGATTAAACACCGGAATTCCGTCGAGTGCGAATGTTCCTTATTTATATGTCTATATTTTCAAGATAACCCGATTCATAGGTGTTTTTATTTTATTTATGCAATTTGTTATCTGTTTATAGTAAATACATATTTAATTTTAATAAATATATTCAGTTTAAGTATCTTCGAAGCACTCGGCAGTTTCTTTCTCACTTTCGCTTTCGCGTTTCACGGCGCTTTCAATTCGCCCCAACACTTATACTGTTATTTTTGTAAAAAACATGTTAAGATGTTTAAATCTGTAAACACTCTTTAATAAAATTATTCGATACAAGAACCGTTTTCGTGATTCATTAAATGCATACACATATTTAACATTATAATAATATCATTATACGTTTTATCTCTCAAGTTATACATTTCATTTAGGATATTTTTGAAAGACAGACCGGCGCATAAACCGGTTAAAACAAAAATCACGTGACCTCCACAGGTGAACGACGCTTTTGGCTGTAACGACGTAGCGTTGTATTTCCACTTGGTGGTATATCTAGATAAATCCAATCCGTTATAACTCGGTTCTTTTCCGAAAGAGCAAAAGAAATGGCCGACATCGTTTCGATCCACAAAAACGCCTACCCAATGTAGACCGCTTTCGGAGGCAGGTTCCGAATTAATCACGAAACAATAGGGTTTAAAGTCGGGTTTCTCGGGTAAGATATCTTGGGGAAACACACCGACAAAAAAGGGTCGCGTTCGGGTATCGCATTGTAGAAAAGACGATAATTCTTCGGTATTCATACTTTTTGAACTTCGGGCTCGTAGAACGCACCTCTTATAACCTCACCAGTTCCATCCTCAATGACGTAAGCGGGTGGATCGCGATAGAGGACTTTCCTTATAACGAAGATCTCGTCCGTCCAGTAACCCGTATATCCTTTCCCAAAAATGCCTTTATCCGCCGAAATTCGAACTCGATCTCCCGGACGTAATTTGGGCTTCTTAACTTTCTTTTTCTTTTTCATGTATAACCGTTTCCAGACTAAATGCTCGTTATCAATATTCACATCCTTCGGCGCCATTTTAATCGTCGAATTTTTCGCTTTATTGTACCCTTCCACCACTTTTTGCAAATGTTTCACGTAATTCGAATCGTTATTTTTAGTCACTAATCTAAATATTCGATTTTTTAAAGTTCTATTAAAGCGTTCGATCATACTACATTTCAAAGTGCCGTAGCTAGGGTACCAGTGAATACCTTTTCTCTTTAAGTACGCCTGAACCGGTTTATTAATAAACTCGCTACCTTCGTCCGTATTAAAACGCGAAGGGGTCCGTTGTTTAAAAATGGATTCCAGGGCTCTAATCATTTCAGACCCGTTTTTGGTTTTTAACGGTCGGGCCCAGGCGTATCTCGATAACAAATCGATTACCGTTAAAACGTATCGATATTTATTATTCCGCTTAACTAGTTTAGGTAGGTAAATTAAATCTCCTTGGAATACTTCATCCATCTGCGTGACGTAGATTTGATTCCTAGGGAAGTTTTTACGTCTGTTTCTATGTTTCGTATAGGCGGGTTGCGTTACTAACCAGTCTTGCACATCTTGTTTCGAGACTTTCGGGTTCGCCTCTCCTAGTTTTTTCGGGGAACCTAGACTAGCGGCGTGTTGGGGATCGTAATACACTCGGCTTAATTTTTGAGCTACTCGTTTCCCCACCATCGTAATAAGAATAACAATTATTTCAAAAAGTTTTTATTTAAATATCGTACATTATTTCGTATTTCAAGTCGGTCGTATCTTTAGTGATGTCCAAGAACAATCGCTCCAAATCCTCCTCGGATTCGTCGTGCGTGATTTGAAAATTGGTTACGATAGATTCCATACTTAACATCTGAATAGCGCTAGCGATATTTTTTTCCATTCTTTCATCAAATTCCAGCGCGGTGTTTGTCGGGCAAGAACTATCGTGGGCTAATTTCTCGTTACAGGCTTGATTAAAGCATCCCTCGGTGATATTATACATCTTCTCAATCACGTCTCGAAGAATCAGGTTTTTGAAGAGTTTTTTAATCGTAATTTTGGTTCGCGAGACTTCATCCAAGCTGGTTTTCAATTGTTTCAGGCGTTTCCAAGTCGATTTCTTGAAGGAGAAGCCGTTCGAGGTCGAGAACCAAGTCTGGTAAAAGGTAGAATATTTCGAGGAATCTCGATTATAGCGCCGAATGTCTATAAATTTGACACCATCCGGTGACGCTATTCCTTCAATTTGATATTTATCCGGTAACCAGCATTGAAAACGATGTAGCGCGTCTTCGAAAAAGGCTTCAATGTCGTTTTCCCATAACCAGATGCTATCCCAAACGTTTTGATTAATCGTTACGCTACTCTTAGTATCGTTCCGCCGAATAAAAAGACCCGAGTCGTTTATCCCGATAGTTTGTTTTTCGGAGAGGCAATATTCGTGCTCCTGCATGGTGTACGGTTAGGTTGATTTTGATACGGTTTTCGCGCTTTCTTTCCCTCTTATATCTCGTTTAAAGATTTTCTCAGCGCGTCAAAGTTCCATCGAGACGAAACGAAGGCTACAGTTCTAACATTATTGCGGACTGTTATAACCAAATTCAAATCTTTACGGCGCGCGAGGTAAATATAGTCGTCCATCCTCTTACTCCAGCTTGTAAAGAATGTTTCGATCTTTCGTGATTAATATTTGGTTCTCGAATTCGGCTTGGATTATACACGTCACTGAGAAGGTTAATGGAGTTTTATATTTAATGGTTAAGCGTACGCTACCGCTCTGCGACAAAGAAATATGTTCACTCCCGGCTTTTTCCTCCACAGTAGTATCCACCAAAAAGAAAGCATTGCCTTTAGCGTAATCTTCGTACGTAATATCATTTCCTTTATTTTTTCCGTAAGTATCCGTGGCCGTAAATAAACTCATGTATTCGCGCGTCCATTGTTTGTTATCAAACTTGGGTTGAAAAGCTTGGTCGGGGTAGTTTTTATTCCCTACCGATAAGTATAATTGCGAAATACCCAAATGCTTAAAATCAAAGGGATTCTCGTTTAAGGCGCCGTTGAAACCTGTTGTTTTTACGAACGATATTGTAACTCTATTCGGTACACGCCCCAAGAATAAATTTTCTTTTACCGTGTCGCTATTTCCGCTTTCGATATTAAAGTATTTTACTACCGTTTGATTGATAGGATAGACGCAGTTGGCTTTTTCCAAAACCATGGCGTGCGCTAACATAATATCGGGATTAATTTTTACTTTCCGAACATAGAGAGAAGCGTCGGTAATTATAAATTTATAATTAACAATAGCCGGCGCAGCCGCACCTTGCGCCGCAGCTGCTGGTATAGAGACAATCGGGAAACTATTCGAAGAGCGGATAAATTTATATTTCATGTCAACGTTATTAATCAAAAATTTATTCATTTTACAGACGTCAAAGGGGGCACCCCAATCATTACGATTGTTCGAGAATTATCGGTTCTATGCTTTCGGTGCTTCATACCCGTATTATCGTCGCTAAATATTTCATCGCCTGTCAAGAATTTATCTTTGTAATACATTTGTAGCCGCAATTGGTTTTTTTTCGCGTCTTCTCCGTAACTTAAATGCGCCGTCGTATAAGCCGAGTAAGGGAAAACAGTGTTCAAGGACTGAACGGGGGTATCATTAAACGAGACTTCCCCTTGAGAAAAGAGGGCCCATTGCGTTAGATTAACGGGGCCTACTTTGGGGGTGGCCGCCATAATATCCTCCCACGAGCCGTTGGCATTTTGCTGTACCATTTTAGCTTCAATTTTAAATTTGGTTTTTGTTAAATCAGTATAGTTTCCGTCATTACCAGGTATAAAAAACTCCAGCGGACCTCCATCAGTGATCGTATTAATAGTTTTAAACTCTACATCGTTACTTCCTACGATATTGTAATTACTAAGGGGTTCAGAGAACAAATCTAATTCCGACATCATTCCTTCCATCGTGAAGATCAACTGGAAGCTTAATCAACTAACACTCTTCTTTTCAATATAAAAAATCTGTTTTCCTTCTTTTAATCTTTTTCTTACGGCGGATTCTCTTTCGTTTACCGCTGCCATACTGCGCTACTTTATCACCCGCTTTGTGTAATAAATTAGAGCCGGCGAGTCTCAGATTTCTCTGGAATGAAGTTTTAGGATCCTGACCCGCTTGGATATCCCCGAACATACGGGTGCCTATACCCAACGCTTCTTTCCCCACCGCTTTAACAGCCGGTTTAAAAATTGGTGTAATGAAACGAACTAGGCTTTTAAATATCGATCCTATTCCGTGCCCCCGTTGGAAGACGGGACCTTGAAAACCGCCGCCGGCTTGTTGGGCGTAGTAGGAATAGTACGGATTTTTTTCCCCCTGACATTATCTTTTTTTTCGAAAATGTAAAATAACAACAGTTTTTCCCAGATTTAATGGTATTTTCGCTTCGGAATCTGTAGTGATGTTAATATCAATCACGTTAAAATTAGAGACGCGTAGCGGGTAGTAATTTATCGGATTACAAATTATATTATGAGGTATATTATCCTTATTGTTTTCTGGTCGACTAATTATTCGAATTAAGCCACCCCAAGCGTCACCTATCAACTGCGGATAGATGAGGTTAGTATGAATAAATAAACTCATGACCCCCCTATTTATATCAGCCACGTATTGACCATCTGTATTATTAACTAGATACTTATCAATGAGATTTTCGTCGAAACCTAACATCTTTCCTAACCCGGGGTTGTCTTGACTAAATTTAACGGAAAAAATATCCAAATATTCTCTTTGCTCGCGCGTTAATTCAACATCCGGGATGTTATTGAGTCCTACACCGCATTTAAGCTTCACGGTTCCGTTTTTATTATGTTTAAACGCAAAGTAAGGGCGAATTCGAATCGGTAAACAACGTAGCATTTCGTCTAAAACCGCTTCTATACTTTCGTACGAACCGCGCGTTAAAGAATACGTTTTAGTTTCAATTATTATCGTATCTTTACTCGTATCTATTTTAGGCAACGCATCATCCAATTTCACTTTATATCTAATCTGGATAGGAGGAATCTTTCTTAGATCTATTTCTTTAACTTTGCGATCTACGGCTCTAAATGTATAGACTCGTCTACCAGTCAACCACCCATTAGTCTGATCAGGTGGTACGCCTAATACATCGGCATACTGATGCGGGAATTTAATAGCTACATCACTGTCACTCGTTCTAATAGTAAATTGTTTACCCTGCAATGAGGGTATTAAAAAAATTTTACTTTGTCTTGCGAACCATTTTTTTCTTCACCCTTAATTAGAGTATCTAACAATCGATAGTAGATATGCATATCATCATGTTTCTCACGCTTAATCAAACCCCCTTTCTTCACATCCATTGAAGCGTTATATCCATTAAAAGCATTATATTCATAATGCGGGTCAGCGTACCTAACCGTAAATTCATTATACCGATCCGTAATGTTATCCCATTTCGACGGCATAGTTATTTCCGATACCCCTGCCTCCCATTTACCATCTTCTAAATCTAATGTCGCTGCTAATTGCGTTTTATAACTAGTTTTTGTATTATCAGGATAAATATGCATAGACGCGTTACTTGGTAACGTAATATAAAAATTATCCTCGCTCGGTGATAACATGGACATGATTAATCGTCGAATGGTTTACAATGATAAGCGGGGGTTTCATATATAGGCGGTGGGGATTCTCTATCGAGGTCACGGGTGTTTTTAACCTTTACCCTTTGACTTTTTTGACCTTTAACCTTTGACCTTTAACATAACCCTTTGGTGTCTTAATAAACAGGTTTCCACTCCTGGAGGGGGCTTCTTTACTACTTATGTTTTTAAGCCCAAGATGCAGAGGCGTCTTTGGAATTGTCGAATTTTCTTTTGATTGAACGCCAAAATCAGGTTTTTGATATTTTGAACAATTCAGAGAGACTTCCACATCCTGAATGTTTTACTACGCAAACATGTCATAATTAAAAAACACAATTTTACCCTCGTTTCTCTCTTCAAAAGGAAAATGTATATTAACAACATATGATTTTTTACGCATTTCATATCGTTTAAATAGGCCTACTCCCCCAGTAAAATATTTACAAACAAATATTGAACTAGCAATAAATTTAAAACTTTCCCCGAAAATAGGCTAAGCCGGATTTATGGTGATCTGAATTTTTTCGATTTAAAGGGTCAGCTGAGCTACCATTCGAATGTTATTGGAAGTCTCGTGGAAATCTTGCTTTAACGACGGGCCTTTGTCAATATCTCATCAATGCGATAAAATTAAGGATTTCCACGAATTCAGCTGTTTAAATATATTTCTAGTTTAATTTTTCGTTGTAAATCTCTTCCTGGTGTATTAGGCCCAATTAAATGATAATGAATCGATAAATTGCTCGCTGTTTTGACGCATTCTCCATTTAACCATGAAATAAATATTTAAAACATTTTACTTCAAATAATTCAAATTTACCCATAAGGTTCAACAGTGTAAAACTTACGTTTGATGAGACGCAATAGTTACACTTCTTCAGCTAGCACTTTTTAAGCCGATACGTAATTAAACTAAGACTGGCGTTCATTTGGTTTAAAAATTACAGCCCGCTGCACCTCGTGGGTTGTCAACTTGCTTTGGTGAGGTGGTTTCCCTGGACACCAAAAGAGGCCATCACATTGCCCGTGACAGTGTTTAGAATGAGTAGGCTATGTTAAAGAGACCCGAAAATCTACTGAAATTGACGAACTCGAAATATCCATACTCATAAACCAACTTCCAGGGGCTACGGCCATTTTGGTACAACTATAATGATAAATTATCGCAAGAGATGGCGCGCCTGCGCCTCACTATCTCTCGCTCACGTACCTATCCATTGCTATCTATACGGCCGTTGCTTTGGGGAACGCGTTGAGTCTCGAAGCGCGAGGAGAAGGCTTACCGCCTAGTTTGTCTCTCTCGTCGTAGCTTAGCCAATCAGAAAGGGAAATACGATAGCGACATATTTTAACAGATCGGTGCGTAACGAGTGTACCCCAATGGCGCGCTGCTCCTGCAAGTTACTCTTCAATTTCAAATTCGGCTATGGGCCTCGAAAACGAAGGAAAGGGGCCTCAATATTCTCTCAAATAACTGTCAAGGAAAAAGTCAGCTACGACCAAAATTGGAGCATCTAAAAGTTATCCGCTTACTGGTGTAAAAAATCCAGGCGCAGCCACTGGACCTACCGAAACTTCGCTAAACCATCTTAAGCACGACCTGCCCATCTCTCCACGGCGGTCGCGAGATAGACTCGGCAGCAAGTTGGAGATAGTTACAATTTGACCTTTCTAAAACAGTCAAAGACGGTTTCAAAGTCTCTAGCGTGAACTCGGTTTAAGGTATTACGAGTTATTCATTCGAATAAGAAAATTGGATGCCTAAATTTCTTTACAGATATTAAACCAACTTTTAATTGTTAAGCTTGAATATAGTTATTTATTCGGTTCCTTCAAATTTAGATTAAAATGAAAACATTTAATATCAGAGTTTAAGAATCGATAATCTCATCTTCGTATTATACGTTTGAATAAATGAGAATTTGTTTTTTTGATCAATATTGATATTTTATTTAACCCATAGATATCTGCTTAAAAAATGGAATAAGTTTGGACAGATAATTCGGATATTAAAACCAATTAAAAAGAGATTAAAAAGACAAATTTTCGGCTAAACAGTTTTTATTCGCTAACGTATTATTAACTTATTTGCGCAATATCTGATACGCGAAGAGTTCTAAAAAGAACACTAATCCGAGACTAAAATACACGAAAAAAACCTACTTCTCTACATGGTTTTCATAAGTTATTCTTTATCCAGTAGTTGATATTATAAAAGAAGTTGTGGATGAGATATCTTCTTCGAATGTTGCTAACTACGTCACGAAATCCCGTGGCTTTAAGGTTATACAGGGAAGTTACTTCCATTTTCATAAAACGCTAGGGGTAAGAGGGCTTAGACGTCACTCGTCAGAGACCGAACCTTGAGAGCAGACACGGATATAGAAAAAATAAGCTTAAGAAATGCTCGGTGCTCACGAGCGCTATGACGGAGCTGATGACGTCGAAGGCAATATGCCCTAAGTAATCTCCTCCTCTTTTATGATAGCAACTATTCCGAGCACTAGTTGGAGTTGCCATATTCTTCCTACTAAGCTCCAGTCCCAGTTTGGTGTCGGGCCACTAAATATAGTGGGTTAATTGGAAACCTGTATTGAATTGCTACACGTTCCTCTTTCCGCTGACGTTGGGTAGATCCACATATAACAATGAGCAATATCACATTGGTCAAGATTGATATCTTCGAACCTAAATTTCCAGTAGTTAGTACTCCATGTTTCGTTCCGCTGCTCTATGTGTGTAAATCTCAACAGTAGTCCCTGTAGGCCACGGATTTCTTTTTTGACTTCCGATATTGAGTGTAAGTTCCGAAACACTTGGCTGCCTTCATCAGACGAATTTCCTAGCCTCTATTACATATATGATAAATACGTAAATGATTCGGAAATACTACACATGTAACGGTTTTGTGCGCAGATGATATTGTGATACCTCAAGGGACGGAGTGTTTGGTGTTAGTTGAAAGCATCCACCGAGACCCGGACGTGTACCCCGAGCCCGAGCGGTTCATCCCGGAACGATGGCTACCGAGTTAAAAAACACCTCCGCCTAACGCTTGGGCTTTTCTTACCTTCTCAGCCGGACCAAGGAGATGCGTTGGTAATCAAGCATTTGATTTTTAAACAAGAATGATCATTAAATTACTTAGCCAGTTAGCAGGCGTATTGGATTAATTTCTATAAATCTCGTATTCAGGATTTCGGTTCGCCTTGCTGGAAATGAAGGTGGTACTGAGCACAATTATGAGAAGTTTCACCGTCACGTCGACGCTGCCTCGCGACAAAATCATCATGGCTTTGGAAATGGTACAAATATCGGTCAGAGGACTACCCGTTTCCTTTACACCCAGATAATCATTAAATAAAATAACGCCAAATTATGGCACTAATAAATAATGGATAGTTTTCAGCGAGTTATTTTTGCATCGAAAACAGTTTGGTTCTGTCTGCGAAATAAATTTGATTGCACTTTTGGAAAGGTTTTGTAATCGACCGTCTGCGTGTGTGTCTATGGCTGTTTGTCTGTTGTTCGCGTCGATATACTAGTTTAACACAGAGTTAACCTTTTCCGTTCGGCAAGGGAGGTTTCGTGGAGCCAGTTCAGAAAATATATAACGGACTTACATCTTTAGAAGGCAATTTTTGGCGGCAAATTCGATTCATTCTCAAAACATAAGCTTAGCAAGCAAATATTACGTGAAAAACATTAGTCATTCACACGGAAAAAGTTCTTACGATTAATTGTAATGTTTTTAATGTTCTGAAATTTTCCTTGCACATTAACATATTGACAATGCTTAATTCTACAGTACCGTAAGAATAATATATTCGTATTTTGTATGTTATTTCCACGGTAAGAAAATAATTTATTGGGACTGATGCACAATATTCAGAGTTTATTAACAACTAAAATAGTCGTGCTAGGCAAAACTCCGTTTAGCTCCTAGCGGACGGCCGTAAACTTGAAAATTTTTAATTCTGTAAGTTTTCCGTTATGAAATATTCCCGGTAAAAGTCTCAGGAATATGACAGAGGGCGCTAGCAGCTGAATAGATGATGCAGACGAACCCTCGAGTCGTCACAGGGGCGTCGCTAGGCCATTTTGGGGGGCGGGGGGGGCTATAGCCCCCGAAAACTCAAATACTAGCCCGCAAAAATTTACCGAAAGCCCCTAACAATTTAAAAATATCCCCCTAAAATTAACCGAAAGCCCCCAAAAATTAACCGAAAGCCCCTAGCAAAACATTATTTGACAACTTATTAAAATTTGCATGAAACAAGGTAACAAGAAATACATGAGCTCCAGACGCTGCTTACCATAGTTCGGCGCTATATGACTTAGGCGTATACTTATTCGTGAGAAAATATTTAGCTTGGGATGCAGGGACTGAAATAAGCACAAGTCACTGGCCATTGTCCGATACATTTTCTAAATGTCTTAAAACTTTATTTTTGAGAGGGGGTCACTGGACTTTTGTCAGATAAGAAAAAGGGCTTATCAATACAGGAAATATGGCAATGTCTGATAATTTTTTTCAAATGTCCGATAACTTTTTTTTAACCGTGGTTACTGGACATTCGTCCAATAAGAAATTTTTCTTATTTCCGTCCCTGTCGGGATGTTGGCCAGAGAGGCACAGACGTTTTACCGGTTAGCCCAGGGAAATTAGGCCAAAAATTGCTTAAACCTAGAACAAATTAGTAACAAGCTAATTCCAACGGATATATAATGTACTTATTAAGGGGAAGACCCCCAAAAATGGTCGCCATTTTGAAAACTTGCTTTTTTGCATTTTACGCTTCAACCGTAACCCGTAGAAGTAAACTGTTAATGTAGAAAAGAACGAGGCTTTAAGATTAAATCTAACGGTACATAAATCAACATTCTATGACTTACCGTTCTAAAGATATAGCCATTTAGATGAAGCACCATTTTGAATTTTTGAGCTTTCGTGCGAAATTTTGCTTATTAAAATTGAAAAAAATGTAAATTTGTGAAAAAACAACATGATCATTATATTTCAATTACATATCAAAAAATGTCATCATTTTCCTCTTCAGGAGCATCTTTGTAAGCGTTAGTACAAGAAACACCATTGCAGTCCCCATACATTACGCAACATTTCATATTTCCGACATGAACAAATTTTCCCACAGTTTGATGATTTACACCCACACAAAATTAGTTTCAAAATACTGTAAAGTGCTGGGGTTTTCTCTGAAAAAATTGGTACTAGTTTATTTATATTTATCTAGTTTCCATTCTTCGGAACTCAAAGTATTTCCCAACCACTCTTGAGTTTGCAAGTATACCCTTACGGCTGATGTCCTCGATGGTAGTGATGCCAATTCGAAAGTACTTTTCAATATCTGTTTGGCAATAACTTTGTTGTAGTACAAATATCTATGATGATTTAAGGTCTTGGTTTTAGTTCTAGCACCGTAAAATTTCAGAAAGATGTATTCGCCTCTTTTTTGCAGTGTTTGAATAAGTTGAGCTGCTAAATTTCCCTTTTGATTAGAGATCGGGGTTTGGACAAGAAAATTTCTGATTATTTTATCTTTATTCATAACTTAAAATTTTTCGAGAAAAGTCTATGATAAATCCAATGTAATCGCGAATAATTTTCCGATTAATTTTTTATGATTAACTGATAGTTGTGGATTATTTTGTCCAAACCCCGATCTCTACTTTTGATAGATTCTCAAAGTGGCATCGCAAACGGAAAATGCGTGCATAAACGGTAGTATTTCAGCTAGTCCGCCAAGCTTGCAACGTAGCTGATGAATATCCGTGACTTTATCAGGTGTAACGTTTTCGATGGTCTCGTCATAAAAATGTGCTCTGATGTGTGGTATACAAGAAGAACCAATATATCCGAGTCATCAGCCACTACAACTATCGAGTTTTTTCTCGAATTTAAGTGATTTTGACACTATGAAGGTGTCAGCATCAGACTTTGCATGAACTACCGAAATTTTCGATGATTTTAGGCTTTCTTATTAAGTACTTTACCAACTAAATCTCATTCAATTAGAGAGTTATTCAATTCATCTTGAAGAATGATTACTGGCTCTTGTTTAGTGACTCTTCGAGTTTGCTCTTGATATTTCGTACTGAGGGTACATTCGTCGTAACCGTCAAACACAACCTTACTTTTATTGCCGTAGTGATATGTCAAGTAGTTAACAATATTGCTGGTAGATTTCACCGTATGTTGAGGGTCTTTGTCATACAACTTTATGCAGTAAATAGCCACCGTCTATAACGTTGTAGATTTCATCATTCTCCGAAAGTGTGCCACTGGGCTTTTTGATTTTGTCCAGTTCCTTTAAGACTATAGCCGGATTCAGCTGCTGAAGTTCGCTAATACCATCCGCCCCCTAATCGTATTAGTGCGTGACGTTATTTCCTACAGTGTAAATTCAAGTTAGATGGGCGGTCCGGGAGTGGTGGTTAGTGCGCAAGCGTAATACCTTAATTTTCCCCAAAAATATTTTGAACGGAAGTGGTTTTTTAATGATTATGTCCAGTCATGTGGTTGACGTCACGACTGTGACGACTCACGAATAATCTAGCACCTGGCCAGAAACGGAAATAAGAAAATAGTTGATATTCTAGAGTGCATTCAGAGCACGTTCCTTAAATTGGTAGTACAACTCCTATACCGAATTAATACTCTAAGTCAAATTGTAGCATAATATATAATCGTCAGCTGTTAAATGTACATCTCTCTTTCTCTGATGTTGGCTTTAATCGAGTTAAGCTGTTCTAGATGTTCGGATCATAAATTATCAGTTTGTTTTGTTTAGAGTTTATTTTAATTAAGATTAAACCAGTGACCCCCTCTCAAAAATAAAAAGTTATGGGACATTTGGAAAATTTATCAGACAATGTCTAGTGACTTGTGCTTCTTTCCGTCCCTGCCCGTGGCAATGTTCTAGCACGTGACCGAGTAGGTCATAATTTTGTTCTTGTTTTTTTTTTGTCATGTGTTTCGCGAAATTAAACTAATTATGGCGGTTATAGGGAATCTTCTCGCAATTGCCGAGGTTTTTGATGAAGCGAATTATCACCGTGAGCGGCGTAATGCTTTCGAATTGCCAGAAGAAGAATTTCTGCAACAATATCGTTTAGATATAGTAAGTGTGCGTGCTTCATGCGAGGAACTAAGACCTTTTTTGGAGAAAGGCGAAGACCTAGGCTTAGACGTTGTTGGGGTTGAAGATGAGGTGCTTGAAACATTGTTGTTCTATGGTTCGGGATCATTTCAGCGTGTTTTAGCAAGCAATTATGAACATGGTATGAGCCAAGCATCTGTTAGTAGGTGCATTGAACGTGTAGCAAACTCAATATGTAATACGTATCGGGATGTGAATATCATTCCCAACTGACCCACAATCAATCAAGAAGATAAAGGTAAATGTACAAACGTCTAGTGGCGCTGGGTGTATTAATCTCATTGTCTCACGTTAAGGCTCATTTAAAGCGTACATGTAATCTACCAGATGTCATTGGTGCGATAGACTGCACGCACATTGCGCTTAAAGGTCCGGAAAATGGAAATGCGTACAGAAATAGGAAGGGAAACTTTTCGATTAATGTGCAACTGGTAATAATAATAACACAATGTATGATTACACAAGTAATGGGTTTCCGGGCAGAGTAACTACGTCATACGATAGGCATTGAAAGGCAATATGTGGGGTTATTTCATGAGCCTTAAAAATGTTAGTGGGTCGTTCATTTAGGGCTAGTGTAATTATGTAGCAATATCTTGGAGCTTATATTTTAATATTAAGATACGAATGTTCTCTCGTTTCAAACAGGTTTGTGACAACGAATTGCGCATCCAAAATGTGGTTGCTCGATACCCAGGAAGTGTGCATGATTCTTTCATTTGGAGAAACAGCCAACTCCATGATACCTTTGCCGAAGGTCAAATGCCACGCGGGTATCTTCTAGGTGACGGAGGCTATCCATTACAGCCGTGGCTGATGGTGCCCATATTTCGCCCACAGACTCCTGCTGAAGATGAATTCAATAGTAGACACATCAGAGGTACAGTCAATGCTTGGACAAATAAGAAGATTATTGGTTATTGTATCCATTCATATGTCAGTCTTTAAATTTATTAATAATACATGTGGGTAATGGAAAAGGCTCATTTGATCAACTTTCAATCAATCGACAATGATTCCATTTGTTCAGGGAAGGGTAGGGTCGCCTATCTCTGAACACTTTTAAAGAAATCTGAGATCTTGATTGGTATGCAATTGTCCACGACGAAATTAACTATCAACCCATTGCGCTCGTTTTCAGCAATCCATGACTCGGACTTTTGAAACTGACGCGGTTTGAAAGACGGCAGTAGTGGCTCCTAATTCTGAGTGAACGATTCTATTCTTGAACAAACCCCCTGCTTCTAAATCTGAACCATCCTACAATCTATACCTTAAAATCAACCCCAAATTTGCAAAAGGAACCACTCGAATAGATTTCTTCACCAGATTTATAAGGGTAAATTCGGCATGAGCACTCTCGAACCAAAACTAGAGTAGTTATCAGTGATTTAAATATTCGGTACTGTTTGTTCATAGGAACCAAAGGAATCCTCATTTCAGAGGAAATCGTTGATAACTTAGCAAATACTGCCTCGAGCACGTTACTTTGGCCCAGCCTTGGGTAAATTCGGGCAAGAAATTCATTGGTGACACCCATTTGCTGATTTGAGGTACCGAAGAGGTTCCTTGAGAAAATTTTGTCAATTCCTCATGCGTCAATGAGTGTTCCCAAGTATGATTTCACGACGTTGTGAATTAGAAATTCCTGGACTTTTTAAAAGTTTCAGTTTCGCGAAGAGTTTCCGTGCATATTCTGGGTTTGAAAAGTTAATTTTGTAGAGGAAAACTCGAACTTTACGCCCAAATCGTGCCGAAGATTTCTCTGAAATTCGTTAAGCGTTATGCTTATGCTAATTAGGGTAGTTCCCTCTCTGGGTCGTACATGCAGTGTTGAAGTTGTGTACCGCGACTAGCCCCATTTTTTATTTACAGAATGTGCCCTTCCATCTTTAAATAGACCCAAGCTATGTTAAGTTACAACGTTTTTAAATGCAAGTGTAGAGAAATAGAAGCGTTCAGATTTAGGATGACTGACCATAGTGGCATTGAAGTACCGTCAAGGATTCCAGCCTTATGAGGAATATTCTTACCGGTTCTCGATCTTTTGAAACGTACGGTCTTCTCTAGGGCGATGTAGATTGTAAAGTTGGTCTGGACCTGTGCCTCCTGCTAAGCCTTGAAATTCCACTATTTTAGGTGTTTAGTATTTTATAAGTATTTTATTTGGCAGACTTCATTGTTGGAGTATTTAGTTATTTCATTTTAAATATCGAAAGTAGATTTTTTTTACCCAAGGCCGAGGTTAATAAATGAAGAGAATGATTCAAAGATTATACCATTTGTTTCTAATTGAAAAGTGCATAACAATATGTAATAAGTTGAATATTACGGGTCGACATCAACTACGGACCTGATAACGATTATTTCCTTCTTACGTTGCCGAAGACCCCCTAAAACTTTAAAAGACGATACTAATGGTACTCTTTCCATTTTGCAGGTAGGAATGTTATAGAGCGCCTTAATGGTGTTTCAAAGTCTCGCTTTCGCTGCCTTGATACATCGGGTGGAAGTCTATGTTACACGCCTGGTAAAGTTTGTCGTATCATCATCGCTTGCTGCGTTCTTCATAATATGTGTTTGGCTAATAAAATCGCGATGCCACAGGATATTGGTATGTGTAATTAGAATTACTCGTGCACTTGAGTTTCAGTGTGATTATTGTACGATGGAGGATGGGGTTAGTTTCGTAAATCATAGGAAAGTACTATTAGCGAACCGAAATATCTCGATATTAGGAAAGCCAAAGGTGCAGTACTTACATAGAAACAAAACCGTGTCACGTATGTAATGTATATTACAGTCAACTCTTTTAACATTTGTTTTGTAATTGTGCGATGAAGAGATCGGGACCAATAATGACGGTGGAGGGGAAGAAGATAGTTAATGCCTCGGCACTAGCGGTCACTTTTTCTTTCAAAGACACTCAGTTTGGAGATTTATATAGCGCTGTACCGTTTGCACACACCAGCGCTGTATCCACCGTCATATCATCACCGCGTCCAGGACCGAGAAGGTCGATACCAGCAAAACCCCATCCCAGGAAAGAGGTCAGCAAAGTACAGAGCGAACCAACCAAACCTATAATGAGCTTGACTGTCGTCCTCGACTCGGTGAGGCTTAGGTAACATAAGACCTAGGGAGTCGACAGCGGAGAGCTCCTTCGACACTAATGCACCATCCACCCCAGAACTCTACCCAATCAAAGCCTGAGCCCGAGATGTGATCACATATTGGAGCTACCGCCTTAGGGTCTTCACACACCCAGGAGACCGTTACCTCCCCACGGGGGCTACTTAATCCGACAAGACCGATCACACCTCAACTCAGTAGAAAGGGAGTGTGTCACTCTTGGTCATGAGTCCTTTAGGCCTAGGAGCTCAGCTCAACCCCCCCCCCCCCACCACGGGAAGGTGGTGACACGCGGGGGGTCTTTCAAAGACAGAGGCTTTTTTTTTTGTTTGCTTTTGCCTGGACCGTTACAAAGCGCATTAATTTTATTTGTTTCTCTAGCTTTTAAAATATTCTTAAAAGATATTGATCATCTTAACCCAAAAATATTACACGTTTAAAGCTAGAATACAACCTAACAAGAAGTTATTTTTATCAAAAGTCTACCACTTTATTACACAAAAGACAACAGCGCCCCGTTGCTTAAAGGTCCGGGTTAATGTACCGGCAGATTATGACTCGAGACACTCTAGCGGCTGCAGTCGCCGCGTAAATACTGAAATCGGAAGCGCCACTCTGCGGAGATATTCCGGAGTTGGGAGGGAAGACAATATAGCCAAGCGTGACACTCCTAAATTCCGTTCCTCTTTCCCGACCCAAAATATCGAGGAAGAGCCCAAACCACACGAGCCAGTTAGGGGTGATGACGTTTTTCTCTATTTTTAAGTGATTTTTTCATCGATTCGTTATCGTTTAAATAGACCTAATCCACCAGTAAAACTAGAGATCGGGGTTTGGACAAGAAAATCTCTGATTATTTTATCTTTATTCATAACTTAAAATTTTTCGAGGAAAGTCTATGATAAATCCAATGTAATCGCGAATAATTTTCCGATTAATTTTTTATGATTAACAGATAGTTGTGGATTATTTTGTCCAAATCCCGATCTCTAAGTAAAACATTTTACAAACAGATAATAAACTAGAAATAAATTTAAAACTTACCCGGAAATCTTAGTTTTATATTAAACAGTCGGAAATTAAAATAAATAACAACGATTTTAATTTTCTTTCGGTACAACTTAGCTAAGCCTAACCATATCGTTTGAAATGTAGCTCCAAACAAACATAAACTCAAATAATTCAAATCTACTGTAATTTCAATACACATAATTAGTGATTTTAGAATAATATAATATCAAAGTTCTACAAGACTGTTTTCGGACATATATATATTCTTTGGATAAGTTAAATCAATTTAAAATAGTGTATTTTTAAGTAAACGTTGCGAAAGTTTAATTATTTACTACTCAATCTTGAAATTGAATGTCACGTGTTGGCGATTCCTTCGAGAAATAAACTCCCAATCCATTCACGATAATCTCGAAGAATAGACAGAGACAAGCTACTGTCATTCCGGACAACCAAATATGGAACATGATGGTCAGTTCATCGACGGTCATGGCGGTGGCTGCGTTCAACTCTGTACCCGTCTCCGTTGCTAATTAGGTTCTAATTCTAAAATGAATATCTGAAGTAACTGCAGTGTATTGTCCAGTTTCCAAGTATCTTAGAGTCCTACAAAAGAATTTGCAATCGATTTTAAGGCAATATATATATATATATATATATATATATATATATATATATATATATATATATATATTGCCTTAAAATCGATATATATATATATATATATATATATATATATATATATTAATATGTCCCTTGGTTTGGATCGGGGAGCGAAACCAGCAGCGAGGGACAGACATTCTTTCCGTTCAAAGGCTAGAGTGGATCAAGTAGGAGTCGTGAACTCGTCAGCCACTGTTAACGAGCCCACATCCATGCATGCTCTTTTTTCGCCCTTCTCGCGAGAAAACTGAACATGGTCAGACCATGGATTAATCAACCTCACAGAAATAATTCACTCTGGTATGATTTGCTATACTAGTAGTTTAGGATGTTTGTTTCAAACATGGCTGCCAGACATTTTATCCGGCCCCTCAATTTTACCCCTTAACGATACAAATCCGGAAGTAATACATGAGAGCATCGTCTGCTTTAGATCTTTTTCCCCTTCAATATTTCACGCCGTGTATCGGTAGCTAGAAACTTCCGGTGTAGACAATTTTTGTCACCAGGGTGCGATTCGAACAATCATTTTACCAGAGTCAATTATCCCTGTGAGGTTGATTAATCCATAGTCAGACGTAGCTACCGACTGCCTCTTAAAGAGTTTGAAAAGCAAAATTTTAGCCAGTGAGCGCTTGAAAAGAGGTTTCCATGTTTCCAAAGGTAAGAGACTTAGGGAAGTCAGAAAGTTGCAAATCTATTTGTTGGCTGTTTTACGGAACTGTCTCTTGTCTAGCACGCGTGGCAATTCAAGATTTAAAATTTTCTTACAAATAATCAACTTGTTGCAAGATTCTTTTCGGTAGCTTCGAATTAAAAATTAATGATAAGTAAAGGGTGAAATACGTATTTTTTCCGAAATACAATCTTCGACCCGTTTTTTTCAATTTCTTTCGGATATCTCTATCCTCAAGGATTTTTTTCTCTATTACGTCTTCGTCACCTATTATGGCGTATTTCGCATAGCCGTTAGGTAGAGATTCAAATAAATCTGAATTGAATTTTTTGAAGAATGCTACATCTTTGTATAGCTGATCCACAATTGGAGAAATTTTACGAGAACGATTAACGAACTTTATGAAAGCGCCGGAACCTAAACTAATTGCGGGTCTCATTCCTGGATATTTCTTGATATCTTCCAGAGTGTTTACTCGAACCGCGCTGGACACCGTCCTCTCGCTCTTCAAGATGCTAGAATATGCCTTGATCAAGACAGATGTCCCCAGTAACCAACCGCTCAACATCAATTTCGCCGAAAATCGCCTCGGGAAAACATCCGCCGCTAGATTGAATTTCATTCCTTAGATTTATTATCCTATTGTTTTTACTTGCAATGAGGTTGTCGACTAGAGATATTACATCGTTGTGCTATAAAGAGAAATGCATCTTTGGGGAAAAATGACTTCTAGAGACGGGTGGAAATACCCAGAATTTGATGTAAAATTCGCAAAGTTGGCCAGCGCCATCTACCAAAATGGGTAATCGGCTTCAAACACGTTTCTCAAGGCTTAAAAGACTTCAAATTCGCGCCTTTTTTCCAAATACGCGCGAAAAACGTAAAATTTTAGCAAATAATAGATCAATTTGATATTTTCAGAAACAAAATGCGCACGCGCCACACTTGTGACCTCAATCTTGAGGTTTGGTGGTTTAATCGGAGATGGCGCTACAATCAACCCGTGGTTTGTCGACGACATAGAGGCTATGGGAAGTGCCGTATCTCTATAGCGCATGCGTTGTAAGATCTCTGCATTATACGGTTCTGTAGCAGATGTGAAGCGTAAAACCAGACGTATTGCAAATAAGTGAAACGTTTCCCGATGGCTGAGCGAATGAATTTCATTTTGAAAAACCAGCAGACGACGGACAAGAGAAATAGACTGGCTATCAGGGAAAACCAAATTGAGGAATCGATGCCTTCCAACGAAAGTCTTTTGCCAGCGTGTTTCCTAACATTATCGACTGAGAGAATTTTCAACGTTGATAAGGTTTACGGAGGAGTAATGTGAAAATATTTTGGAGTGGAGGTTCGACTAAAACCCAGAAACATGTCGCATAACTGCAATGAACGAAAACAATAAACATTTCGTAACTTAAGTGAAAATTTATTGCCATACTTACTCCACACATAACGCAATATCTTGGATATAAACTTTTATCTTTAGGTATTAAAAATTTTTGTTCCCTCGCGCAATTACGCACCATGACCTTGACATCAGCCAGTGGCACGATTGTGAGACTAAAGTGAAATACTCCTTTAAGTTACGCGCTCTCGAATATAGATTTAAAGCGGTAGAAAAGGGATATTTAGTACTCGTAAATAAGCACTAGGTGGCACTGATATTCATAATAGGGGTCTCACTTGTTCTGGGGTAAGGATTGTTGTATCCCGCCTCTCGCGGAAGAGGGTGGGCACGATGTAGGTCAGACGGTGACGGGTCTCGGATAATAGGCTTATATCGTGGCCACATCCTCGAGTTTACGCGAAAAAAAAACGTTATAATACACATTTCTTATCCTAATTAGAGTAAAATTTAAACTTAAAATTGTCAAATTATACCACGAACTACGTCAGGGTTTTACGGTTCGTCGGAAGTAAAGTTCTAGCGGTATTAGAACGCGATATAATAGGTACGGAAATGAACAAATTTCGATTAAGTGATTTTCGTTAATCTCTCGAGTTATAATTATCAAAACTATATCATGAACTAAAGAAGATTTCAATTTAAGTGAAAACCACGATTTGATAGCATTTGTGGTTCTCTAAATGACCCTTTATGGTGAATTACCCATTAATTACCGCCTTAAAATTATCATTAATATAATAACGTTGTCAAGCTTACTTGACATTTGATAGGTTTACCAGAACATAGTTGAATACACCAGGTTTATTATACTTTAGTAGTCTTCTAATTCTTTCCACTGTTAATTCCCGATCAGCCTAATATACAACCATTATTATAATAGGGCATCTTTTAAAAAAACATTTTAGTTAAAGGTATTTACCGATATTCTGAAATTGTAATTTATTTCTCCTCGTAGCTCTGACATCTTGCGTTAATAATCATAGATGTTGGTTAAACTTAATTTTGACTTGGTTATCTTTGAACTTCAATATCCACAGGCATTTATTTCATTAACCTCTTAACCGAATTAAATATTTTAAACCATTAAATAATTGCTAATTTATTTTAATTAAATGTGAGCCTTATGTAAAAATTAACCAATTACTATCGCGCGATCTGAGATTGGAATATTTTAATTCAATTGAAACTTTTGTCGTTTTTAAGACAATAAAGAACCCTTTTAAAATCAAGATAGAATATTTGAAAAGTACTTATTTTGTATCTTGGTTTCGTGGCGACGTTCCAAGTCGTTGGTTCAATAAATCGCGATTTTCGATCGGGCCTGCTGTTTAATCCGACATCCTCTCATTCCGATATCTTGCGTAATTATTAATATTCGTTAAATCTTACTAATTATACGAATCAAAACTGATTAAAACCTTACCAAAGACTTCTTTCGCGATCAACTGGCGTCTAAATATCTTGCGTGTTTAATTGCAACGTACCTTAGATCTATGTAAACACCATTATTTTTTTGTTCTAGAGTCATTAAACCAGATTTCATGTTTCTACTTAAGATAGTTTCGTAGCTTTTTCTTTTTATTGACATTCTTCTTCTACTCGTTTTAAAGGAAAAATAAACGAGGTGAAAATTATATGGAAATTATATAGAAGTTATATTCAACGGTTTTCTCGCAAAGAGGATTGGAAGCTTTTGTCTAATCTGTTTTGTACGAGATATTTGAAATTTCAGTGAAATAAAGGGACTTTATATTAGCGTAGTTTTTTGAATTTTAGTTCTCTAAAGCTCCACTTTCAAACTGGATTTTTTGACCAAGAATCGAGATTTTTCGTTAAAACAAACTTGGATCTTAAATTTTTATGAAAGTTTCTAATGGAAAAGCGAAAAAACCAAAGCTTTACAGATTTCCAATCATTTTCTATCAATTTTTATGTTCGGTCCAATTTTCTTCTTCACTGAGATTCGAATCTTTAATCAATTACTATACGAGGTCTAAAATTGGCGAGAAAATTCTAATATTGTTAAATTGGAGGCGAAGATTGTAAACATAGATTTAAAAGCTGTTTCATTTTCATCGCGTAAGTTTCCCTTTAATGGACACTTTATGTTATACTTTAGATGGCCTCGACTTTATACCACAGTTTTGCCGTTGCCATGGCTTCAAATTATTTGTTTCTCGAGATTTTATAATACTCTCGAATAAATGAAAAGATAGGAAGTTTCCAAAGGTCGCTTTTTATAGTGAAAACAGGTAGTATTGATCTCCTTGAACGCAAAAACATAACACATTTGTATAATTCTTGCTACGTTGTTGGGTTTTATCTTGGAGGAAATATAAGCTAGAATCACTTTAGCATTTCTTAATCGATTTGAAACGGTTAAATCAAACCGATATTCAAATCGCCAAGAATCGTTTTAAAACACGCTTAAAAACACGAGGTTGCACTGATTTACATAATAGGGGTCTATAGTCTGGGGATAAGGATTGTTTGATTTATTTATTTCGATTAAGTTTTTTTTTAAACGCGATTCGTCAATCTCTCGCGTTATAATTATCAAAATTACATCATGACCAAAAGAAGATTTAAATTCAAATTTAAGTGAAATCCGCGCTTTGGTTCGTTGTTCGATAAAAGGTACGGCAAATGATCGTTTTTGGTGAGTTGTCTCTTGACTACCGCCTTAATAATAATTTGGGTTTCATGCCATTTTCAATGTTTATTGAATAATACAACTAATTTTATATTCGTGCGGATACAATATTGGTTACATATGTGTTTTTTAAGAGTATAAGACTAAGATCCTTAATATCTAAACGGTATACTATTAAAGAGACGAACATTTGCTTAAAACCACCTCCAATGAATATCTGTAGGGTGTTGTCCATAAAAACCGGACATTGTGCAATCAGCCATAATTATTATTTATATTTATTTATTAAGATTAAGAATATGACGTGTCTATCAAATTTGGTTTAAGAAATTTGTTAAGGTGCTTATTAGGTCCCATATTTTATGAAGACCTCTTAAACAACGCCCCGTAGCTTAATACTATCAGAAAAGGTCCAGTTCATTAATATAAACACCACAAATTATTTAAAAAGACGCGTATCAAACGCTGGATACGAATTATCCCGAGATAAAATTTTAAGCTTGATTAATAAACAAATTGCGCGTTTATTCAAACGAATAATGCGTAGATAAAAATACGACGTTTCTCGAAATCCGTGAAGAAAGAAATATAATTATTAGATTTTAATCTAAATTGAAAGGAACAGCGACTAAATAATTCTAGATTCGAGATCTCAATTTGCGTTAAAGTCAGCGCGAAGAAACTCGAAAGGTTTGAAATGTTTCATATCGGCGAATGAATAACTCATATTACCCGTATCAATTTCCTTATAACAATGAGTACGAATTGTTAGTTTGCCGATACATTCGCGTATACGTTAACTCGAATAAGAAATTAATATGTTTTTCTCGAACGGATAATATCTGATTGACATTCAATTAACAAAAGTTACTCGAATTCCGAGCTCTCAACATAATTTGCTTCAAAGTTCATTTTATCTGATTGAGGGTCAAGTTTGTACGAAGGAAATGTTGCTTGCAGATGCTGAAATATTGTATAATCAGTCTTGAAATCCAATGTCGCGTGTCGGCGAATCCTTCGAGAGATAAACTCAAAATTGATGAGCTATAATCTCTGAGAATAGAGAGAGACAAGCGACTGTGATTCCGGACAACCAAATCTGGAACATCATGAACATTTCGTCGATGGTCATGGCGGTGGCTGCGTTCATTTCAGTGCCCGCGTCCGTCGCCAATACTGTACTAAATTTTAAAAATCGACTTAATTCCTCCGGTCCTGATTGAACAGTTTCCACGTATCTAAGCGTCCTAGAAAGGAATTCGCAAAGGATATTAAAGCAATAATATCATAAATACAGTATGTTTGCAAACTCATGAGTGAAGGAATCAAAACCCCTGAAAGGGCTGCCTAGCTCAGATACAAGAGCCAATCAATTGAGAGTAGGGTACTCGACCGCTACTACCTTCCTTATATTCTCTTGATTTCGAAATTTTGAAAGAGCTATCTAGCTTCCGCCTTACTCGTAAAGAGTTTGAAAAAGCAAAGTACCCAATGGACGCTCGAGAAGACGTTTCCGGGTTTCAACTCGCGATGAATCGGAGGTCATAAACTTTATTGAAATGTGAGAAAAAATTAATTATTAATTTTCTCCCCAAAGTAACGATCCATAACTGGCTAGATACATTTCCCTGGGTTGAGTAAAACGTGGAAATGACAAAGAGCAGACGATGGCTACGGGGAAATAAAATAGAACAATGCCATTTATACCCAAGGTTCGGGAAATAGTTTAATTTTTCAGACTCAGCCAAAAAATGTCTTTTATTTATTAAATATTTTCAAGAATAGATTTAACACAAGCATAATTAAGAGCTTTACATTTGAAACGTGCTAGTTACAATCGGGCGGAGCCTATGGGGGTCTTACGCCGCGGTTAACGGTTTTCTACGATGAGTGCGGGGGTGATATATCAGGCTGCGGAGATGGAGGCGCTGGCGGCAGAGCTCGTGATAGGGTGAAAATCATAACGCTTTTAACGTGAAATCTAGCAAGCTCCTCCCGTTTGTGACTAGCGTTATACTGGAGATACATATTCGAGTCTACTTATCATATTCTCGGATTGCTACTAATTATGCCGTATAATTGGGAGATCTACGACAGTTCGTCTTTGAACAATCGATGCCGTCGGTGTGATGGTTACATCATTCGAAGGGTTAAACGATAGTCTGAAATAGTATGTTAACTAAATTTGACACAATAAAAATTGATTGTGAAAAAAATATTGGTTTTTATTTCATATACGGCTATAAATTTCGTCATATTCTTTTTGATATACAGAATCATTTGAAAACACTTTTCCACTCGGATTATAAAACCATGCTTTTTACATCCCCGACTGAACTTTAGTTCAGGGGAGGTTTTACACTGGTCGTTTCTGTGTATGTGTATGTGTGCGTGTGTCACTTCAGGCGTACACTACTTCCGGTGTAACCGGATATCACGTGACCTAGCTCTTGGAGCAAAAAGTCTAGAGACGTAATCATACCAGCTTATCGTTCAATTCCGGGGAATTACCTCCTTTAAGCGTGGCTGCCACATTGAGTTTCAGGTATCGTGCAATTACATACAACAGGACGTCTCCAATTGCATATTTCGCATTTCACCATCCACTTTGCGGTCAAACCTCGATGCTGTACAGTTGAAGGCGATTATAAGCAATGGGACGTCTCCCACTGTTATAATCACCTCCGACCATACCTACACCAAGGTCCAACCTCCAGTTTCCGATCTCAGCAAGGCATCCCTCACTAATATGGTCCTCATCAATCTTCCACTCTCCAAACATCGCCCCACCAATGGGTAGATTAACATTGCGAACCAAGCGCCTAGAGATCAATAATCATCTAGACATTGAAGGGAGGGGTTTTTCCTCCAAACTTCATGGCCACATCACTCGATTAATAATGGCTTTCGAAGGGTTTATATACTACCTTTTTGGAATGAATGCAAATTAGGCTTATGGTGTGATATCGTTTACGGAAATGAAACGCAATATTTATTTATATTATAATTAAAATTATCAATATATTTAAACTTAATCTAATTAATAATTCAGTTGAAAAATAAATTTAAAATTCGAGATAGTTTAAAAGATATTTAAGAAATTGTGCAAAAATTGAAAGAAATGTGACCGTTTAATACCAGCTTGAGTTGGCAGCACACGCTAAGCTATTTTCTATATATATCATTTAGTCAAAAAAGCAAAGGTATAACGGGCTGTATAGGTTTAGGCTTAGTGCAAACTTGGGGTGGATTGAAGAATCTATATAAAGGTGCGTTTACGCGGGTACCCAAGATTGAAACGACATAATTTAGATAAGAGATAATATACTATATATACAAAAACGTTGTTTTGCTTCGCACTTCAAAAAAGTGCATTTATAGGTAAGAATTTCAAACCCGTGAAGGGACAGAAATTATAAATTCACAGTGAAAGAAATATGAAAGTCACAGTCTAAGAAATCATAAAGCTATAAGTATTATACAAAAACGTTGTTTTGCTTCGCACTTCAAAAATGTGCATTCAAAGGTTAGAATTTCAAACCCGTGAAGGGACAGAAATTATAAATTCACAGTGAAAGAAATATGAAAGTCACAGTCTAAGAAATCATAAAGCTATAATTATAATAATTAATATGAATAAAAAATTTACAAAAAAATGACGTATAAATTCGGCCTATCGAAACTTTTACTTATGTAGATTTAATGATTAGAGACTTTATAAAGAGGCGAATGTTTCCTTTTACTAACTGAAAATTGCAACCATCCATCCTAACAACTAAACATTTTAAAAACGCGGGCAGGAACTATTTGGTATTATGCTATTCTACCTTTCCACGCATAGTTGGCTTTTAGTTACCCTTACCAAGAGTGAATTCTACAACAGAATGATTTCTGCATAATTAAAAGTTTCGATAGGCCGAATTTATACGTCATTTTTTTGTAAATTTTTTATTCATATTAATTATTATAATTATAGCTTTATGATTTCTTAGACTGTGACTTTCATATTTCTTTCACTGTGAATTTATAATTTCTGTCCCTTCACGGGTTTGAAATTCTAACCTTTGAATGCACATTTTTGAAGTGCGAAGCAAAACAACGTTTTTGTATAATACTTATAGCTTTATGATTTCTTAGACTGTGACTTTCATATTTCTTTCACTGTGAATTTATAATTTCTGTCCCTTCACGGGTTTGAAATTCTTACCTATAAATGCACTTTTTTGAAGTGCGAAGCAAAACAACGTTTTTGTATAATTTGTGTTTGCTTTTGGAAAAATTAAACACTTGTAAATCAATTAACCCATTTTTTTTTTAATTTAGTGGTAGGAATTAAAATTGCAAATTTACAAGTTTAAATTGAAATGATTTAATATATATGATTATTTTATATTGTACAAACTTTATAATCGGTTATTGTTGTTCTAAATTATGGGGCCCTATAACTGTGGTTTAAGATTAAATATCCTATGGTGCACGCGACATCTTTTTTAATCTCGATCGCAGCACGTTATTCGATCTTTTTAAAAGTAAATTGATTAAGTTCTTGTTTTTGCCATATTCAAAAATATTCCCTCGAGCTCCCGCAGAACAAACACGTCAATACTCTCAGCATAAAACTATAGTTCTTAAATTTCATTTCACACAGTTTAATTCAGAAGTGCTTTCGATTTAGATGAATATTAACATCGCTTAAGCCGTTGTTTTCATTTTGATGGTTCATACCGTTTAATTTTCATTTTTCACTTAGATTTAAAATGAAACCATTCAGTTTATTTGCCGGTTAATGAAAATTATTAACAACACTTAATAAATACTGGTCTGCCATGGTGCACCTCATGGGCTATTAGATTACTAGTTTTGACCTAATTAATTGGTACCCTTTTAAATAGCTTTGAACTCACTCGTTTTCCTGTGAGGACGCGTTACACGACGCGCACAAATAATGGTGGACGGACGCGCACAATTAAAGATTGAAATGTATACAGAATACTGGTCGCTGACGTCTCGTCATCGCGTGATTTCGAATCATCTGATTGCCCGGTTAGATTTTATTTTGTACATGGCGATCAAGCCTTTTTCTTACTCCGTAGATTTAAACTCAATTTAAAAATTATGACCTCTCGCTTTTAAGTCTCCAGTCCAACCTCAGGATACCAGTAAGTAGGAAAATATATAATTGGTACCATGACGCGGCATACGCGGGCATGGCAACTAAAAGGAATTTAAAGTTTTCTTAAAATTGAGTACACATGGGACCGATTTATAAAAAAAAGGAAGTCCATGTGCAAGAAAAACCATTACAACTCTAACCTCCGACCTCGCGCTAGCTAGATACGCGTATCGGAAGACCTAAAAGAAAACACACCCTACGACTGTAATTGTTCTGGGGGGGGAGTCTCTGCCGTTTACAAATAAAAGTATTTACGAATTAAAGGGTAGGAGTCAAAGATTTTAAAGGTTATATAAGAAAATATAAATAAAGTCCGAATTTGCCGTTACATATAATATGATGACTCTTTCTTTGTTTCCATCCATGTATTCATCCACTACGCTTAGTTTAGAATAAGAACGACGAAAGCGGCATAACGATGTTATACCTCAATCGCGCCATGGCTCTGGAAGATTCGCTTCAATTCCGAACTCGTCAATTATAAGGGAGAAGGGTGATACCAAGGGATTACTAGCTAAAGGGATATTGGCTAATTCGAATGATAAAATATACTAGCCTGACGTGACCTTACTAGCGTTGTTTTAATCTGCTAACTTAAAGATAACGAAAAGTGATTACCATGAACATCCACTAAGATACTAAAATATCTACTCGAGAATTAACGAGACGATCGAGACCAGAATAAACATTAAACTTTATTAATACAAGTATAATTCTCATAAATTCAAAGAGCCCTGCAAAAAAAAAGCAAACGAAGTCGTAAAAACAACATCGCGTTAAAGAACATATTTGCAAAAAACTATGCCAAGTCCTCCGCACTGTTCCTAAAGAAACGTAAGTCTTCCTTTACTCTGCTGTCCAAGAGATGTACAGGATGATGGCCCCAGGCATCTATCCACTACTTGTCCTCTACTTGGCCTATCCTAATCCTTGAAGGCTAAGACATTCTAGGCGTCACCACGGAACTTCCACCTCTGCAGCAGGCTAGAGACGTTAACTTTTTTTTTTACACGATGTTGAACGCATGAATGACAGAGAGAGAATGTGTTCTATCCATAGGCGCAAATGACTTTTATCTCTCGAAAAACTACGTCGACTTCCCTTAAAAAACGGATTTGGCCTACTGGCGATAGGCCAACTGAAAAACGTATTTACATCCCATTGTAAGAATTGGACGACGAGTCCGAAAGTTCGTTATGTCGAACACATGATAGTACCGAAAGTTCGAATACTCAAAAGGGGCTGACTTCGCGTCGACTGCAACTAAATCAGACTGAGACTGTTGCACTCTACTAACGTAACCTTACCTATAATATTATAAGAGGAATGGGTTAGAGCAAGTGTTTAACTAGTTGGAGGGATGACGTAGTTCGAGTGATTAACTAACGTAACCTTACCTAAAATATTACAAGAAGGGCAAGGAAACAAAATGTCCTTTCGAGGTTGTGAACTATCGATAAAGATTCCACTTGAGATTATGTACATGAAGATTACGGTCTATCAAGATTGTGTTGCATCGACATTATGTTCTGTCGAGATTGCGTCCCATCGAGATTATATCCCATCGATATTGTGTCCTATCACGCGTGTGTCCAATTTTGTTCTTATATCCGTATCCTTTCTAGACTCCTTTAAATTCTGCAGCATCATTTAAATTTCCCGCCAACTTTTATAACTAAATCAATTTATTGTACGTCTGTCTCAGAGTCCATTTTCTAAGACATTTCAAAATCTCACCGTTATATACCATTTGGGCTAATGTATAATACCCAAGTTTATGTACCCTGCGGCTTATAATCATTGATAAAAAAAAAATTCAATACGCACTATAAACGTTAAAAACACTGTTTTGCATTTGACTAAATACGTAGAATTCTAGGCATCGTCCTATATCTTTTAAACCAAAACATATATCGTTTGTATCTCTCGCGTTCTGCTTTATTATTTATATTTAATTAGACACAAGTTTTTTATTCAACTTCATACACCAACGTTATCTTTTTATCCGTCTTTCTATCCAACGTAATCAAAGCTACTGTTATTCAGTCTTAGTATTCAACATAATAAAAGTATAATAAAAATATAATAGAACACCCTTGTAAATCTAACACATTTCTCTCTTTCTAATGCAAACTCCCAATGAAACGCCGTCTTTCACGGTGTTTCAACCTTATCTACAGCTTTTGTTATCTCAGTCTTAGTATTCATCCGAAACGTATAGAAAAATATAGAGTACCCCCACGAGCCTAACACATTTTTCTCTCTCGAATGCAAACACTCAATGAAACGGACTCGCGGTCGGACGAAGAAGAAGAAGAAGGAGAAAACCTCAGTTATCATTGACAAAAAAGATTCCACCTCATAAGACAAATCTCCATAGACTTTTCTAATGAAATTTTGAGACACCTATAAATAAAACAGGCCAGCTGGCCTGTTTTTAATAATATAATAACTTCGATTATACTCGGTACAATTTTAACCAGTTCAAGGGGAATTGGTGTATAAGGCTTAAAGCTGAGGCGGATTGATACAAAATGTTAAACCCCTTAAGAAAAATACAAGTTGGGAAACCAAAATATAACCTCCCCGACCCCGACGTTAAGGTAACATAACCTAACCTAACCTAACCTAACCTTACCTAAAATAAAAGATGAAAAGAAATGTGGAGTATTGGAAGAGTAGAAGAAACAGCGTGCATTTCAATCACACTTCTCTATTTCCCATCTAGGTTACGGAGTATAAGTATTTTCCCTTAACCTCAAGGATTCAGAGAATGCAAAAGTGTGTCCTGCGTTACCCCTGCGTTACCCATAATTATATGCGGCAGGGCATAGATTTCTTAATAGACACACCAAATGAAATGTTTATTTTATAAGTAAAAATTTAAAATACAAGTAATATAAATTAACACTTGAGTATAGGCTGTACTGTGTGATTATCTTTGATAATCCACTGATTTGATAAAGACGAAGAATTTAGTCTGGGATGGCAAGGAAGACAAGGAATGAAAACGACGAAGATATGGTAGCAAGTTCCTCTTGGACAAAACAAGGAATATTGTAGACTGAATGTTCCATTTACAACCCATTGTCGGTAGATGATTGATAATTACTTCCGGTACAATTTTCGTCCGAAATTCTTGATTTGACGTGCTAACAGAGGGCCATTACTGATATTTTCATCATACAAGTGATCCCAGTCATTGCAAGAATCCAAGGATTGAGCTGGTTTATGAGAGGTTATTCTCCAAACCGGTTACAAGACGTTAGCTTCCACTCCTACGATAAAAAAAATATCTTAAAAGACTGAAAGTAGACTAATTTCCATACCGTTAGAATAGCTCCTTTTCTGTTTACAATTACGAGGCCGTATGAAGAACTGCTCAGCTTTTACTGACTGTAGGTATCTCATATGTCAAGTCCGAAAATTCTAACTGCTTGCACGTTTCAATTCTTCGTAGCCGGGCCGTCTCTTTCTTGTGATAAATGAAAGCCGTGTCGCTGCTCTGTTGACTTCAAATGGTGATAACATTCTATGCTGGTTGATTATCTCCCTTAAGTCATTATAGCTCTCTTTCGTCTGGTCTGGCCTCGTCTCGTCTCGTCTCGTCTCGTCTCGAAGATCACTGTACACGGCTTATTTCGATTATGAAAAAAATCGGAAATGTTTCTTGGTTTTATAGTGGAGAAAACTGAAGCCTATTTTTTTTCCAACATCAGATGTCCATTTTTTCTTCAAAATTGTTGTTTTTTAAACACGGGAAACCTACTGTACTTTTGTTCAAGGAGAGCTTTCACCACTATCATTTTTCTTAAGAGGTTTAACATTTTGTATCAATCCGCCTCAGCTTTAAATCTTATATCATTTCTATCTTGGATGCCCGTGTAAACGTACCTTTATTTAGATTCTTCAATCCACCCCAAGTTTGCAGCAAGCCTTAGCCTATACTGCCCGTTATACCTTTACTTTTTGGACTAAATGATATATAAAAAACAGCTTAACGCGTGTTGCCAACTCAAGCTGGTATTAAACGGTCAAATTTCACAAAATTTTTGGACAATTTCTTAAATATCTTCTAAACTATCTCGAATTTTTAATTGATTTTTCAGCTTAGTTATTAATTAGATTCAGTTTAACAATAGTATGATATTAAATTAAAATTTAAATGCATTATACGCTTCAATTTACTAAAAGAAATCGCGGCATAAGGCCAAAATAGTTTGGGCATGGAAAAGGGGTATATATAGCTTTCGCTAACCTTTATTCATCGAGCGAGTAACCGTGAAGAGTTGGGGAAAACCCCCCTTCTCAACGTCTAGACGTTTATCGTAACCCTAGGCATTCGGTAACTGCACCACAAAGACCCGTAGAGGGAGGAGATGAGTGGAGTGGAAGGTTGATGTGGACTATATTAGTGAGGGACGCCTCGCTAATATGGCCCGCTGAGATCGGACACTTGAGGTTGGACATTGGTGTAGGGATGGTCGGAGGTGATTATAACAGTGGGAGACGTCCCATTGCGTATAATCGCCTTCAACTGTCCAGCATCGAGGTTTGACCGTAAAGTGGATGGTGGAAGGTGATAATATGCAATTGGAGACGTCCTGTTGCATATAATTGCACGACACTTGAAACTTAATGTGGCAGCCACGCTTAAAGGAGGTAATTCCCGTTAAACGGAATTGAACGATAAGCTGGTATGATTACGTCTCTAGACTTTTTGCTCCACGAGCTAGGTCACGTGATTTCCGCTTACACAGGATATCCGCTTACACAGGAAGTGACACACACACACACACAGACACACACACAGACACACAGACACACAGACACGATCAGTGTAAAACCTCCCCCTGAACTAAAGTTCAGTCGGGGAGGTAAAAAGTCGTGAAAACTCTCCGTGAACAGAAGTAGAGTAGGTGTTTAAAAAACAATAAAATACACCAATTAGAATAAAAAATGGACATCTGATGTAGGAAAAAAACAAAAATATGCTTCAATTTTCTCCACTATAAAACCAAGAAACATTTCCGATAAATTTCATAATGAAAAGCAGCCGCATATAGTAAACTTCGTTAGCGGACCAGGAGACGAACGAAAGAGAGCTGCAATGACTTAAGTGAGATGATCAAGCTTTCATTTATCACCAGAAAATGACGGCCTGGCTACGAAGAATTGAAACATGCGAAGCAGTGAGTGTTTTCAGACTTGAAATATGAGATATCTACAGTCAGTAAAAGCTCGACAGTTCTTCATACAAATACGTTATTCTCAACATAAAAGGAGCTTTTCAAGTATAAATACTAACGGTATGGAAATTAATCTATTTTTTGTCATTAAGATATTTTTTTATCATAGGAATGGAAACTGACGTCTTGTCAGCGGGTTTGTAAAATAACCTCTCACGACCAGCTCCATCCTTGGATTCTTCCAATGACTGGGATCACTCGAATGATGAAAAATTCAGCACGTCACAACAAGAATTTCAGACGAAAACGGTACCGGAAGTAATTGCCAATCATCTACCGACAATGGGTTTTAATAGAACATTCAGTCTAGAATATTTCTTAGTTTTGTCCAAGAGGAGTTTGCTACCGTATGTTTGTCGTTGTAATTTCTTCTCTATTTCGCTATCCCAGACTGAATCACTCGTCTTATCAAATCGGTGGATTATCATAGATAATGACACAGTACAGCCTATACTGATGTGATAATTTAAATTTCAAGAATTTGTATTTTTTATATTTACTTAGAAAATAAAGAATTCATTTGGTGTGTCTAATTAAGAGGAATACGACCTGCTGCACATAATTATGAGTAACGCAGGACAACCTTTTGGATTCTGATTCCTTGAGGTTATGGGAAAGTACTTTACTCAGTAACGTAGAAGAGAAATTGAAAAGTGTGAATCAAAAGCACCCTGTTACTTCTACTCTTTCAATACACTACATTTCTTTTCATCTTTTATTTAAGGTAGGGTTAGGTTAGATTAAGTTAACGTCGGCGTCGGGGAGGTAATATTTTGGTTTCCCAACTTGTTTTTAAGGCGTCCACATGCGGGCGTAAAAACTGTCCATCTTGTTGAGACGCGTAGTTACAACAATGGGTATCTCCTAGCCAGATGATTATTTGTAATATCTCCATTAATTTGGCGATGTTCATTACATAACCGTTGCATCCTCTGGATTTGTTTAAAGTCTTGTTTTTAATTTTAACGTCAACCGTAATTCGTAGAAAATCTGTATCAATGCCGTGTTGATAACTCCTACAGCGGTTTTAGAATGACATATACAGGGTGGTAAAGATCAGACCAACACCTATCTTTGCGGACGTCCCCCAATAATGCCGTCGGAGGACGTCACTATGCTACAGTGTAGACCTCGTATACAGGGTGTAAGTTAATACGTATCATTGTAACTAAATGGGACATTTCTATGGGTTTAATAGGGTAAATGCCTGGTGGCTAGAAGCATTGCAGTGGGACAGATCTCAGCCTCGTAATTCACTAGACTTAACTACGAGACAATTTATTTAACAACTTTAATAATAAGATTTTGATTGAATTGAATCGACAAGAGTCCTGAAACACCAAATTTGAATCCGTACGGTAAGCACATCAGCGTAAATGCTCAATGTGAGGGAAATTAGTGGTTCAGCCATTGACGAACATTGACCGCCCCAATTTGGTGGGGCTCCATCCTGTTTTAACAACATGTTGTGAATCACTAATAATGGCAATGCTTCTATCGCGTAAATAAACTCGTATAGCAGGAAGTCCAAGTACAGTTCTCTAGTAATGTTCGCATCGAAGAAAAAGGGACCGATAATTCGGTTCCCAAGAATGCCAACCCAGACATTTACCTTCCATCGAATTTGATGGTAATGATGTCTTAACCAATAGGGATTGTGATGGGTCAGTTATGCATATTATGACGGTTTACCATACCATCCCTGTGATATGGAGCCTCGTCTGAAAACAGCACCTTTTGCAAAAATAGTGGATCGGCTGCAATTAGGTCACGCATGGTAACACAAAGGTCTTGCCGTCTTAGGTAATCGTCTTCTGTTAAGACTTGAAGGAGGTGGATATGATAGGGCCGGTAGTGGTGGCGATGTAAAATAGCAACAACAGTAGCATGGCTTAGTTCAACCTCCTGTGCGACCGATCTACTGGTATGAGGATTGGCTTCAAAACGTGCTACAATATCAACTTCTCGGTCTTCATTACCGAGTACACGGTTTCGCCAACGTTCACGGTCCTGTACGACGAACGCACCGAACTCGAGAAGGTTGTCTCTAATGTCGGTGAAGGTACTTCGAGCCGGGTGGCGTCGGTGGGGGAAGCGTTCTGCATAAAGGACTGCCGCTCGACGTACGCTACCTGTGTCATTCACCCAAAATAAACATCATGTCCAATTTTTCCTGGTTGGAATAGGCTGGCTTTCGACTTCAACACGGGTCTTACTACAGTAAGACGAACTGAGATGGTACCTTAGGGCGCACAAGTTTGATTAAACAAAGTTCTTTTTTCTCCGTGTCAAAGGGAACTTTGGCCTTCTACTTCAAAAATCTTTCTAACGAAACCTCGTATGGATTCCTTATCTTCACCAAACGTGTTTTATTATCGGCCACTCATTATTGGACTATGACGTACGTTACCTAGATCAAATGTTGTAAAAACATACTGTAGCAATAATGAGTGACCAATAGTACAACACGTTTGGTGAAGTTAAGGAATCCATGAGTTTTCGTTAGAAAGATTTTTGAAGTAGAAGGCCGAAGTTCCCTTTACGCGGAAAAAAAATAACTTTGTTTAATGAAACGTGTGCGCCCTAAGGTACCATCTAAGTTCGCGTTACCGTAGTTGACTCGTGTTGTAGTCGAAAGCCAGCCTATTCCAACCAGAAAAAATTTGACATTATGTTTAATTTGGGTGAATGTCTAGGTAACGTACGTCAAGCGGTAGTGCTTAATGCAGAACATTGCCCCCACCGACGCCATCCGGTTCGAAGCAGCTTCATCGACATTAGAGACAGCCTTATCGAGTTCGGTGGGTTCGTCATGCAGGACCGGGAACGTAGGCGAGACCGTATACTCGGTTAAGAAGACCGAGAAGTGGATATTGTAGCTCGTTTTGAAGCAAATCCTCATACCAGTAGTAGATCGGTCACACACGAGGTTGAACTAGGCCATGCTTCTGTTCTTGCCATTAAACATCAATGGAATCACTCCTCATATACTGGCAAATGCATTGCAAGACCTGGAAAGTCGCCTCAAAGAGTGCCTACACCACATCGAACATTTACGCTGATGTGCTTACCGTAACCGTACGGATTCAGTTTTGGCGTTTCAGGCCTCGCGTCAATTCAATTCAATCACTATCTCATTATTAAAGTTGTTAAATAAAATGTCTCATTATTAAAGTTGTTAAATAAAATGTCTATGAGTTAAGTCATCTAGATAATTACGAGTTTCAGATCTGTGCCTCTTCAATGTTTCTAGCCATCTGGCATTTACCCTATTAAATCCATAGAAAGGTCTCATTTGATTACAATGACACGTATTTACTTACACCCTGTATACGAGGTCACACTGTAGTATAGTGACGTCCACAAAGATAGGTGTTGGTCTGATCTTTACCACCCTGTATATTTTCTATGGTGCCAGAACGCGCGAGAACCGTAGGCTCTACAATAGTCCCATGAAGTAGTATTGCGAGGAAATTTTATTTTTAAAATTTCGATATAGAGGCGATTATTAAATATGTATTTTTTTTACTGTTTCTATACTGCATAATATATATAATTTGAATCGTTGCTTAATTATCTTACGAAAATGCTACCCAATTTCCATTTTATAGTTCATGAATAATCGGTCACATACTCACTTTAAAAAAGACATATTAAATGTAGCCTAACTAACCCAAATCAACCCATATTGTATATTATATCAAAAATGTCTTTGCGAACAAAGACCCAGAAGGACATGTTATGGCCTTGAATGTCTGAAATGACAGATATTAAATTTTCTTTTAAAACATTCAATTTAAATACAATTAAATTTTCTTTTAAAACATGAAATTTAAATACAATTAAATTTTCTTTTAAAACAAGAAATTTAAATATAATTCGATTTTCTTTGAAAACGAAATTTAAATATAATCACAATCTGGCACGATTTAGAGTTTCAAATTTCAAAACAACTGATTTTATTCACTCGGAAATATTTAAGAAAAAACATAACAGACGATTTTCTCCCATTGACGACGCTTAACATTAAATTTCGCTTAATAATTTTTCACTGAAAACGTGTATTGAACTGTTATTTTTCAGTATAACGCGAGTCCACTTTTCTTAATTTAACCCGAATTCCACGACTCGCAATTGAACGGATCGTTAAAAATGTTCGCGGGTTTATTGGAATGGGTCTATGATAAAGGGAAATGTGTTTTTTAAAGCCCGTTTAAAGACAACTTCTTTTCTAACTTAGCAGACGACGCAAACCATAACAATTTGTACTTTCTAAGCTATATTGTGCGCGCAAGGGAAGAGAATTTCAAAGCGACGAATTTTAGAGCGGATAAGGTTTTTAAATAAATTTTAATACTTTCATTTTTCTTTTCATTAAAACCGTACAATTTAAATGATGATTTCCATAAGGGACCACAAATTAGTTATTAGGAGTTATAATAAAACATTATCCATGGATTAGGTTTGTTCGTTTGCAACCTTAATTAAAAATTAAATTATGGGTAATTTTTTATCCTTTAAATTCCTTGTATAAGCATTCATAAGCTAACATGAACGAATTTCCTTGACTAAAGTCGAGGAATTTTAACAAAACATTATCCATGGATTAGGTTTGTTCGTTTGCAACCAAGATTAAAAATTAAAATATGAGGAATTTTTTCCCTTTAAATTCCTTTTATAAGCATTCACAAGCTAACATGAACGAATTGCCTCGACTAAAGTCGAGGAGTTATAATAAAACATTATCCATGGATTAGGTTTTTTCGTTTGCAACCTAAATTAAAAATTAAAATATGGGGAATTTTAATTCCCTTTAAATTCCTTGTATAAGCATTCATAAGCTAACATGAACGAATTTCCTAGACTAAAGTCGAGGAGTTATAATAAAACATTATCCATAGAAAACATTATCCAATTAAAGTATGAGATCATATCGTAGAACTTTGATTCTATGCCTAAAGCCAAAGCTAAATTTAGGGAATTTTTCTATCGAACGAAAAATTTAATATCTGTCACTTCAGACATTCAAGGCCATAATATGTCCTTCTTGTTGAGATAATCGACAGCTCCCTTAAAAAAATACAAACCGGATCTTATACGGTTTTAGTCTAGAGTTGTTTTTTTAGAAATGGTATATAAACCTTTGTATCAATGTTATCAGTTCACATTAAAGTTTTATTCGTTACATTAAGTTGTTTTTATTTCACTCTTAGATCGCGGTTAGAAATCCTACACTTCTGGGTCTTTGTTCGCAAAGACATTTTTGATATAATATCTGTCACTTCAGTCTAAAACGAAAGTGTCAACTTCTATATTAAAAGACAAGCCCTTTAAAAATTGATTCAGTCAAATCTCTACATTTTTACAAGTACCCTTTAATCACAATTAAAATTAGTTTTTTCATAATTTTTGATGTTAATAGCCGCGGCAGTCGCACTTGATTCAGTCAAATCTCTACATTTTTACCAGTGTCCTTTAAACTCAATTAAAATATTTTTTTTTTCATAATTTTTGATGTTAATAGATGCGGCAGCCAAACTAAATTCAGTCAAATCTCTACATTTTTACCAGTGCCCTTTAAACCCAATTAAAATAAATTTTTCATCATTTTTGATGTTAATAGTTGCGGCAGCCGCACTTGATTCAGTCAAACCTCTACATTTTTACCAGTGCCCTTTAATCCCAATTAAAATTAATTTTTTCATCTTTTTTGATGTTAATAGACGAATTCGGAATTGAAGAGGAACTTGCAGGGGCAGCCTCCATTGGAGTACACTCTTTACGCGCCGATCTCTTAAGAGATGTCAGTATTGTAGTTCCCATTCTGATCCGCTATGACGAGAGAGACAAACTAGGCGATCGATAATTCATCCCCTCTCGCGTTTCCCATAGCAGCGGTTGTAATGCGTGGATAGGTACGAGAGCGAGAGATAGAGTGAGGGGCAGGCGCGCCATCTATTGCGATAATTCATCATTATATTTGCACCTAGCCCCTAGAAGTTGGTTTATGAGTATGGACATTCCGAATTCGTCAATAGCTGCGGCAGCCGCACTTGCTTCAATCAAATCTCTACACATTTACCAGTGCCCTTTAAACTCAATTAAAATTAATTTTTTCATCATTATTGATGTTAATACCTCCGACAGCCGCAGCGAAATCTTCGTATTTTTTCCATTACCCTTTATACTAAATTTAAATTAATTTTTTCATTATTTTGGATCTTAATACCTTCCTTATTGCCGTTCGAAATGCCAAGTCGTTCGGAATTTCACATTTTTAAAATGGAGAGTACTTTTAAGTTTTAAGGCGGAGAAATTGAAACTTAATGTTATTCTATGGGATTTAGATTTTTTGTAAGAGACTTACCTTTCAGACTTATTTTCTAATGATTCCAGATATTTTTCGGGCTTTATTTTAAGATTAATATCATAATTTTACAAAGATTAGTTTGGCCACAGCCTATTTATAAAAACGGCAAAAATATGAAGGAGGAGAAATTAAGTCATTACCGTTAAATACCCATAGCCTCCAAACCAAGCGCGATCCTGCGCGTGAATTTAAAAAGCTAAAGAAAACCTAAGCCTAATTTGTCAAATAAGGCTTAGGTTTTTGCCCTTTCAATTTCTCCGCTTTAATTTTTCATCCGTTTTCATAAATAGATTGTGGGTCAACTAATTTGTAAAATTATGAAATTAGTCTTAAAATAAAGCTTGAAACTTAATTCATACCACACGGAAAATACAAGTCTGAAAAATATCGGAAGTATTAGAAAATAAACGAGAAAGGTAAGCCACTTTCAAAAAACCAAATCCCATAGAATAACATTACGAATTTGGCCATGCGCGAAACCAACTAAGTACCAAAAAAAAAAGGTCAACTTCAGAATTAATTTTAAAATACTTAGACTTAATATTTTTAAATGAAACTTGAAAAATTCAACATTCAAACCTTGGTCTACCCTTTAAAAGTGATTTTAACTGTAACAAATAATTCCTCTTTTAGTTCTGTCAATCACTGGACTTGTCCTCGAAAAAGTCGATTTTAATGTTATTTCAATAGGGAAATGGAGCGTTCTGATGGACTAAAGGTCCAATTTTTTAAGGAAATCAAAATTGCATTACAGATGATGATCAGTCCATAACGTAGAACCCTACCGGTTTCTCCGAATTGTTTCTAAAAAGAGAGCCGCAAATACAATAAACTTCCAAAAACGAAGTTAATAAGAACCAATTTATTGTATACTTTACGAATATATTTATTTTTTTAGGTATTTATCACCATATTACTTGGGTTACTTATTTTATCCGTAATTCTCAGAATAATTGAAAAGATTTCGGATTCAAATACGTCGAAATTCTCATTTGGAGATTATCTCCATGGAATGATAAATGATATTTTGACCCTCTTCAAAAGTAAGTCAATGTGTAACTTTCAGGATGACCACAATTCCTATATTTTATAATTTTTCCTATATTTTCAATGTGGTCCTATAAGTTCCTATTATTTAGACCATTTTCATATATTTTCCTTTTGTTATTTTTGCGTTTTAAATGGTGCACAAAATATGAAGTGAAATATTTTAATAGAGATGGCGCAGAAAAAATAAAAAATGAAATATTTTAGGAAATTAAGTTAATTGTCACCCGATTCACTATGTTTAGCTTTTAAAATGAGAAATCACGCGCTTTTCATTCCTAAATCTATATTTTACTCTAATTTTTGCAGTAATTCTTATAAATCGATGGAAAATTTCCTATTTTCCTATCATATTTTCGTGTTTTTGTTGTAGTCACCCTAAAGTATTCATTTAGTCGCTCATTTACAATGTCAGATCCAAACGCCATCTTTCTCTTGTTGAAATCATATTGATCAAAAATAATCCTCATTTTGTGGAGATTCGGGTTTCTGATCATTAAAATACATCTCGGAGCGAGCGTCAACGCCGAACTAGCCATTTCGAAAACGTATTTAATCGACAAGTTTCGCGACGTGTTAGATCGGCCTCAATTACAACCATTGTTGTACAATAGTACCAAATATCACGTTTATTTCAAGGTAAATTCTTCGGAACACGAAATAACCTTTTGGATATAATATAATACAATTGTTACTACATTTAGAACGCCGACAATATCGAAGAAAAGGCTATATGGCGACAAGCAGAACGTACCAAAAGCGTAATTAACATGGTCAAGTTGAAAGATTATCGTCATGATATTTCTCGTGGCAAAAGCTTATTAATTGGAGGAACCGAAGATATTACTCAAGCCTAAACTCAGCTGTGTCGCGATATTGAACCGACGCCTCGACTACACGTTAGTCGCCGACCAAGTACTTGGTTGTCCAACGCCTTTCTCATTTCCCGTTCGCTTCCCAAGAAGTTGCTCGATGATATGTAGATCGGGGTTTGGACAAAATAATCCACAACTATCAGTTAATCATAAAAAAATAATCGGAAAAATATTCGCGATTACATTGGATTTATCATAGACTTTTTTCGAAAAATTTTAAGTTATGAATAAAGATAAAATAATCAGAAATTTTCTTGTCCAAACCCCGATCTCTAATTATATGAATGTCGCGTAAGTATATTTTAATATTTTTTAAAACTAATTACTTAAAGCGAGGCTATCACGTATTTTTCATGAACTCCAATTTGAAATTGAGTAGCATTTTCGGAAAGATCGTTAAAATCGATTCAAAATATACATATGCAGAATACACTTGAAAAACAAATGCTTTGAAATATTCTAACGGTCAACCCATTTTGGCGTGAAATATGTGAGAAGGAAGGGATCGCTTGATTGGCTGATTTTTAGCACCCGCAAACATGCCAAAAAGTATTCTCTCACGTTTTATCTATGCGGCTGCAACAGCTTCCCCGAGATCGGGTTTAATTTATGTTCGTTAAAAGTTAATTTTTGTCTTAAACGGCAGATAAAACATATCTTTGTAACAAAAAACCGGCAGACCATAAGATAGACTGGAGTGAAATAGCGCGAAGTTAACCTCAAATAGAATGGCTCGCGGAACGACCGACATTTTTACAGTGATAGATTAACCCACAGGTTCTAGCCAAAACAGAGCAGACTGAGTTTATCTGCTGATTCCAGATCAGATGCTCGTCAAACCAGACGCCCAGATATTTATACGCGGTCACCCTATTCAGCGGGACATAATTTACCATTAGAGGCGTATCACAGGTAGTATTTTTCCCTTTATTAATTAGTTTCAGGCAGGTACTGTAGTAACATTATTTCCAAAGTCCTTAATATTCATATTTAGAAGTTTAAATCAACAAAAAATGAAACAAACTAATTAAATTAAATTGGTAGACGCTTAAGTTAAATTGGTGGCCGATAAAGTTAAATTGGGGTTGATTAAGTTAAATTGGTGGCCTATTATGATAAATTGGTCGGCAATTAAGTTAAATTGGTCGGCAATTTAGTTAAATTGGTCAGCAATTTAGTTAAATTCTTCGGCAATTTAGTTAAATTGGTCGGCAATTTAGTTTAATTGGTAAGCCATCAAGTTTAATTGGTCGGCAATCAAGTTAAATTGCTCGGCAATCAAGTTTAATTGGTCGGCAATCAAGCTAAATTGGTCGGCAATCAATCTAAATTGGTCGGCAATCAAGTTAAATTGGTCGTCAATTAAGTAAAAATGAGAGGCAATTAATTTAAATTGGTCGTCCATTAAGTAAAAATGGGGGGCAATTAATTTAAAATGAGGGGCAATTAATTTAAAATGATAGGCAATTAAGTTAAAATGGGAGGCTATTAATTTATCATGGTACTAAATTAAGCTAAAATGGTACAATTTTTGGGATGACATTGGTCCTACTTAAAACATCTGACCTTCCTACATCGTAATTGGTTTTTAATTTTCGTGAAATCTTCGATTTTCGAAAATTATTGCGCAGATAGCGCGTGGCTGGCTGGCTGGCTGGTTTTCGCGTATGTGGTGAAGCGCTAATAATAAAATTTCAAACTGTAACTACAATTTGAAATTTCGCGATAGAAATTTATTTTTTGCTTCACCATTCATCTCATAGATAGCGGTCCCACTTCCAATTTTTAAATATTAATTTCAATGAAGAAATTTTTTCGCCTCGACCGGGCCGCGAAATCCGGTCCCTGGCGTGGTAGTTCACTACTTTACCACTTTGCTACGCTTGCCTTGGTGTAGAGATGACTTTTTCCTTATATAGATGCGTTCCGGAGACTAAAGCTAGGCGGGGGCAAGACAGCGGGGAAAAAACGGCGCCGCTCGCGCCTCTCTCTGTCTAGATGGTGAAAATACAAATATATTTATACATGAAACACGCCCGTTGCCTAGAGCCTTAAGGGGGGCAAGATAACGCGTGAGGGGTCCCGTCGCGTTTCTCTCTCTCACCCCTTGCTTTGGAAACGCGTTGAGTCTAGCTGGGGGAAGGGGTTCTGCCTCATATGCCTCTCTTTCTCCTGAAAATACTACATTTTAAGCTACACCAAAAGTGTAGCTATTACATTCAGTGGTTCGCCGCCGTCGTCGCCGCCTTTCGAAAGTACGAAATTCGCGAAAATCAAGCATTCGCGTAGAAGCTCGCGTAGAAGAAAATAAATAATATTAGATATAAAGCCGCGTTCACAAGATACATTAATAAAGATTAGATATAAAGGCGCGTTCACACGGGTTACTAATTAGAAAATTAATAACAAACGGGGTTATAAGTTGAAAATATAAAATGATTAGATGTAAAGGCGCGTTCACACAGGTTTATAATTTGAAAATAGATATTAGATATAAAGCCGCGTTCACAAGATAATTTAGTAAAGATTAGACATAAAGGAGCGTTCACACGGGTTAATTTGAAAATAAATAATATTAGATATAAAGCCGCGTTCACAAGAAAAGTTAATAAAAATTAGATATAATGGCGCGTTCACACGGGTTAATAATTTGGAAAAAAATAATATTAGATATAAAGCCGCGTTCACAAGATAAATTAATAAAAATTAGATATAAAGCAGCGTTCACAAGATAAATTAATAAAGATTTGATATAAAGCCGCGTTCACAAGATAAATTAATAAAGATTAGATATAAAGGCGCGTTCACACGGGTTTATAAGTTGAAAATAAATAAATATTAGATATAAAGCCGCGTTCACAAGATAAATTAACAATGATTAGATATAAAAATAAAAGTGGAACAATGAAAAAGTGGAAAAATGAAAAGTGGAAAAATGAAGTGTCATTGGTTTCAAGTGTCATTGGTGTAGCTATTCTTATGGGCTTGACCATCTTGTATTCACTGTTATATATGCAACATTCGAGACATAATACACGGCGTAGGAAATTGTATCGCGGACTTTCTTGACGAAGATATTCCCACCGTCATAGTTGGGGATTTCAATATTAACCTCTTGGAGACATCAAAAGTTGAAGTAGAAAAACTCTTGGAATTTTTCACTGATAATGAGTTTCAACTCTTGCGAGATCTTAGTCTGATAGAATCAACAGATGGAGGCACTCAACTGGATTTGGCGTTTGGGAATGCAAATTTTTGCAGTCTTTTTTGCAGTGGATACAGAGAATGTTATTATTCTTACCATAAAGGAATTTGCTTATATTTGAAATAAAAATCAACTTGAAGTCTTCAGTATTATTAAAGAATATATCTATGGAGTTTCAGAATAAATAATCAATCTAGAGGCTACCAAACTCCCCCCCCCCCCCATAAGTCTATTGGAATTGTTGGCTGGGGGCAGATATATAGAGTGCTTGTTTTTTTTTTAAAACGTACATCCATTGCATAGATTAGTTCCTAGCCATTAAAATACTACGGATTTAATATATCAAAAGTACCATGAAAACCAATTGTGCATCCAATTACAGTTCAATTCAACTCTATTCATGCTGAGCTCAGTTTCATTCAACTCTAGTCTTGCTGAGCTCAGTTTCATTCAACTCTAGTCTTGCTGAGCTCAGTATCCTTCAAGTCTAGTCTTGCTGAGCTCAGTTTCATTCAACTCTAGTCTTGCTGAGCTCAGTTTCATTCAACTCTAGTCTTGCTGAGCTCAGTTTCATTCAATTCTAGCCATGCTGAGCTCAGTTTCATTCAACTCTAGCCATGCCGAGCTCAGTTTCATTCAACTCTAGACTTGCTGAGCTCAGTTTCATTCAACTCTAGTCTTGCTGAGCTCAGTATCCTTCAACTCTAGTCATGCTGAGCTCAGTATCCTTCAACTCTAGTCTTGCTGAGCTCAGTATCCTTCAACTCTAGTCTTGCTGAGCTCAGTTTCCTTCAACTCTAGTCTTGCTGAGCTCAGTTTCATTCAACTCTAGTCTTGCTGAGCTCAGTTTCATTCAAATCTAGTCTTGCTGATCTCAGTTTCAATCAACTCTAGTCTTGCTGAGCTCAGTTTCAATCAACTCTAGTCTTGCTGAGCTCCGTTTCATTCAACTCTAGTCTTGCTGAGCTCAGTTTCAATCAACTCTAGTCTTGCTGAGCTCAGTTTCATTCAACTCTAGTCTTGCTGAGCTCAGTTTCATTCAACTCTAGTCTTGCTGAGCTCAGTTTCATTCAACTCTAGCCATGCTGAGCTCAGTTTCATTCAACTCTAGCCATGCCGAGCTCAGTTTCATTCAACTCTAGCCATGCCGAGCTCAGTTTCATTCAACTCTAGTCTTGCTGAGCTCAGTTTCATTCAACTCTAGTCTTGCTGAGCTCAGTTTCATTCAACTCTAGTCTTGCTGAGCTCAGTTTCATTCAACTCTAGTCTTGCTGAGCTCAGTTTCATTCAACTCTTGTCTTGCTGAGCTCAGTTTCATTCAACTCTAGTCTTGCTGATCTCAGTTTCAATCAACTCCAGTCTTGCTGAGCTCAGTTTCAATCAACTCTAGTCTTGCTGAGCTCAGTTTCATTCAACTCTAGTCTTGCTGAGCTCAGTTTCAATCAACTCTAGTCTTGCTGAGCTCAGTTTCATTCAACTCTAGTCTTGCTGAGCTCAGTTTCATTCAACTCTAGTCTTGCTGAGCTCAGTTTCATTCAACTCTAGTCTTGCTGAGCTCAGTTTCATTCAACTCTAGTCTTGCCGAGCTCAGTTTCATTCAACTCTAGCCATGCCGAGCTCAGTTTCATTCAACTCTAGCCATGCCGAGCTCAGTTTCATTCAACTCTAGTCTTGCTGAACTCAGTTTCATTCAACTCTAGTCTTGCTGAGCTCAGTTTCATTCAACTCTAGTCTTGCTGAGCTCAGTTTCATTCAACTCTTGTCTTGCTGAGCTCAGTTTCATTCAACTCTAGTCTTGCTGATCTCAGTTTCAATCAACTCTAGTCTTGCTGAGCTCAGTTTCAATCAACTCTAGTCTTGCTGAGCTCAGTTTCATTCAACTCTAGTCTTGCTGAGCTCAGTTTCAATCAACTCTAGTCTTGCTGAGCTCAGTTTCATTCAACTCTAGTCTTGCTGAGCTCAGTTTCATTCAACTCTAGTCTTGCTGAGCTCAGTTTCATTCAACTCTAGTCTTGCTGAGCTCAGTTTCATTCAACTCTAGTCTTGCTGAGCTCAGTTTCATTCAACTCTAGCCATGCCGAGCTCAGTTTCATTCAACTCTAGCCATGCCGAGCTCAGTTTCATTCAACTCTAGTCTTGCTGAACTCAGTTTCATTCAACTCTAGTCTTGCTGAGCTCAGTTTCATTCAACTCTAGTCTTGCTGAGCTCAGTTTCATTCAACTCTAGTCTTGCTGAGCTCAGTTTCATTCAACTCTAGTCTTGCTGAGCTCAGTTTCATTCAACTCTAGTCTTGCTGAGCTCAGTTTCATTCAACTCTAGTCTTGCTGAGCTCAGTTTCATTCAACTCTAGTCTTGCTGAGCTCAGTTTCATTCAACTCTAGTCTTGCTGAGCTCAGTTTCATTCAACTGTAGTCTTGCTGAGCTCAGTTTCATTCAACTCTAGTCTTGCTGAGCTCAGTTTCATTCAACTCTAGTCTTGCTGAGCTCAGTTTCATTCAACTCTAGTCTTGCTGAGCTCAGTATCCTTCAAGTCTAGTCTTGCTGAGCTCAGTTTCATTCAACTCTAGTCTTGCTGAGCTCAGTTTCATTCAACTCTAGTCTTGCTGAGCTCAGTTTCATTCAACTCTAGCCATGCTGAGCTCAGTTTCATTCAACTCTAGCCATGCCGAGCTCAATTTCATTCAACTCTAGCCATGCCGAGCTCAGTTTCATTCAACTCTAGTCTTGCTGAGCTCAGTTTCATTCAACTCTAGTCTTGCTGAGCTCAGTTTCATTCAACTCTAGTCTTGCTGAGCTCAGTTTCATTCAACTCTAGTCTTGCTGAGCTCAGTTTCATTCAACTCTAGTCTTGCTGAGCTCAGTTTCATTCAACTCTAGTCTTGCTGAGCTCAGTTTCATTCAACTCTAGTCTTGCTGAGCTCAGTATCCTTCAAGTCTAGTCTTGCTGAGCTCAGTTTCATTCAACTCTAGTCTTGCTGAGCTCAGTTTCATTCAACTCTAGTCTTGCTGAGCTCAGTTTCATTCAACTCTAGCCATGCTGAGCTCAGTTTCATTCAACTCTAGCCATGCCGAGCTCAGTTTCACAACTCTAGCCATGCCGATCTCAGTTTCATTCAACTCTAGCCATGCCGAGCTCAGTTTCATTCAACTCTAGTCTTGCTGAGCTCAGTTTCATTCAACTCTAGTCTTGCTGAGCTCAGTTTCAATCAACTCTAGTCTTGCTGAGCTCAGTTTCATTCAACTCTAGTCTTGCTGAGCTCAGTTTCATTCAACTCTAGTCTTGCTGAGCTCAGTTTCATTCAACTCTAGTCTTGCTGAGCTCAGTTTCATTCAACTCTAGTCTTGCCGAGCTCAGTTTCATTCAACTCTAGCCATGCCGAGCTCAGTTTCATTCAACTCTAGCCATGCCGAGCTCAGTTTCATTCAACTCTAGTCTTGCTGAACTCAGTTTCATTCAACTCTAGTCTTGCTGAGCTCAGTTTCATTCAACTCTAGTCTTGCTGAGCTCAGTTTCATTCAACTCTTGTCTTGCTGAGCTCAGTTTCATTCAACTCTAGTCTTGCTGATCTCAGTTTCAATCAACTCTAGTCTTGCTGAGCTCAGTTTCAATCAACTCTAGTCTTGCTGAGCTCAGTTTCATTCAACTCTAGTCTTGCTGAGCTCAGTTTCAATCAACTCTAGTCTTGCTGAGCTCAGTTTCATTCAACTCTAGTCTTGCTGAGCTCAGTTTCATTCAACTCTAGTCTTGCTGAGCTCAGTTTCATTCAACTCTAGTCTTGCTGAGCTCAGTTTCATTCAACTCTAGTCTTGCTGAGCTCAGTTTCATTCAACTCTAGCCATGCCGAGCTCAGTTTCATTCAACTCTAGCCATGCCGAGCTCAGTTTCATTCAACTCTAGTCTTGCTGAACTCAGTTTCATTCAACTCTAGTCTTGCTGAGCTCAGTTTCATTCAACTCTAGTCTTGCTGAGCTCAGTTTCATTCAACTCTAGTCTTGCTGAGCTCAGTTTCATTCAACTCTAGTCTTGCTGAGCTCAGTTTCATTCAACTCTAGTCTTGCTGAGCTCAGTTTCATTCAACTCTAGTCTTGCTGAGCTCAGTTTCATTCAACTCTAGTCTTGCTGAGCTCAGTTTCATTCAACTCTAGTCTTGCTGAGCTCAGTTTCATTCAACTGTAGTCTTGCTGAGCTCAGTTTCATTCAACTCTAGTCTTGCTGAGCTCAGTTTCATTCAACTCTAGTCTTGCTGAGCTCAGTTTCATTCAACTCTAGTCTTGCTGAGCTCAGTATCCTTCAAGTCTAGTCTTGCTGAGCTCAGTTTCATTCAACTCTAGTCTTGCTGAGCTCAGTTTCATTCAACTCTAGTCTTGCTGAGCTCAGTTTCATTCAACTCTAGCCATGCTGAGCTCAGTTTCATTCAACTCTAGCCATGCCGAGCTCAATTTCATTCAACTCTAGCCATGCCGAGCTCAGTTTCATTCAACTCTAGTCTTGCTGAGCTCAGTTTCATTCAACTCTAGTCTTGCTGAGCTCAGTTTCATTCAACTCTAGTCTTGCTGAGCTCAGTTTCATTCAACTCTAGTCTTGCTGAGCTCAGTTTCATTCAACTCTAGTCTTGCTGAGCTCAGTTTCATTCAACTCTAGTCTTGCTGAGCTCAGTATCCTTCAAGTCTAGTCTTGCTGAGCTCAGTTTCATTCAACTCTAGTCTTGCTGAGCTCAGTTTCATTCAACTCTAGTCTTGCTGAGCTCAGTTTCATTCAACTCTAGCCATGCTGAGCTCAGTTTCATTCAACTCTAGCCATGCCGAGCTCAGTTTCACAACTCTAGCCATGCCGATCTCAGTTTCATTCAACTCTAGCCATGCCGAGCTCAGTTTCATTCAACTCTAGTCTTGCTGAGCTCAGTTTCATTCAACTCTAGTCTTGCTGAGCTCAGTTTCATTCAACTCTAGTCTTGCTGAGCTCAGTTTCATTCAACTCTAGTCTTGCTGAGCTCAGTTTCATTCAACTCTAGTCTTGCTGAGCTCAGTTTCATTCAACTCTAGACTTGCTGAGCTCAGTTTCATTCAACTCTAGTCTTGCTGAGCTCAGTATCCTTCAACTCTAGTCTTGCTGAGCTCAGTATCCTTCAACTCTAGTCTTGCTGAGCTCAGTTTCCTTCAACTCTAGTCTTGCAGAGCTCAGTTTCCTTCAACTCTAGTCTTGCTGAGCTCAGTTTCATTCAACTCTAGTCTTGCTGAGCTCAGTTTCAATCAACTCTAGTCTTGCTGAGCTCAGATTCATTCAACTCTAGTCTTGCTGAGCTCAGTTTCATTCAACTCTAGTCTTGCTGAGCTCAGTTTCATTCAACTCTAGTCTTGCTGAGCTCAGTTTCATTCAACTCTAGTCTTGCTGAGCTCAGTTTCATTCAACTCTAGTCTTGCTGAGCTCAGTTTCAATCAACTCTAGTCTTGCTGAGCTCAGTTTCAATCAACTCTAGTCTTGCTGAGCTCAGTTTCATTCAACTCTAGTCTTGCTGAGCTCAGTTTCATTCAACTCTAGTCTTGCTGAGCTCAGTTTCATTCAACTCTAGTCTTGCTGAGCTCAGTTTCATTCAACCCTAGTCTTGCTGAGCTCAGTTTCATTCAACTCTAGTCTTGCTGAGTTCAGTTTCATTCAACTCTAGGCTTGCTGAGCTCAGTTTCATTCAACTCTAGTCTTGCTGAGCTCAGTTTCATTCAACTCTAGTCTTGCTGAGCTCAGTTTCATTCAACTCTAGTCTTGCTGAGCTCAGTTTCATTCAACTCTAGTCTTGCTGAGCTCAGTTTCATTCAACTCTAGCCATGCTGAGCTCAGTTTCATTCAACTCTAGCCATGCCGAGCTCAATTTCATTCAACTCTAGTCATGCCGAGGTCAGTTTCATTCAACTCTAGTCATGCCGAGGTCAGTTTCATTCAACTCTAGTCATGCCGAGCTGTTTCGTTCATCTCAGTTTCAAAACTGCTGAGCTCAGTTTTATTCAACTCTAGTCATGCTGAGCTTAGTCTCATTCAACTATAGTCATGCTGAGCTCACTTTCATTCAATTCTAGCCATGCTGAGTTCAGTTTCATTCAACTCTAGTCATGTTGAATCGAATACTACATTTGTTGTGAAAGACTCTGTAACCGATTAAAGGAATTTAAAATATCCAAAAATAGCAAAATCTAAATTACCTCGATTTTACTTTTTTTAGGGAAAGTCGTGCTTAACTAACCATTACAAAGTAATTTATAATTTAAAATAATTTAAATCATTTAAAACGTATTATAGAGTACATCTATATTATATAAGTGTCTTCATATCTACCTACGACAGATGTCACGAAAATTATAATATGCCTTGTGCATCTTGTTACTTAAATGGTGCTTGGCTCTTCTTAATATTTTGTGTTGGTGATGGCCCTCAACCCACCCACCCAAACACGCGAGATAAACTGCAAAGGTTTCATTCGAACAGTATATAAATATATATTTGTACTAGCGTGATGAAAATGTTATAAATCAATTTCAACTAAAATCTGAAATACAAACTGAAGCCAAAAACCGATCGAATATCGCGCGTTTCTTCGAAGTTCTTTCCGTTATATATTTGACTTTAATGTTTATGATTTGCGAGTATTGAAAAATATTATTCGATTATCAATTAAATATTTTGAGAAAAACAATGCCGTTTCAAGATATAGCAATATTATACAAAGCGATCTTATCGCCTAATCAAAAACTAATCATTCGAGATTATTTCACGTACAGACGAACTTGGATTATTATAAAATGTTTAAAAATAAAAACTTCGGGCAGTCCGGAAATTCAAAAGTATCGCAAACTATAAAGCTGAAAGTGTACAAATATTGAAATCTTTATTGAAGGTTCGCCAAATGAAATCTTGATTTCGTCGACGATATCATCATTTCGCCAAATGATGTCTTGATTTCGCCGACGATATTTGGATTTCGCCGGCGAAACCTTGATTTTGCCGACAATTTCGCCAACGATCTCATGATATCGTCATTTCGCCAAATGATTTCTTGATTTCGTCAAAGGTATCGTGATTTGGCCAAATTATATCTTGATTTCGCCTACGATATCAGAATTTCACCGAGATATCTTGATCGCGCCAACGATATCATGATTTCGCCGACAATATCATAATTTCGCAAATTTTATCTTGATTTCACAAACAATATCTTTATTTCGCCAATATTAAAGTCATTTCGCCAACAATATCGTGATATCACCGATGATACAGTCATTACGCCGACGATATCATGATTTCGTCAGTGATTTAATCATTAATTTCTGAAAATATATTGATTCGTAATTTTATTCCACGGATTCTAGACTACTCTAAAGAGTGCTCGACTTTTGTTTTACCACGTACGATATACCTAAACGTAGTTTTGTCGCAGTAAACCAAATAAAAGGGGGTACGTTAATTAAATAATGTATTTATACTTTAAATATTAATTACTTGGAATGTGACTCGCGTGTTTTCCATCGTATGTAAGTGTAAATTCTTATTATTTTGGGTCGATGTTTCTCTCGCGAAATAAGCGCGAATTGTTTTTCTAGGCTGGTGTTTTTTTTATTTTTCTGGATTGTGAAAAGGTCAAGTTCCAAAAAACCGACCGTTACGAGTATTCTTGTGCAAAAGCGCGCGGCAGTATAGAACGTAAGCGTCTACTTGACGATAGTTCAAGCGCTTAATCTTTCTCATTTGCCGAAACTTTTCTCAGAAGTGACTCAACCATACGAAAAAAAATGAATCAAATGGGGACTCTTAATTGAACGTAGCGTACTTCTAGTTATCTTTACTGATTATTTGCGAAAATTACGCGTTTAAGGAAGTTTACAAGATGAACGTCTCGGCTTTTCAACGATTAGTTATTTGCGTAATACACGTAAGTCCTACATTGCTAATCAATTGCAGGGTGACCACATAACCTATATTTTATCAGTTTTTTATATATTTTCAATGTGTTCCTATAGGTTTCTATAAATACTATATTACTTTTATTATCTAGAAATTATTTAAAAGTTAAAAATAGGTTTAAATGTACGAAGAAGACACGAGATTAAGATTAAAATAAAAATAGAACTGATATATGTTTACATAATACAAATTGAGGAGACAGTTTCGAGCCGTGGTTCGTTATTCAATCTACGAACCACGAATAACCACGGTTGAAACTGTCTCCTCAATTTGTATTATGTAAATAAATATCAGTTTTATTTATATTTTAATCTTAATCTCGTGTCTTAACCGTACATTTAAACCTATTTTTAACTTTTAAAGTTCCTATAACTTCCTTTTTTTAAGATTTCTTTCATATTTGAGCATTTCCACTCATGTTTTGAATATAGCACTTAAATACTACAAAATTTAAATTTAGTTTTTTTAATTGAAATGCCGTCCAAAAACAATAATTCAGTGAAAAGGTTTCAGGAAATTGAGTCAAGTTTCCTTCCGCTCACTTTGTTTGCTTTTAAAATAAGAAATAAGGCAGTTTTCACAATGAAATTATTGAACCAAAATTCCTTTGGAAGAGCGTATGTTATTATAACTTCATATTTGAAAGCTTTATTTTCTACAATTTCAATAGTAATTGTCTCATATTATTTTATATTTCTAAAAACATTATTCATATATAAGTCGAGGAAAAATTTCCCATTTTTCGCTAATGTTTTGGGGTTTTATTTTATGGTCATCCTGCAATTGTAATATTGTAAGTTGCACGAAGGTTAAAAGATTCAAAGATCGTGGTGGCTCAAATCTCGATCGCGACGACTACATAATTCTTCTTATCTCCTTGTTAGTCTCCGCCATGGTCATCGATCAATTGCTCAATGACTGGCCAACCGTTTGACAGAACTGGAATGCTATTTGATTTCTTCTTTTATTTCACTTCTTCCAACAATTTCAGGTTTATTTATATTTAAATTAAACATAGGGTTATTTAGAGCTCGGATTCGGATATTTTAATCTCCTATAAATTGTTCGTTAATATCAAACCACAAATTATATAAACAGACGAGTATCAAATGGATACGAATTATTCCGAGATAAAATTTTGAAGCTTGTTTAATACACAAATTACGCGTTTATTAGAACGGATAACGCGAACATAGAATTATGACGTTTCTCAAAATTCGTGTAGAAGGAAATATTTTAATCTAAATTGAAAGGAACAGCGACTTAATTGCTACATTCTAGTTTCGAGATCTCTATTTGGGTTAAAATTAGCGAAGAAACTCGAGTTTCAAATTGTTCTGATCGGCGAATAACTCGTATAACGTATCAATTTCCTCTAACAATAAGTACGAGTTCGGATATACGTTAACTCAAATAAGAAATGGATATTTTTTTTCGCGAACGGATTGAAATTCACGATGCTCTTATTCAAATTCAATTAACAAAAGTTACTCGAATTCCGAGCGCTAGGTATATTAACAATGTACACCGTATGGTAATTGATAAAGATGAATAACAAAACCTGGCTCTTATAAACGTCCTCTAACGGCCAAACAGAGCGGGCAAACTAACAATACCTTGAGCTTGGTTGCTACGAATAAAGAAGACGGAGGCGCGCGTGTCTTTGTTATTTCCTACTTTTGCCTAGGACTAGTAAATGTTAAGCAGACTCTGCCAAGCCACGTGACTGTTTGGAATAAGGGCTTGATTTACCAAGCGCGGTCATTCAATTTTTTTCTGACAACTCAATTGATGACGCCAGGAGAAGTATTATGTACGGTATAGAATGTGATAGCTCCGCAGGTGTCAATAGAACTTAAAAAATAGGGGTGCTCTGGAAATCAAGCCTGGACTCCAAACAGTCACGTGCTTAACATGTCTCTTTACTAGCCTTGCTTTTGCTCTCACTTTTTGGAACGTTAGAGGACGCTTATGAACTTGTCTAGATTTTGTAATTAATCTTTATCTCTTCAGTTAGGCGTTCATTAAGATTAAACGCTGGAATCACGCAATCGCGCTCAGTTCCTTCGCTAAGAATTGAGAACTAATTTTAGCTACGAATTTCGATGCGTCGACCTGACCGGAAGCCAACGTTTACAGAATGGTTCTTGGACCGGTCTCCTCGGTAAAATATATAACGACGAATGTCATACGATTCTTTATCCCGCTGGTGTCTTGTACGAACGAATTAAGTACTTCACGTTTTCGGCGGAGATATTTACCGCTCCGATCGCCATGCTCTCCGGTGAACCCATTTCGACTGTTCGAAGCGCCGCCGAGCAATTCTTCAGAACTAATCCCATGGTATACGTCTTCGTCCATTTGTAGTTTCGCTACTTGTTAAAGATATACGTATATTTTGTTAGGTTTTTGTCGCGATTCTACTCGGAATATTTATTCTATCCGTCAATATCGGAATTACTGAAAATATTTCGAGTCCAACATCTGCATTTTCTTTCGGAGATAATCTGTATGGAATGGTAACTGATATACTGGAATTCTTCAAGAGTAAGAGGTTTTTTCGTCAAAATGAGACTGAAGGAAATCGTGTGTAATTCGCCTTAACTTATTTTTTAGATTTCTTAGACCTTATAATATGTTATTTAGTACAAAAAATTTCCAAAATAGTTAAATTGCGAAAAAAAGGTATTTTAAAATTTCGAATATAATTGTCGACCGCCATTTAAACCCTGCTTGAAAACAAGGGGAACACGAGCCAATTAAATCTCGTCTTTTTATTGCAATATTATGTATATAAGCTGCAAACCCCGAAAGGTTGCACCACATTTTCCAAAAATAAATTCAATTTTAATTTCAAGTGTTTTTCTCGAAGCACAGTTGAAGACAGTGGCGCCATCTAACAAATCACGTAATAAGATTTTCCCAAAATAATATTATGATTGGCTGGTGGAACAAGAATTAACTAAGCCAGATGGGTAAAAATCCTGATTTTGTAATAATCATTTAATTAGAGTAAGGGACTTTTTATTATACTGTCTTACTGTTTTATCAACAAAATTGTGCATTCGATTTTCCTCTTAGGCTCTCTTTAAATCATGGATTTAATAACGTTTTTAATATTTAATTATTTTTAAAAATCTTATCAGATCCGAATGACATCCTTCGTTTATTCAAATCATGTCGATCAAAATTACTTCTCGTTTTGTGGAGATTTTCGTTTCTGATCATGAAAATTCATTTAGGAGCGAATGTCAACGCCGAACTAGCCATTTCTAAAACGTTTTTGATTGATGATTATCGCGACCTGCTAGATCGGCCTAATTTGCAGCCATTGATTTTTAAAAACTCGCTATACCACGCGTATTTCAGCGTAAGTGTGGCTAAATTAAAGGGGGGCTGGGGGAAGACGGAATACTACGCAAAAACGTTCTTCGGTAACTGCCCAGGGCCAAGTACATATTCTAGAATTTTCAGACAATTATTAGACACGTTTTTGATATTTAAATTAATTTCTAAAGTTTTATTAAGTTTGCATGAAAGTATAAAGTCTGGTCAATCATATTAATTCAGTCGTCAACAGCTCTATCACGATAGTGTTTCATAGAAACCTGGCTATCCAGATGTCGGAAAAAAATTGTGATATCTGTACCGTACGTTGAAGTTGGATGCTGTTGGGTTCATATGATTGGTTCGATTCTTTACTTCACTTATATTCAAACTTAACCAAACTTTATAAATTAATTTAGCACCAAAAACCTTCATAGTAATTGTTTGAAAATTCTATAGTACGTTTTTTGGTATGGGCAAATCTGCGGAAATAAATTCAAAAGCTGTTAAAGTTTTAACTCCAAGTTTCCCTTTCAAGTCGCGTTTTCAATCTAGGTTCACTGAACAATGGGTCAATCTTATCGGGGAGATAAACATTACAAAATAATTATATTAGGCATAATAGGAAAATATTATTGGGCTAGACTAATTATAATGTATTTTATGTTATATAATTCCGACAACAAACGGTACAAGCTTAGATTTTTTATTAAAGAAAGTGGAAAACGTCGAAGAAAAAGCACTGTGGCGACAAGTAGAACGAACTAAAGGTCTATTCGAAACGGACAAGTTGAAAGATTATCGCCACGACATTTCAAGTGGTAAAAGCGTATTGGTTGCGGATCCCGTTAGCTTCGGAGATGCGTTACCGGAGCTGTGTCGCGATACGGAACCTAAACCTCGTCTTCACATTAGTCGCCGACCAAGTACTTGGTTCTCCAACGCTTTTCTAGTTTCCCGTTCGTTTCCCAAGAAACTCCTTCACGAATTGAATATTTCGTAAGTAACATATCGGCTACTTTCAGTAACTCTCAACGGGAAGAACACGGTTTTTAGAAAATAAGTTTCCGTTGAGTATTTTTGGCAGAAGTTGTTGAACGAATATATTGATACGATGTAAAAAGGCGGTTTCTACCTCGTGGCAAAGGCTTAAAGAATAATTGCTAATAGCGATCGAATCTAACCAAAAAATATAAATCAAGCTTGCTACGTCACAAATTTAAAGTAACTAGATAGCATTCGTCAAAATATGTTAAAATTTCAGTTATAATATTTCCCACTTAAATATAGTTAATTAAATTTGAGATCAATATATCCTACGTCCAGCGGATGATTTCCTTGACTGCCTGATGAACATCGTGACGTTGAAACTGGAAATTCAAAAATACCATTCAATTCTCCGATGAGCTCAGCGCTGAGCCCGTTTAGTGTTACTGAACGTAGCCACAATCGGTAATTTCAGTTTTCGTTTAATGACGTTAAATTTAAGGATTTTTTTGGCCAGAATTCGGCGTTATGTGGAGTTTTCTCACATTGAACACGTCACGGGAAGGGGGTTTTCCGAATATTCTTTTTGTTTATGGAAACCATCGGAACCTAACACGTTTGAGCAAAATAAGAACGTTAATTTCCTATTGTATCTGTGGAGCAGCTTCACTTGGATCTCCATTTTGACATTCGTCATTGAGTTGATAGTATTTTATTTCAAAGGAAAGCTTAGAATCATTTCGATGTCGATGTTGGCAATATTTTGCATTATTGGCACTTTTTTCTGGTCCCAAATTGCTCTATCCTGACTTGAGATGTTGTTGATGATTGACTAAAACTACGGGTGTACCGCGTAGCTGCGGTTCCCTAAAATGTCAACCGCTAGCTGTTTTGCCGACAACAGTGGTTTTTAAACGGACGGAAATAAAACAGATGTATTATGGCGTTAATAAATGAGAAATTACCAAAATAACCCGTCGCAATGTCAGCAATTATAATAAAGTTCAATTCTATGGAGTTGTTTTGATTTTGAACGTCGTGAAAATATCTGTTGCGCTTAACCCCCGTGGGTTATGTGACGTTAATGATAATGATATATGATTTTATTTAAAGTAGGGTAGCGATATACAGTACGTTTAAATACTAATAATCGGGTTAGTACTCCCTCGGTCCTATTGAATGTTTGCAACCGCAAATAAAATCAAATTTTATTTTTTAACAAAACGCATTAATATGAACAATATTTTCTTCGTAGCTTCTTACGGGCGACCTGGTTTTTTGCTTAGCTTTAATAACTGAATGAATATTCAAAGTCTCGGAACTAAAAGCGTGAAATTTGAAATTAATAATTTGAGTATATGCACAGGTAAATCATGCTTCAAGTCTACAACCGGGCATATAACGAATGAACTGAAGGTCTGAGAGTTGTGTCGTCGCAACTTTCGCGCGGGGAGAGAGGAAAAATCTCAAAATTGTAAAACGGCCGAGAAACAGAAGTCGAAATTGCCTTCTCTAGCGGTTAAGATGTAACTGTACGCTTAACTATTTACTAATAATCAGTCAGTTAACTAGTTTAAAAAGGCAATTTAATTATAGACAGGAACTTCAAGTACAGAACTAAGCATTATGGTAGAACTGGTATCCTGGGCGTCGACTGGGAATCTGCCCCGAGGCTGGACTGAGGTCTTCGTTTTATCCTAGGTTATCACATGGTCTCACAGGGTCGAGCAGCCAGGGTAGGTGCAGGCCCTTAGGGTAGAACTCCATGGGTAGATGCAGGAGCCAACGCTGGAAATAAGCCCTTATTCCCATGCCTAGGGATCCCTTTACCATCCCCGTTACAAAGATAGGAACTAAGTAGGCGGTGCTAATTATTTTGCCTTCGTTGAAGTTCGTTCGCGACTTCGCGCGTCGTCTGTAGAATCGTTAAGGGGGGTAGGAAATGTAACTAAGAAACTCGGCTTTCCCCTCTCTCTCGCGAAACGAAAGAGGCCCTCGCCGGGGCGTCGCGAGTTCAAGTTTGATTTACTCTACCAGCAATACTGGGTCATACCGCTCTTCTGTAGAAATTTGGAATACTTAGGGTGGAATCATGGACTGAGGAAATCGGACCTTCATCATTGTAACCCGTAGTATGTCGTCTTGTAGACTTGGGGATGATTTACTTGTGGTATATGTCAATAATTTTGTGCCTGGGAATAAGCTAGTGTCTTTTTGGTTTGTTGGTCGGCTGCCTTTTATGGATTATGTGATGGCCTAGTTGGAATAATTACCCTTAAGAGTTTTTTTGTTAAATGCTTATTGGTTGAAATTACAAATAACGTCATAATAGTCTTAACTTTGTCGCGTCGTAATAGTGAACCTAAGACATTTCGCTATTTTTTTTTAAATACTTTTTTTTATTAATTTAGGGTTTCAACTCGATGACAACCTAGCGTGTTTCGCGAGAGTGGTTCCGCGAAATTGATTTTAAGGTAAGAAACATTTTCGGTTAGTCAACAATTATTTATCATTTATCTTTATTAATTGGCAAAAATGTTTACCGAAGAGAGTATCGTTTTAAGGGATTTTGCAAAATGAATGTTTCTGTATTTCATCCATAGGTTATCTGCATAATACAAGTTAAATAAACTCCACGTATAGTACGTTATACACGCGTATTTATAATATCAAAATCAAGAAGTTTGTATTAACAAAAACAGATGTAAGTGAAATCACGATGTCTCTTACTAAGAATTACTACCTCTACACCCTTTCTAACCTTCGTTATATTCCTACTTTAGTACCACCAAATTGTCCCTCCCCTTAAACACCAGTCAAATCAGTTAGGTATCAAAGTTATCGGTTTCCCAAAATTACGTCATCGTGACGCGAATGACGAAACACGCGTATGTATTCAGTCTTCGAGCGATTAAAAAATCAAACAAGTTGGGAAATCAAAATAGGACCTCCCCGGCTACGACGTAACCTAGCCCAACCCGACGTGAAATATTTAAATTTATAATTGCGTCTTTTCATACTGACGAAGTCAAAATTTGAACCATAAAGGCCAGTAAAGCGTAACATAATAAATCAGATATAGCCAGTGCCTTGATTTCAAAATAAAATATTCTAGCCCGAAATTTAGTATTAAAAGAATTCATATCATAATATAAACAATAAAAAAACACTTTATTTCATAAAAGTGAACAACGCCCCGTACTTTCAGCAAAGGACCAGTAAATTATACCGGCAGATTCTGATATTCGAGACACTCAAGCAGAGAGAATTTACAAAGGGAGCGGAAACTACCTTTGATAGTGCAAAACACGATGCAGCTCAAAAAAGGGGTCGCAGAGGGGGATACATCCGAATAACTGGCCGGGCAAATTTCCGGTCACGTGACAGCAGAATAAAAAACAAAATTTCTCCTCGATTCCCATTGGCTGATTGTTTCTCTCTTCACTCTTCAGGGAGGGATTAGAGCAGAGAGAATTTGTTCACGCAGATCGGATGTATTTAGCATAACTTGTTAAATTAATAAAAAAAAATGACTTATTGTTTCTAGAATAAAACCAAATTAAAGCTAAAAGGTAACTAAATATTTCTATATTATAAACAAATAAAAATTTTCGTGCAAAAATAACCGCATTTGTTTTCAGAAAAAGAAAAAAGTTTAGTCCAAGGCTAAATCAAATGTCAAAGCCCAGAAGGCAATCTGATGAAAGAAGTTTATTGAATCTTGAAAAGTACTGTGGACATAATTCAATGAACGCGACAGCGTTCTATGTTATGGGCCCATCATCATCTGTAATGTTATTTCACAAATTCAGCCTCTAGCCAATCAGAACGCTCCATTTCCCCATTGAAATAACATTAAAATCGACTTTTTCGAGGATATGTCCCTTGCATCGCAGAACTAAAAGAGGAATTATTTGTTACGGTTAAAATCAATTTTGAGTGGTAGAGCAAGTTCGAATGTTGAACTTTTCAAGTTTCATTTAAAAATATTAAGTCTAAATATTTTAAAATTAATTCTAAAGTTGACCCTTTTTTTGGTACTTAGCTAGTTTCGCGCATGGCCAAATTCGTAATGTTATTCTATGGGATTTGGTTTTTTGAAAGTGGCTTACCTTTCAGATTTATTTTCTAATACTTACGGATATTTTTGAAACTTGGATTTTCCGTGTGGTATGAATTAAGATTCGAGCTTTATTTTAAGACTAATTTCATAATTTTGCACCGATTAGTTGGCCCACAATCTATTCATGAAAACGGAGGGAACAACAAGGCGGAGAAATAGATTCGCCAAAAACCTAAGCCTAATTTGACAAATTAGGCTTAGGTTTTATATGGCTTTTTAAAATGACGTGCATGAGGAGCGCTCTTGATTTGGACGCTAATGACCTAATTCTCCTCCTTTATACTTTTGCCGTTTTTATAAATAGACTGTGGCCAAAGTAATCGGTGTAAAATTATGAAATTAATCTTAAATTAAAACCGAAAAATATCTGGAAGCATTAGAAAATGAATCTGAAAGGTAAGTCTCTTTCAAAAAATCTAAATCCCTTGGATCGCAGAACTAAAAGAGGAATTATTTGTTACAGTTATAATCACTTTTAAATGGTAGACCAAGGTTCGAATGTTAAACTTTTCAAGTTTCATTAACAAATATTTAGTCTAAGTATTTTAAAATTAATTTTGAAGTTGACCCATAATTGGCTTTTTTGCTAGTTTCGGTCATGGCCAATTCGTAATGTTATTCTATAGGATTTGGTTTTGTGAAAGTGGCTTACCTTTCAGATTTATTTTCTAATACTTTCAGATATTTTTCAGACTTGAATTTTCCGTGTGGTATGAATTTTTTCAGACTTGAATTTTCCGTGTGGTATGAATTAAGTTTCAAGCTTTATTTTAAGACTAATTTCATAATTTTACACCAATTAGTTGGCCCACAATCTATTTATGAAAACGGACGAAAAATTAAAGCGGAGAAATTGAGTGGGCAAAAACCTATGCCTTATTTGACAAATTAGGCTTAGGTTTTCTATAGCTTTTTACATTCACGTGCAGGAGCGCGCTTGGGTATTGAACGCTAATGACTTAACTTCTCCTCCTTCATATTTTTGCCGTTTTTAGCTAGACCCTATACTTGTATAGGTTCTAGCTAGTGTTATGAGTCGTGCTGGTAGTCTGAAGTCAGAAGTCTGAAGTCGGTGTCCCAGAAATGACGAAAAACGTCATCGTATCGAAAACAAGTAGTCTCGAACGAGATAGTAATTGAGCTTATGCTTGTTGAGTTCTAGTCTGTCAGTAATGAAAACTCGAAAACAATAAACAAGTCGTCGCGAACGAGATAGTATGGGGGCTTATGCGTGTTGAGTGTTAGTCTGTCAGTAATGAAAACTCGAAAACAATAAACAAGTCGTCGCGAACGAGATAGTAAGGGGCTTATGCGTGTTGAGTGTTAGTCTGTCAGTAATTAAAAACATGTTTTGAACAACATGTTTTGAACAACATGTTTTGAACAACATGTTTTGAACAACATGTTTTGAACAACATGTTTTGAACAACATGTTTTGAACAACATGTTTTGAACAACATGTTTTGAACAACATGTTTTGAACAACATGTTTTGAACAACATGTTTTGAACAACCTGTTTTGAACAACCTGTTTTGAACAACCTGTTTTGAACAACCTGTTTTGAACAACCTGTTTTGAACAACCTGTTTTGAACAACCTGTTTTGAACAACCTGTTTTGAACAACCTGTTTTGAACAACCTGTTTTGAACAACCTGTTTTGAACAACCTGTTTTGAACAACCTGTTTTGAACAACCTGTTTTGAACAACCTGTTTTGAACAACCTGTTTTGAACAACCTGTTTTGAACAACCTGTTTTGAACAACCTGTTTTGAACAACCTGTGTTGAACAACCTGTGTTGAACAACCTGTGTTGAACAACCTGTGTTGAACAACCTGTGTTGAACAACCTGTGTTGAACAACCTGTGTTGAACAACCTGTGTTGAACAACCTGTGTTGAACAACCTGTGTTGAACAACCTGTGTTGAACAACCTGTGTTGAACAACCTGTGTTGAACAACCTGTGTTGAACAACCTGTGTTGAACAACCTGTGTTGAACAACCTGTGTTGAACAACCTGTGTTGAACAACCTGTGTTGAACAACCTGTGTTGAACAACCTGTGTTGAACAACCTGTGTTGAACAACCTGTGTTGAACAGCCTGTGTTGAACAGCCTGTGTTGAACAACCTGTGTTGAACAACCTGTGTTGAACAACCTGTGTTGAACAACCTGTGTTGAACAACCTGTGTTGAACAACCTGTGTTGAACAACCTGTGTTGAACAACCTGTGTTGAACAACCAACCTGTGTTGAACAACCAACCTGTGTTGAACAACCAACCTGTGTTGAACAACCAACCTGTGTTGAACAACCAACCTGTGTTGAACAACCAACCTGTGTTGAACAACCAACCTGTGTTGAACAACCAACCTGTGTTGAACAACCAACCTGTGTTGAACAACCAACCTGTGTTGAACAACCAACCTGTGTTGAACAACCAACCTGTGTTGAACAACCAACCTGTGTTGAACAACCAACCTGTGTTGAACAACCAACCTGTGTTGAACAACCAACCTGTGTTGAACAACCAACCTGTGTTGAACAACCAACCTGTGTTGAACAACCAACCTGTGTTGAACAACCAACCTGTGTTGAACAACCAACCTGTGTTGAACAACCAACCTGTGTTGAACAACCAACCTGTGTTGAACAACCAACCTGTGTTGAACAACCAACCTGTGTTGAACAACCAACCTGTGTTGAACAACCAACCTGTGTTGAACAACCAACCTGTGTTGAACAACCAACCTGTGTTGAACAACCAACCTGTGTTGAACAACCAACCTGTGTTGAACAACCAACCTGTGTTGAACAACCAACCTGTGTTGAACAACCAACCTGTGTTGAACAACCAACCTGTGTTGAACAACCAACCTGTGTTGAACAACCAACCTGTGTTGAACAACCAACCTGTGTTGAACAACCAACCTGTGTTGAACAACCAACCTGTGTTGAACAACCAACCTGTGTTGAACAACCAACCTGTGTTGAACAACCAACCTGTGTTGAACAACCAACCTGTGTTGAACAACCAACCTGTGTTGAACAACCAACCTGTGTTGAACAACCAACCTGTGTTGAACAACCAACCTGTGTTGAACAACCAACCTGTGTTGAACAACCAACCTGTGTTGAACAACCAACCTGTGTTGAACAACCAACCTGTGTTGAACAACCAACCTGTGTTGAACAACCAACCTGTGTTGAACAACCAACCTGTGTTGAACAACCAACCTGTGTTGAACAACCAACCTGTGTTGAACAACCAACCTGTGTTGAACAACCAACCTGTGTTGAACAACCAACCTGTGTTGAACAACCAACCTGTGTTGAACAACCAACCTGTGTTGAACAACCAACCTGTGTTGAACAACCAACCTGTGTTGAACAACCAACCTGTGTTGAACAACCAACCTGTGTTGAACAACCAACCTGTGTTGAACAACCAACCTGTGTTGAACAACCAACCTGTGTTGAACAACCAACCTGTGTTGAACAACCAACCTGTGTTGAACAACCAACCTGTGTTGAACAACCAACCTGTGTTGAACAACCAACCTGTGTTGAACAACCAACCTGTGTTGAACAACCAACCTGTGTTGAACAACCAACCTGTGTTGAACAACCAACCTGTGTTGAACAACCAACCTGTGTTGAACAACCAACCTGTGTTGAACAACCAACCTGTGTTGAACAACCAACCTGTGTTGAACAACCAACCTGTGTTGAACAACCAACCTGTGTTGAACAACCAACCTGTGTTGAACAACCAACCTGTGTTGAACAACCAACCTGTGTTGAACAACCAACCTGTGTTGAACAACCAACCTGTGTTGAACAACCAACCTGTGTTGAACAACCAACCTGTGTTGAACAACCAACCTGTGTTGAACAACCAACCTGTGTTGAACAACCAACCTGTGTTGAACAACCAACCTGTGTTGAACAACCAACCTGTGTTGAACAACCAACCTGTGTTGAACAACCAACCTGTGTTGAACAACCAACCTGTGTTGAACAACCAACCTGTGTTGAACAACCAACCTGTGTTGAACAACCAACCTGTGTTGAACAACCAACCTGTGTTGAACAACCAACCTGTGTTGAACAACCAACCTGTGTTGAACAACCAACCTGTGTTGAACAACCAACCTGTGTTGAACAACCAACCTGTGTTGAACAACCAACCTGTGTTGAACAACCAACCTGTGTTGAACAACCAACCTGTGTTGAACAACCAACCTGTGTTGAACAACCAACCTGTGTTGAACAACCAACCTGTGTTGAACAACCAACCTGTGTTGAACAACCAACCTGTGTTGAACAACCAACCTGTGTTGAACAACCAACCTGTGTTGAACAACCAACCTGTGTTGAACAACCAACCTGTGTTGAACAACCAACCTGTGTTGAACAACCAACCTGTGTTGAACAACCAACCTGTGTTGAACAACCAACCTGTGTTGAACAACCAACCTGTGTTGAACAACCAACCTGTGTTGAACAACCAACCTGTGTTGAACAACCAACCTGTGTTGAACAACCAACCTGTGTTGAACAACCAACCTGTGTTGAACAACCAACCTGTGTTGAACAACCAACCTGTGTTGAACAACCAACCTGTGTTGAACAACCAACCTGTGTTGAACAACCAACCTGTGTTGAACAACCAACCTGTGTTGAACAACCAACCTGTGTTGAACAACCAACCTGTGTTGAACAACCAACCTGTGTTGAACAACCAACCTGTGTTGAACAACCAACCTGTGTTGAACAACCAACCTGTGTTGAACAACCAACCTGTGTTGAACAACCAACCTGTGTTGAACAACCAACCTGTGTTGAACAACCAACCTGTGTTGAACAACCAACCTGTGTTGAACAACCAACCTGTGTTGAACAACCAACCTGTGTTGAACAACCAACCTGTGTTGAACAACCAACCTGTGTTGAACAACCAACCTGTGTTGAACAACCAACCTGTGTTGAACAACCAACCTGTGTTGAACAACCAACCTGTGTTGAACAACCAACCTGTGTTGAACAACCAACCTGTGTTGAACAACCAACCTGTGTTGAACAACCAACCTGTGTTGAACAACCAACCTGTGTTGAACAACCAACCTGTGTTGAACAACCAACCTGTGTTGAACAACCAACCTGTGTTGAACAACCAACCTGTGTTGAACAACCAACCTGTGTTGAACAACCAACCTGTGTTGAACAACCAACCTGTGTTGAACAACCAACCTGTGTTGAACAACCAACCTGTGTTGAACAACCAACCTGTGTTGAACAACCAACCTGTGTTGAACAACCTGTGTTGAACAACCTGTGTTGAACAACCTGTGTTGAACAACCTGTGTTGAACAACCTGTGTTGAACAACCTGTGTTGAACAACCTGTGTTGAACAACCTGTGTTGAACAACCTGTGTTGAACAACCTGTGTTGAACAACCTGTGTTGAACAACCTGTGTTGAACAACCTGTGTTGAACAACCTGTGTTGAACAACCTGTGTTGAACAACCTGTGTTGAACAACCTGTGTTGAACAACCTGTGTTGAACAACCTGTGTTGAACAACCTGTGTTGAACAACCTGTGTTGAACAACCTGTGTTGAACAACCTGTGTTGAACAACCTGTGTTGAACAACCTGTGTTGAACAACCTGTGTTGAACAACCTGTGTTGAACAACCTGTGTTGAACAACCTGTGTTGAACAACCTGTGTTGAACAACCTGTGTTGAACAACCTGTGTTGAACAACCTGTGTTGAACAACCTGTGTTGAACAACCTGTGTTGAACAACCTGTGTTGAACAACCTGTGTTGAACAACCTGTGTTGAACAACCTGTGTTGAACAACCTGTGTTGAACAACCTGTGTTGAACAACCTGTGTTGAACAACCTGTGTTGAACAACCTGTGTTGAACAACCTGTGTTGAACAACCTGTGTTGAACAACCTGTGTTGAACAACCTGTGTTGAACAACCTGTGTTGAACAACCTGTGTTGAACAACCTGTGTTGAACAACCTGTGTTGAACAACCTGTGTTGAACAACTAGTGTTGAACAACCTGTGTTGAACAACTAGTGTTGAACAACTAGTGTTGAACAACTAGTGTTGAACAACTAGTGTTGAACAACTAGTGTTGAACAACTAGTGTTGAACAACTAGTGTTGAACAACTAGTGTTGAACAACTAGTGTTGAACAACTAGTGTTGAACAACTAGTGTTGAACAACTAGTGTTGAACAACTAGTGTTGAACAACTAGTGTTGAACAACTAGTGTTGAACAACTAGTGTTGAACAACTAGTGTTGAACAACTAGTGTTGAACAACTAGTGTTGAACAACTAGTGTTGAACAACTAGTGTTGAACAACTAGTGTTGAACAACTAGTGTTGAACAACTAGTGTTGAACAACTAGTGTTGAACAACTAGTGTTGAACAACTAGTGTTGAACAACTAGTGTTGAACAACTAGTGTTGAACAACTAGTGTTGAACAACTAGTGTTGAACAACTAGTGTTGAACAACTAGTGTTGAACAACTAGTGTTGAACAACTAGTGTTGAACAACTAGTGTTGAACAACTAGTGTTGAACAACTAGTGTTGAACAACTAGTGTTGAACAACTAGTGTTGAACAACTAGTGTTGAACAACTAGTGTTGAACAACTAGTGTTGAACAACTAGTGTTGAACAACTAGTGTTGAACAACTAGTGTTGAACAACTAGTGTTGAACAACTAGTGTTGAACAACTAGTGTTGAACAACTAGTGTTGAACAACTAGTGTTGAACAACTAGTGTTGAACAACTAGTGTTGAACAACTAGTGTTGAACAACATGTGTTGAACAACATGTGTTGAACAACATGTGTTGAACAACATGTGTTGAACAACATGTGTTGAACAACATGTGTTGAACAACATGTGTTGAACAACATGTGTTGAACAACATGTGTTGAACAACATGTGTTGAACAACATGTGTTGAACAACATGTGTTGAACAACATGTGTTGAACAACATGTGTTGAACAACATGTGTTGAACAACATGTGTTGAACAACATGTGTTGAACAACATGTGTTGAACAACATGTGTTGAACAACATGTGTTGAACAACATGTGTTGAACAACATGTGTTGAACAACATGTGTTGAACAACATGTGTTGAACAACATGTGTTGAACAACATGTGTTGAACAACATGTGTTGAACAACATGTGTTGAACAACATGTGTTGAACAACATGTGTTGAACAACATGTGTTGAACAACATGTGTTGAACAACATGTGTTGAACAACATGTGTTGAACAACATGTGTTGAACAACATGTGTTGAACAACATGTGTTGAACAACATGTGTTGAACAACATGTGTTGAACAACATGTGTTGAACAACATGTGTTGAACAACATGTGTTGAACAACATGTGTTGAACAACATGTGTTGAACAACATGTGTTGAACAACATGTGTTGAACAACATGTGTTGAACAACATGTGTTGAACAACATGTGTTGAACAACATGTGTTGAACAACATGTGTTGAACAACATGTGTTGAACAACATGTGTTGAACAACATGTGTTGAACAACATGTGTTGAACAACATGTGTTGAACAACATGTGTTGAACAACATGTGTTGAACAACATGTGTTGAACAACATGTGTTGAACAACATGTGTTGAACAACATGTGTTGAACAACATGTGTTGAACAACATGTGTTGAACAACATGTGTTGAACAACATGTGTTGAACAACATGTGTTGAACAACATGTGTTGAACAACATGTGTTGAACAACATGTGTTGAACAACATGTGTTGAACAACATGTGTTGAACAACATGTGTTGAACAACATGTGTTGAACAACATGTGTTGAACAACATGTGTTGAACAACATGTGTTGAACAACATGTGTTGAACAACATGTGTTGAACAACATGTGTTGAACAACATGTGTTGAACAACATGTGTTGAACAACATGTGTTGAACAACATGTGTTGAACAACATGTGTTGAACAACATGTGTTGAACAACATGTGTTGAACAACATGTGTTGAACAACATGTGTTGAACAACATGTGTTGAACAACATGTGTTGAACAACATGTGTTGAACAACATGTGTTGAACAACATGTGTTGAACAACATGTGTTGAACAACATGTGTTGAACAACATGTGTTGAACAACATGTGTTGAACAACATGTGTTGAACAACATGTGTTGAACAACATGTGTTGAACAACATGTGTTGAACAACATGTGTTGAACAACATGTGTTGAACAACATGTGTTGAACAACATGTGTTGAACAACATGTGTTGAACAACATGTGTTGAACAACATGTGTTGAACAACATGTGTTGAACAACATGTGTTGAACAACATGTGTTGAACAACATGTGTTGAACAACATGTGTTGAACAACATGTGTTGAACAACATGTGTTGAACAACATGTGTTGAACAACATGTGTTGAACAACATGTGTTGAACAACATGTGTTGAACAACATGTGTTGAACAACATGTGTTGAACAACATGTGTTGAACAACATGTGTTGAACAACATGTGTTGAACAACATGTGTTGAACAACATGTGTTGAACAACATGTGTTGAACAACATGTGTTGAACAACATGTGTTGAACAACATGTGTTGAACAACATGTGTTGAACAACATGTGTTGAACAACATGTGTTGAACAACATGTGTTGAACAACATGTGTTGAACAACATGTGTTGAACAACATGTGTTGAACAACATGTGTTGAACAACATGTGTTGAACAACATGTGTTGAACAACATGTGTTGAACAACATGTGTTGAACAACATGTGTTGAACAACATGTGTTGAACAACATGTGTTGAACAACATGTGTTGAACAACATGTGTTGAACAACATGTGTTGAACAACATGTGTTGAACAACATGTGTTGAACAACATGTGTTGAACAACATGTGTTGAACAACATGTGTTGAACAACTTGTGTTGAACAACTAGTTTTGAACAACTTGTTTTGAACAACTTGTTTTGAACAACTTGTTTTGAACAACTTGTTTTGAACAACATGCTTTGAACAACATGCTTTGAACAACATGCTTTGAACAACATGCTTTGAACAACATGCTTTGAACAACATGCTTTGAACAACATGCTTTGAACAACATGCTTTGAACAACATGCTTTGAACAACATGTTTTGAACAACATGCTTTGAACAACATGCTTTGAACAACATGCTTTGAACAACATGCTTTGAACAACATGCTTTGAACAACATGCTTTGAACAACATGCTTTGAACAACATGCTTTGAACAACATGTTTTGAACAACATGTTTTGAACAACATGTTTTGGACAACATGTTTGGACAACATGTTTGGAAGAACATGTTTGGAAGAACATGTTTGGAAGAACATGTTTGGAAGAACATGTTTGGAAGAACATGTTTGGAAGAACATGTTTGGAAGAACATGTTTGGAAGAACATGTTTGGAAGAACATGTTTGGAAGAACATGCTTGGAAGAACATGCTTGGAAGAACATGCTTGGAAGAACATGCTTGGAAGAACATGCTTTAGAGAACATGTTTTGAAGAACATGTTTTGAAGAACATGTTTTGAAGAACATGATTTGAAGAACATGATTTGAAGAACATTATTTGAATGCAATGACTGCGGGGATATTCGTCTTTTTCAATATATTGCATAAAAACGATCACGGTCATATAGTCGGCTCGAGAAATTTCCGCAACTTCGTGTTTAAAGGAATCTCGAGACGCCATTCAAATTGTTTAAAGAGCGTTTATGCCTGCATAACACACCCCTGCTATAGAATCATTCCTTTCAGCCTCTTTTACAATGTCAGGGGTCTAGCTATTCCTATGGGCTTGACCATCTTGTTATAAATAGACTGTGGCCAAACTAATCGGTGTAAAATTATTAAATTAGTCTTAAAATAAAGCCCGAAAAATATCTGGGCTGAAAGGCAAGTCTCGTAAAAAAATCTAAATCCCATAGAATAATATTAAGTATTAATTTCTCCGCCTTAAAACTTAAAAGTATTCTCCTTTTTAAAAATGTGAAAGTCCGAACGACTTGGCATTTCGAACGGCAATAAGGAAGGTATTAACATCCAAAATAATGAAAAAAAAAAATAATAATTTAGTTTAAAGGGTAATGGGAAAAATATGAAGATTTCGCTGCGGCTGTCGGAGGTATTAACATCAAAAATGATGAAAAAATAAATTTTAATTGGGATTAAAGGGCACTGGTAAAAATGTAGACATTTAACTGGAATCAAGTGCGGCTGCCGGAGGTATTAACATAAAAAATTATGAAAAAATTTATTTTAATTGGGTTTAAAGGGCACTGGTAAAAATGTAGAGATTTGACTGAATCAAGTGCGGCTGCCGCAACTATTAACATCAAAAATTGTGAAAAAATAAATTTTAATTGGGATTAAAGGGCACTGGTAAAAATGTAGAGATTTGACTGGAATCAATTGCGGCTGCCACAGCTATTAACATCAAAAATTATGAAAAAATAAATTTTAATTGGGATTAAAGGGCACTGGTAAAAATGTAGAGATTTGACTGGAATCAAGTGCGGCTGCCGCAGCTATTAACATCAAAAATTATGAAAAAATTAATTTTAATTGGGTTTAAAGGGCACTGGTAAAAATGTAGAGATATGACTAAATCAAGTGCGGCTGCCGCAGCTATTAACATCAAAAATTGTGAAAAAATTAATTTTAATTGGGATTAAAGGGCACTGGTAAAAATGTAGAGATTTGACTAAATCAAGTGCGGCTTCCGCAGCTATTAACATCAAAAATTATGAAAAAATTAATTTTAATTGGGTTTAAAGGACAATGGTAAAAATGTAGAGATCTGACTGAATCAAGTGCGGCTGTCGCAGCTATTAACATCAAAAATAATGAAAAAATTTATTTTAATTGGGATTAAAGGGCACTGGTAAAAATGTAGTGATTTGACTGAATCAAGTGCGGCTGCCCCAGCTATTAACATAAAAAATTATGAAAAAATTAATTTTAATTGGGATTAAAGGGCACTGGTAAAATTGTAGAGATTTGACTGAATCAAGTGCGGCTGCCCCAGCTATTAACATCAAAAATAATGAAAAAATTAATTTTAATTGGGATTAAAGGGCAATGGTAAAAATGTAGAGATCCGACTGAATCAAGTGCGGCTGCCGCAGCTATTAACATCAAAAATGATGAAAAAATTAATTTTAATTGGGATTAAAGGGCACTGGTAAAAATGTAGAGATCTGACTGAATCAAGTGAGGCTGCCCCAGCTATTAAAATCAAAAATTGTGAAAAAATTAATTTTAATTGGGTTTTAAGGGCCATGGTAAAAATGTAGAGATCCGACTGAATCAAGTGCGGCTGCCCCAGCTATTAACATAAAAAATAATGAAAATTTTTATTTTAATTGGGTTTAAAGGGCAATGGTAAAAATGTAGAGATCTGACTGAATCAAGTGAGGCTGCCCCAGCTATTAAAAGCAAAAATTATGAAAAAATTAATTTTAATTCGGTTTAAAGGGCAATGATAAAAATGTAGAGATCTGACTGAATCAAGTGAGGCTGCCGCAGCTATTAACATCAAAAATTATGAAAAAATTAATTTTAATTGGGTTTAAAGGGCAATGGTAAAAATGTAGAAATTTGACTAAATCAAGTGCGGCTGCCGCAGCTATTAACATCAAAAATTATGAAAAAATTAATTTTAATTGGGTTTAAAGGACAATGGTAAAAATGTAGAGATATGACTAAATCAAGTGCGGCTGCCGCAGCTATTAACATCAAAAATTGTGAAAAAATTAATTTTAATTGGGATTAAAGGGCACTGGTAAAAATGTAGAGATTTGACTAAATCAAGTGCGGCTTCCGCAGCTATTAAAATCAAAAATTATGAAAAAATTAATTTTAATTGGGTTTAAAGGACAATGGTAAAAATGTAGAGATCTGACTGAATCAAGTGCGGCTGTCGCAGCTATTAACATCAAAAATAATGAAAAAATTTATTTTAATTGGGATTAAAGGGCACTGGTAAAAATATAGTGATTTGACTGAATCAAGTGCGGCTGCCCCAGCTATTAACATAAAAAATTATGAAAAAATTAATTTTAATTGGGATTAAAGGGCACTGGTAAAATTGTAGAGATTTGACTGAATCAAGTGCGGCTGCCCCAGCTATTAACATAAAAAATAATGAAAAAATTAATTTTAATTGGGATTAAAGGGCAATGGTAAAAATGTAGAGATCCGACTGAATCAAGTGCGGCTGCCGCAGCTATTAACATCAAAAATGATGAAAAAATTAATTTTAATTGGGATTAAAGGGCACTGGTAAAAATGTAGAGATCTGACTGAATCAAGTGAGGCTGCCCCAGCTATTAAAATCAAAAATTGTGAAAAAATTTATTTTAATTGGGTTTTAAGGGCCATGGTAAAAATGTAGAGATCCGACTGAATCAAGTGCGGCTGCCCCAGCTATTAACATAAAAAAAAAATGAAAATTTTTATTTTAATTGGGTTTAAAGGGCAATGGTAAAAATGTAGAGATCGGACTGAATCAAGTGAGGCAGCCGCAGCTATTAACATCAAAAATTATGAAAAAATTAATTTTAATTGGGTTTAAAGGGCACTGGTAAAAATGTAGAGATATGACTAAATCAAGTGCGGCTGCCGCAGCTAAAAATTGTGATAAAATTAATTTTAATTGGGATTAAAGGGCACTGGTAAAAATGTAGAGATTTGACTAAATCAAGTGCGGCTTCCGCAGCTATTAACATCAAAAATTATGAAAAAATTAATTTTAATTGGGTTTAAAGGACAATGGGTAAAATGTAGAGATCTGACTGAATCAAGTGCGGCTGTCGCAGCTATTAACATCAAAAATAATGAAAAAATTTATTGGGATTAAAGGGCACTGGTAAAAATGTAGTGATTTGACTGAATCAAGTGCGACTGCCCCAGCTATTAACATCAAAAATAATGAAAAAATTAATTTTAATTGGGATTAAAGGGCAATGGTAAAAATGTAGAGATTTGACTGAATTAAGTGCGGCTGCCCCAGCTATTAACATCAAAAATAATGAAAAAATTAATTTTAATTGGGATTAAAGGGCAATGGTAAAAATGTAGAGATCCGACTGAATCAAGTGCGGCTGCCGCAGCTATTAACATCAAAAATGATGAAAAAATTAATTTTAATTGGGATTAAAGGGCACTGGTAAATATGTAGAGATCTGACTGAATCAAGTGAGGCTGCCCCAGCTATTAAAATCAAAAATTGTGAAAAAATTAATTTTAATTGGGTTTTAAGGGCCATGGTAAAAATGTAGAGATCCGACTGAATCAAGTGCGGCTGCCCCAGCTATTAACATAAAAAATAATGAAAATTTTTATTTTAATTGGGTTTAAAGGGCAATGGTAAAAATGTAGAGATCTGACTGAATCAAGTGAGGCTGCCCCAGCTATTAAAAGCAAAAATTATGAAAAAATTAATTTTAATTCGGTTTAAAGGGCAATGATAAAAATGTAGAGATCTGACTGAATCAAGTGAGGCTGCCGCAGCTATTAACATCAAAAATTATGAAAAAATTAATTTTAATTGGGATTAAAGGGCAATGGTAAAAATGTAGAAATTCGACTAAATCAAGTGCGGCTGCCGCAGCTATTAACATCAAAAATTATGAAAAAATTAATTTTAATTGGGTTTAAAGGACAATGGTAAAAATGTAGAGATCTGACTGAATCAAGTGCGGCTGTCGCAGCTATTAACATAAAAAATAATGAAAATTTTTATTTTAATTGGGTTTAAAGGGCAATGGTAAAAATGTAGAGATCTGACTGAATCAAGTGAGGCTGCCCCAGCTATTAAAAGCAAAAATTATGAAAAAATTAATTTTAATTCGGTTTAAAGGGCAATGATAAAAATGTAGAGATCTGACTGAATCAAGTGAGGCTGCCGCAGCTATTAACATCAAAAATTATGAAAAAATTAATTTTAATTGGGTTTAAAGGGCAATGGTAAAAATGTAGAAATTTGACTAAATCAAGTGCGGCTGCCGCAGCTATTAACATCAAAAATTATGAAAAAATTAATTTTAATTCGGTTTAAAGGGCAATGATAAAAATGTAGAGATCTGACTGAATCAAGTGAGGCTGCCGCAGCTATTAACATCAAAAATTATGAAAAAATTAATTTTAATTGGGATTAAAGGGCAATGGTAAAAATGTAGAAATTCGACTAAATCAAGTGCGGCTGCCGCAGCTATTAACATCAAAAATTATGAAAAAATTAATTTTAATTGGGTTTAAAGGACAATGGTAAAAATGTAGAGATCCGACTGAATCAAGTGCGGCTGCCCCAGCTATTAACATAAAAAATAATGAAAATTTTTATTTTAATTGGGTTTAAAGGGCAATGGTAAAAATGTAGAGATTTGACTGAATCAAGTGAGGCTGCCCCAGCTATTAAAAGCAAAAATTATGAAAAAATTAATTTTAATTCGGTTTAAAGGGCAATGATAAAAATGTAGAGATCTGACTGAATCAAGTGAGGCTGCCGCAGCTATTAACATCAAAAATTATGAAAAAATTAATTTTAATTGGGATTAAAGGGCAATGGTAAAAATGTAGAAATTCGACTAAATCAAGTGCGGCTGCCGCAGCTATTAACATCAAAAATTATGAAAAAATTAATTTTAATTGGGTTTAAAGGACAATGGTAAAAATGTAGAGATCTGACTGAATCAAGTGCGGCTGTCGCAGCTATTAACATAAAAAATAATGAAAATTTTTATTTTAATTGGGTTTAAAGGGCAATGGTAAAAATGTAGAGATCTGACTGAATCAAGTGAGGCTGCCCCAGCTATTAAAAGCAAAAATTATGAAAAAATTAATTTTAATTCGGTTTAAAGGGCAATGATAAAAATGTAGAGATCTGACTGAATCAAGTGAGGCTGCCGCAGCTATTAACATCAAAAATTATGAAAAAATTAATTTTAATTGGGTTTAAAGGGCAATGGTAAAAATGTAGAAATTTGACTAAATCAAGTGCGGCTGCCGCAGCTATTAACATCAAAAATTATGAAAAAATTAATTTTAATTGGGTTTAAAGGACAAAGGTAAAAATGTAGAGATCTGACTGAATCAAGTGCGGCTGTCGCAGCTATTAACATCAAAAATTATGAAAAAATTTATTTTAATTGGGTTTAAAGGGCAATGGTAAAAATGTAGAGATTTGACTGAATCACTTTTTAAAGGGCTAGTCTTTTAATATAGAAGTTAACACTTTCGTACTAGACTGAAGTGACAGATATTATATCAAAAATGACTTTGCGAACAAAGACCCAGAAGGACATGTTATGGCCTTGAATGTCTGAAGTGACAGATATTTAATTTTCTTTTAAAACATTAAATTTAAATACAATTAAATTTTCTTTTAAAACATGAAATTTAAATATAATTAGATTTTCTTTTAAAACGAAATTTAAATACAATCACAATCTGGCACGATTTAGAGTTTCAAATTTCAAAACAACTGATTTTATTCACTCGGAAATATTTAAGAAAAAACATAACAGACGATTTTCTCCCATTGACGCTTAACATTAAATTTCGCTTAATTATTTTTCAGGGATTACGTGTCAAACAAAACGAAACTTTTCGTTCGATAGAAAAATTTACTTAATTTAGCTTTGGCTTTAGGCATAGAATCAAGGTTCTATGATCTGATCTCAGACCTTAATTGGATAATGTTTTTTATGGATGTTTTATTATAACTCCTCGACTTTAGTCGAGGCAATTCGTTCATGTTAGCTTATGAATGCTTATACAAGAAATTTAAAGGTAATAAAAATTCCCCATATTTTTATTTTTAATTTAGTTTGCAAACGAAAAACCCTTATCCATGGATAATGTTTTATTATAACTGCTCGACTTTAGTTAGTCGAGGCAATTCGTTCATGTTAGCTTATGAATGCTTATACAAGGAATTTAAAGGGAATAAAAAATCCCCATATTTTCATTTTTAATTTAGGTTGCAAACGAACAAACCTAATCCATGGATAATGTTTTGTTATAAGTCCTCGACTTTAGTCGAGGCAATTCGTTCATGTTAGCTTATGAATGCTTATACAAGGAATTTAAAGGGAATAAAAATTCACCATATTTTAATTTTGGTTGCAAACGAACAAACCTAATCCTAGGATAATGTTTTATTATAACTCCTAATAACTTATTAGTGGTCCCTTATGGAAATCATCATTTAAATTGTACGGTTTTAATGAAAAGAAAAATGAAAGTATTACAATTTATTTAAAAACCTTATCCGCTCTAAAATTCGTCGCTTTGAAATTCTCTTCACTTGCGCGCAAAATATAGCTTTGAAAGTACAAATTGTTATGGTTTTCGTCGTCTGCTAAGTTAGAAAAGAAGGTGACTTTAAACGGGCTTTAAAAAACACATTTCCCTTTATCATATACCCATTCCAATAAACCGGCGAGTATTTTTAACGATCCGTTCAATTGTGAGTCGTGGAAATTCGGGTTAAATTAAGAAAACAAAAAGTGGAGTCGCGTTATACCGAAAAATAACAGTTCAATACACGTTTTCCCTGAAAACTAATTAAGCGAAATTTAATGTTAAGCGTCAATGGGAGAAAATCGTCTGTTATTTTTTTCCTAAATATTTCCGAGTGAATAAAATCAGTTGTTTTGAAATTTGAAATTCTAAATCGTGCCAGATTGTGATTGTATTTAAATTTCGTTTTAAAAAAAAAATCTAATTATATTTAAATTTCATGTTTTAAAAGAAAATTTTATTGTATTTAAATTTAATGTTTTAAAAGAAAATTAAATATCTGTCACTTCAGACATTCAAGGCCATAACATGTCCTTCTGGGTCTTTGTTCGCAAAGTCATTTTTGATATATTTAAAATAGAATTGTAAATAAATGTTACAGTATTATGTACTAACATTCTAACAATAATTTGGAGAAAATAATAAAAACCACACTTAATTTCTAGGTGAAATCTCTAATAATAAAAATGCCCCAGCGAATCGTTTGCAATTATGGTTCCTGCCCTTCAAAGCAAAATTGTACTACAAGAGAGGTTAATGGAGCTCCTGGGGTGTTTTTCGTAAAGTTTCCTTCTTGCTAAACGGAAAGAGAAAAATGTCAACGGTGGGTTCATGCCTGTGATCGAGAAGAATTCAACATATCAAATGTTTCTCGTGGCACCTATATGTGTTCAAGACATTTCTATGGTTTGAGAGGACCAACTGAAGAACATCCAGATCCAATTCCCCTAATTCATCTGTTAAATCCCAATTTTAACTTTTCAACTATAATAAATCAAGTAGGTTTGATTGAATGTTTTTAAGTTTATTTATTTATTTATTTACTTAATGGAGGGAATGCAGGCTGCTAAGCTAAAAGCTTATAAGCAACCGCCCAAGAAAAAAAACAAATACAGAATGTTGAGACAAATGTTGGGAAAAGAGAAAAAAGGCAAAATAAAACAAAAAAAGAAAAAGAAATGTATAAAAACAATTTAGAGGCGAGATTGAATCCATTTAGATATAGTAGCGCGAAAACTCTTGGATGACGGTAGCAAAAGATATTCTTCAGGCAGCGAGTTCCAGTCGTTAATGACCCGTACAGTGAAGTGACTCGATTTTGCAAAAGATTTAGCCTGGGGTTTGACGAGCTTGGCGGGGTGACCTCTAGTATGACAATTTGTAGATGGTGTAAAAAGTGTCCTGGTGTCGTGATGCACCTTTCCCGTGTAGATATCATATAGGTATACCAGATCGTTGACACGTTGCCTAACGGCTGGAGATTGGAGACGTAGATGTAAGTCACGAGCAGCGGGTGGAAGATGACTAAGGCCCTTTGTGATTTTAGTGAACCTATTGTGAGCCTTTAAGAGCTGAGTCTGTTGAGTAGCCCGTGGGGGTTTCCATATGACAGAAGCAAAGTCAATTAAAGGCAGAATCAAGGAATTGTAGATGGTACGCATGAGAAGAGGAGAGTGATGGCAGAAATTTCTCCGCGTTAGCCCAGAGACGCTGTTAATTCTTTTGGAGATTGTTCGAACGTGGGTGTTATACACGAATTTCTCGTCGACGAGGACTCCCAAATCACGCGCAGAAGTGGCCTTAGACAAACTAGTATCATCGATAACGTATGTGAAACGAAAATTTTTTGAGCCCAAGTGAAGGACCGCGCATTTTTCGATACTAAATGTCATTCCGTTGGAGGACGCCCACGCAACAACGTTAGAAAGATCTTCTTGGAGCAGGAGACAGTCCTCGTGGTGTGAGATAGCCCTGTATAATTTAGCGTCGTCCGCAAAGAGTAAAACTTTAGAATGTTTGACCCCATTAGGTAGAGAGTTGATAAACACGGAAAACAGTAGCGGACCAAGTACGGATCCCTGGGGAACTCCACTACGTGTCTCAAGATAGGGAGAAGCGTAACCCTTGTATACTACGCGTTGGCGGCGATTCGAGACAAAGTTCAATAACCAAGATAAAGCGTTCCCAGAGATACCGGCACTCCTCAAAGACAATCTTATGGCTGATATAGGGATGGTATCGAACGCTTTGGCGAAATCTAGATAGATAATGTCAACTGATAAACCAGAATTGAGCCACTCAACCCAGTCGTTCGTGGCCATCAGAAGGTTGGTCACGCATGATTTTTTGCGGAGAAAACCGTGCTGAGAAGAGTGAAAGTACTGCGTGGCTTCGAGGTGTTCATCGAGTTGAATCTTCACTATACGTTCGCAAGTTTTACCGACTTGACTCGTTAAGCATATGGGCCGAAAGTTTTCCCTGTCGAGGCGACTTCCTTTTTTATGGATAGGAGTAATATCTGCTGTTTTCCAGTCCGTTGGAACTACGCCGGCAGAAAATGATTTGGTAAATATGACTGCCCGCGGAGCGCAGAGGGACAGAGTCAATTCACGCAACAATTTAGGGTGAAAATTATCAGCACCGGGAGACTTCGAAACATCAATATACATCAGCTGACTAAACACATCCTGCTCCGAGCAGTAAAAAGAATCGAGTGTGCGAGACTCCAGATGCTCGTCGGATTGAATTCCAATGGTTGGGTTATCGATGACATTGGACGACACTTGCGCAAAGTAAGTGTTAAGTAATTCCGTAATTTCTTGGGTATCGGATGTTAGGGAGCCGTCGGGTCTCTTCAGTTTCGATATTTCAAATTTGCAGGATCTTTTTCCATTGACGTAGCTGTAGAAAGCCTTAGGGTTGGACTTGATCATGGAAGTTAAGCGGGAATCTTTCTTTCTCTGAGCCTTTCTAGCAGCGTTGGTGTAGCCGTTGCGAGCTTTCTTATAGCTGTTGTAAGCAGCGTCAATTAGAACGTTGCTTGCATTACGTTTTTTCAGCCTTGTATAGCGCTTCCAAGTCGTTGCCTTAAGTGTGTATGACTTTGTAGATCGAATATTAAGGGGAAGACGTGCAACTGGTATTGTGCGGAATGGAACGAAGGAAGAGACGCCGCATCGTAAGATTGAACAAAAGTTGTCCCAGCAACCATCGAGTGTCGAAGCCGAGAGAGTCGCGTCCCAGTCTTGTTGTAATAAAAAGTTGCTGAAGTTGTCATAGTCGCCCTTGAAATAGTCTCTTGTAGTCCGATGAGAAAGTGAACGTGAAACCACCGGAAAAGCGCAGTGGAAGCTCACAACATCGTGGTCACTATTACCTACAGGTGGGTGGTTAGTGATGTTATAGACGAGTAGCTCATCAGACACCAGTATAAGGTCTAACACGTTAGAGGAAGTACGGCCAGTGCGTGTGGGCATGGTAACCATTTGGTGAAGCTGTAAATCTTGCACTAGTTCCAAGAAGTCTTTCGTTGGTAACGTAGCACCAATCTTGGGAGTTGCTGTCGCCCAGTTGATTTCCGGATAGTTAAAGTCTCCTAGTAGCAAGACCGTACAACAACGACGCAAACTATAGTCGTTAGCGGATTTCAGCACGAGACGAACTTGTTCATGATTATTGAACGACGGAGAGCGGTAGAGCACCACGGTAAGGAGAGTTTCGACGTCATTTGAGCAGAGTACAGTCAAAAAGTCTAAACCGATAGTAGCAGACCAGAGATCGGCGAGATCCGGGCGAATAAGCTGAATGGCTTCAGTGGTGTAATCGGAATGAACGTAGAGCGCAACACCGCCGCCCGTCGTTGAGGTGAGACGATCCCGGCGAAAGAAAGAAAACGAGTTGATAGATCTTTCACTGTCGATGATTTCGGGCTTAAGCCAAGTTTCGGTGACGGCCACGATGAGTGCCTGATGGATAGTGACGAGTGAAGTTAATTCGCCGAACTTGTATTGACCGCACATACTCTGGATGTTTATGATAAGTATGACAGACGAGAGCGTAGCACAGGAAGTGACCGGGTGGAAACATGGAGCCATGGGGTTCAGACGCGATGTTGTAGGAGGCAAGTGATCAATGACGAAAGAGGCAGAAGCTGGTGAAGACGCATCCAAAAGAAATGTAGTAACAGACGATGGTAGAGAAGCGGAGAATAATTGAGACGGGGTAGTAGGTATGAATGATGTAACGTGGTGGTTGAGTTGTGAGTTGACCGAAGATTGGGAAGGCGAAACTAGTTTTTTTGAGCCTGGCGTAAGGGAAACGATCCCGGAGTGATGTTGGCAGGAGTATGGGTGGTTGGTGTTGTTAATGTCGAGGAAATATACTTAGTAGTAATAGATCCGTCTCGAATGATCAGGCCTGTTTCACCCGAAGCTCTGCGACGGCGAAGCTCCTGACGTAATTCGTAGTGTTTACGTTGGTCCCCTGGAGTTCTGTCCACGGAGTACGAGTTACGAAACCCATAGTACGGGTCAGTGCGGAGTACATGAAGTTGTGATAGAAAATATTGGCGATCACGAACCGTAACGAACCGGAAGACCAAAGGGCGAGGACGATGTCGATTTGCAGAAAATCGGCCTAGACGACTGAATGACACTTGGGCAATATCGGAAAGAGTGTAGCCGCAATCACGTAAAAGTGTTTTGCAAAAGATGTTATCTTCTTTAAGGGAGTCCAGGTCAGGAACATCGAAGACAAGAGCATTGCGCTTACGTCTTTCCACTTCAAGGTGATCAGAAATCATAGATTTCTGATTTCCAGGTAATGTGTCGCAGTTGAATTCTCCCATTCCAAACTGGTCGGTTGCAGAAGATGGGACAGTTTCCACAAGACCATTGATACTACGTACACGACCTGACGCTGCCGTGACACGGGTGGGCGACCGAATTTCCGAAGAAAGTCCCGAAATGGATTTCGTTAATTCCCGAACACTATGAGAATTTGCTTCGCACATTGCACCCACGGAATGTAGCTCATTTTTCAAGGATATCACATCAATGCGGGAAGCGGCTGCACCAGCGCCACTGTTAGTAGAATTCTTGGTCGATTGCTGATAGAGATGTAATGAACGAGATAGATTTTCACATTTGGTGTCTGTCGAATTGATATCGAGACGAAGATCCTTGGTAGTACCCTGAAGTTTAGTAAGCTCAGTTTGGAGAGCTGAGAATATTTGATGAAGATTTTCAATGCCGGACGTTAGTGAGGCGACGGACGGAATCTGTGCTTCGAGACGACGTATGTTCTCCGTGTTGTCCTTGGTTAGAAGTTGGAGCTCAGGGACGAGGACCACACAAGCAGGACACATAAACGGAAGGTGCTTAACTTGGGACTCATCCAAGGCACAATGTTCTTTGCAGATACTCGCGGGTAGATTAACACACTTTGGGTGATAGCGGTGCAAACAAGATCGGCAGTTGAACGCGAATTTGTTGTTTCCGATATTCTTCGAGCACCCATTACAAGTTGATGACGACACTGAACTTGGATACATTGTGCCAGTGGGCTTCAGAGAAGTATTAAGCTCATTTTGGCTTCTTGTCAAGATTGTTCGGCCGATTGTGGAGATGAATGATGCATCATGTTCTTGAGCAGAGACATCTGAAGACGATAGGGAGCGTTTCCTACGCATTGGTTCAGACAAATCGAAGGAAGTAAGGTAATAAATAGGCGCTAAGCCTTGGATTCCGAGAATTGTCGAAAATAGATTTGAAAATTAGCACGAGTTAAAAATCACTCGACTGTTCTCGAGCGTGCGTGTCGCTTCATTCTCGTGATAAATAAATTGGCCATTTATCCTTGGAACAACAACAGAAGCCGGATGAGAATGATATAGGGATGGACGAAACAAAAGTAAATTCAAAGAAACTTCAAAATGAAAAGCCTATAGCCTAGGTATTTTGTTTTAAACAAATGTTATTGTTGCATGAACCCGTGGAGAGTCAAGAAGTACTCGACCTCAAAGAATTATCACCACCAAGTGGATGGTTAATGGAGAGCTTCGACGGGGGAGTTGCCTTTACCAAACATAGAAATAATCAGATAGTTTTAACTTGTGTATTTCGGAGACACAATCTTATTGGTGAAGAATTTAAGAATGAGCCCTTATATGTGACTATTAATGCGCTGGGTAAATGTGTATCATGCCACATAATTGAGAAAAACCCAAAACTTGAGACCAATTTGGACATATATAACTTTTTAATAAGAATGAGTAGCTTCGAAATCTGCCCTGCCATAATGATGAAGATCTTGTTCAGCTGCTTTACAAAGAGAGACGCCCAAACAATCATAAAACTAACAGCCATTATGTGGAAAATCTTAAAGCAGTATATAGTAACAGTTGTGAAGGACTCATTGGAGCTCATAAGAATCGATGTGTTGCCTGCCAACAATTTCGTTCCAGTTTGCGAATCATGCGCTTGCTGAAGAACCTAAAAGGAAAATTTAAATTGGAAAAGAAACCTAAAAAGAAGCCAAAAACCAAAACTGCTTTAACTGAAAAGAATAAGAAAAGACATTTCTGCGTTAAAGCAGCTTTAAAAAGCAAAAATCAAAAAGGAGAAGCCTGGATCTTTCATGTCCATTTTCATAAAGCAACAATTAAGAGCTTTGGAAAGATCTAAATATGGTATGCGATGGGACAGCGTCTTCTTAAAATGGTGTTCTTATATCAAGAATAAATCTAAACGGCCTACTTAGCATTAAGAAAATCTGGTGCGATAAATTTGCCAACAACAAGAACCAGGTTGAAAAACCAATCTGGTTTTCATGAAGATGTATTTAATGAAATGAAAGAAATAACAAATGTTGAAAATCTTCCTGAACACCAAAAATATTTTGTACTGTTGTTGGATGAAATGTCAATTAAGCCTGACTTACTTTGTCATAAAGATACAGGATACTTAACTGGCTTTATTCACGTTGATGACTATCATAATTCTCTTGATGATATTGAAAGAGAAGCAAAATGTACAACATCACCACCTTGGTGATCTTGTTGTTTTCAATATCAGAGTTATCTGCATATTTTCTTAAATTTTCATATAAATATTTCTTTATATTTAGATCAAAACAATGTGCCGAACTTTAGTTTATTCCAAGCCGTCTCAAAGAAAATTACTATAACATGTTTTTTAACCTATCATCAGAACTAGATGTCCATCCGGTTTTGGTGTACAAAGGACCTCAAATATTCAATAATGATGGTTTTAGTTTGCGTGTAGGCAAAATTGAAAATTTTCAAGCCAAGCATGGGTTTGCTCATTTTTGGCGTTTAACTTGGAGTGATTGGACAGTTTGTCAAAAACTTTACTCGTGTATGAAAATTTAATTTTAAATATTTGCTAGCCCAAATCAAAAGTCCCTGTTTTCATGCATTTTGAAATATTTGAAAACCAATATTCTACAATTATATAACGCTAAATAATTTCACAATTTTTATTTATTGGGATTATTATTAATTCAAAAGGGTTTAATTGTACCGCATCATTGGGATAATAATATTACCAACAAATTGAGCAACATTTTACTACCCATTGGGAATAATAAGACCCCACAAGAAGAATTTGACTCCATATGAGGAAAATTACGAATCCCTAAAGATATTAATATGATGCCATAAGTGGAATAATACGAATTCGTAAGGGGAATAGTTAGGACTCCTTTACGAGAGAAGTTTTAATCTTTACGGGTATAGAGAAACTTTTGGAGAAAATGTTTTTTGTGTGAAATCTTTGACAACCTAAAACTCCTTCGAATGAATTGTTTTTTAAGAGTGTATAGGGCAATCATCTTCTCGTGATGATGAGGGTCAATTTTCGGACAAAGGAGAAAATTTAAACAATTATTCCCGTTTGCATGAAATGATTAAGAGCATAATTTCGGCGAATTTATTCGTAGATTAACAAATATCGCAACATCAAGAAAGGGTTAGGGAACTCGGTTTAAGAAAAGATAATAATACTAAATTAAAAGAGAAATATGAACGCCTCTGAAAAACGGAGTTGAAATGAATACGTTACGAGAGAATCTCGGAAACGTTTCGGAATTAAAAAAAAAAACATTGAAGCTGTTACAGAAATTGTAGTGACCCACAAACGTTCTCGAGGCCGCAGAGGAGATTTTGAACTAACTACGCTAAAGTAAGTAGAAAGTCGCGTTTTCAATCAAGGTGTTTTGAGAAAAAAGGAAACTTTTCCTCATAAAGGGTAAATTTCTCTTTTTTTTTAATCTTTAAGTTATTGCACATGATCCGAAACCAAAATTATTTGAAAATTACAAATCAATCTTCATCTTAATAGTCAAGGAGCAAGTGGTTCTGAAGAAAAGAACGATGAAACTATCAATTCCGTATTTGAAACCCTATTTGGTAATATTACCATCTCAAGGAAGTTAATAATGAAATTAGTAAATGTTTTATAAAATGCTCTCATTCTTTCGGTTTGTTTTTTCAGATCTAACATCTCAATTGGAATAAGGCAACAATTCCAAAGACAAAGAAGATAGGGTTCAGTTGCCGAAGCCCGGGGTCTCGCAAAAAATCCCATCGAAAAGTTCTTGCACCAAACCTAAGGGAAGAGGGAAGAAAAAGTTCCGTGAAAGCCAAGAAACACCTCCAAGGTATCAAAAAATTCATAAACTTTAATATTAATTCAAGTTCATTCTACTTATAATTTCTGTCTTTCTCAGTATCATCTCCTAAAACCTTTTCGGCAAAAAGGTGGTAGGTCATCTGAAAAATCAGAACCACCACCAGGAAGAAGATGGTGAAATTAAAAGGATTGGAGTCTATTTGGAAGAAAGAATATGAGGAAGTCCACAACGCAGTAGCTTCAATTACGAAATAAAAATAATAGTAATTTAATTTGTAGTGCACTGTTATGATAAAAAAGTATTTGAAAATAAAAAATATTATAGTATTTAAAAAAAATATAGACATTTTGTCGTTGTTTTAAAGTGATATAATAATAACTCCAAAAATATATTAAAGAAGTGTGTGTAAAGAAGGTTAAAGTCTAAAATCTTTCGAAAAATGTTTTAAAATGTTCGTTAAATTTTTAAAATTAAAAAATGAATAGATAAACAAGTTGGGAAACCAAAATATAACCTCCCGGACCCCGTCGTTAAAGTAATCTAACCTAACCAAACCCTACCTAAAATAAAAGATGAAAAGAAATGTAGAGTATTGGATGAATAGAGGAAACAGCGTGCATTTCAATCATTATTCTCTATTTTACGGAGTATAAGTAGTTTCCCTTAACCTCAAGGATACAGAGAATGCAAAAGAATGTCATGCGTTACCCATAATTACATGCGGCAGGTCGTAGACTCTTTAATATACACACCAAATGAAATGTCCTGCGTTACCCATAATTATATGCGGCATGGCGTAGATTTCATAATTGACACACCAAATGAAATTTATTTTCTAAATAAATATGTAAAATACATGTTCTTATAATATAAATTATCATTAGAGCACAGGCTGTACTGTGTGATTATCTTTGAGATAATCCACTGATTTGATAAAGATGAAGGATTTAGTATGGGATGGCAATGAAGACAAGGAATTAAAACGACGAAGATTTTGTAGCAAGTTCCTCTTAGACAAACCAAGAAATATTGTAGACTGAATGTTCCATTTACAACCCATTTTCGGTAGATGATCGGCAATTACTTCCGGTACAGTTTTCGTCTAAAATTCTTGTTTTGACATGCTAATAGAGGACCATTACTGATATTTTCATCATGCAAGTGATCCCAGTCATTGGAAGAATCAAAGGATTGAGCTGGTCGAGAGGTTATTTTCCAAACCGGCTGACAAGACGTTAGCTTCCACTCCTATGATAAAAAAAATATCTTGAATACTGAAATAGACTAATTTCCATACCGTTAATATTTATACTTGAATAGCTCCTTTTATGTTTAGAATAACGAGGCCGTATGAAGAACTGTTGAGCTTTTACTGACTGTAAGAATATCATATGTCGAGTCCGAAAACACTCACTGCTTGCATGTTTCAATTCTCCGTAGCCAGGCCGTCTCTTTCTGGTGATAAATGAAAGCCGTGTCGCTGCTCTGTTGACTTCAAATGGTGATGACATTCTGCGCTGGTTGATTTTCTCACTTAAGTCACTATAGCTCTCTTTCGTCTGGTGTCGTCTTGTCTCGTCTCCTGGTCTGCTAACGAAGTTCACTCTACACGGCTTCTTTTGATTATGAAAATAATCGGAAATGTTTCTTGGTTTTATAGTGGAGAAATCTGAAGCCTATTTTTTTCCAACATCAGATAACCAATTTTTATTCAAAACTGATGTTTTTTTAAACACGGGAAACCTACTGTACTTCTGTCCAAGGGGAGTTTTCACGACTATAATTTTTCTTAAGAGGTTTAACATTTTGTATCAATCCGCCTCAGCTTTAAATCTTATGTCGTTTCTATCTTGGATGCCCGTGTAAACGTACCTTTATTTAGATTCTTCAATCCACCCCAAGTTTGCAGCAAGCCTTAGCCTATACTGCCCGTTATACCTTTGCTTTTTGGACTAAATGATATATACGGAAAACAGCTTAGCGCGTGTTGCCAACTCAAGCTGGTATTAAACGGTCACATTTCATTAAATTTTTGGGAAATTTCTTAAATAGCTTATCTACAGTTTAATAAATTAAATTTTTGTTCATCAATTTAGAACCACTTAATAAAGATCGCTAGGTTTATGTTTTAACCTTTTCGTCACCCATTCAGCCACCTTTCTCTCTATTACTTCATATACCTTATCAATCTTTCATTATAGAAATCTTTGTTTAACTAAGAGAAGCACTCGTAAACAATAAACTATACTTTCTCTCTATTAGCTCGAATTCAATGGATATTCCTTATCATTCTACTGTTTAAGAAATAAAATTTTTGTTTATCATTTTGAAGCAATTAATGACAAGGCTTAGGGCGTAAAATTTCGGTTTTTGGTGATACTCGGTCTATAGATACGCAATTAAATGACGGCCGAATCAGTATTTCGCGCTTATATATGCGCCGAGAAACGATAAACTAATTAAAAAATTCAATCCCATGATAAAAGAAACACCTACAATTTTAACAACGGTGGCTAAGCTAAAAAATTAAATCAATCTATCAAAATTATATACAAGAGTATAGACATTTGTATAAAACTTGTATTAGATTTTCAATCCACCCTGAGTTTGCAGCAAGCCTAAGCCTAGAGTGCCGTTATACCTATGCTTTTTGAACTAAATGGTATATGGAAAATAGCTTAGCGCGTGCTGCCAACTCTAGCTGGTATCATAACGCTCATTTTTCTTTAAATTTTGGACTATTTCTTAAACGTCTTCTAAACTATCTCCAATTTTAAATTTAATTTTCAACTAAATTATAAATTAGATTAAGTGAAACAATTGTAATATTTTTAATTACATTTTAAATTAATATTACGTTTCAATTCACCAAAAGATATCCCTGCATAAGGCAAGTTTACACTTTACGCTTCCAAAGAGAATCGAATGCCATTATATAGTATCCGATTGTGGTAAGATCTGGTGGACAACCCACCTTATCAAAGCTCAAAGGTTCTGGCATTGAGTGTTCACGTGTCGGTCAATTTACCCTTGGGGGCGATGTTTGGAGAGTGGATGGTTGACGTGGACCATATTAGTGAGGGACGCCTCGCTAGTATGGCCCGCTGAGATCGGAAACTGGAGGTTGGACCTTGGTGTGTGGATGGTCGGAGGTGATTATAACAGTGGGAGACGTCCCATTGGCTATAATCGCCTTCAACTGTCCGGCATCGAGGTTCGACCATGATGTGGATGGTGGAAGGTGATAATATGCAATGGGAGACTACCGGTTGCATAATATTGCACGACACCTGAAGCTCAATTTGGCAGCCAGATTATAGGAATTCCCGTTGAACGGAATTGAACGATAAGAAGGCATGATTACGTCACTAGACTTTTGATCCGATTATTAAGGTCACGTGATATCCGGTTACACCAGAAATTGTGTACACCGGAAGCCACAAACACACACACACAGACACACACACAGACTGACACGACGAACGTAATACCTCCCCGTGAACTAGTTCACTCGGGGAGGTAAAAATTTATTCTCAGCGAATATTTATAAAATTAAAAAACGATTTCTTCTATGTGTAGAATAATGTTTTAATTCAAAAGCTTGTATAATAATGTTTGGAAATAAATATTTTTTGCAAGAACTTGAAAAATTTGTAAAATGCTTATGAAATTTGTACATTCCAATTTCTATTTCTAAAATAGATTATTGAAATGTTACAGACACGTATCTCTAGCGACATGTTTATACGTAATCCTTGATAAAATTAACATAGCTGCTAGCACGTTAAGCTTAAACATTTTTGTCAAACACGAGTGCGAGAGTTTTGAAAAGATTTGAGTTAATTTTACAGTCCTAGACAGCGTAGGGTATAAAAGGGGAAACCAGGACAGCCTGCCGCTATTCATTTAACATAGCGGCAGCCTGCCGCTATACTTTAACATAGCGGCAGCCTGCCGCTATACTTTAACATAGCGGCACCAGCCGTCTCTATATCCAGGACAGCCCGCTGCCATTCATTTAACATGGCGGCACCAGCCGTCTCTATATCCAGGACAGCCCGTTGCCATTCATTTAACATGGCGGCAACCTGCTGCTATACTTTTACATAGCGGAAGCCTGCCGCAGCAGCGGCAGGCTCTATATCCAGGACAGCCCGCTGCCATTCATTTAACATGGCGGAAACCTGTTGCTATACTTTTACATAGCGGCAGCCTACCGCAGCAGCGGCAGTTTCCTATCTTCTGTGTGTATTGAACATCTAGTTTCTTAAGATTATTACGTAATCATCACGTGACTTTTGGTAGTTTTACTTTATACGTCATATCCTTCAAGGAAATCGGAAACTACTTTTTCATTCTCTATGATTTTTTTTTTTTTTTTTTACATAGGATTCTTCAAAATATGGTGCTCCAAAAGACACGTAACACTTCAGCTTATTATATAAATTTACGAATCAGCGGGCTCTAGGAATCGAACCCGAACCCTCATACATGCGAGCATTGTACGCTAACCAATTAGCCATGTTTTCCTATACTGATTTCGCTTAAAATGCTGCCTCTATTCCCTTATCACATTAGTAAGACCCATCTCACTCTCACACTTTACGGTTAATACAAAGAAAGGTTGGGATAGCCTCTTATCTCTTTGCTTATGCTCACAGACAAGGGTGAATATGTGTCTTTCACTCTTATCTATACTTAAGCTTGACGCCACTGAAATAGCCCAGAATACCCCTTTATCTCCTTGCTCTTACTATCGAGTGTCGAATGTAAATATACACTATCATTCGAATGAAAAAAAAAATTTAAATTTTTAAGCGCCAAATCAGTTCGAGTTTATAATTTTTAATATTTCCCAACATTGCCTTATCAGTGAAGAATAAGTGTACCCTGCATTTGATGCTAAAGAAGCGTTTTATCAATAATTCGATAAAAGTCAACATGTCAATTATCAATCAATTTTTAAAGAGAATTTCAATAATATTTGGTTTTATATAGTTTATCTCATATTTATTATCTTAGAAGCATCATATTCGTACACAATTTCAGTTGGAATGTTAATTATTTATAACAGTTGTATAATTTATTTAATTTTATAATGTCCGTGAGCGAGAGTGGATATACCATCATCCAGTACGTATCGTTTATCGTCGCACGGGTTTAAACATAATTTACTTTGTTGTACTGTTGTCAGCTCGTGCTTTTTGCTCACAATTCGCTTCATCGATGCCACTGTAACCCGTCTGTTGAGCAGACAGTCCCGATAATGTTCGTGGAGTATGGTTTTCTTCACCACTCGCTTACAAACACCCTTCGCGGTCTTTTTTGAACCCGCAGTCGAGAGGATCGAGTACATCTTAGGACGTAACCCACAGAACTCCTTAATAGGAATACCGTTTAGTTCGTCCTTGAATTTTCCGAGAACTTTTTTGTTCTCGTCGCTGAAGAGCGGATGTTCAATAGGGTAGCCAGAGAAGTCGTAATGCTCGGCTTGTTTTGCAAAGTCGGCGTAGAGGTCATCTGTTTCAATGGAGTATGTAAGGCTGTCTGTAAAGAAAAATGAAAATACATAAAATATATATATATGTTATATCGAGTAAATAATATAATTACCAGTATCCGTAAAGAGAAGTTTGGCCTTATCTCCATATTGGGCTCTTATAACACCATAATGAAAGTTGTACATCAATAACTTCGACAAATCAAGTATGGTAAAACCCTTAAATATTGGACGGTTGAGGATGATTTTCTTTTTCTTCATGTGAATCCCTACCAGATCGTTTTGAAAAATTGACAATTTTTCGAACGCCGGTGAATTCACCTTCTTTATCACTTTCCTAGGTGTTTGTGCTAAATGGAATTCAATCCGATTCCGTAGATTTTCCATTGTTTTACCTACGTGGAAAAATAATAAGATAAACATTCAAATAGCCGCGTGTGTATACTGCGCACTCACCGAAAACTGCATTATTCATTAGTTTAAAAAAATCTTTCTCGAAATCATTCGTGGCTAATTTGCGCTTTTCTGTATTGAAGTTTATGTAGTCGGCGAGCCAAGCTCCCTGCTCGAAGGACACAACACGATGAAGCTTCCCTACCACAAGACCTTCTTCCACATAATATTTTAAGTTCCGATAATGACCTACGTATTTTGTTTTTGGGTTAAGATCCGGTACAAGCTTGGGTAGAGAGTCTTTTAACGGGATTTTCAGATGTTTTAACTGCTCCTTGGAGAATTCCGAAAATTCGTCGCTGTTGATGATGCGTTTTTCAGGTGCTAGTGGTAGATCATTATGCTTAGCGTGGAGTTCTGCGGGATAGATAAGGTCCACTTCGACGATAAAGCCAACTTTATCATCATCCGGATGATGGAGAATATCCTCGATAGAGATAGCATCATCCCATTTGAAGTTTTTCATCGGCATGAGATCTCTCATGACTTTTCCGTATAGGTTGTTACAATCTACGAGATGGGAAATCGACCTTTAAACTCTGAATATACGAATACGAAGCTCTTAAAATAGGACAAATCTACCTAAATATGTGATGAAACTATTAGATTTCGCCACGTCGTATGTTTCGAGAATAAGATTATTATTGGCGGTCGCGAGACGGTGGCCAATCATAGATACACCACCACGAATACCTCGTTCTATCATCAGGTGCATATCAGGATCCAAAAGTAGGTCCAATTCCGCCTTTGTCATATGTAGGGCACTTTCCCAAGCGAAACCAGGCCCCGTATAAGCGTGAGCGCTGTCCAACTTATAATAACTCATACAAATTGTCCGGAATGACTCGAAAACATCGGCAAGTTGAAGGGTGTCAGCGGTTACGTATAGATCATGATAATCGCCTATAAGAAAAGAGATTAGAATATAAAAGATTTTAACAAGAAAAATAATCTTACCCATATTTCGGATATTAAAGGTGTTCCAGACATTCTGAGCGTGTTCATAGTCAGAATCACTGATGTGCGAGTCTGTAAGAATATTGAAGAACGCCTCCTTAGGAGGTAGTTTCTTCTCCTCAAATTTTTCTTCATTGTCCATATAATCGTACGGATATAGCCCTTTGCGTAAGAGTACCGCGACTTCGTTAGGGGACTAGATAGATTTTAAAATCGGAAATTTATCCGATCCTTCTTTGGCTAAGTTTCCAACGAGGGTTTCGAGTGAGGCGGGTAAAAATCTAAGTGAATCTACGAATCTTAGCCGACCTAACGAAAACGATACGAATTTTTCACTATTTGAAGGAATACATCCTATATCTTTATCCTTGATTAATCCGATTCGCTGCATAATTAGATGCGAGTCATATCCAGACAAATTGTGAAAAAATACAGGAACATGCTTTGGTGCGTGTAATTGGAGATTGCAGGTGTTGTGTGCAGCTCCCCGATACACACCCGAGTAATGATCATGATCCCGCACTTTATAATCCCTCAAGGTGAAAGCACTACCACAGAGATAGCAAATGTCAGCCTGTAACCACGAGCTCGTCTCTAACTCCGTTAGTTCCATCGGTATATTTTCTTTGATTTTCTACAAGATGTCATCCGACTCATATAATAAGCTTTTGAGAAATACTGAAGTCGCATCCTCACCTCTGTATGTGACCGGTTTCGCGTTTGTACCTATAAAATTAAATCTTAACTAAAGACCGAGGGGGCGAATGAGAAATATTTAGCTTACCGTCAGGACCTACAACGACGTAGGAAAACCCACATGATTTGTGTAAAGCCAAAGTTGTTGTTGAAGATAATGAAGAATCGAGCATACATGTTTTAACCTTTGGCATTATAGCCTCAAAGTCCGCATATATTACGTATGGTACTCTCTGGCGCCAGGCGAACTTTTTGAACTTACAAATTGGATCATCGATTGGCATCGAAGTAAGCTGAGGTCCATGAACACTGCACTCTTTAACATGCTGTATATGATTACGTTTCGCGTTTTCGCCGGAAAATCTATGTAGACAGTAGCGACAATACCACATTGCGCATTTATGATTAGAAAAATCACCACTCAAAAGTCGACTCAGATTCTTGATTAGACAAAAATGTTTCTTTTCTCCTCGACTTATTAGGAGAAGATCTATTTGGCGTTCTTCATCAACTCGGTTTTGGCTCACGTAAATAGGAAAAATGACCTCATCATACGCGAAAATGTTCACGGAAATGTCATTTACCTCTTCAAATTTAGAAAGTTTTTTCGAATCATGCTGGTATGGAAATGTTATTCCACAAGGGTTAAGTTCGTCCACAAATGCGAGGTAACTAGTGACGCGTTCGGGGTGATGTAAGGGCGGGTGTAATTTGGCTAAAATAGCGTACATGAAGCAGCGATCGTCAGAGTTTTTAATATTAATTATGGCCCCTTTGTTTGCTAATTTCCCTGGAAGTTCAATATATGAACCTCCAAGGAGCGGGTTGTACGTTATAATGTCTAGTTGTACGAATAAAATTCGATCTAACACCCATCCACTTCCTGTAGCTTCAAACTCAGACATTGATTGTTCGATTTTGCCGATGTTAGAGTCAATCTGATCGTGGATAACGTCCGGAGTTAACGTAGCGCTAGTAAAACCACGAAAATATGGGAGAGCTTCGCAAATCGATCCTTCATTGGCTAGGGGGCGGGTGTAACGTGCGCGAATGATAATATACCACTTAATACCTTTCTTTGATTGGAGGCGATTTTTAATATATTCGCAAATAACCTGTCTATGTCTACCGATAAATTCCAAGGGGTCAGTTTCTATTGGTGTAGGGGTTAACCTAGCAGCGAACACAACATCACCAATCGCTTCGACTTCCGCCCACTCATCGGGGGGACTAGCTATATTTTCAGCTTCAGTTGAAGTTTGGGGTATAAGAGCACGTTTCAGAGGCTGCAATTCATTGTACGAAGACGAACTCTGCCGTTTTCTCGGGTTAGGTGGCGAGTTATCTATGTTAGATGGGGGTGTTCCCGTTGTTGCGGGTACGTTAAGGGTGTGATCGCGGCTGTTATCATTGTCGTGTTGTTTAGTCAGATGCTTATTAAAATTTGTTTTCCGAGTAAATGATGCTCCGCAGACTGAACAGCTAAACTTTACTCTATCATGAAACGAGCGGCTATGTTGTACCAAATCTCTCCGTGTGGTGTACGTAGCGGCGCATTTATCACATTGAAACATAACGAATTAAAAGGGTGGAGAAGCTGGAACACACAAAAATTTACCATCAAACCCCATACCGGAGAAAATAAAATTTATCAGATGTGAAGAAATTACTTACCGAGCGATGGTGAATTGGAAGGATATGACACATAAAATATCCACGATCGGGAGAATAAAATCGAGATGACTTCACTCTTCAAAGATCAGACATACAATAAATTTAAATGTGGACCGTCGCTAGACATACATCGAGATAACCAGGACTATATGCTAAAATGAATTTACGAGCCAATACTTAAAGCAATCCGAATTTAAATACTAGATAGTTTAGGGAAAAACATCAGTCTTATCTTATCGATGTTGATAATTTCAAATACTACAATAACGGGGAAAACCCTATTTCGTCATTGTAAGTATGGAAAAACCCAATTCATGGTGTCTATATAACTAAACTTAAACCAAAGAGATGGTTTTTCCGAGTAAATATTACGAAAACGGTATGATTGAACTTGTGATAAAACCCGAGTCGACATTGCACAATGGAACTAGAACCTAAGGGTCGCTATATTAGGATAAACACATTAAAAAAAACCTACGACAAGAGATATCTCTTATCTATAAACAAGATAAAAAGGGAAACCCCGCAAATAAAGGGGAAAACCCCAATTCACTAAACTGAAACCAAAGAGGTGGTTTTCCCAAGTAAGTATCAAATATTAGGATAAAAAGAGAGGAGAAATTCACAGATAAGCTCATTTCTCGACGCTTTGCAGCCTTTATCTTAATCGTAGATAAACACTTGAAAAAACCTCCGATAAGAGATATCTCTTATCTATAAACAAGATAAAAAGGGGAATCCCGCAAATAAAGGGGAAAACCCCAATTCACTAAACTTAAACCAAAGAGGTGGTTTTTCCAAGTAAGTATAAATTATTAGAATAAAAAGAGAGGAGAAATTTACAGATAAGTTCATTTCTCGACGCTTTGCAGACTGTCTTATCTTAACCGTAGATAAACACTTGAAAAAACCTCTGATAAGAGATATCTCTTTTCTATAAAGAAGATAAAAAGGGGAATCCAAATTAATTTAAAAAAAGGGGGAAGGAGGGGGTCGTCCCTTTGCTCGCCTAGGCGAGCATCAAAAAGGGGTAGACGACCCCCTCCTTCCCCCTTTTTTTAAATTAATTTGGATTCCCCTTTTTATCTTCTTTAGAGATAAGAGATATCTCTTATCAGAGGTTTTTTCAAGTGTTTATCTACGGTTAAGATAAGACAGTCTGCAAAGCGTCGAGAAATGAACTTATCTGTAAATTTCTCCTCTCTTTTTATTCTAATAATTTATACTTACTTGGAAAAACCACCTCTTTGGTTTAAGTTTAGTGAATTGGGGTTTTCCCCTTTATTTGCGGGATTCCCCTTTTTATCTTGTTTATAGATAAGAGATATCTCTTATCGGAGGTTTTTTCAAGTGTTTATCTACGATTAAGATAAAGGCTGCAAAGCGTCGAGAAATGAGCTTATCTGTGAATTTCTCCTCTCTTTTTATCCTAATATTTGATACTTACTTGGGAAAACCACCTCTTTGGTTTCAGTTTAGTGAATTGGGGTTTTCCCCTTTATTTGCGGGGTTTCCCTTTTTATCTTGTTTATAGATAAGAGATATCTCTTGTCGTAGGTTTTTTTTTAATGTGTTTATCCTAATATAGCGACCCTTAGGTTCTAGTTCCATTGTGCAATGTCGACTCTGGTTTTATCACAAGTTCAATCATACCGTTTTCGTAATATTTACTCGGAAAAACCATCTCTTTGGTTTAAGTTTAGTTATATAGACACCATGAATTGGGTTTTTCCATACTTACAATGACGAAATAGGGTTTTCCCCGTTATTGTAGTATTTGAAATTATCAACATCGATAAGATAAGACTGATGTTTTTCCCTAAACGATCTAGTATTTAAATTCGGATTGCTTTAAGTATTGGCTCGTAAATTCATTTTAGCATATAGTCCTGGTTATCTCGATGTATGTCTAGCGACGGTCCACATTTAAATTTATTGTATGTCTGATCTTTGAAGAGTGAAGTCATCTCGATTTTATTCTCCCGATCGTGGATATTTTATGTGTCATATCCTTCCAATTCACCATCGCTCGGTAAGTAATTTCTTCACATCTGATAAATTTTATTTTCTCCGGTATGGGGTTTGATGGTAAATTTTTGTGTGTTCCAGCTTCTCCACCCTTTTAATTCGTTATGTTTCAATGTGATAAATGCGCCGCTACGTACACCACACGAAGAGATTTGGTACAACATAGCCGCTCGTTTCATGATAGAGTAAAGATTAGCTGTTCAGTCTGCGGAGCATCATTTACTCGGAAAACAAATTTAAATAAGCATCTGACTAAACAACACGACAATGATAACAGCCGCGATCACACCCTTAACGTACCCGCAACAACGGGAACACCCCCATCTAACATAGATAACTCGCCACCTAACCCGAGAAAACGGCAGAGTTCGTCTTCGTACAATGAATTGCAGCCTATGAAACGTGCTCTTATACCCCAAACTTCAACTGAAGCTGAAAATATAGCTAGTCCCCCCGATGAGTGGGCGGAAGTCGAAGCGATTGGTGATGTTGTGTTCGCTGCTAGGTTAACCCCTACACCAATAGAAACTGACCCCTTGGAATTTATCGGTAGACATAGACAGGTTATTTGCGAATATATTAAAAATCGCCTCCAATCAAAGAAAGGTATTAAGTGGTATATTATCATTCGCGCACGTTACACCCGCCCCCTAGCCAATGAAGGATCGATTTGCGAAGCTCTCCCATATTTTCGTGGTTTTACTAGCGCTACGTTAACTCCGGACGTTATCCACGATCAGATTGACTCTAACATCGGCAAAATCGAACAATCAATGTCTGAGTTTGAAGCTACAGGAAGTGGATGGGTGTTAGATCGAATTTTATTCGTACAACTAGACATTATAACGTACAACCCGCTCCTTGGAGGTTCATATATTGAACTTCCAGGGAAATTAGCAAACAAAGGGGCCATAATTAATATTAAAAACTCTGACGATCGCTGCTTCATGTACGCTATTTTAGCCAAATTACACCCGCCCTTACATCACCCCGAACGCGTCACTAGTTACCTCGCATTTGTGGACGAACTTAACCCTTGTGGAATAACATTTCCATACCAGCATGATTCGAAAAAACTTTCTAAATTTGAAGAGGTAAATGACATTTCCGTGAACATTTTCGCGTATGATGAGGTCATTTTTCCTATTTACGTGAGCCAAAACCGAGTTGATGAAGAACGCCAAATAGATCTTCTCCTAATAAGTCGAGGAGAAAAGAAACATTTTTGTCTAATCAAGAATCTGAGTCGACTTTTGAGTGGTGATTTTTCTAATCATAAATGCGCAATGTGGTATTGTCGCTACTGTCTACATAGATTTTCCGGCGAAAACGCGAAACGTAATCATATACAGCATGTTAAAGAGTGCAGTGTTCATGGACCTCAGCTTACTTCGATGCCAATCGATGATCCAATTTGTAAGTTCAAAAAGTTCGCCTGGCGCCAGAGAGTACCATACGTAATATATGCGGACTTTGAGGCTATAATGCCAAAGGTTAAAACATGTATGCTCGATTCTTCATTATCTTCAACAACAACTTTGGCTTTACACAAATCATGTGGGTTTTCCTACGTCGTTGTAGGTCCTGACGGTAAGCTAAATATTTCTCATTCGCCCCCTCGGTCTTTAGTTAAGATTTAATTTTATAGGTACAAACGCGAAACCGGTCACATACAGAGGTGAGGATGCGACTTCAGTATTTCTCAAAAGCTTATTATATGAGTCGGATGACATCTTGTAGAAAATCAAAGAAAATATACCGATGGAACTAACGGAGTTAGAGACGAGCTCGTGGTTACAGGCTGACATTTGCTATCTCTGTGGTAGTGCTTTCACCTTGAGGGATTATAAAGTGCGGGATCATGATCATTACTCGGGTGTGTATCGGGGAGCTGCACACAACACCTGCAATCTCCAATTACACGCACCAAAGCATGTTCCTGTATTTTTTCACAATTTGTCTGGATATGACTCGCATCTAATTATGCAGCGAATCGGATTAATCAAGGATAAAGATATAGGATGTATTCCTTCAAATAGTGAAAAATTCGTATCGTTTTCGTTAGGTCGGCTAAGATTCGTAGATTCACTTAGATTTTTACCCGCCTCACTCGAAACCCTCGTTGGAAACTTAGCCAAAGAAGGATCGGATAAATTTCCGATTTTAAAATCTATCTAGTCCCCTAACGAAGTCGCGGTACTCTTACGCAAAGGGCTATATCCGTACGATTATATGGACAATGAAGAAAAATTTGAGGAGAAGAAACTACCTCCTAAGGAGGCGTTCTTCAATATTCTTACAGACTCGCACATCAGTGATTCTGACTATGAACACGCTCAGAATGTCTGGAACACCTTTAATATCCGAAATATGGGTAAGATTATTTTTCTTGTTAAAATCTTTTATATTCTAATCTCTTTTCTTATAGGCGATTATCATGATCTATACGTAACCGCTGACACCCTTCAACTTGCCGATGTTTTCGAGTCATTCCGGACAATTTGTATGAGTTATTATAAGTTGGACAGCGCTCACGCTTATACGGGGCCTGGTTTCGCTTGGGAAAGTGCCCTACATATGACAAAGGCGGAATTGGACCTACTTTTGGATCCTGATATGCACCTGATGATAGAACGAGGTATTCGTGGTGGTGTATCTATGATTGGCCACCGTCTCGCGACCGCCAATAATAATCTTATTCTCGAAACATACGACGTGGCGAAATCTAATAGTTTCATCACATATTTAGGTAGATTTCTCCTATTTTAAGAGCTTCGTATTCGTATATTCAGAGTTTAAAGGTCGATTTCCCATCTCGTAGATTGTAACAACCTATACGGAAAAGTCATGAGAGATCTCATGCCGATGAAAAACTTCAAATGGGATGATGCTATCTCTATCGAGGATATTCTCCATCATCCGGATGATGATAAAGTTGGCTTTATCGTCGAAGTGGACCTTATCTATCCCGCAGAACTCCACGCTAAGCATAATGATCTACCACTAGCACCTGAAAAACGCATCATCAACAGCGACGAATTTTCGGAATTCTCCAAGGAGCAGTTAAAACATCTGAAAATCCCGTTAAAAGACTCTCTACCCAAGCTTGTACCGGATCTTAACCCAAAAACAAAATACGTAGGTCATTATCGGAACTTAAAATATTATGTGGAAGAAGGTCTTGTGGTAGGGAAGCTTCATCGTGTTGTGTCCTTCGAGCAGGGAGCTTGGCTCGCCGACTACATAAACTTCAATACAGAAAAGCGCAAATTAGCCACGAATGATTTCGAGAAAGATTTTTTTAAACTAATGAATAATGCAGTTTTCGGTGAGTGCGCAGTATACACACGCGGCTATTTGAATGTTTATCTTATTATTTTTCCACGTAGGTAAAACAATGGAAAATCTACGGAATCGGATTGAATTCCATTTAGCACAAACACCTAGGAAAGTGATAAAGAAGGTGAATTCACCGGCGTTCGAAAAATTGTCAATTTTTCAAAACGATCTGGTAGGGATTCACATGAAGAAAAAGAAAATCATCCTCAACCGTCCAATATTTACGGGTTTTACCATACTTGATTTGTCGAAGTTATTGATGTACAACTTTCATTATGGTGTTATAAGAGCCCAATATGGAGATAAGGCCAAACTTCTCTTTACGGATACTGGTAATTATATTATTTACTCGATATAACATATATATATATTTTATGTATTTTCATTTTTCTTTACAGACAGCCTTACATACTCCATTGAAACAGATGACCTCTACGCCGACTTTGCAAAACAAGCCGAGCATTACGACTTCTCTGGCTACCCTATTGAACATCCGCTCTTCAGCGACGAGAACAAAAAATTTCTCGGAAAATTCAAGGACGAACTAAACGGTATTCCTATTAAGGAGTTCTGTGGGTTACGTCCTAAGATGTACTCGATCCTCTCGACTGCGGGTTCAAAAAAGACCGCGAAGGGTGTTTGTAAGCGAGTGGTGAAGAAAACCATACTCCACGAACATTATCGGGACTGTCTGCTCAACAGACGGGTTACAGTGGCATCGATGAAGCGAATTGTGAGCAAAAAGCACGAGCTGACAACAGTACAACAAAGTAAATTATGTTTAAACCCGTGCGACGATAAACGATACGTACTGGATGATGGTATATCCACTCTCGCTCACGGACATTATAAAATTAAAAAAATTATACAACTGTTATAAATAATTAACATTCCAACTGAAATTGTGTACGAATATGATGCTTCTAAGATAATAAATATGAGATAAACTATATAAAACCAAATATTATTGAAATTCTCTTTAAAAATTGATTGATAATTGACATGTTGACTTTTATCGAATTATTGATAAAACGCTTCTTTAGCATCAAATGCAGGGTACACTTATTCTTCACTGATAAGGCAATGTTGGGAAATATTAAAAATTATAAACTCGAACTGATTTGGCGCTTAAAAATTTAAATTTTTTTTTTCATTCGAATGATAGTGTATATTTACATTCGACACTCGATAGTAAGAGCAAGGAGATAAAGGGGTATTCTGGGCTATTTCAGTGGCGTCAAGCTTAAGTATAGATAAGAGTGAAAGACACATATTCACCCTTGTCTGTGAGCATAAGCAAAGAGATAAGAGGCTATCCCAACCTTTCTTTGTATTAACCGTAAAGTGTGAGAGTGAGATGGGTCTTACTAATGTGATAAGGGAATAGAGGCAGCATTTTAAGCGAAATCAGTATAGGAAAACATGGCTAATTGGTTAGCGTACAATGCTCGCATGTATGAGGGTTCGGGTTCGATTCCTAGAGCCCGCTGATTCGTAAATTTATATAATAAGCTGAAGTGTTACGTGTCTTTTGGAGCACCATATTTTGAAGAATCCTATGTAAAAAAAAAAAAATCATAGAGAATGAAAAAGTTGTTTCCGATTTCCTTGAAGGATATGACGTATAAAGTAAAACTACCAAAAGTCACGTGATGATTACGTAATAATCTTAAGAAACTAGATGTTCAATACACACAGAAGATAGGAAACTGCCGCTGCTGCGGTAGGCTGCCGCTATGTAAAAGTATAGCAACAGGTTTCCGCCATGTTAAATGAATGGCAGCGGGCTGTCCTGGATATAGAGCCTGCCGCTGCTGCGGCAGGCTTCCGCTTTGTAAAAGTATAGCAGCAGGTTGCCGCCATGTTAAATGAATGGCAACGGGCTGTCCTGGATATAGAGACGGCTGGTGCCGCCATGTTAAATGAATGGCAGCGGGCTGTCCTGGATATAGAGACGGCTGGTGCCGCTATGTTAAAGTATAGCGGCAGGCTGCCGCTATGTTAAAGTATAGCGGCAGGCTGCCGCTATGTTAAATGAATAGCGGCAGGCTGTCCTGGTTTCCCCCTTTATACCCTACTCAGATTGCACGTTCAATGAAGCCGTTGAACGTTCACGCAAAATTATAATTGTATAAATTTGTTGTTTTCTAATGAAGGATATTGAATACGAGTATAGGCGCGTTTTCAGTGAAAATCTTTTGGGCCCAAAAACTATTATTTTTCGTCATAACTAAAGTAAATTCAACCTAATTATGACGAGAAACTTGATTGAAAAGCGCTATAACATTTAGACATGTCACAGAAAGTGAATTACGTGCAATTTTCTCTCTTAGAATCTATTTTAAAAGTCGGAAATGGCAAATGTAGTGTTCGTGAACTTGAAGTGAGATATGACACCATCGTTTTTACAACTAATGAAAAATTTTAATACGGTGTAAAAGATAAATTTTGGACAATAAAAATATTCCGTAAATGATGCTACACTGCCTCCTTTCCAATATTTCAATGCATATTTATATGATTTACAATACGGTAATAACCTTTATCAAGATCAAAACATGTAAAAAACAATGTACAAAAAGCAAATGTCTACAAAATGTAGTGTGATCTAGTGGCTTTATTAGTACGTTGAATAGTACAAAATACAAATTAGTTAAAAAGCTCAAATATTTCATGTTATTGGAATTAATTGCGTTAGACCGCTCATGCTGTACATACTAAATATAACAGCTTGTATCTGAAAGTCGTGTGTAAACGAAACTTCTTTCCTCAAGGTATTAAGATGTCTTAATATTTGATTTCGCTCGTTTTGGTTCCAGATATCGTTCAGATAAGTTGTGCAAAATGTCGCTTTGGTCCCATTCGACCGAACGCAATCCCTTTCGACCCAAGAACCCCGCACTTTGGTGGATTCGGCCCAATGCGATGGTCCCATTGGACCGAAATTCCGCACTTATCCGGGTTTTGGATTCGGTCCATTGGGACAACAATCTTTGCTGAAATATACCCTAAGGAATTTGTAAAATCTAATTATATTCGGGGGAACGCAAAGATTCAATCTTTGCAAGAAAAAGATCCGATTAACTTATAATGATTTAATGCTCAAGTATACATCATCACTATATCCAAACATTTTGTGAAATATTAAATAAACCTTATAGTTTAGAAGAACAAAATATTTTAAATACACCGAAATTTATTTTTATAAAGCGAACTGCTGACTTTTACTTATATAAATTTGCCATATTCCTTACGTAACAATGTTTTGGCTGCCGTTTTTGGATATTTGCCTAACCTAACCTAGCCTAATTTAATCCAGCCCAACCCAGCCCAACAAATCAAATCATAAACCCATCCTATCAAAAAAACAGCCTTCCCCTAAAAAAGTACTAATTCTAGTAAACTACAGTATTTCAACCGTGAAAACACGAAATCTCCATTACAGTAATAGCTTCCCGACACAGTATCCCTATTTTTAATTCTAGTCGCACTTAAATTGTTGTAATTACCATCAAGTATAATGAATTATAAACAATTTTTTTACAAATGATTATATTTCACTAACTTACATTTCCCCAACGGGGAATCGTTTTAGGGTTTTCCGATTGATAGTCAGACGCTCTTCTTCGACGCCACGGTGGTTCGAAATCCGATATCAAATCTTATACATTTTTAAATACGTTTTTTATGATTATACAACTAGGCGCACTATAAATATAAAGAAGATAAAACTATTTTATATTTAGGAAAAAGTCCCAATGAACAGAATGACTCGCACTATAAATATAATAACAATAAATTCTCCTTTGAATCCTAGTAAACCGAATACAGCCAATTGGGCTTCATTTTAAATTTTTTTCGGTTGAATGGGATTCGGTTGAATGGGATTTCTATCGAAAGGGAATATACCAAAATTTCTCTCTTCAACAACCCCTTTCACTTTAAAACGTACATGTACATGGCGCTGAAGAAATCGTGGAGAATGTTCCAATCGCTGAAGGAAAGAAAATTTTAGTAAACATTTTGAAACGCGAATGTGAAGTTTCATGATCTGGGCTTCATAAAAAAATGAATCTACAGAACTTTCCGAAGAAGAAATTAAGTACGCAAAGTAGATTTTCCGATATGTAAGCATACATTTTTCATATTCTTTCGGATTTTTACCTCTCCGAGTGAACTTTAGTTCACGGAGAGGTTCTGTCCTGATTGTGTGTGTGTGTCCGTCGTTCGCGGTGTTCGCAATTACCTCATCGCAAGAAAATTCTATTTTAGTTCACTACTCTTCTCATAGGTGGCGGTACAATTTCCAAATTCTGAAATTTCCTATTTAAATAAAACATCTCACAGGTGGTCTCCCACCCAGTTACTGTCCGCGCTCGACGCTGCTCCACTTTAGAGATAGCCATGCGAACGCTCTAAAGACTTTGCTATAAGCACTTGAAAGAATGTTAGATAAAAACCGCTTAAATCTGGAAGGGGTGCACTACGGAAGCCAGGCCGTGTTATAGTAGCGCCGCGTATAATGCTTTATATGTATCCAGTTAAATAAAAAATTGAAAAGCTTATTACTCGTAATTTACATTATAAAATAAAATTTTACTAGTCTTAAACGATCATAATATAATATTCAAATTTAATTATATTTATTAAATGAATTTTTTTTGTCACAGGTGACGCTAGATTAGTAGGAAGTAGGACTACAGCAGTATAACGAAATAAAGGCGTACGGTTTTTTTAAAACTTTAATTATGCTTGATTTAAATTCTATAATAATTAGTTCTAGTCCTCTCTCAAAAAATCATATTTAAATTTAATTATATTTTGTAAATTAACTTTCTATCTGTAGGCATGGAATAATTAGTAGCTTATGCTGTAGGTGACACTAGTTTCCCTCGAACTCGGCTTAAAGCTTACCTTAATACCTTTCAGTCAAGGAAGGTCAAACTCATTTAGTCATTTTCTATAATTTGTTTAATCACATCATTCTCTTTAATTCAGTCTTATGTTTAAATTAATTAATAATAAATAACCTAGAAATTCAGTTGTGTTTATTCTTGTAAAATCCATTTCAACTACAATTTGTTTAATCATAGTTAATTTGATTCTATCATCATTACGTTTAATTTAGTCCTATAGCTTGAAAATAATTTAATTATGGTTTTATTGTTTTACTTTTGGTTAGAATAATTTTAATTTAAGATAAACTTCAACTATTATGTATCTGTAAAATAACAGAGGCTCGAAAATTAAGGGGGTGGTATGGCGCGTCTGTGCTTGCACCATAGATGTATAAAGAACTGCGTTCTTTATACATCCATTCTTGCACAGGGACGGAAATAAGAATTTTTTCTTATTGGACAAATGTCCAGTAACCCCCCTTAAAAATTCAAAAGTTATCGGACATTTAACAAAATTACCGGACAATGCTACATTTCCTGTATTGAAAAGTCCTTTTTTTATCGGACATTTGTCCAGTGACCCCCTCTTAAAAATAAAAAGTTATCGGACATTTGGAAAATTTATCGGACAAATGACCAGTGACTTGTGCTTATTTCCGTCCCTGAAATATCTTGCACTGAGCATGGGGTCTCTTCGTAGAATATTCGACTCTTTCGAGAGAGTGAAAATAAAAATAAACATGTAACTGAATACGTCGCTCTCGGGACGCTCCTATTTTTAATTGTCATTAGAATTTGACTAGTTATTTTAATACGATTTTTTCGTATCATTTATGCTTAATAAAATAGTATTAGTCTTCTTCTATCATAATATCATATTTAAATTTAATTTTATTTTGAAAATAAATATGATGTAAACGTTCTACCAGTAGGTGACACTAGTTTCATCGTGTAAATAGTGTAGCGGCAAAAGTAACCTTATAGCAAGAAGTGTGCGACTCCTCTTTCTTATTTTAACCCAAAAATGATAAAATCAATTTTTAACATCGACTACCTGGTTTCATTAGTTTTCTTGTTTACAATTAGACTTGGGACGAGAAGAGGTAATATTTTGGTTTCCCAAATAGTTACATCTGTCTTAGAAAAGCTGTGAGAAGAAGAACCAAATACACTTCCGATAATGACCAAGAAATAACGGACGCCGCAGTGAAGGAGAACGGCACGCCATTCAGAAAAGGGCTTAACCGGCAATTCGGTTTGGCAACAAATTCAATACAGGTGCCGAAACAAGAGTTACGTCACACTAGCATTTCTTAATCGATTTCAAACGTTAAAATCAAACCGATATTCTAATCGCCAGGAATCGTTTTAGGCGTCAAATGTTCACGCATTATCTTTATAATTCGATTTATTGTGGCGGTTGTTGAAACCGAATTGGTATGAAACTGTTTCCCGAAGCAGTTTTGAGAAATCGAAACTGCTTCGGGAAACAGTCTCTGAAGACGATCGTTCCGTGAGTGAGTTTAAAAAGAAGAAAAAAATTACCAAAAAAATATTCCGTGATTGATTTTGATCAAGGAAATGATTCCTTCGGAAAACCACAATGGAAAATGAGTCTTTGAATGAGCCACTGGTTACTAGTCCTTATACGGGGAGTTCACAATACCTCCATGAATCCAGCCAAGCCCATTGAGATGGTAAGTTTTAAATTTATTTCTAGTTTAACATTTGTTTGTAATTTATTTACTGTTGGATTAGGCCTAAATAAACGATAAGGATTAAGGAATCGACAAACCATAACTGGCATTCTCCCTTTAATGTTATATTTATTTTTATAAAAAATGTATTCAATAAATTTAGAGACAATGTCCAGTCTATCATCGCGCTTGAGTTGATTAAAGCGACGTAATTCGTGCTTACTGACGTAATCATCCTTTAGGGCCTTTAACAACAACGGACCGGAGAAGGCGCAGTCAGGTGACTGAGCCACGTGATTACAACTCTTTAAAATAAATCTTGTTTTCTTTCGCGGCCTGATAAACCCCGAAATTAAACAGATAATCAAAAATCAGAACAGACTAAAAAAACAAGCAAAACTCGTTCCAACAGAGGAATATAAGAGCAACTATAAATTATTTAGAAATAAATGCAACAATGCATTACGGAACGCACGTAACTCCTTGCTTCGATCTCAGCCTTTGTCGAAAAAACGCCGCCCATGACACATGGAAGCTGATAAACACTTTATTAAGGAAACCAAATAAATTACAAATAAGAGCTAGCATCCCAATATCTACCAAAGATCTAAATTCCTATTTCACATCGATCAATTCTATTGAAGATGATATCGAAAATAATACTTATGATTGTTTTAAATAAAAATTCAAACTCTTTATATCTAACTCCTGCGTTGATGAGTCCGAAGTCGTAATGACAACTAACAAACCAAAAGATGGTTCAGCAGCTGGTTCTGATGGTATCTCGCCAAATATAATTAAACTAGTTAAATTTTATAAACTAAAGCCCCTGACAAAACATATCTTTCAAAAAAGGAAAAAACCCTACTTATTTTATCGCCTATTACCTTTCAATCGTGCATCCAGTTGCTCTTAGATATTCTTCAAGGGAAAGAAGAGTGTAATTTGGGTCTAGTGCTCCCAACTTTGTAGAAGATAACATTATAATTACCTATATCCTTGATAACTTGGTTAAATGCCGCCCTTTGATGAAGGCCTTCGTTGAAGGCTTCGATACTCGGTTTCTTATATATTGACACTTGAAAACGTTGAGAAAAGACCATATAAATTAGTTACAGCCTAAGTTTAAACTTCAATAGTTGACCGTAAGAGGAAACGGGGGGGGGGCAGTTGGAATTCGTTCAAAAACTAGCTTATTGAGAAAATAAAATGATGTAACCGTTTTACATCAGTATCCACTATCCCGTAGTTAAAGCTACGTTTCTTAGATATAAGACTTTTTGCGTTTTCCGCCGCAGTAGAAACAATTTATGGTGGCCAAATTCTAACACCTAGGCGTAATAGGTTAGATAATTAAATTTTTTCAAACCATGTTAATGTAAAAGTATAAGAAAATGCGAATTCACTTAAAATGAAAATTCATTACTTAAATGAGCGTTTATTATATAGGACTGAGAGAGCCTTCGAATGCACTCGTCCAAGTATCCATGAGTTGACTGATTAAAATGTATTTTTTGTTTTAAGTGATCAAAGGAATTTTCACATAACGACATGAAAACCAAAACTTTACTTTAGTAATCTTGCCCTTTTTTTGTAACACATATCCTTGCTAATACAAGTCCTTTACCCACATAGAAGCTTTACAATAAAGCTACTTTTACCTTAAATAAAGCCTTTATTGAAGGAAAAAGTAACTTGCTTTGTCAGTAAAATTACCTATTTTTGATGTTAACTTTTAACAATAACGAGATCTAGTATATATATCTCAATCATATATGTATTTAGATACATACATGGTTATCTTAATATCGATCAAATAATATTCAACATAAGAAAATTGATCTTCAGAACAGATTTTTTTCGACAGTAAAGGAGAAGTCTAATATTTGCTATAGCATGCCAACTCGTGAAGAAAAAGCTGCACTAACCATTAACTTGAGCAATGGATCTCTTCTGAAACCAAATGAGTGACCATTGCTATACAATGCCTCCCCAAGCTAAGATCGATAAAGACCTAGTCATTAGAATAGAAAATATATCGAAACTGTCGAAAAAATATGGCATCGAGATAAAGAAAACAGATTTTTGGAATATTTTATTGAAACAAGTAAAGCTTCAAACAATATAAATGGATCTCTGATAATCGAAGAAATTGAAGACGAAATGATAAACACGAAGGCAGATACAATTTCTGCGTCTATGAATTATTTTGATAATGATGCGTTCAAAGCCGTCGAACAAAATTCAAAAATAAACGAGATTCCTGGAAATGTGAACTTTGTGATAAAATCTGATCACCACTGACCATGGTGGAGTATGATTCGTGAAACGTTTGGTACCATTGGCCCTGTGTTCTGTTCAAGGCAAAAAAAAAAAAAAAAAAAAAAAAAAAAAAAAAAACAAAAGCATTTGCCAAAAGATGTTGCTCTACTCGTAAGGACTAATTGCAATTTAAAAATTTCAAATTTTGTAAGTTAAGGCATTTCTGGTAAATTTCGAAAATAAAGCTATAGAGTTTTAAATCTTTTTAAAATCGTAATAGCAAAAATATATAGATGAACACCAAGTCTTGATTTTAATTTTAATCAAAATTATCTATTTCAAGTGATCGATCGTGTTGAAAAACGGAGACTTTCAGCTTCAATCTATTAGTTTCGTAGCGTTATTGTTACCATAAAATAAACTTCCGGAAAATAAGGTTTTAATTCAAAATCAAAACAAAAATTAAAGGCAATCACTGCTTATTTCAATAAATAGATGATCCAATTGTCTTAGTTAATACATATTTTACGTGAACTGGTTTTAATTAGGTTAGCGGTTTACAACAGGACTATCATTTTTATCTCATAGTTTTCCTTAGGTGATCTGCTTAATTGTCATAGCATTGATAAAATTAATTTACGCACTTTTCCCACTCATTCTAATTTGTCAGGGGCAATTGTTTTGCAGGTTCCCTATAATCATCAAACCACTATGCTCGAAATAAACCAGATCATTCGTTGGAGAGTCTTTCCGAAAGAATTGTTGGAAACTTGAATATTTAATGAAATCAATATAATTTTATCTATTCAAGAAATGTAAAATCTTTTGGTTTTGAGACATTAGTCTGTGAGATAATGGTCACTAGTTTAAAGATTGCAATAAAATTATTCTAGCATTTATGAACTGTTCATGTATTAACTTCAATAATACTTTTTAGATTTGATTTATTTTAATATTAAAGGGTTAGTTATTGGTTATTGGTAGAAGGATAAATAATAACTTACGGTGGGTTTAAATCAGAAAAAATACTGAAATTCGATTTCTTATATGCACCGAAAAAACTACGGAAATATATTTAATCAGACCAAATATATAGTGGTTAAAAATAAGTGTTCTCTTCTTGAAAACAAAAACGTCCGCGTGGGAATATTTCAGCAAATGAACGAAGTGAAATCAATATACGGGAAAATCTACATGTGTTCTGCCCATAAACGTCGTGATGCCAAAATAATACCATATCACGCAATTTGTTGTAAACGCTTTAAACCTTACGCGGCCAAATACTTTAAACCGCGCTATACACGATGCGATTTTAGATGCGACAACGATTTCTTTTCGCCCGTCCTTGAAAAAGTCGTTCTGTGTTTGGCGTTGTGCAAGACCAAATACGTCGATTGGACGGTCGCTAGCCTCCCTACCCGGGCGGAAAATTTCAGCGATCGCCGCAAGTCGCGGAGAGAAATATTTACGTGTATGGGTTTTTCGGTAGACCCGCTAACCTAATATTTCTGAAACGTTATATAAAATTAAAATAATAAAGTAGCATTTGTTTTCTTTGAATTAAAATTAAAAAAGCATCATTAAGAGATAATAATCGTACCCCATTTGCGATAAAAAATAACTTTTTTATTTTATTTTTCAAATAAAACTATTCAATATAACTGTTATCACGATAAAATCATGAGGCCAAAACGAGTGACCGACCGTTTCTCCCCCAGATCGTGGAGATAATTCGTCCCCTGAAAATCGCATCGTGTATGGGGCGCTTTAAATCTATTTTAAGGTGTATGGTGGGAATCCAAAAAATATTCAAACGCTGTTAAGGACCTATAAGAAATATTCGTTCCTAGTTTAAAAATAGAGACGATAAGTATAAAACGGCTCCAAATATTAATGGCAAATATAGGGAAAAAGTATTGATTACATTTCCTCCATTGCAAACTATTTACCTCTGTAGACTTTACCTATCGTGTTAGTTAGAGACCCTAAAATTAAGAAAATTAAGATACGAAAGAATTAACATAGTCTTGGATGCCAACAACCAATCAGGAACCGGTGGAATGGCTCACGGTTTAAACATGTCAGCTACTAATACAAAAGTATACGCCCATAGTTCTAAAATCATACTGTACGGATGCTTAAGTATACCCAGTGTACTTTTACTCCGTTTATGAGCGGACACATGTAGGCCTTGTCCAAAAGGGGATTGTAAAAAAACATAAAGAGGGAAAATATTTAGAGGGGAAGGCACTATAAACTGTTTCGCCACCATATGTCGCCACGTAAATGTTTTCGTTAGCCTTCAACAGTAAAAAATATCCTTCATCGGGTAAAAAAAAGCGAGAAAATAGTAGTACAAAGTCGTTTTCCCCACGTGTTCAGCGTAATTTCTGAGTATTTTTGGAGATTTTCTCAGCAGGGGTGCCATATACAATAAGGTTTCTAATCTAGTTAGCAACCCGTCTTTCCACCACAGTTTGCAACGCGTAAAAAACTTACCCTATCCGTTATCCTTACGATTTTTTTATATGTTGAGGGCCTCGCTTTACGCGCGCTAACCATCACGTTTGCTGACCATTTGCCCATTTCAATCAATTTAGCGTTTTACGGCGGCATCTATTTGAAAATCATTGAAATTTAAAAATCTTTAAAACATAATCTTGTGTTTAACTATTTAGTGATACTGGAAAAATTCAAAAATAACATCGTCGTCCTCTAACCGTATTTTTAAAAATATTATATATATACAGGGTGGAAACCTTAACCGGCGTCCAGTCGAGATACTTCCCCTTACGCATTGTTGTTATTCAGTGAAATGTTAAGGGATTTACAGGCGCTATTGGGATCAGTTCACTTCAGTTCCACTTAATAATCAAAGGTTTCAGTTTTAATGTAGAGAAATGAAATGCATAAGTGAAATCAATGACGGATTTAATTTAATTAGGAAAGAAAAGATGTCACTTGCGGAAACCAAATAGCCCAAATTGAAGTTAATCAAACATTTCCAAATTTAAACATTAAACTCTTCAAATTTAATAACAAAGCATTACATTAAATGTTCAAAATGTCTTCCGTCGACATTGACACACTTCCGACAACGGAATTGCCAGTTTTCTCTTTCGCGAGTTAACATCTCGGGAGAAACGAGAGCAGCCGCTTCCTGAATTCGGTCTCGAGGGCTATCAAGTGTTGGTGGCTCAGTGGCGTACACAAGGCTTTGTACATACCCCCAAAAGATAAAATCCACCGGCGTTAAATCTGGCGAACGAGGTGGCCAAGCGACTGGACCACCACGACCTATCCATTGGGGACCGAATTCCGCGTCTAGCCAATCCCGAGAAACACGTGCAAAATGCGGTGGTGCACCATCGTGCTGGTACCAGACTCGTCTTCGTTCTGCTAAGGGAAGATCGTCTAGGGCATCGGACACTACGGTGTTTAAGAGATCAACGTAACGATCTCCGTTTAGATGTTCTTCGAGAAAAACAGGTCCAATTACCCGATCACCTAACAATCCACACCAAACGTTTATCCTCCAGTTTTCTTGGTGATGGTTCGCCCTTAGCCAATGGGGATTTTCCCTCGACCAGTAATGCATGTTGTGGCGGTTAACTGTACCGTCCCGGTAAAACGTACACTCATCACAAGACTTTGGACCACGCGTAGAGTTTTGCCGATGGGTATTGGACCAAATTGAAGTTGATGGAAATTTCCTAAACCACGTGGTTTAGGAAATTTCCATCAACTTCAATTTGGTCCAATTCCCATCGGCAAAACTCTACGCGTGGTCCAAAGTCTTGTGGTTTAAGATGTTGGTGAAGATGAATTTTGTAGGGGTGAAATCCTTCACCACGAAGAATTTTTAAGACCGTTGTATGAGAACAATTTAATTCCGCTCCGATTGCTCGTGAACTGGTGTGGGGGTTTTCAACGATACGCCTTACTACTTCGTTTCGTCTGCCCGCCCCGTGTCCACCTCCTTGTACAACTGGCGGATGATGTTGATGTCGCACTGGTGCATTACGTCGAATCACCGTGCCTCTTTCAAGAAATCGGGTTATTGCGTTTAAAATTACTTGATGCCCCGGAAGTGGCCGGTTCTGAAACCTTTCTGCAAACGTCCTATCAGCTAACCTTGCGTTTCTCTGACACTCTCCGTAAATGAAAAACATTTCAAGGTAATCCTCAAAACTGTACAAATCAATTTCAGCCATGTTTTACCAAATGTAAGCTAGAAAACGGACTGCTTTCTTCAGTTAGAAACATTTAACCTTTGTTTCGCAGTCTACGTCATGCACAACAAAATTCTTATTTTTTGAAACAATAAAAAAATCAAGACAGGCTACATGTTTCTAATTGAAGAAAGCAGTCCGTTTTCTAGATTACATCTATTAAAACATGGCTGAAATTGATTTGTGCAGTTTTGAGGATAACCTTGAAATGTTTTTCATTTACGGAGAGTGTCAGAGAAACGCAAGGTTAGCTGATAGGACGTTTGCAGAAAGGTTTCCGAACCGGCCACATCCGGGGCATCAAGTAATTTTAAGCGCAATAACCCGATTTCTTGAAAGAGGCACGGTGATTCGACGTAATGCACCAGTGCGACATAAACATCATCCGCCAGTTGTACAAGGAGGTGGACACGGGGCGAGCAGACGAAACGAAGTAGTAAGGCGTATCGTAGAAAACCCCCACACCAGTTCACGGGCAATCGGAGCGGAATTAATTTGTTCTCATACAACGCTCTTAAAAATTCTTCGTGGTGAAGGATTTCACCCCTACAAAATTCATCTTCACCAACATCTTAAACCACAAGACTTTGGACCACGCGTAGAGTTTTGCCGATGGGTATTGGACCAAATTGAAGTTGATGGAAATTTCCTAAACCACGTACTTACGAGTGATGAGTGTACGTTTTACCGGGACGGTACAGTTAACCGCCACAACATGCACTACTGGTCGAGGGAAAATGCCCATTGGCTAAGGGCGAATCATCACCAAGAAAACTGGAGGATAAACGTTTGGTGTGGATTGTTAGGTGATCGTAAAATTGGACCTGTTTTTCTCGAAGAACATCTAAACGGAGATCGTTACGTTGATCTCTTAAACACCGTAGTGTCCGATGCCCTAGACGATCTTCCCTTAGCAGAACGAAGACGAGTCTGGTACCAGCACGATGGTGCACCACCGCATTTTGCACGTGTTTCTCGGGATTGGCTAGACGCGGAATTCGGTCCCCAATGGATAGGTCGTGGTGGTCCAGTCGCTTGGCCACCTCGTTCGCCAGATTTAACACCGGTGGATTTTTTCTTTTGGGGGTATGTACAAAGCCTTGTGTACGCCACTGAGCCACCAACACTTGATAGCCTTCGAGACCGAATTCAGCAAGCGGCTGCTCTCGTTTCTCCCGAGATGTTAACTCGCGAAAGAGAAAACTGGCAATTCCGTTGTCGGCAATGTGTCAATGTCGACGGAAGACATTTTGAACATTTAATGTAATGCTTTGTTATTAAATTTGAAGAGTTTAATGTTTAAATTTGGAAACGTTTGATTAACTTCAATTTGGGCTATTTGGTTTCCGCAAGTGACATCTTTTCTTTCCTAATTAAATTAAATTAAATCCGTCATTGATTTCACTTATGCATTTCATTTCTCTACATTAAAACTGAAACCTTTGATTATTAAGTGGAACTGAAGTGAACTGATCCCAATAGCGCCTGTAAATCCCTTAACATTTCACTGAATAACAACAATGCGTAAGGGGAAGTATCTCGACTGGACGCCGGCGAAGGTTTCCACCCTGTATATTATATATATTTCAAAATAATATATTTGGAATAGTAGACTAAAAGTACTATCTATAATTTTAATGATATTAAATTGATCTTTCTCTAATTTGTATTATTTCACGGGTTTGACCCTAATCAGATAGAGAACCCTTTTTAAGGGTGCGAAGCAATCTCTTTTTTGTATAACTTTAGTTATTGGGTGCTTAGATTTCACCGCGATAATAAAGGTCCGGTTAGGTTGGACCGGTGAGAACATTCTTCTAGGAACAATCTAGTTCTCTCTACTAGAGCTGGGAATCGGATACCCATTATCTTATGTTTTTCGTATATTTTCCGCTATTTATTTAGGGATAAACTGTTAAAAACTAAAAAATTAAATTTGAATATTCTTCGTATTACTGTTAAGTTTTACCCGAAGATAAGAGTTTGACGCTTTATCTAGGATTACATCACTTGTATTCAAACGTATAACAATGGAGAAGAAAATTCACATTTCCAGAATTAGTCTAAAATATAGGAAAAAACATTTCAAATTAACTTTTAATTTGAAGAATATAAAGCAGCGAAACTTAGATTTTTTTAATCATCTTTTTATTCATTATTTTCCATGAAAATGAATTTAAAGTTTTTTATCCGAACGTATAACGAGGATATGATAAGGACATTTTTGGATAAAAACGGATAAGGTTTTTTACTTTAGCTTCAAATTAGATTATATACAACAAAATTTTACCCAGTTACTAAAGTTTATATGAATTCCGAGCTCTACACTTAACGCTTAGTTTTTTATGCATAAATGATCTACAGACGTTAATAGAGGTGGGTTTTTCTCAATACATTTCTTTATTGTAAATTAGCTGACTGGCTTCATCCCGATGCTTTGGGCCCCATGCAATTGTATTGAAATATGATAGTTTCCACGCTAAAACGCCGGTTTGTGGTCATTATGAGATGAATTGGAACATGTTTGATTTGCTTTTTAAGAGCCCCCCGTGGTAATCCGTTTCAACAATTGTTAAATTAACATTATTAACATTATTAACTTTTGGGCGAAAACGGTTCATGTAAAAATATTCCCACCCTTTCCAGTGTTTGACCCTGAAATTTGTTATTTGTTGTAGCATAAGCGACCAAACCGGGTTTAAGTGATGGGCATTTTCTTGATTTTATCTACTGCTCACGCTCCAGCTCACGACTCTTTGCTGAGCTTGGAGAGGAACTCCGCTCCTGCCCCGTTTCGTTGTTGTTAACTTAAAAGGCACTCATCTCCCGACTCTCTGCCATAAAATCTAAGTTATAGCCCCTCCCCTCATGTAAAGGCCCTCCAAGATGGCTCTCCTCTCCCTCTCTCCTTTCCTATTAACCAAGTTGGCGCCAAAGCTCAAACTCATATGTTCTCATTAAAAAACTCTGGAGCTCTTATTCTTCTCCGCTCTTTTTGCAAGGCCTCGCGGGGCTCACCTATCATCTCATAATTTCGTATCCTCTCCAATTATTCAAAGCTCACCTCTCTTTAGGCCTTTTGTGAGCTGTCAGTTCTCCTTCTCATCTCCTCTCCTCTCCAGTAACATAAAGCTCACCTCCCTTTAGAAATTTTCTGAACTCTCAACTCTACCGCTCAACCTATCTCAACTTCTCTCCAATAACTAAATGCTCACCTTTCTTAAGTTCCATTAGGTACTAGCCATAATAACGCAAAAGTCGGCGGCAAATAAGTAGAAATACAGTCGATCCCCCAAAAAGGAAGTTAAGCTTAGTACCTTGCAGCTAGGAGCTTTGAAAATTGATAATACGAGAAAATTTTGGTAAATTGTAATATGGATTTTGTCGTTATTTTATTATTCTAAAATCTAAACCGATAAAAAAGCACTTGTTGTCAGAGTTCATGCCCCCTTTAAGAGCTTAACACTATCACATGCCTTTGGCTTTACTGCGATAATGATGGTCCTATTTTGAAGCTCAGATTAGCCAAATTGGTATTTTCATGAGACTTAACCTTTCACACCCCACAATAATTTCAAATAGTGCGAAAATACCAATATGGGTTTCGTTTTATATATAGGGTAGGGTCGCCTAATTCTGATCGCTTTTTAAGAAATCCGAGATCTCGATTGCTATGGAATTTTTATTAACGAAGTTAACTATCTAATATCAAGTTTGAATAGTCGCGGACCCGTTGCGCTAATTTTCGTCATTCCATGAAGAGTAATTTTGATGTAGACGCGGTTTTTAAAGACGACAGTAGCGGCTTCTAATTCTGAACGCGCCGATTCCAATTCTGAACACCCCCTGCTTCTAAATCTGAACTATCTTATGACATGTAAAAAAAATCCTAAATTTGCAAAAGGAACCACTAGCGTGCCTCCAATCGAGAACCGAGTGTCACCAATGGATTCCTCGGCCAATTTTAACAGAGGGAATGCAGAATTAGCGCGATCACGAAAGTATTTGAGAAGTTATCGACGATTTAAAATTTTTGCATTGCTGTGGCATAGAACCTGTAAAGGAATCCTCATTTTAAAGGAAATCGACGATAACTTCGCAAATACTGGCTCGATCGCGCTAATTCCGCCTTCCCTTCCTAATTCCGCCAAGGAATCCGTTGGTGACACTCGTTTCTCGATTCGAGGAGCGGAAATGGTTCCTTTAGCATTTTTTGGGAGTTTTTCGTATAATTCAGAGCACCGTTAAGAATTTGAAATTCTTAGACATATTTGAAATTACGTTTTCTCTTAGAGTTTGTGGCCAAATTCTGGGTTTGAGAAGTTTATTTGGTAGCGGGAAACTCAAACTTTACAGTGCGTAAAGCTTGGGATTTTTCCGAACCTCGTAATAACTTATTTCCGGGACCCTAAGGGAAACATTCCCTAAAAATCGGCCTAATTAACTATGCTAATTATCGTGGTTGGCTAATTAGTGTCGTTTAGGATCATTTCCTAGAGTATTGATCTCGCGTTCCGCGAATAGTCCCACTCTTAATCTACAAAATGAGCTTTTCCATCTTTAAATAGACCCAACCAAAGTTAAGTTTTACATTTTTAAATGAAAGTGTTCAGAATTAGGCGACCCTACCATACATATAATTTAAATTTTGCGCAAAAAACTTGGATCCAAGGGTAAATAGCCCAGTTTACCACCTCTTAAAGCCACCAAACATTAAACTTTTTTTAATATAGACAAAATATCTAAATGAGCGGAGCTGCAAGGAGCGGGCATTTCACTGTTCGAAGAGTCCCAAAAAAGTTCCTCTCATTTCTACTCATCTGTTGGAATCCCAAAAAAGTACCTCTCTTATCTACTCATTTCTTAGAATTTAAAGAAAATGCCTCTCATTTCTACTCATCTCTTGGAATCTAAAAAAGGAACCTCTCATATCTACTCATCTCTTGGAGTTTAAAAAATGCCTCTCATTTCTACTCATCTCTTGGAATCTAAAAAAAGGAACCTCTCATATCTACTCATCTCTTGGAGTTTAAAAAATGCCTCTCATTTCTACTCATCTCTTGCGATCCTAAAAAAAATAACCTCTCATATCTACTCATCTCTTGGAGTTTATAAAATGACTCAATTCTACTCATCTCTTTTGGTCACAAAAAAAAAAGATTCTCTCATTGCTACTCGTATCTTGGAGTCCCAAAAAAAGCCTTTCATTTCTACTCCTCTCTTGAAGGCTTCAAAAAAGTAGGCTCTCATTTCTACTCATCTCTTGGAGTCCCTAAAAATGTGCCTCTCCTCTCCAACTCTCCTCTCATATGAAATTTTAGTACTTCTCCACTCGCGCTCCCCTTGTATACCACAAAAAACCTTTCATCTCCACTCAAAAGACTCCAAGTGAGCAGAGCTACAAGGAGCGCGCCCATCACTGCCGGGTTGTGGCGTCTTTTTAACACAAAGGGCATGTTGGAATCGTATGGAGCTATATTTATCCGAGGAATAAAACGGTTTCTCCTTTAGACGCGCCGGTGAAATTTTCGCCTATAATAATAATGAATTTAATGATGTTTTCATTTCCTTTATAAGAACTCTGGTTCCGTTACATAACCCTTTTGAGGTGATTAGATTCCTTAGAAGCGTAATAAAGCACCAACTTGGAGTTAGGTTAGGTACTTTACCGAACAACCCCACTTTGATGGCTTCGATAACCCAAAATCGTCTTCAATAACACAAAATCAGGGCGCCGAACTTTTAGCGTGGAAGTGTTAAGCCCCCACTCCTGGCGTTCCTTTACATAGCGAGATATATTTGTTATTTATTTATGTACTATTCTGCTGAGCTCCTCCAACAGGGGAGCCGCCGTGATCTGAAAAGGTACATTTTGTGTGGCGCCGCAATAAACCTGTAGAGAGAGGCGGCCACTCCTGGCGGTCCTTAACATGGCAAGATATCTTTGTTATTTATTAATGTAGTATTTTGCTGAGCTCCCCCAAACAGGGAAGCCATCCGAACAGCCCCACTTTGGTGGGTTCGATAACCCATAATCGTCTTCAATAACACAAAATCATGGCGCCGAACTTTTAGCGTGGAAGTGTTAAGCCCCCACTCCTGGCGGTCCTTAACATATCGAGATATCTTTGTTATTTATTACTCCAATCTATAGATATTTGTTATTTGTGACCCTACTTTGCCATAGAAAAGTTTGTACAGAATAAGGCTACGTGAAATCGGGAAAAAACTGGGGATGATAGGAGATGGACGGTGACGTCACGAAGGAGCCCTCGTCACGACTTCGTTCAGCCAACGAAATCTTCAAATTTAATCCAGTCAAAGAAATCACAGACCGAAAAGGCTAGCGCGTCGCTCTAGTAATGTTATGTCTGAGACTTGAAGAGAAACCCGCCGGTTCAAACGTTCTGAAATCAAAAGGTGGATAGGCGGGAGAGCATTGGTAGGCGAGGCTGAGCTTGAATGATGGCGGACTGCCCTAAAACATGGCGCTTAAGAGCTAATATTTCGCTTCTTTAAACCGTAAACGATTTTATTTTCCTTCTGATTGTATCATTTTGTTTATTTAAGTGTTGGATTTTAATTGCTTACAAGTTTTATTTACCATTTGGGTTGAAATATTAAGAAAACTGAGTTTAATTTAGTGCCTTCAAATAGATATAAATATAGCGTGGATATGAAATAAATATTTTCATTTTCATATCGTAGTATGTCACACGATGATTTAAATTTCTATTTCTTAGTTCCTTTAAGAAAAGAGAATGTGTATTACGAAAGACAGTGCAACGACTTGAGAATGACTAAAATAAAAGGGCAGAGTAATTTGTGAAAGGTTTGGCTGAATTGCGCTGATTTGAAAATATAATATCTGCCCATTCAGAGTTGTAATAAAAATTATATCTGTTCATTGTAAGATGTAATTTAGTATCTGCACATTCTGAGTTGTAATATCTGTCACAAATATAATTCCTTCTAGTGCCATTGGCACTAGTTTTTTCTTAATTAATGTACTATTTTGCTGAGCTCCCCCAACCGGGGAGCCGCCGTGATCTAAAATGGTACACTTCGTGTGGCGCCGCAATAAACCTGTAGAGAGAGAGGCGGCTAACAAGGAACCAAGAAAACCAAAAAACGATAAAAATATAGATGTGACATATGCAACGAAAAGCCGACATCTGGGGTAATTGAGTTAACATGGCGCCCTGGGCCTTATTTTTATGTTTTTTCTCCAAATTCTAATTATAATGTACGAAGAGATACGAAGCTCAATTTAATTTTTACCCGTAGACGGCGTGTTTCTCTAAGAATATTAAAATTACCGAACGCGTGGCTTCCCGAAGGTACCCTGCACAAAATTTTGAAAAGAGCGAAAAACGCAGGGATGGCGTCCTGGGCCCTATTTTAAGGTTTTTCACTTAATTGTTATTATAGTTTACGAAGAGATACGAAGCTCAATTAAATTTTTACCCGTAAACGGCGTGTTTTTCTAACAGTCCTAAAATTACCGAACGCGTCGGGGACCGAAGGTTCCGGGCATAAAATTTTGCAAAGCGCGAAAATCGTAAAGACGCAAAAGGCCGAAACGTTCGTACGACGTGCAGTCGCTTATATATATATATATATGTTGCTCTATCTCCCTGTCAGAGACTCTGTATGTCTGTAAAATGCGTATTGGGGTCACATTTTGGTCAATAACGTTTGACCTTAATATAATAAAAACTTATCTTTTTATGCACTACAATTAATGGTCAACACTTATGAAGCTGTGTGTACCGTTGTTCATAAAAATCGATTCTGTAGTTTTTGATCTAAAGCAAGAAAAATATATCGAGTTACAAATTTACTAATTTTGACTAATTACTATGAACTTCCTAAAAGCCGTGAAAAATCAATTGACATTTCCAGAACCTTCCAGACCCTTCTAGAACTTTGAAGCACTTTCCAGAATATTCTAGGCCTCTCGAGACTTTTCGGTGGGAGGGGAGGGGGTATGCGTTACGTTGGCTTTTGTTATGTTTTCATAGTCAAGATATTCCATGGTAAGGATTTCATGCTATTTTGGTCGAGTTGGTGAGACCTTCAAATAACATCTCACATGTCCATTTTTAAATGAAATATTGGGCTTTCTGGATTAAATAAACGAAATAAATCTGAACGCGCCAATCAATTGTCGGCTTTTCAGTAGCCTCAAGACCAAAGTAATGTCGTTTTTTGATTTTTGAATGTTTTGGCTCGCTTCACGGGTGTTTAACGTCTTAGTGGAGTATTTATCCTGATTATCCCATTAAATTCACCTTAATTCACCTTAAAAAGTAGGCAAGATTTTCTTATCATTTGATTTTTTTACTTTAATAATATATCTCTTCTCGGCCTATATAAACGAGATTTAAAGACTCGGTACTCATAGATGCACTGCATCAATGGTTGGTTTACGTTAGCCTTGGGAATTGGGGTGAACCCTCTCGCTTGCGCGATGGTATCGTCTTGGATTGTGTCGGCAATCGATTCTCACCTATATTTCGGTGATAAGAGGCCTCTTTCTCATGATCTTTTGGGTATTGTACTCGAATAAATCGAGGCGATTGAATTTAAATCGCATTACTTAGAAATGTTGCTAATTTAATCTATTATGTTTCTTTAAGAACACTACACAATTTTAATTAAATATCACTTGTGTGTCAAATACCAGTTTGAGTGTTCAGCACGCGCTTAAGTTTAAGCCAAGGAAGTGTAAGCTTATTTTTTTTATTACTGCTGAATACTGAGAGAATCCGCTATATGTACCGAGTTGAACTGTTACCTTCTAGCGAAGTTGGAAACAGTGTATTTTGATATGTTTTTCATTTCTCCGAATGTCCAAAATAAATTAGTGCGTGTAAACCCGCTAAGCTTCTATTTTGCATTTAATCAAAGATGGATAAGTGTATTTGTGACACGCGTAAAATCGAGTTCGCCAGCGCGCAAGTAAGTGTAGCCTACTAAATTTGAAGTAGGAAATCACATTACGCAAGCAAAATATAAAGCAATTTTGATATTCTTGTGAGAATCAGCTTTATGTATGGGGAAATACTGTAATCTTCTGGCAAACTAGCGAACAGTAGCGTAAGAATTGATATTAATAACAAGCACGGGCTTTCAAATGAAGTTTTTAGAATTCTCGCTCGTTTCGCAAATGTATTTCGCGCGAAATCGTTGTGTTCGCATCGAACCAGGTTATTCATGCCACAAATCTTCAACCGGATTGACATTTTCTCGTGTTTTATTTGGTATATATGATATGGTTGACCCTAGAGTGAAATATAGACCGAGTGGGGAAAATAATCACGTGATTGGATCTCTTAATGACTGCTAGTTTTAGCTTCACTTTTTTCCCCACATAAATTTAATGTTAATCCCAATTAAGTATAGTAGGACCAGTCTTTTAATGCCTACTGTTGTGTATTTTCGGTTACGTTTCGGTTAGTGTGGAGTCACGTAAATTGACGTTTGTTTCACAACTTGGTATATTTTTACTCAGGTCCGCCCTGTCTGAAAAAAAAAAATCATAAAAAATTTATTGTGGGGCCAAAAGAGAGACATCCCTTCTTAACTCACCGCATTATAACAAAAAAAAAAAAAAAAACGTATTTTAGAAGTAGGCTTATATATCTATAATTTAAGCTTTCTATGGTATCTGTAGACTGAGTAGTACCAGAAAGCGAACTTGTACGTCACAGTCCTTATTTTAGCTAGTTTTGCGGAAAGCTAATGCGTTAATTGATATTGAATATGTTTACTTACGGTTGTGTAGGTCATGTCGAGGTCATAAGTTGATTTTGATCAAAATTCTGCCTAATGGCGTTACTTGGTCTACAAATACTCTAGGGCTTTCAAAACGCCGATATGTTTTTAAGGGACCTTGACCTTTCTTATCAAAATTTTAATTTATTGAACTTACAACACTTCATTATTTTGAAATCTTTGACGAAGTTTGTTTTCTAGCGATTGGGCTCGTCAAATTTAAAATCTATGAACGCGATAGCGTTCAATGTTATGGGCCCATCATCATCTGTAATGTTATTTCACAAATTCGACCTTTAGCCAATCAGAACGCTCCATTTCCCCATTGAAATAACATTAAAATCGACTCTTTCGAGGACATGTCCCTTGCATCGCAGAGCTAAAAGAGGAATTATTTGTTACAGATAAAACCAATTTTAAATGGTAGAACAAGTTTCGAATGTTGAACTTTTCAAGTTTCATTTAAAAGTATTAAGTCTAAGTATTTTAAAATTAATTCTGAAGTTGACCCTTTTTTTGGTACTTAGCTGGTTTCGCGCATGGCAAAATTCGTAATGTTATTCTATGGGATTTTGTTTTTTGAAAGTGGCTTACCTTTCAGGTTTATTTTCTAATACTTCCGGATATTTTTAAAACTTGGATTTTCTGTGTGGTATGAATTAAGATTCAAGCTTTATTTTAAGACTAATTTCATAATTTTACACCAATTAGTTGGCCCACAATCTATTTATGAAAACGGCCAAAAAACTAAAACGAAGAAATTGAGTGGGCAAAAACCTAAGCCTTATTCGACAAATTAGGCTTAGATTTTCTTTAGCTTTTTAAATTCACGCGCAGGAGCGCGCTTGGTTTGGAGGCTATGGGTATTGAACGCTAATGACTTAATTTCTCCTCCTTCATATTTTTGCCGTTTTTATAGATAGATTGTGGGCAAACTAATCGGTGTAAATTTATAAAATTAGTCTTAAAATAAAGCCCGAAAAATATCTGGAATCATTAGAAAATAAATCTGAAAGGTAAGTCTCTTACAAAAAATCTAAATCCCATAGAATAACATTTAGTTTCAATTTCTCCGCCTTAAAAGTACTCTCCTTAATTTAAATTTGGTTTAAAGGGCAATGGGGAAAATATGAAGATTTCACTGCGGCTGTCGGAGGTATTAACATCCAAAATGATGAAAAAATTTATTTTGATTGGGTTTAAAGGTCAATGGGAAAAATGTAAAGATTTCAATGTCTCGCTTTGGGGCTTCCGGAGGTATTAACGTCAAAAATGGGCAATGATAAAAATGTAGAAATTTGACTGAAACAAGTGCGGCTGCCGCAGCTATTAACATCAAAAATGAAGAAATTAATTTTAATTGGGTTTAAAGGGCAATGGTAAAAATGTAGAGATCTGACTGAATCAAGTGAGGCTGCCCCAGCTATTAACATCAAAAATTGTGAAAAAAATTAATTTTAACTGGGTTTAAAGGGCAATGGTAAAAATGTAGAGATCTGACTGAATCAAGTGCGGCTACCCCAGCTATTAACATAAAAATTTGTGAAAAAATTAATTTTAATTGGGTTTAAAGGGCAATGGTAAAAATGTAGAGATTTGACTGAATCAAGTGCGGCTGCCACAGCTATTAACATCAAAAATTATGAAAAAATTAATTTTAATTGGGTTTTAAGGGCAATGGTAAAACTGTAAAGATTTGACTGAATCACTTTTTAAAGGGCTAGTCTTTTAATATAGAAGTTAACACTTTCGTGTTAGACTGAAGTGACAGATATATCAAAAATGTCTTTGCGAACAAAGACCCAGAAGGACATGTTATGGCCTTGAATGTCTGAAGTGACTGATATTTAATTTTCTTTTAAAACATTAAATTTAAATACAATTAGAAATTTAAATATAATCACAATCTGGCACGATTTAGAGTTTCAAATTTCAAAACAACTGATTTTATTCACTCGGAAATATTTAAAGGTACAGACCGGGATAAAAAAAGTGTGTCTTAAATTATAGAGCGTATATTAAAACGACTAATATCATATCGCAAAAAATTTAATAGTTTGTAGATATTAAGATATTTACGTTTATTATAAGCAAAAAGTAATCTCTAGTGAACGCCATTTTAGTTTTTTCATACCCTTTCGATGCCTGCTGAGGATCGGCTTCGCCGATTGGTTTATTTCTCACCTAAAGTCACTTGACTCTAGCTGAAAATAGATGTGGGTATAAGCGCGCTCAATTTCTTTAGAGTCAAATAAGATATGCCGGGCCGAAACATAGGCTACTTCCGAAGGATCCCGCGCGCGAACACTAAACCGAAGGTCGGTCGGCCAGCTGAGCTAGTAGTAGTCAGTACTAAGTATTAACCGAGTCTTAAGTTGATTTGAAGAATTAGAAGGTAAGAACTAAACTGCATTCATTAATTACGCAATTAGGCATGTTTTCGTAGAAAGTTAGAAATCACAATCACAAAATTACGGGTCTTCTTATGAAGTTACGAACAGACGATCTGACTGAAGCCGACTCGAATGGCCTTCGTTTAGCGAATCTTTATTGGGTGACTTAAAGGCCAATCATTGAAGCGGATCCTTATTTTTAAAACTCGAAATGCCGGGAAGCAAATATGGCGTTCTTCTAGGAACGTCAATTTCGATTTTAAAATGATATTTATAAATTAACCAAGACTTAAATCACTATAATGTGTTTTGATTTGTAGGTTTTTAAGCATGCTCTTTCCAATGGAAGTACTTTTAAAGTTGGGTTGCCTTTCCCTTTAAGAAAAAACATAACAAACGATTTTCTCCCATTGACGCTTAACATTAAATTTCGCTTAATTATTTTTCAGGATTACGTGTCAAACAAATCGAAACTTTTCGTTCGATAGAAAAATTTACTTAATTTAGCTTTGGCTTTAGGCATAGAGTCAAAGTTATATGATCTAATCTCATACCTTAATTGGATAATGTTTTCTATGGATAATGTTTTATTATAACTCCTCGACTTTAGTCGAGGCAATTCGTTCATGTTAGCTTATGAATGCTTATACAAGTAATTTAAAGGGAAAAAAATTCCCCATTTTTTAATTTTTAATCTAGGTTGCAAACGAACAAACCTAATCCATGGATAATGTTTTATTACAACTCCTCGACTTTAGTCTAGGTAATTCGTTCATGTTAGCTTATGAATGCTTATACAAGGAATTTAAAGGGAAAAAAATTCCCCATATTTTAATTTTTAATCCAGGTTGCAAACGAACAAACCTAATCCATGGATAATGTGTTATTACAACTCCTCGACTTTATTCGAGGCAATTCGTTCATGTTAGCTTATGAATGCTTATACAAGGAATTTAAAGGGGATAAAAATTCCCCATATTTTAATTTTTAATTAAACGAACAAACCTAATCCATGGATAATGTTTTATTATAACTCCTAATAACTAATTAGAGGTCCCTTATGGAAATCATCATTTAAATTGTACGGTTTTAATGAAAATAAAAATGAAAGTATTACAATTTATTGAAAAACCTTATCCGCTCTAAAATTCGTCGCTTTGAAATTCTCTTCACTTGCGCGCGCAATATAGCTTTGAAAGTACAAATTGTTATGGTTTGCGTCGTCTGCTAAGTTAGAAAAGAAGGTGACTTTAAACGGGCTTTAAAAACACATTTCCCTTTATCATATACCCATTTAAATAAACCGGCGAGTATTTTTAACCATCCGTTCAATTGCGAGTCGTGGAAATTCGGGTTAAATTAAGAAAACACAAAGTGGACTCGCGAAGACATTTTTGATATAATATCTGTCACTTCAGACATTCAAGGCCATAACATGTCCTTCTGGGTCTTTGTTCGCAAAGACATTTTTGATATATTAAGTTTGATTCGTTTGAATACAATTTATTGGTAAGGAAGTAATTTTAACTTTTATTATTTGTTTTATGTGTTTATTATTTGTTTGAAATATTCTTATTTGGACATTTTTGGTATATTTTCAATGACTTGAATTCTAATTTTGTTTTATTACTGAGTTGTGATTGAAATATTAGTTTGAAAATCAAAAGGTTTTTCTGATTCATTTTTCTCTGTACTCATTTTTCGCTTTCGTGAAAGAGGTATTTTACGATTTACCGATTGATTTTCTGATATATTTTGGTTACCGACTTCACGAGTTTTATACTTCGAAGATCGAAATATTTCCTAGTTTTTTATTTTTTAGCATTTTTTGTATGTTAAGAGTTAATTAACACAATCCTGAGATTGCTGAATTTATTCAAAATTAATTTGGGTTATTAGGAGAACTCGGTAGGGTTCTTACGTTATGGGCTGATCATCATCTGTAATGCAATTTCAATTTCCTAAAAAATTCAGTCTCTAACCAATCAAAACGCTGCATTTTCCCATAGAAATAACATTAAAATCGACTTTTTCGAGGACATGTCTGTTCCGGGACATAACTTATCGAAATAATCATTTGTTACAGTTGAAACTAATTTTAAAGTTCGAACGTGTGCCTTTTCTAAGTTTCGTTTAAAAATATTAAGTCTAAGTGTTTAAAAATATTAAGTCTAAGTATTTTAAAATTAATTTTGAAGTGGACTCCATTCGGTCATGGCCAATTCGTAATGTTATTCTATGGGATTTGGTTTTGTGAAAGTGGCTTACCTTTCAGATTTATTTTCTAACACTTTCAGATATATTTCAGACTGGAATTTTCCGTGTGGTATGAATTAAGATTCGAGCTTTATTTTAAGACTAGTTTCATAATTTTACACCAATTAGTTGGCCCACAATCTATTTATGAAAACGGAGGAAAAAGTAAGGCGGAGAAATTGAGTCGGCAAAAACCTAAGCCTTATTTGTCAAATTAGGCTTAGGTTTCCATAGCTTTTTAAACTCACGCGCCGGAGCGCGCTTGATTTGGAGGCTATGGGTATTGAACGCTAATGACTTAATTTCTCCTCCTTCAAATTTTTGCCGTTTTTATAGATTGTGGCCAAACTAATCGGTGTAAAATTATGAAATTAGTCTTAAAATAAAGCCCGAAAAATATCTGGAAGCATTAGAAAATAAATCTGAAAGGTAAGTCTCTTACAAAACATCTAAATCCTATAGAATAACATTAATTTTCAATTTCTCCGCCTTAAAAGTACTCTCCTTTTTAAAAATGAGTGAAATTCCGAACGACTTGCCATTCCGAACGGCAATAAGGAAGGTGTTAGCATCAAAAATAATGAAAATTAATTTAAATTTGGTTTAAAGGGCAAGGGGGAAAATATAAAGATTTCGCTGCGGCTGTCAGAGGTATTAACATCAAAATTACTGAAAAAATTAATTTAAATTTGGTTTAAAGGGCAATGGGGAAAATATAAAGATTTCACTGCGGCTGTCGAAGGTATTAACATCAAAATTGATGAAATAAATTATTAAAATTTGGTTTAAAGGGCAATGGGGAAAATATAAAGATTTCACTGCGGCTGTCGGAGGTATTGTCATCAAAATTGATTCATTTAAATTTGGTTTAAAGGGCAATGGTAAAAATGTAGAAATTCGACTGAATCAAGTGAGGCTGCCGCAGCTATTAACATCAAAAATTATGAAAAAAATAATTTTAATTGGGTTTAAAGGGCAATGGTAAAAATGTAGAGATCTGACTGAATCAAGTGAGGCTGCCCCAGCTATTAACATCAAAAATTATGAAAAAATTAATTTTAATTGGGTTTAAAGGGCAATGGTAAAAATGTAGAGATTTGACTAAATCAAGTGCGGCTGCCGCAGCTGTTAACATCAAAAATGACGAAAAAAATAATTTTAATTGGGTTTAAAGGGCAATGGTAAAAATGTAGAGATCTGACTGAATCAAATGCGGCTGCCGCAGCTATTAACATCAAAAATGATGAAAAAATTAATTTTAATTGGGTTTAAAGGGCAATGGTAAAAATGTAGAGATCTGACTGAATCAAGTGAGGCTGCGTCAGCTATTAACATAAAGAATTATGAGAAAATTTAGTTTAATTGGGTTTAAAGGGCAATGGGAAAAATGTAGAAATTTGACTGAATCAAGTGCGGCTGCCGCAGCTATTTACATCAAAAATTATGCTAAAATTAATTTTAATTGGGTTTAAAGGACAATGGTAAAAATGTAGAGATTTGACTGAATCAAGTGAGGCTGCCGCAGCTATTAACATCAAAAATTATGAAAAAATTCATTTTAATTGGGTTTAAAGGGCAATGGTAAAAATGTAGAGATTTGACTAAATCAAGTGCGTACTATTCAAAACTAAACTTAAACTTAATACTAACCAAATAAAAAGCAACTTAGTACCCAAAACGCACTTGTTACTAACCAAATACTGACCACTTAAAACCAACTCAATACGGACCAAACATAGACAACTTAAAACTAACAATATACAACTTACAATCAACTTAATACTAACCAAATATGGACTACTTATAACGAACTTAATGCTAATAGAATACAGACTATTAAAAACCAACTCAATACTTACCAAAAATAAACCACTTAAAACCAAGTTAATACCTACCAAACATACCCAACTTACAACCAACTTAATACTTGCTATTTATAGACGACTTAAATCCAACTCAATTCGGACTTAACCCCAACCACTTAGAACCAACTTAATAATTTGACTTATAGGGACTTTAAATCAACCAAAATATATATTACCCAACACAGAAAAATTATTACAAAGTTTCTAATCCAACAATCTTCACACCTAACCCTTAAAAAACTGATGTAAGTAAACGAATGTAAATTAATTTCATTTAAACCACTTAAGTATTTTAAAAAGTATTTTATTAGATTCTCTAAAGCAAAAATTGTCAAGAACTGCCTTATGATTGAACAGAAAACAATAAATATAGCAGAATATTAAAATATATTTATAGAAATTTAGAAAGAGTTAATTACATATAGTATTGACCGGTATTGACGTTTAAAAGTTTGTTGCTTATATTTTCCGAAAAAAAGCGTGTTTAAGGAGTAGAGTAGATTTCCACGCTGAGCTGTTGAAAAAGTAGCGTCGTAGAAGGGCGAATAGCTTCTATCTGGTTCAGCTGAAAATGAAAATGAATGTATTATATATCATAGTGTCCAGTTTGTAAAATTTAATTGAAAAATATATTTAAGGTAAAGCTATAATGTTGATTCGAAAATAAGTCTGTTCAACAGACTACTGAAATGGGTATAATATATATAATTACGAGCTCCAAACGTAATATGTAAATTAAGATGTAATTTGGGTCGATCAAGTGTTTTCAATAATTCATGGTTAAAAATGCTCCATGTTTTAATTGGAAAGGCTTATGGTATTCTGTTGAGGAATATCTTAAAATGAACGCAAACGTATTTAATATATTCCTAGACCTAATCCAATTATTCTTTCCTAATAAACCATTGAGAATTGTGAACAATGAATTAGGGAAAAAAACCTAATCGATCTTATTTTATAAATTAGGTTTAAGCCCATTAATATGAAACCGGGCAATATACTAAACATTAATGTAGCTATATAATAAAATCTTTCACGTCAATACACAGTAAAGAAGTCAAGATACCACCGTATACTTTTCGGTTGAACCGTATAGCTTTACCTTAATTTTTTGTACTGTTAAATTTAATGAACAAATTTTACATTACCTCATAAATTTCCAAAAAGCTCTGTTGCTGTTCTTGTACACGCGAACACCGTTAAGTTTTAAGCTAACTGGATAACCGGCTATTCGCGTCTATGAAAAAGTTCGCGTACTTAAATATAATATAAAATCCAAACAATTCTATTTACGTCTTTATAGTATCGAAATGGAATATATTCTCACGTTAGACTCGTTTCTTAAAAATACACGGAACTCTTCCCCTCCTATTTTCTTGGGTTCCTCTCGCCCCATTAGAAACAAGATGGTCAAGCCCATAGGAATAGCTAGACCCATGACATTATAAAAGAGGCTGAAAAGAATGATGCTTTAGCAGGGGCTTGTTATGCATGCATAAACATCTTTGAACAATTTGAATGGCGTTTCGAGATTCCTTTAAACACGAAGTTGCGTAAAGTTTTTCAAATCGTGTTTTTCAAATCGTGTTTTTCAAATCGTGTTTTTCAAATCATGTTTTTCAACTTGGCTACCTGTGAACGCGTCTTCATATCTAATCTTTATTAATTTATCTTGGATACCCGTGTGAACGCGTCTTTATATCTAATCTTTATTAATTTATCTTGGATACCCGTGTGAACGCGTTTATATCTAGTCCTTTTTATTTATCTTGGATACCCGTGTGAAAGCGGCTTTATATCTAATCGTTATTAATTTATCTTGCATACCCGTGTGAACGCGGCTTTATATCTAATCGTTATTAATTTATCTTGCATACCCGTGTGTACGCGGCTTTATATCTAATCTTAATTTTTCTTTGATACCAGTCTGAACGCGGATTTATATCTAATCTTTATTAATTTATCTTGGATGCCCGTGTGAACGTGGCTTTATATCTTATATTTATTCATTTTTAATTTAGATACCCGTGCGAACGGGCATTTATATATTATCTTTGTCATTTTAACTTGGATACTCGTGCGTACGAGCCTTTATCTATATTAAGTCATTTTATCTTGGATACCCTGTGAACACGCCTTTATATCTAATCTTTATTAATTTTTAACTTGGATACTCGTGAAAACTCACCTTAATATCTAAAATTTATTAATTCATTTTATCTTGGACACCCGTGAAAACACGCCTTTATCTAATCTATAAGAAAATATTGAATATCTTCTAAAATATCTTTTATATTAAATTTAAGTTTCAGCAACATTGGTTTTTAGATTAAGTTAAATCATTTAATCAGTTTTAATTTTAATTTAATGGAATATTACGCTTCAATTCAGTAAAAGCTATAACCTCAGAAGGCTAAAATAGACTCGAATCCAAAAGATACTATATAAGGCGTTCGTTTATCATTATAAAGTAACAAGCTGCTCTTCAATGAGTAAGGTAGAAGCTAATAACTGCATATTCGAATTTTATTGGAGAATCAAGCGCCGTGGTTTATGACGTCTTCTTCCGCCGTCACACACAGACAGAACCTCTCGCAATCTAAAAGTTCAGTCGGAGAGGTAAGAAGACGAAAGTTTTTCCGATTCAATGACGTAGCAGACAGAACCTCTCCGTGAACTAAAAGTTCACTCGGAGAGGTAAAGGCCCATTTACAAAAGAGTGGAAAGCTGAAGCGTAATCTGATGCATGGAGCAATAACAACAGGAGGCATAGGTTCATACATCGTTTAAAAATGAGATTTTGGAACCTATGCCTCTTGTTATTGTACCATGCATCGGCTTACGCTTAAGCTTGCCGCTCTTTTGTAAACGGGCCTTAAGAGGACGATAGATTTTTCTATTCGATGACGTATTTCGTCTTCTTGTACAAGGCGAACGCCGACGCCGCAGTGAATACAGTACCTAGACCCCACTTGGGTTGGGTCTAGCTAAAAAAAGAGAATAGGGCCATACCACTATCCGGGTTATCACAAATCAAAGGGGTGAACACTTCTATATATAGTTTACATGTTAATTAAAACCGGGCCGTTGCCGGCCAGGTTTATTTATAGGTCTCTCACAATTTCATCAGAAACGTCTATGGAGATTACCCTTATGAGGTAGTAATTTTTTTCGTCTTGATAACTGGAATCTTCGTCTCCTTCGTCTCCCGACCGCGAGCCGTTTCATTGAGAGTTTGCATTCAAGAGAGAACAATATGTTAGGATCATGGGGGTACTCTTATATTTTTCTATACGTTTCGGATGAATACTAAGACTGAGATAACAAAAGCTATATTATAGATAACGTTGAAACACCGTGAAAGACGGCGTTTCACTGGGAGTTTGCATTCGAAAGAGATAAATGTGTTAGATTTACAAGGGTGTTCTATTATACTTTTATTATACTTTTATTTTGTTGAATACTAAGACTGAATAACAGTAGCTTTGATAACATTAGAAAGAAAGACGGAAAAAATGATAACGTTGGTGTATGTAGTTGAATAAAAAACTTGTGTCTAATTAAATATAAATAATAAAGCAAAACGCGAGACCTAGAAACGATACATGTTTTGGTTTAAAAGATATAGCACGATGCCTAGAATTCTACGTATTGAGTCTAATGCAAAACAGTGTTTTTAACGTTTATAGTGCGAACTGGATTTTTTTATCAATGATTATAAGCCGAAGGGTAAATAAACTTGGGTATTATACATTAGCTCAAATGGTATATAACGGTAAGATTTTGAAATGTCTTAGAAAATGGACTCTGAGACAGACGTACAATAAATTGATTTAGTTATAAAAGTTGGCGGGAAATTTAAATTATGCTGCAGAATTTAAAGGAGTCTAGAAAGGATACGGATATAAGAACAAAATTGGACACACGCGCGATAGGACACAATAACGACGGGATATAATCTCGATGGGACGCAATCTCGACAGAAAATAATGTCGATGCGACACAATCTTGATAGACAATAATCTTCATGTACATAATCTCAAGTGGAATCTTTATCGATAGTTCACAACCTCGAATGGACATTTTGTTTCTTTGCTCTTCTTGTAATATTTTAGGTAAGGTTACGTTAGTTAATCACTCGAACTACGTCATCCCTCCAACTAGTTAAACACTCGCTCTAACCCATCCCTCTTTTAATATTATAGGTAAGGTTACGTTAGTAGAGTGCAACAATCTCAGTCTGATTTAGTTGCAGTCGACGCAAAGTCGGCCCCTTTAGAGTATTCGAACTTTCGGTACTATCACGTGTTCGACATAACGAACTTTCGGACTCGTCGTCCAATTCTTACAATGGGATGTAAATACGTTTTTCAGTTGGCCTATCGCCAGTAGGCCAAATCCGTTTTTTAAGGGACGTCGACGTAGTTTTTCGAGAGATAAAAGTCATTTGCGCCTATGGATAGAACACATTCTCTCTCTGACATTCATGCATTCAACATCGTGTAAAAAAAGTCAACGTCTCTTGCCTGCTGCAGAGGTGGAAGTTCCGTGGTGACGCCTAGAATGTCCTAGCCTTCAAGGATTAGGATAGGCCAAGTAGAGGACAAGTAGTGGAAAGATGCCTGGGGCCATCATCCAGTACATCTTTTGGACAGCAGAGTAAAGGAAGACTTACGTTTCTTTAGGAACAGTGCGGAGGACTTGGCATAGTTTTTTGCAAATATGTTCTTTAACGCGATGTTGTTTTTACGACTTCGTTTTCTTTTTTTGCAGGGCTCTCTGAATTTATGAGAATTATACTTGTAATAATAAAGTTTAATGTTTATTCTGGTCTCGATCGTCTCGTTAATTCTCGAGTAGATATTTTAGTATCTTAGTGGATGTTCATGGTATTCACTTTTAGTTATCTTTAAGTTAGCAGATTAAAACAACGCTAGTAAGGTCACGTCAGGCTAGTATATTTTATCCCTCGAATTAGCCAATATCCCTATAGCTAGTAATCCCTTGGTATCACCCTTCTCTCTTGTAATTGACGAGTTCGGAGATGAAGCGAGTCTTACAGAGCCATGGCGCGATTGAGGTATAACTTCGTTATGCGCGGATTTGTTACGAGGTGACGCTTTCGTCGTTCTTATTCTAAACTAAGCGTAATGGATGAATAAATGGATGGAAACAAAGAAAGAGTCCATAATATTATATGTAACGGCAAATTCGGACTTTATTTATATTTTCCTATATAACCTTTAAAATCTTTGACTCCTACCCTTTAATTCGTAAATACTTTTATTTGTAAACGGCAGAGACTCCCCCAGGACAATTACAGTCGTAGGGTGTTTTTTCTTTTAGGTCTTCCGATTCGCGTATCTAGCTAGCGCGAGGTCAGAGGTTAGAGTTGTAATGGTTTTTCTTGCACATGGGCTTCCTTTTTTTACAAATCGGTCCATTGTGTACTCAATTTTAAGAAAACTTTAAATTCCTTTTAGTTGCCATGCCCGCGTATGCCGCGGCATGGTACCAATTATATATTTTTCTACTTACTGGTATCCTGAGGTTGGACTGGAGACTTAAAAGAGAGAGGTCATAATTTTTAAATTGAGTTTAATTCTACGGAGCAAGAAAAAGGCTCGATCGCCATGTGCAAAATAAAATCTAAAGGGCAATCGGATGATTCGAAATCACGCGATGACGGGACGTCAGCGACCAGTATTCTGTATACATTTCAACCTTTAATTGTGCGCGTGCTTCCACGATTATTTGTGCGCGTCGTGTATCGCGTCCTCACAGAAAAACGAGTGAGTTCAAAGCTATTTTAAAAGGGTACCAGTTAATTAGGTCAAAACTATTAATCTAATAGCCCATGAGGTGCACCATGGCAGATCAGTATTTATTAAGGGTTGTTAATAATTTTCATTAGCCGGCAAATAAACTGAATGGTTTCATTTTAAATCTAAGTGAAAAATGAAAATTAAACGGTATAAACCATCAAAATGAAAACAACGGCTTAAGCGATGTCACAAGTAAATCATCCCCAAGTCTACAAGACGACATACTACGGGTTACAATGATGAAGGTCCGATTTCCTCAGTCAATGATTCCACCCTAAGTATTCCAAATTTCTACAGAAGAGCGGTATGGCCCAGTATTGCTGGTAGAGTAAATCAAACTTGAACTCGCGACGCCTAGGCGAGAGCCTCTTTCGTTTCGCGAGAGAGAGAGGGGAAAGCCGAGATTCTTAGTTACATTTCCTACCCCCCTTAACGATTCTACAGATGACGCGCGAAGTCGCGAACGAACTTCAACGAAGGCAAAATAATTAGCACCGCCTTCTTAGTTCCTATCTTAACCGCTAGATAGGGCAATTTCGACTTCTGTTTCTCGGCCGTTTTACAATTTTGAGATTTTTCCTCTCTCCCCGCGCGAAAGTTGTGACGACACAACTCTCAGACCTTCAGTTCATTCGTTATATGCCCGGTTGTAGACTTGAAGCATGATTTACCTGTGGCGATGTTAATATTCAACTAAATCGAAAGAAATTCTGCATTAAACTGTGTGAAATGAAATTTAAGAACTATAGTTTTATTCTGAGAGTATTGACGTGTTCGTTCTGCTCGAGGGAATATTTTTGAATATGGCAAAAACAAGAACTTAATCAATTTACTTTTAAAAAGATCGAATAACGTGCTGCGATCGAGATTAAAAAAGATGTCGCGTGCACCATAGGATATTTAATCTTAAACCACAGTTATAGGGCCCCATAATTTAGAAAAACAATAACCGATTATAAAGTTTGTACAATATAAAATAATCATATATATTAAATCATTTCAATTTAAACTTGTAAATTTGCAATTTTAATTACCTACCACTATAAATCAATTCTCTGAAAAATTCATACTCTTGTGGTATTGATTCTATTAATTCAATAACTTTGAAATATATTATTGACTCCATTGTTGAGCCCCTTGCATATATTATTAATTTGAGCTTTTCAACGGGAATATTTCCATCTATTTGTAAGATGGCCTCAATTATTCCCGTTTTTAAGGACGGCGATGAAGAAAGTATAAATAATTACCGTCCAATATCGATAGTGTCGACAATTTCCAAGTTATTTGAAAAATGCCTAAAAATCCAACTATCTGGGTTTTTACAAAAGTTTGACGTTATATCAAACTCTCAGTTCGGCTTTCGTGCAAATCTGTCTACTAGTGACGCGTTATTTTCATTTCTAGATTATGTTTTGGGTCATTTAGATAAGCGCGATAAGGTACTCGCGATATTCCTAGACTTAGCCAAAGCCTTCGATACAGTTAGGCACAACATTTTATTTGACAAATTGGAGAAAATTGGTATACGAGGTTTACCATTAGCCTGGTTTAAAAGTTATCTAGAAAACAGAAAAGGGTGTGTAAAGATAGGTGAGGTATATAGTAGTAGTCTTACGTATGATTGTGGAGTACCCCAAGGTACAGTTCTTGGGCCCTTATTATTTTTGATTTACATTAATGATATGTTGAATGCAGACCTATCTGATCATGAAATTGCATTTGCCGATGATATGGTTCAGATTTATATTGGTAAAACCTGGGAGGATGTTTTCTTTAAGGCTAATGCTGGTATGGATAGGTCGAAACTAATTCTTGACAACCATTTACTTAGCCTTAATGTATCTAAGACATGTTACCTTACTTTTTCACTAACGAAGATTGGCCAACCACTTGGGGGGAAGGTGAAAATTCACGAAAACTCATGTCCGAATATAAATTGTTGTTGTCCGGAATTAAAAAATGTGAGAGTGCTAAATACCTTGGGGTACACTTTGATAGTTGTTTGAAGTGGAACGTCCAGGTTGCGCGTGTAACAAAATCCCTACGATACTCTCTATTTAATTTATATAAACTTAGGAATGCCTTGGCACCTAATATATTAAGAACTGTGTATTATAGTATTGTACAGTCCCATTTAGATTATGGAATTATTTGTTGGGGTAGCGCGCACCTGGATGTTCTTCAGCCACTAATGAACCTCCAAAACCGCGTGATTAGGGTATGTCTGCGGAAGCCATGGTTTTATTCAACTAATATTTTATATAATGAATTTAGGGTATTGAGTATCCATAAACTATACGCTAAAGCGGTTTTAATAAATTACTACAAAAATAATATATTGAATAGGCCTTTTGCCGCTAATCACAATTATTTAACGCGGTATATAACAGATATCAATGTAAGATTGCCTAAAATTCATACGAGCACCTATCAAAGGAATGCGAGCTATTTAGGCCCTAAACTTTTCAATCGGCTTACCACCGACTGTAAAACCTTAAATAATTTAGCTTTTTTTAAAAAAAATGTCTGCCATTGGCTCAAGCAATCACATGATTTTCAATTACTATAGGAAAAAAAAAAAAAAAAAAAAAAAAAAAAAAAAATTTGTTGCAAATTTTAATTACATTAATTATTAATTGTAAAATTTATTGATGTACACGCCTCCTAACCACAAGCTCAGCTTAGACCGGGAGGCGATACGTGCATGTTAGAAATTCTTTGTTAACCATGAAAAAAATTTTTTTTTCAAGATGCACAATAAACCTAATAATAATAATAATAATATAAAAAATAGGTTAATTGATTTACTAGTGTTTAATTTTTCCAAAAGCAAACACTAATTATACAAAAACGTTGTTTTGCTTCGCACTTCAAAAAAGTGCATTTATAGGTAAGAATATCAAACCCGTGAAGGGACAGAAATTATAAATTATCGTTGAAAAAAATATGAATGTCACAGTCTAAGAAATCAGAAAGCTATAATGAAATAATTAATATGAATAAAAAAATTACATATAAATTCGGCCTATCATAACTTTAAATTATGTAGAAGTCATTCGTAGAAATCACTCTTGGAAAGGGTAACTTAAAGCCTACTACGCGTTTAATGGTAGAATTGCGAAATACCAATTAGTTTAAGCTGGCGCTTTTGAAATGTTTAGTTTTTAGGGTGAAGAATTATAGTTCCTTAAGAGGGTTGCCGTTTGGATGCCACTCGAGATTTTGAGCATGTTTCACCACGGGGTTTACACTAACAAACCTTTACTTGTGACTTATCGTCACCTGACACCTCTGCCAAAGTTTAGTTGATTCTTACTTTTTCCGTTCTCCTAGACTTTGGTGATAACTTATGGTGATGGTTGCAGTTTCCAGCTTGTAAAAGCAAACACTCGGATTTTTATAACCTTTACATTCTTTAACTCTACATAATTTAAAGTTTCGATAGGCCGAATTTATATGTAATTTTTTTTTTCATATTAATTATTTCATTATAGCTTTCTGATTTCCTAGACTGTGACATTCATATTTTTTTCAACGATAATTTACAGTTTCTGTCCCTTCACGGGTTTGATATTCTTACCTACAAATGCACTTTTTTGAAGTGCGAAGCAAAACAACGTTTTTATATAATAATATTATATTTGCTTTAAAATACTCAAGAAAGAAGCATTTTAAAATCGTGACGATTTTTATCTTCAGTTTATTCTTCCTCGCCAGAAGCAAACTCGCGCGCAAGGTCTAAACTTCGCAAATAGCAACCTTTGAGAATTCTCCCGTTCCTAATGAAAATAACTTGTTTTCTATGGGAAGTAGAATGATATCCAAGCTTGCAATCAACATTTTTTTCACTCTTAAATCCAAGGTCGGACTTCATTTTATGGGACCCTTTATCTTTTGACAACCAACCACGCCTCTAATATCCTGTGCCATTTCAGTAATGCATTCAAACCTTGGGGGTTAGGTATTGCCAACTAAGGGCGCACTTAATACAAACTTAAAAATAAGAATACTTTTTAAGATTACTTGAAAGGAATTCAATTTAAGCGGGAAAAGATTCGTCTTAACACATACAACGAGAAACCCACTTATTATCAACTTAAAAAATACTTTGAGACTCAGAGGGAAATAAAGCATAGACGACCAAACTTAATACCAACTAAAATCGACGTTAGATTTAGTTATTAATAAGTTGTTCTTTAGATATATATTTCCAAAAACTTTTAAAACCATTATGCGAAAGAAAACAAACTTAAAAAAAAATAATATTTCTTACTATTTTAAACCAACTAAATGCCAACTTGACAATGAAAGGCTAACTGCGCCAAACTTAATATCAACTATAAGCTAGTATTGAGTTACTTGTTATTAAGTTGTCTGTTAGAAAAGTAATTCCTAAAACTGCTAAAACCTTTTTTGCAAAAGAGAACCAACTTAATACACACATAAAAAACTTCTGAATACATTAAACCAACTAATTGCTAACCTGAAAAAATTAACTGGAAACCAACCTTTTGCTACTATTAAAAGTTAACCAAAATATATGGACAACTTGAGACTACTAATAACAAAGATAATACCTACTTATAATGCACATTCATACTCAATGCATACCAAAAGCCAACTCTTTTTTTGGTAAGGGGACTGAATCAAGTGCGGCTGCCCCAGCTATTAACTTAAAAAATGATGAAAAAATTTAGTTTAATTGGGTTTAAAGGGCAATGGTAAAAATGTAGAAATTTGACTGAATCAAGTGCGGCTGCCGCAGCTATAAAAATCAAAAATTATGAAAAAATTTATTTTAATTTTGTTTAAAGGGCAATGGTAAAAATGTAGAGATTTGACTGAATCAAGTGCGGCTGCTGTAGCTATTAACATCAAAAATTATGAAAAAAATTATTTTAATTGGGTTTAAAGGGCAATGCTAAAAATTTAAAGATTTCGCTGCGACTGCCGGAGGTATTAACATCAAAAATGATGAATAAATTAATTTTAATTGGGTTTAAAGGGCAAAAAAGACGTACAAATCCGGCCTATGGAAAGTTTTAATAGTAGATTCACCCTTAAAAATGGAAATGTTTACATATACAGGGTGGAAACCTTCGCCGGCGTCCAGTCGAGATACTTCCCCTTACGCATTGTTGTTATCCAGTGAAATGTTAAGGGATTTACAGGCGCTATTGGGATCAGTTCACTTCAATTCCACTTAATAATCAAAGGTTTCAGTTTTAATGTAGAGAAATGAAATGCATAAGTGAAATCAATGACGGATTTAATTTAATTTAATTAGGAAAGAAAAGATGTCACTTGCGGAAACCAAACAGCCCAAATTGAAGTTAATCAAACATTTCCAAATTTAAACATTAAACTCTTCAAATTCATTTTTAATAACAAAGCATTACATTAAATGTTCAAAATGTCTTCCGTCGACATTGACACATTGCCGACAACGGAATTGCCAGTTTTCTCTTTCGCGAGTTAACATCTCGGGAGAAACGAGAGCATCCGCTTGCTGAATTCCTACTCGAAGGCTATCAAGTGTTGGTGGCTCAGTGGCGTACACAAGGCTTTGTACATACCCCCAAAAGAAAAAATCCACCGGCGTTAAATCTGGCGAACGAGGTGGCCAAGCGACTGGACCACCACGACCTATCCATTGGGGACCGAATTCCGCGTCTAGCCAATCCCGAGAAACACGTGCAAAATGCGGTGGTGCACCATCGTGCTGGTACCAGACTCGTCTTCGTTCTGCTAAGGGAAGATCGTCTAGGGCATCGGACACTACGGTGTTTAAGAGATCAACGTAACGATCTCCGTTTAGATGTTCTTCGAGAAAAACAGGTCCAATTACCCGATCACCTAACAATCCACACCAAACGTTTATCCTCCAGTTTTCTTGGTGATGATTCGCCCTTAGCCAATTGGGATTTTCCCTCGACCACCGCATTTTGCACGTGTTTCTCGGGATTGGAATTCGGTCCCCAATGGATAGGTCGTGGTGGTCCAGTCACTTGGCCACCTCGTTCGCCAGATTTAACGCCGGTGGATTTTTTCTTTTGGGGGTATGTACAAAGCCTTGTGTACGCCACTGAGCCACCAACACTTGATAGCCTTCGAGACCGAATTCAGCAAACGGCTCGTTTCTCCCGAGATGTTAACTCGCGAAAGAGAAAACTGGCAATTCCGTTGTCGGCAATGTGTCAATGTCGACGGAAGACATTTTGAACATTTAATGTAATGCTTTGTTATTAAATTTGAAGAGTTTAATGTTTAAATTTGGAAATGTTTGATTAACTTCAATTTGGGCTATTTGGTTTCCGCAAGTGACATCTTTTCTTTCCTAATTAAATTAAATTAAATCCGTCATTGATTTCACTTATGCATTTCATTTCTCTACATTAAAACTGAAACCTTTGATTATTAAGTGGAACTGAAGTGAACTGATCCCAATAGCGCCTGTAAATCCCTTAACATTTCACTGAATAACAACAATGCGCAAGGGGAAGTATCCCGACTGGACGCCGGCGAAGGTTTCCACCCTGTATAGGGGTGACGTAAAATATAACCGGTCCAAGGGTGGATTCTACTATAGGGAGTCAACAAGGGAGACATTGATACGTCAGAGGTTTCTCTCAACTCTTAGTGTGTTCTTCCCCTTTAGTGAAGGAGTTACAGAAGTAGCTATTACAAACGCTTCCCCAGTAAGGGAGTTCCATGACGTCAGGCTTTCTTTCCCCCATGTCTCTTTGCTGTCTCCCTATAGAATGACTACATAATTTAAACTTTCCATAGGTCGAATTTATACGTCTTTTTTTGTATAATTTTTATTCATATTAATATCTATAAGTTCCTAATTCCTTAGACTCTGGCTTTCTTATTTCTTTAACCTTTAATTTTTAATTTTAACCCTTCGCGGTTTTGAATTTTTAATTTCCGTACTTTTACGGCTTTGGTCCACCATCGTTGGGTATAAATGACCTTTTTAGAAGTGAGAAGTAAACCTACGTTTTTGTATAATATACAACTAAATATTTTACCATATTTAAAGAAAAAGTCTCACGATATGGAAAATTGCGATGTTTATATTATTAATATATAACTTTATACTATTAGAGGGCAAGTCTACTGATATAGAAGTTTACAATAAAATGTAAGACTGAAGGAACAGATATTATATCAAAAATGTCTTTGCGAACAGACTCAAAAGGACACGTTATGATTTCGGAAGGCTGAAGCGACAGATATGTTAAATTTTCTTTTAAAACGTAAAATTTAATTATAATCGCAATCTGACAGGATTTAGAGTCTAATTTAAAAACAACTGATTTTATTCACTCACAAATATTTAAGAAAAAACATAACAGGCGATTTTCTCCAATTGACCCTTAACATTAAATTTGGCTTAATTATTTTTCAGGGATTAAGTGTCAACCAAAATAAAACTTTTCGTTCGATAGAAAAGATTGGGTATTCTAACTTTCGACTTAGTCGTTAATTCATTCACCGAGATTTAAGTATATTTCAGACACATTTTTTATTCTTACTTGAATTACTAAATATATTCGTAAAAGACCACACGCTATCCCGAAACCAGAGATTACTCAACGTCGTTGTTTCAAAGGCGATATCTGCTCTAGAATGTGTACTATTAAAAAGCTCTTTATTTAAGTCCTCGATATGTAAACAAACCAAGGTTGTGAGATATGTGGTTTAAAGGGGCTATACGCTAATCATGGATACTTTCTTTAACTATATGTATTTCGATAATTTATATTCTTAAATTTGTAATTGACGAATACTCGAATACCGACCTTTAAATTCCGTTAAAACTCGGTTAAAACTATTTAAATAAATGTTTTATTATAACTCCTCGACTTTAGTCGAGGCAATTCGTTCATATTGCATTATGCGTGTTGAAATAAGGAGTTTATACAGAATAAAAATTCGCTGTATTTTAGTCCCAATTTAGGTTGTGAATTTACAAAACCTATCCTTATGTATTTAGGTTTTGGCGCTAGAAAGTGATCTCTTTCAAGGGAATCATAAAATAAAATTATAAGATTTTCCTCGAAGAAAAATAACTACGAATAACTTAAAAGCCATATCTTTTCTGAAATTTGCCCCGTTTAAAATCCTCCTTCTTTGACTGTTCAATTTGTTACGGTCAACGTCGTTTGCTAAGCTAGAAAACAAGGTGAGTATAAAGGGGCTTTAAAAAACGCAAATAGTCCCTATAAGATACCCATTCTTATAAACCGGCGGGTATTTTTAACGATCTGTTGAAGTACGAGTCGTGACCAGGCTTGGAAATAAGGATATTTCATTTAGTAGTCAGACTGATTATTGAGCCCCCTCTCCTTATTTATTTTAGTAGTCACTGACTACTGGGGGGAAAAATAGGGGTATGAAACAAGAAGGAAAGACCGTATTAATATAATGCTTTACCCATCTCGTAAGTCGTATTCGCGAGGACTGAATTTAAGCTTTTCTCACTTGTGTATAATCTCGTTTTTTCCTTTTTTGGGTTTGATGAATAATAGAATTCAGGTAAATGTTTCACTATTCAAATTGACTAGTTACCCCCCTGATTTTCATTAATTTTAGTAGTCAGGGCATTTATTTTAGTAGTCAAATGTCGTGACTAGTGCATTATTTCCAAGCCTGGTCATGACTATTCAGGGTTAAAAAAAAAGTGAACTCACATTATGCTAAAGAAAAACAATTCAATACACGTTTTCCCTGAAAAATAATTAAGCCAAATTTAATGTTAAGGGTCAATGGGAGAAAATCGCCTGTAATGTTTTTTCTTAAATATTTGCGAGTGAATAAAATCAGTTGTTTTGAAATTAGACTCTAAATCCTGTCAGATTGCGATTATAATTAAATTTTACGTTTTAAAAGAAAATTTAACATATCTGTCCCTTCAGCCATCTGAAATCATAACAGATCTTTCTGGGTCTTTGTTCACAAAGACATTTTTGATATAATATCTGTCGCTTCAGCCTTCCGAAATCATAACGTGTCCTTCTGGGTCTTTGTTCGCAAATACATTTTTGATATATTTATTAAAGAGTTGGTGTTTTATTTACTTTAAAAATTTAAATCTTTTAAAAAAATGGAAGGAAACGAAGGTATAATTAAAGAGGAACTAAAAAAGCGTAACGCTAGAGAGAAAATGAGAGAGCTTAGAGCTGATCCAGAGTAACGTAGGAGGGAAAATGAAAGGAGGAAAGTTTTAGCGGCCCAAAGGAAAGCTAGTAGGTCATCGAATGTGGTTAATACTCCTGTTAACAATATACCACCGAGTTTAAGGTTTGGTATACTGAAGTCATGTATTGGTTCAATGTGAACTAACTCTTTACCTATTCGCGAAACTTGGTATACAAATACTCTAGAACCTTCCAAAATTCTGATATAGTTTTAAAAGAAGAACATTGACGTTGCTTATTTTTACTCGAAATGCATTTATATTAAACTTAATTCATTATATAAAGCAAATTTTTCCTGACTCTGGTTCTCAAAATTCGTACCCTCGTTGGAATTTTGAGTTAAGTGTGATTTTTTTTTTATTCAAGTTTATCTTAGTATATTTTTGATTTGAATAATTGGTTTAATATATTTAGTGTTTAATTGAAATAT